>OZ005649.1:332445252-333141502 GCA_963930645.1 Salticus scenicus
AAAAAGAAGAAAATGTGTTATAAATTTTTATAAATCAAGCAAAATATATATGCATACTTGCCAACCTAACCCGTAACATTGTTAGTTCCCGCCCCTGTGTGTACACAATTTTTAGAGTAATTAACTTCAAATACATTTACGATTAACTCATTGAGCGCCACGCGAATTCTTATGGAAATCCCATTCAGGCCACACGTGCTGCTTAGAAGCGTGTTATGTTTATCGAGTTTCAATAAACCCCATTAGAACTTAACGATATAATCCTATTAAAATCCTATTAAAAAAACAAACAAACCATGAAGTAAATTTTAAATAAATTGTCAGTAATTACTTAAAACTATGTAAGTTCTGTAGTTTTATATCATATTTTACACTGCCGGCTGACTTCGCCTAAATGGAAAGTTCAGTGTCAGCCACCGATGGCTGACACAGCTCTAAAAAGACTGATGTGAAAAAAATGTACGGAAAGGGGCGGGACCAGTAATCTTCCGTGATAGGTTGACAAGAATGTATATACATAGAGCAATGCCAGAAAATGTTCTTTATTTTTCATGAACCACATGAATGGTATTTTTTTTCTGAATAGTCTATGTATTAAATATAATGCTGCTTTAAATACCCTTTAAATGAAAAGTTTTATTACATAAAGTAATTTTCTTGCACTCTACAGCTCCCAAATGACACACAATACAAACCCCCGCCTTTTTCCAGTGTTTAAAGGGTATTAACGTTTAATATGCTTTATATTCGTTTTGATCTTTCCTTCTCCTCCTTATCTTCTTCTTTTTTCCTTTAAAAAAAAAAAGAGTTATGTAATTTTTTGAACTTTTCAAGTGAAGATTTAGATTAAGGATAGTCAGCCTTTCTACGCCCACCGTCCACTTCGATATCTGTGTTAAAGTGTAGAATTTTAGAACATCCCATTAAGTAGTAGGATTTATTATTTTACATACTAATTTGTTACACATTATAAAATATAAAAGCAAAAGAATATCGTGGAGATTTATGTAAAAGTTTTTAATAATGTGATGAAAAAAAAATAATAATAATTAATTAAAAAAATAAATAAATAAAAATAAAAAAATCTGTTTTAATATTTTAAAAAAGTCAATTAAAGAAAATGAAAGTACTGCAGTATCAGAACAAACTCCCATTGTCACTGTGAAACGGCCGTGGGAACCAGGTTGAGTGCCGCCGTTTCAGACAATTATACGGCAGCTTGAGTTAAAATAATTTTGAATTTTCAAACAAATTTAAAACCATTCATCTTTTTTTTTTTTTTTTTTTTGATAGATATTTTATTATCTATTCAAGCTATTTAATTTTCTTCGTATGAAGTGAACTATCTTATGTTTAATCAATAGAAACCAATAAAAATCTTTTAATTTATAAACTAACTCAGAAAGTTCTGTGAATTAGTCATTTTTTTTATTTTATAATTAACATTTCTGAATTTTTTTTCCGGTGTGAAACTTAATAAATAATTTATACTGGGTGGTAGATCGTGATTTATATATTCTAAATGTGTAGACGGACCCCTAATACATTTTCACGTGTAACTCTATTTAAAATTGATTTAAGGTATATAAATAAGTATGTTTTTCGAACCGCCTTGATCTCAGAAATCTGAATATGAAGTCAAAAATAGGGATTGCCATTGAAGAAAATGAAGTTAATGCCAGTTTTAATATGTAGACGACCCCTTAGGCAAAATTTTACTATACCGTTATAAACTAGACGTTATTACAAATCGATCGGTACCAGTCAAATGTTTCTACGATAATTTACGGCGAAATTAGGTGGGGGGGTGGCGTTTTTTTTTTGGGTGACTGTACATGTATAGTTAAAAAAAACAAATAAATACAGTTTCAGAAATGTTGCTTGATTTAATTGAGAAAAAGAGCTTCACTAAACGAACAAGTCAATAATGCGTCGGTCCATTCCTGGTCCGTTTGTAAGCAGTTATTCGGCATTACGTTGGTTGATAGAGTTGGCAGATGCCCTCCTGCGAAATATCCTACCCAATTGGTGTGTTATATTGGCAAAATCCCCAGGTGGTTCAAAAGCCCTATTCCTAATGCTCCAAAGGTTGTGAAAGGGGGTGAGATCTGACGACTTTGCTGGCCAAAGTAATGTTGGATAAGCAAGAAAGTAAGCAGTAGATTCTATCTCCTTGCGTGTGCGGGCATTTTCATGCTGAAATATGGCGTGACATGAACAAGAATGGCGTGACATGAACAAGATCACAACGGGACGTAAAATTTCGTCGATGTACTGCTCTGTTATAAAGGTGCCTCGGATGGCAAACAAAGGGGTCCTGCTAGGTAATGAAATAACACCCCAGATCACAGCTCGTCAGGCCGTACAGTCGGTAACAAAAGTCTCCGAACACTAGCAAATATTTCTATATAAAAAAGTACACTTAATACAGGTTTGTTAAATAAATCGTTGACGAATCCTCTTTTAAGACTGACTAAGAACAGGATTCGACAAGGATTTATTTAACAAAACTGTATTAAGTGTACTTTTTCATATAGGAATTTTTACAAGTATTCGGAGACTTTTGTCACCGACTGTATATTGGTGACAGTTAGGTTGGGATCCCCGTTTTTCCAGGTCATCTCCTGACACGTCTTGTCTGGTCATCGGGGCTCAAATCGGAGTGGGACTCATCGCAGAAGACAACGTGCTCGGGCATGTAGGTGTACAGAGTTTAATAATAGTCGGCGCAAGGGGCACCGTGAGCTCAACCCCCTTTCTCTGAGCCACCTATTAATTGTCTTCAAATTCACTGAAATACCAGCGTACAAGCTGCATGTTGGATCGATGATAATGATGAATTTGGGGGTTTGAGCATCGCTTTGACGATTGATCGGTTAATATGTCTTGTCGTTCGTCTAGGCCAGGGGTTGCCAACGCACGGCCCGCTGTGTAATTTTTTGCGGCACGCGAGGAGACTAACGATATTTAAGTTTCAAAACTTTTGTTAATAGATAAAAAATTAACAAATCCGTTCTGACTTTTTGAATCGAAAATACGAAAATACCTTTCAACGATTATAGTAGCTAAGTAATTACACTATTGTAGTGAAATACAGTTTAGGAGAAAAAAAAAGACGCATCAAGAAACAGTAATACAAATTGACATGCCTACAGGTTTCGACGAAAAATGCAAAATTTTAGTTTGGCTGCCATTGAATGAACATGTGACGCTGTATGTAGCACATCTTAACAGCGCAACTGGCATAATATTAAAGAGAAGAAATTTCGATTCCAGGTCATAAATTCTTTCTAAATTTTATTTCGTCTCCTCGGATAGACAGTAACTATGCTTCGCATATAAGTGCGCGAACAATATGCGCAGATGTCAGCCTTTGAGAGAGGAGTGTAGTTAGGGTCAAAGAAGCCGGTTGGTCTAATCGGCGAGTTATTTGACATTTGGATAGGAGTGATACCACTATTAGACGATGTTGACAGGGATGGGTGAAACATGGCCGAACACAGCGTCAAGAAGGAAATGCTCGGCCTAGACCAGACTTATCTAACCCAAATCATTTGGAGGGACTCATTGGAAATCTATTTTATTCAGGCCGAACCATATGTATCTGTATATATATGCTTATGAGTGTAAGAATCATGTATATATATATATATACTTTTGTGGAAGGAGGGCTGGGTGAAGATTTGGCGTGGAATACATTAAAGTATTTTCATTCATAAATTAACAATAAAATTGTGAAAAAATTATGACTGTACATTAATAACTACAATAAAATGAATTAATCATGTATCTAATAATACACTCTAAGACCAAAAAAAAAAGACGCCCCAAGAAGGAGTTATTCGAATGGGACGAAAATTGGTGGATGTGATGTACATGTACAGATAAAAAAAACAAATGAATACAGTTTCAGAAATGTTGCTTGATTTAATTAAGAAAATGAGCTTCAGTAAGCGAACAAGTCAATAATGCGTAGGTCCATTCCTGGTCCTTATGTAAGCAGTTATTCAGCATTACGTTGGTTGATAGAGATGACAGATGTCCTCCTGCGAAATATCCTGCCTAATTCTGCCCAATTAGCGTGTTAAATTGGCAAAATCCCCAGGTGGTTCTAAAGCCCTATTCCCAATGCTCCAAAGGTTGTGAAAGGGGGTGAGATCTGACGACTTTGCTGGCCAAAGTAATGTCGGATAAGCAAGATAGTAAGCAGTAGATTCTATCTCCTTGCGTGTGCGGGCATTTTCATGCTGAAATATACGCTCAGAATTGCGTGACATGAACAAGAACACAACGGGACGTAAAACTTCGTAGACGTACTACTGTGTTATAAGGTGCATCGGATGACAACCAAAGGGGTCCTGCTATGTAATGAAATAACACCCCAGAGCACCGCTCATAGTTGTCAGGCCGTACAGTCCGTAACAAAAGTCACCGATCACTAGCAAAAATTCCTATATAAAAATGTACACTTAAAACAGTTTTCTTAAATAAATCCTTGTCGAATCCTGTTTTTAGACTGAATAAGAACAGGATTCCACAAGGATTTATCTAACAAAACTGTATTAAGTGTACTTTTTTATATAGGAATTTTTACTAGTGTTCGGAGACTTTTGTTACTGACTGTATAGTGGTGACAGTCAGGTTGGGATCCCCCTTTTTTCAGGTCGTCTCCAGACACGTCTTGTCTGGTCATCGGGGCTCAAAAATCGGAGTGGGACTCATCGCTGAAGACAACGTGCTCGGGCATGTAAGTGTACAGAGTTTAATAATAGTCGGCGCAAGGGGCACCATGAGCTCAAACCCCCTTTTTCTGAGCCACCTATTAATGGTCTTTAAATTCACTGAAAAACCAGCGTACCAGCTGCATGTTGGTTCGATGATAATGATGAATTTAGGGGTTTGAGCATAGATTTGACGATTGATCGGTTCATACGTCTTGTCATTCGTCTAGGCCGAGCATTTCCTTCTTGACGCGATGTTCGGATATGTTTCACCCATTCCTGTCAACATCGTCTAATAGTGGTATCACTCCTATCCAAATGTCAAATAACTCGCCGATTAGACCAAACGGCTTCTTTGAGCCTAACTACACTCCTCTCTCAAAGGCTGACATCTGCGCATATTGTTCGAGCACTTATATGCGAAGCATAGTTATTGTCTATCCGAGGAGACGAAATAAAATTCAGAAAGAACTTATGACCTGGAATCGAAATTTCTTCTCTTTAATATTATGCCAGTTACGCTGTTAAGATGTGCGACATACAGCGTCACATGTTCATTCAATGGCAGCCAAACTAAAATTTTGCATTTTTCGTCGAAACCTGTAGGCATGTCAATTTGTATTACTGTTTCTTGATGCGTTTTTTTTTTTCTCCTAAACTGTATTTCACTACAATAGTGTAATTACGTAGCTATAATCGTTGAAAGGTATTTTCGTTTTTTCGATTTGAAAAGTCAGAACGGATTTGTTAACTTTTTATCTATTAAACAAAGTTGTCAAATTTAAATATCGTTAGTCTCCTCGCGGGCCGCGCGTTGGCCACCCCTGGTCTAGAACTCAAAATTGACTATCTTCCAACATTTAGTGTTGTACTTCTCTCAAATGAAAGTCGTCTACATTCATCATGGAAAATAATTTTAATAATAATTTTAATGAATAATTTGTACTGAGTGAATTTCACAGGAAAATATGAAAGAATGTCTTGTGATCGAAACAATGTACTATTAGTTGAGTTTTGGTAAGGAAAATAAAAATTAATTTTTCCGGTAGCCAAATACTTTTTCAATGCTGGGTTTGGTTCACGATTAAGATATGGATGTTCGAATGGTTCAGAATTCTTGCTAAATACTGGTCTAATGATCCTGAATGTGAAAAAAAAAAAAAAAAAAACGTAGAGAGTGAATGTTATCAGACAACAGGTGTCTGGTTTCAATTCCAGTTCAGGCTCGGATGTTTGCAGTGATTGGAATTCACTTTCAGCTAAACTCCAGATTTAATGAGCCTTAACCCTTTCGTGGGCCGTGGGAAGATTATCTCCCAACTACATGATCTTAAAGAATACACTCATGGGAAACGCAATGCCCATTATATTATACTGGCCATGCTATTATAACGATGAGAATTAATTCCCGATTCTATTTTGTGCTGCTATCTATTGTGTAATCGATTGAATAGAATTATTACATTTGTTTTTAAAGTTTGGAAGCCTTGTGTGAGATTTGTTCTGCTATGACACCTTTTGATGTCACATTTGTACTGCTGAACGATTTCTATTGCAAATGAGAGTAAAACACTGTTTATATTGCAATAAAACTTTCTTATTTCGTATATTTCTCCACATTTTATGCCAGTAACTATCTAAATTGAATAATAAATTATAGTTCACAAATTATAGTAGTTGAATAAATAATATTTCATATTCGGAACAATAAAATATATTTCCTTAAATGTTACTGTTTATTTGTTAATAAAACATAAAAAACTGGTAAAAATTCAAAAGAGAAATAAATGACCCACGAAAGGGTGCAAAAAACAACAGAGAACAAGCGATGCTTCAAACTCAAAACAAACTTGGCCTATTTTTACTTACAAAAAAATTCATCAGAATTAAAAACCTAAAGAGGAAAAATATAGTTGGGTTATCTGTCAGTAATCTGATTATAGTGCATTTATTAAAATTTGGAACCGATGTCAAGAAGCGTTTTTCCTATGATCAAATGCTTTTACAGTAGGCCTTTTTAAAGTTTGAAAAAATGTATCAGAAATAAAAGCCAAGTGGAAAAAAATCAATCAAGTTATCTTTGGATAGACCAACTAGATTATTCTTATTAAGACTTGGAGTCGAAAACTTCAGTTGGCCAATTTGTCGCTCGAAACTTTTATCCGAAAAAAAAGACAAATTTGAAAAAGATCAATCGGGTAATCTGTCAACAGGCCGTCTGAAGTGCTTTCTTTGAGATTTAGAATTTAAGTCAAAAAGCGACTTTTCTGATGACCGTATAGTTTCACAGTGTGTTTATTTGTAGTTTGATCAGAACAGTTTCATCAGACAGTTTCATCAGAAATAAAAGCTAACTGGAAAAAAATCAATCAGTTTTTTTCTGCATAGACCGATTAGAATATTTTTATTCAGCTCCAAAGTAACCAAATAATTCTTTAATCGACCTATTTGAATTTCGAAAACTTTCATAAAAAATAAGCCCACGTGAAGAAAATTAATCAGATATCTGGATAAGCAAACTAATGTGTTTTTGTTGAGCTTTCGAGTCAAAAGGAAAACAAAATGTGCCTGACAGCCGAATTGGCCACTTGATTGTCAGATGTAAAAGTATAAGTAAGGTAAAAATATATTTCACTGGCAAATAAATCTCTTTTTGATTCTGGCTCTAAAGTTCAATAAAGACATTCCAGTCGGCCTGTCAACAGTCTTTCATTCGACAACCAGTCCGACTTTTACAGTCAGCTTATTTACATTTTAAATAATTTCATCTGAATTAAAAGTTAAGTGTAAAAAAATACATTCAGGTTATCTGTTGATAAGACAACTGAAGTACCTTTGGAGTGGAAGTCCTCTATGCTACTGTGAGTGAGCACTTAATCATTAATACGACAATCATTTTAACGGCGTCTTGTGCACTTACTGCCCTTTAAATCTCAAAACCATAATCACTACAACAAGAACCCTCACCCTCATTATAATAGAGAACAATGAGGATATTGTTCACATATTATTAATAGAGGAGACTGGGGCTAGTTGGCACAGATTTTGGTTTTTCTATTTTTTCTGCAATACTTAGAGAAATTCAGATGAATGCATCAAAAAATTTATTTCTTTCGCTGTAAAACCCTGCATAACTCATCAATTAAATGCTTTTTAAGTGATCCCCAAAACACTTTTTCTAAGAGATTGTAACTATGCCAACTAACCCAGGGTGAAGGGCTAGTTGGCATACCCGTAAGGGGTGATTTGGTATAACGTGATATAAAGAACTTTGATGTAATGTGATATAGAGATACTTTGGAAGAACACAGCAAACTTCAAGGAGATACATTTTATTTTAGCAAATAAAACTTACGAATGTAGGAGTTGTCCGTTCGTTTATTTGAACAAAATATCAAACAAATAAATTTCGTTAAATTTTTGTATAATATTACTTTGATCATACAATATTAAATCACTCTCGTCTAGTCATCTCCATTTTTTCCCCTTTTTGACCATAATGGGCATGTAAATCTTGTTGCCATCACTTTCCACAATCTTCCTAAGGACTGGCAGGCGCAATTTAAAGTACTGGCGGGGTATTTCACTAAAACAAAGACATTGGATGATTCGTTGTTCTTGTTGGTTTTGTTTTATGTGATCTTTTAGCATCTTTTTGAGGTTCACCAGGGTTTTGTAGTAATTAATGAATTAAAATCCTGTACACACGAAATAACTTTTGCGTGATTTTGCAGTTAAAATGTTTTCCCCTTTATTTTCTTCTTCTTTCAACTTTTAAGCAAATTATTGAAAACATATTTTCTTCAATTTATTTGTTTAAACCAATTTCTAACATAAAATTTTGAGTTGTAGACCAGGGGTGGCCAACGCGCGGCCCGCGAGGAGACTAACGATATTTAAATTTGACAACTTTGGTTAATAGATAAAAAGTTAACAAATCCGTTCTGACTTTTCAAATCGAAAAAACGAAAATACCTTTCAACGATTATAGCTAAGTAATTACACTATTGTAGTGAAATACAGTTTAGGAGAAAAAAAAAAAAGACGCATCAAGAAACAGTAATACAAATTGACATGCCTACAGGTTTCGACGAAAAATGCAAAATTTTAGTTTGGCTGCCATTGAATGAACATGTGACGCTGTATGTAGCACATCTTAACAGCGCAACTGGCATAATATTAAAGAGAAGAAATTTCGATTCCAGGTCATAAATTCTTTCTGAATTTTATTTCGTCTCCTCGGATAGACAGTAACTATGCTTCGCATATAAGTGCGCGAACAATATGCGCAGATGTCAGCCTTTGAGAGAGGAGTGTAGTTTGGCTCAAAGAAGCCGTTTGGTCTAATCGGCGAGTTATTTGACATTTGGATAGGAGTGATACCACTATTAGACGATGTTGACAGGAATGGGTGAAACATGGCCGAACATCGCGTCAAGAAGGAAATGCTCGGCCTAGACGAATGACAAGACGTATGAACCGATCAATCGTCAAATCTATGCTCAAACCCCTAAATTCATCATTATCATCGAACCAACATGCAGCTGGTACGCTGGTTTTTCAGTGAATTTAAAGACCATTAATAGGTGGCTCAGAAAAAGGGGGTTTGAGCTCACGGTGCCCCTTGCGCCGACTATTATTAAACTCTGTACACTTACATGCCCAAGCACGTTGTATTCAGCGATGAGTCCCACTCCGATTTCAGCCCCGATGACCAGACAAGACGTGTCTGGAGACGACCTGAAAAAAGGGGGATCCCAAACTGACTGTCACCACTATACAGTCAGTAACAAAAGTCTCCGAACACTAGTAAAAATTCCTATATAAAAAAGTACACTTAATACAGTTTTGTTAAATAAATCCTTGTGGAATCCTGTTCTTATTCAGTCTAAAAACAGGATTCGACAAGGATTTATTTAACAAAACTGTTTTAAGTGTACATTTTTATATAGGAATTTTTGCTAGTGATCGGAGACTTTTGTTACCGACTGTACGGCCTGACAACTATGAGCGGTGCTCTGGGGTGTTATTTCATTACATAGCAGGACCCCTTTGGTTGTCATCCGATGCACCTTATAACACAGTAGTACGTCTACGAAGTTTTACGTCCCGTTGTGTTCTTGTTCATGTCACGCAATTCTGAGCGTATATTTCAGCATGAAAATGCCCGCACACGCAAGGAGATAGAATATACTGCTTACTATCTTGCTTATAAAACATTACTTTGGCCAGCAAAGTCGTCAGATCTCAACCCCTTTCACAACCTTGGAGCATTGGGAATAGGGCTTTAGAACCACCTGGGGATTTTGCCAATTTAACACGCCAATTGGGCAGAATTAGGCAGAATATTTCGCAGGAGGACATCTGCCATCTCTATCAACCAATGTAATGCTGAATAACTGCTTACATAAGGACCAGGAATGGACCTACGCATTATTGACTTGTTCGCTTACTGAAGCTCATTTTCTTAATTAAATCAAGGAACATTTCTGAAACTGTATTCATTTGTTTTTTTTATCTGTACATGTACATCACATCCACCAATTTTCGTCCCATTCGAATAACTCCTTCTTGGGGCGTCTTTTTTTTTTTGGTCTTAGAGTGTATTATTAGATACATGATTAATTCATTTTATTGTAGTTATTAATGTACAGTCATAATTTTTTCACAATTTTATTGTTAATTTGTGAATGAAAATACTTTAATGTATTCCACGCCAAATCTTCACCCAGCCCTCCTTCCACAAAAGTATATATATATATATATATATACATGATTCTTACACTCATAAGCATATATATACAGATACATATGGTTCGGCCTGAATAAAATAGATTTCCAATGAGTCCCTCCAAATGATTTGGGTTAGATAAGTCTGGTCTAGGATGAGCATTTCCTTCTTGACGCTGTGTTCGGCCATGTTTCACCCATCCCTGTCAACATCGTCTAATAGTCGTATCACTCCTATCCAAATGTCAAATAACTCGCCGATTAGACCAAACGGCTTCTTTGAGCCTAACTACACTCCTCTCTCAAAGGCTGACATCTGCGCATATTGTTCGAGCACTTATATGCGAAGCATAGTTACTGTCTATCCGAGGAGACGAAATAAAATTCAGAAAGAACTTATGACCTGGAATCGAAATTTCTTCTCTTTAATATTATGCCAGTTACGCTGTTAAGATGTGCGACATACAGCGTCACATGTTCATTCAATGGCAGCCAAACTAAAATTTTGCATTTTTCGTCGAAACCTGTAGGCATGTCAATTTGTATTACTGTTTCTTGATGCGTCTTTTTTTTTTCTCCTAAACTGTATTTCACTACAATAGTGTAATTACTTAGCTATAATCGTTGAAAGGTATTTTCGTTTTTTCGATTTGAAAAGTCAGAACGGATTTGTTAACTTTTTATCTATTAACCAAAGTTGTCAAATTTAAATATCGTTAGTCTCCTCGCGGGCCGCGCGTTGGCCACCCCTGGTCTAGAACTCAAAATTGACTATCTTCCAACATTTAGTGTTGTACTTCTCTCAAATGAAAGTCGTCTACATTCATCATGGAAAATAATTTTAATAATAATTTTAATGAATAATTTGTACTGAGTGAATTTCACAGGAAAATATGAAAGAATGTCTTGTGATCGAAACAATGTACTATTAGTTGAGTTTTGGTAAGGAAAATAAAAATTAATTTTTCCGGTAGCCAAATACTTTTTCAATGCTGGGTTTGGTTCACGATTAAGATATGGATGTTCGAATGGTTCAGAATTCTTGCTAAATACTGGTCTAATGATCCTGAATGTGAAAAAAAAAAAAAAAAAAAAAAAAAAAAAAAAAAACGTAGAGAGTGAATGTTATCAGACAACAGGTGTCTGGTTTCAATTCCAGTTCAGGCACGGATGTTTGCAGTGATTGGAATTCCCTTTCAGCTAAACTCCAGGTTTAATGAGCCTTAACCCTTTCGTGGGCCGTGGGAAGATTATCTCCCAACTACATGATCTTAAAGAATACACTCATGGGAAACGCAATGCCCATTATATTATACTGGCCATGCTATTATAACGATGAGAATTAATTCCCGATTCTATTTTGTGCTGCTATCTATTGTGTAATCGATTGAATAGAATTATTACATTTGTTTTTAAAGTTTGGAAGCCTTGTGTGAGATTTGTTCTGCTATGACACCTTTTGATGTCACATTTGTACTGCTGAACGATTTCTATTGCAAATGAGAGTAAAACACTGTTTATATTGCAATAAAACTTTCTTATTTCGTATATTTCTCCACATTTTATGCCAGTAACTATCTAAATTGAATAATATATTATAGTTCACAAATTATAGTAGTTGAATAAATAATATTTCATATTCGGAACAATAAAATATATTTCCTTAAATGTTACTGTTTATTTGTTAATAAAACATAAAAAACTGGTAAAAATTCAAAAGAGAAATAAATTACCCACGAAAGGGTGCAAAAAACAACAGAGAACAAGCGATGCTTCAAACTCAAAACAAACTTGGCCTATTTTTACTTACAAAAAAATTCATCAGAATTAAAAACCTAAAGAGGAAAAAAACAGTTGGGTTATCTGTCAGTAAGCTGATTATAGTGCATTTATTAAAATTTGGAACCGATGTCAAAAAGCGTTTTTCCTATGATCAAATGCTTTTACAGTAGGCCTTTTTAAAGTTTGAAAAAATGTATCAGAAATAAAAGCCAAGTGGAAAAAAATCAATCAAGTTATCTTTGGATAGACCAACTAGATTATTCTTATTAAGACTTGGAGTCGAAAACTTCAGTTGGCCAATTTGTCGCTCGAAACTTTTATCCGAAAAAAAAAAAAAAAAAGACAAATTTGAAAAAGATCAATCGGGTAATCTGTCAACAGGCCGTCTGAAGTGCTTTCTTTGAGATTTAGAATTTAAGTCAAAAAGCGACTTTTCTGATGACCGTATAGTTTCACAGTGTGTTTATTTGTAGTTTGAACAGTTTCATCAGAAATAAAAGCTAACTGGAAAAAAATCAATCAGTTTTTTTCTGCGTAGACCGATTAGAATATTTTTATTCAGCTCCAAAGTAACCAAATAATTCTTTAATCGACCTATTTGAATTTCGAAAACTTTCATAAAAAATAAGCCCACGTGAAGAAAATTAATCAGATATCTGGATAAGCAAACTAATGTGTTTTTGTTGAGCTTTCGAGTCAAAAGGAAAACAAAATGTGCCTGACAGCCGAATTGGCCACTTGATTGTCAGATGTAAAAGTATAAGTAAGGTAAAAATATATTTCACTGGCAAATAAATCTCTTTTTGATTCTGGCTCTAAAGTTCAATAAAGACATTCCAGTCGGCCTGTCAACAGTCTTTCATTCGACAACCAGTCCGACTTTTACAGTCAGCTTATTTACATTTTAAATAATTTCATCTGAATTAAAAGTTAAGTGTAAAAAAATACATTCAGGTTATCTGTTGATAAGACAACTGAAGTACCTTTGGAGTGGAAGTCCTCTATGCTACTGTGAGTGAGCACTTAATCATTAATACGACAATCATTTTAACGGCGTCTTGTGCACTTACTGCCCTTTAAATCTCAAAACCATAATCACTACAACAAGAACCCTCACCCTCATTATAATAGAGAACAATGAGGATATTGTTCACATATTATTAATAGAGGAGACTGGGGCTAGTTGGCACAGATTTTGGTTTTTCTATTTTTTCTGCAATACTTAGAGAAATTCAGATGAATGCATCAAAAAATTTATTTCTTTCGCTGTAAAACCCTGCATAACTCATCAATTAAATGCTTTTTAAGTGATCCCCAAAACACTTTTTCTAAGAGATTGTAACTATGCCAACTAACTCAGGGTGAGGGGCTACTTGGCATACCCGTAAGGGGTGATTTGGTATAACGTGATATAAAGAACTTTGATGTAATGTGATATAGAGATACTTTGGAAGAACACAGCAAACTTCAAGGAGATACATTTTATTTTAGCAAATAAAACTTACGAATGTAGGAGTCGTCCGTTCGTTTATTTGAACAAAATATCAAACAAATAAATTTCGTTAAATTTTTGTATAATATTACTTTGATCATACAATATTAAATCACTCTCGTCTAGTCATCTCCATTTTTTCCCCTTTTTGACCATAATGGGCATGTAAATCTTGTTGCCATCACTTTCCACAATCTTCCTAAGGACTGGCAGGCGCAATTTAAAGTACTGGCGGGGTATTTCACTAAAACAAAGACATTGGATGATTCGTTGTTCTTGTTGGTTTTGTTTTATGTGATCTTTTAGCATCTTTTTGAGGTTCACCAGGGTTTTGTAGTGGGTCATTCCATGTCAAATCAACGAAAAAAAGTAGCATTTTTGACCTGACCCCCTCAGATTTCTATGAAATTGGGCTCATTTATTTGTTCTGTAGAGAAATGAATCTGTACCAATTAATAAGTCCCTACCTCTTTTAGTCTTTGATATACAGGGCTGCAAAAATGCAAATTTTCAAAATTCTTGTTTTACAAATGTGCCCGTATGTCCTTCCCTAATTGACTTAGATGTATAAATTTGGTATCATTAGAAAGCTTATAATACAGGCTTTCAAAGGATATATCGCATGCACACATTTTTAAAATTTTTCATTTCAAGGTCAAACTTTTTGACCTTTGACCTTCAATAACTCAAAAAGTGCATTTTTTATTTTCTTTTAAAAAATATATGTTGTTCCTGCGTTTATTATCTATAATTACTGTGATTTTCAGAATGGGATTGCCATGGTATGCTGAGTTATAAATTAAAATGTAACATCTATCAGTGTATTCATACTAACATCAGGGTCATTCCAAGTCAAATCAACGAAAACTAGTATGTTGTGGCCACCACAAGACTTTCTTCTATATTTTCCTATACATATTCAATCAGTAACAATATTTAAAAAAAAAAAAAAAGATTTTTTTTTTTTTTTTTGTGAAAATTAATACATATTCAATCACTAACAATATTTAAAAAAAAAAAAAAAAAAAAAAAAAAAATAGAATTTTTTTTCTAAGGTTTTTTTTTTGGTTAAAAGTAAAAAAAATCGATAACTTTGTTTTAAATTATCACAGATTTATAGTTCAACCATTCGTTTTAAAGGTATTGACGAGACCTTTCGAAAGATACCCATCTTGAAAATTTATCCCTCCCGGGGGGGTACTTCCCCCCCAGGGGGGGAAGCGATGCCCCCCCATGCACAAAATTTTTTTCCTAGTTACATACGACTATTATCAATAATTCATATTAATTTTACAAACACAAGTGTAAAATAACTCTTATTATGCACATTTATACGAATTTTTGTCCTATGCTGCCATGTTAAAAATTTAGATAAAATGCTATCACAGCGCCACCTGTTGAGCTATTGATCCCCAAATATAATCAGCAACAGTTTATGTCGGGGACCAACTAAATACCAAGTTTGGTAAAATTTCGTTAAAAAAAAAAAAAAAAAAAAAAAAAAAATACGTTTTTTTTTTTTGTTAAAAGTAAAAAAAATCGATAACTTTGTTTTAAATTATCACAGATTTATGGTTCAACCATTCGTTTTAAAGGTATTGACGAGATCTTTCGAATGATACCCATCTTCAAAATTTAACCCCCCCGGGGCGGTACTTCCCCCCCAGGGGGGGAACCGATGCCCCCCCCATGCACAATTTTTTTTTCCTAGTTAACTACTACTATCATCAATAATTCAAATTCATTTTACAATCACAAGTTTAAAATAACTCTCATTATGCCCATTTATACGGAATTTTGTCCTATGCTGCCATGTTAAAAATTTGCATAAAATGCGATTACAGCGCCACCTGTTGAGCTATTGATCCCCAAATCTAATGGGCACCAGTTCATGTCAGGGTGCAACTAAATACCAAGTTTGGTTAAATTTCATTCATATGTTCGTGAGATACAGCGTCCACAAAAAAATGATACAGACACACAGACAGACAGACAGACACACAGACAGACATTTTCTAAAAACTATCAATTCGTGTTCAGGACATCCCAAAACGTGTAGATCCGTCAAAAAACGGAGGTCGAAAATTTTCGCGAATCCAATACTTTCTCTATATTACATATAGAAGAAAGTAAAAAGTAACATTCTTAACCTGATCCTCTTATTATTATTTTTTTAAATTGGGCTCAGATATTATGTTCATATAGAAATTAATTAATACTGAATAAAAAGTCTGCATCTATTTTGGTTTCTGTGATAATAAACTTCAAAAATGGGCAAAATATGTTAGTTTTTGCATTATGCATATTGCGTAAGTCATAACTTGTTCCCTAATTGTCACAGAACCTTATTTTTGCTGTTGTTAGAAAGTGCTTGAATAGGCCTTTCATTTGATATATGACATACATATATTTCTTGGATTTTTAATATCAAGGTAAAAGACTGACCTTTGACCTATATTTCAAAAAGTGTGTTTCTTTAATAAAAAAAGTATGGTATTCTTACATAAATATATTGTAAAATATCTGTGCATATTAATTTGGGATTCTGAATTAAATTAAAATGTTAATTTGTGTCTCACCTTTATAATACAATATTAGATTTTTTTTAAAGAAAATAAAACTAAAAAAAAAAAAAAAAAAAAAAAAAAAAAAGAGGGAGAGAGAAAATTTTTACTGCAATCATATTACAACATAATATTTAGTAATAAAATACTGCAATTAAAATCTCTTCTATTCATCTATTTTATTTTACATGAATTTAAAAGTAGTTTTTTTTTTTTTCATATATATATATATATATATATATATATATATATATAATAGCATAGGGTACTTTTTAACAAATTTTGCTATGAGAAATAAATTGCATATTAGTTTTCTCATTTTCACTTTTATTTTTATTTATCTTAATATTCCTTTTCACATTTTTAAATCATGCTACATGATCATCGTAGGACTATATGTTGTATCTTTTTAACTATGCAGTTTCTCAGACAGTTTAATTATGTAGGGGGCATGTGGTTTTCTTTTATGTGGGGCCATTCAGTCACTAAACTGACATGAGTCACTACCCCTGCATTTTAAATCTGATAAGCATAGATCATATAAGGCATTTTGTCTGTGATCATCTTTTGAAGAAGTTATAGTGAACTATTGCTCAAGATTTTATTTCCTTTACTATCTTCTGTTTACAATTTTTGAAGTTTTACAATTCATTTATCATAGTTTTAAAGAAATAGACAATTTAAAGATGGAACCCTTAACTTCTACAGCTTCATGTAAAAGGTACTGTTGCAACCCATTTGAAAAGTCAAGTCACAATTGCTGTAAGAAAAACTTAAGAAATGTAAGCTAGAACTTGGTGAAAAAATTTACTTTTTTGAAACAAGATTACAAAATTTGTGATACTTGCCGTAAAGAATTAAAAGCATGTACTGAGAAGCAATTACTAGTTAAAAAGAAAAAAATAGAATCTAGTTCTGATGATGAATTTGGGCAAACAGATTCTTTGTGTACCCCAGAAAAGGAAGAAGCTTTAAGTTCATTGAACAAAACTTTGATTGCTTTAAGTGAGTCACCTCTACGGAAAAAACGATTATATCAGAAGAAATATCCCCAGGAAAAAATTAAGAAAACAGCAGCAGTATTCAAAAGCAGAATATTGAGATAAGGAATATTAAGATAAATGAAAATAAAAGTGAAAATGAGAAAACTGCTATGCAATTTATTTCTCATAGCAAAATTAGATTTTAGTAGTAGAATCTTTTTGTTAAAAAGTACCCCATGCTATTTTTTTTTTTTAATATATGAAAAAAAAAAAATCTACTTTTAAATTCATGTAAAATGAAATTAGATGAATAGAATAGAGATATTAACTGCAGAATTTTATTACTAAATATTATGTTGTAATATGATTGCAGTTAAAATTTTCTCTCTCTCTCTCTTTTTTTTTTTTTTTTTTTTTTTTTTTTAAGTTTTTTTTTTTCTTTTTTTCTTTAAAAAAATTTAATACTGTATTATAAAGGTGAGACACAAATTAACATTTTAATTTAATTCAGAATCCTATTGAATCCCAAATTAATATGCACAGATATTTTACAATATATTTATGTAAGGATACCATACTTTTTTTTTTTTTTTTTTTTAAGAAACACACTTTTTGAAATATAGGCCAAAGGTCAAAGTCTTTGACCTTGAAATTAAAAATCCAAGAAATATATGTATGCCATATATCAAATGAAAGGCCTATTCAAGCACTTTCTAACAACAGCAAAAATAAGGTTCTGTGACAATTAGGGAACAAGTTATGACTTATGCAATATGCATAATGCAAAAACTAACATACAAGTATTTTGCCCATTTTTGAAGTTTATTATCACAGAAACCAAAATAGATGCAGACTTTTTATTCAGTATTAATTAATTTCTATATAAACATAATATCTGAGCACAATAAAAAAAAAAAAAAAAATAAGAGGATCAGGTTAAGAATGTTACTTTTTTTCGTTGATTTGACTTGGAATGACCCTGATGTTAGTATATGAATACACTGATAGATGTTACATTTTAATTTATAACTCACCATCCCATGGCAATCCCATTCTGAAAATCACAATAATTATAGATAATAAATGCAGGAACAACATATATTTTTTAAAAGAAAATAAAAAATGCACTTTTTGAGTTATTGAAGGTCAAAGGTCAAAAGGTTTGACCTTGAAATGAAAATTTTTAAAAATGTGTGCATGCGATATATCCTTTGAAAGCCTGTATTATAAGCTTTCTAATGATACCAAATTTATACCTCTTAGTCAATTAGGGAAGGACATATGGGCACATTTGTAAAACAAGAATTTTGAAAATTTGCATTTTTGCAGCCCTGTATGTCAAAAACTAAAAGAGGTAGAGACTTATTAATTGGTACAGATTCATTTCTCTATAGAACAAATAAATGATCCAAATTTCATAGAAATCTGAGGGGGTCAAGTTTTTTGCTTCGTTGATTTGACATGGAATGACCCTAGTAATTAATGAATTAAAATCCTGTACACACGAAATAACTGTTGCGTGATTTTGCAGTTAAAATGTTTTCCCCTTTATTTTCTTCTTCTTTCAACTTTTAAGCAAATTATTGAAAACATATTTTCTTCAATATATTTGTTTAAACCAATTTCTAACATAAAACTTTTCAACCTCTGCGAGAATTAATATTAACTAAACAGGAAAACATATACAGTTTGTGTCTAGAATAGCCTAATACTAAATGTTTATTCTGTTTTCACATAAAAGCACTGATATATGCAGTTAAAAATATGTATAAAAAATGTGCATTTGTACACATTCACTTTTTTCCTTTTGTCTATCATTATATATTATAAAAAAAAGCACCCCAGAACTGGCATTCAAAAGTAATAGATACTTTGAATAAACACCATAAAATGCAAGAATTCAAAACAATTGTTTCGGGTCAAAAGAAGATAAGACTCTTCGTCAGGCGAACAAAGTGGGCTGCAAACAAAGAGGCAACTGCAAATTCTTGCATTTTATGGTGTTTATTCAAAGCTTTGTACCAATTACAGGGGTCTGTCCAGACTTTTAACACAGGGTCCTGTTTTTGTGAAATTGTTAAGAATTCTACACGTAATTTCGTGAATCTAAATTTAATGTGAAAACATAGTTCTTCCGAACTTTTTGACTAGGATCCTCCTTTTGTAAAATTGTGAAAAATGTAATTTTGCAAAATAAAATTACAATTAATGTTTTATTTTAGAGAATGACAGTTTAGTTTTACAGAACTAAACTCAAATATATGCACAGAAGCCCTTTATAAATTAGAAATTGAATATCAGCTTTTTGGGAGAAATACAACAAAGCATGTATGATTATTCAGGCATTCTGTTCGTTCCATTGAAGATTAAATTTGAAAATGAAAAAGATTTATCAAAAGTCTGTTTTTAAGGAGAAAATTTTATGAAGGGTCCTTTTTAGGATAAAAAATTTTTTGTGAAGGGTCCTGTTTTAGAATAAAAATTTTGTGAAGGGTTCTGTTTTAGGATAAACAATTTTGTGAAGTGTCCTGTTTTAGGATAAATAATCTTGTGATGGGTCCTGTTTTAAGATATAGAATTTTGTGAAGGGTCCTTTAACAGACCCAGGTTTCCCTTTGGACAGATCCCTGATTATCATTAGTTTTGCAATACTAAATCATAACTTAAGTGGTTCTTTCAGACCACTAAATTTGCATCACCTACGTGAACCTTACCACATAGGTAATCGTATTCAGTCTTCAACTTTCTGCCAAAATACACTCACACGAAAGAGACTAGTATGTTGTGGTCATCATGAAACTTTTTTTTCTATATCTCCTTATACAAATTCATGCAGAGCAAATTATGTATTAAAAGTACTATTTATAAATATTATTTTAAATAATGATTTCTGCTAAATCTCTTGTCACACTAAATATCAAAAGGATAAGAAAGTCAATTTTCTTATGTACAGATTTTTATTAGTATATTTATTTTTATTATATTTTTTTGGTAAAAAAAAAAAAAATAATAATAATAATAAATAAATTTATTAAAGATTTTGGTAAAATTACCTTATAAAACATCCTTTTGATTTGAGCATATATATTTCAAACCACCGTCGGGTACATCATCAGTGTTCACAAAGACAATACTGGCTCCAGTTTGCATTCATTTGTCCTTCCTTCTTCATCACTTTGCTTCACTTTTTCAAGATGGTGTTGCCAGTCCACAGGTATTATGCTGTGCTCTCTATCGTTGACGGTTTCATTGGTAGTTAGTATTTCATTAACTTTGCGCTTTAGTGCAAATTGGTGTGTATTATATGGAGCTATTTTTAAAAATTTAAAGGTTCTAGGGTTAATAGGGTTAGTTTTATTAATTCTAGAGAAAGTGGTGGATTGTTCATTATACTTTAAATCGGCTTGATGTTCGGATTCAAGTTCTTTAATATGGCGCTTAGTCATACCTAATGTAACTGGCCTTTCTATTGTCTTCAAATTTAAAGCTGATTTTATAAACGCCAGAGGTGTTAAACACACCTTAAAGTGGTTGGGGTCTTTTTTCTTCCGAATACGTTGGAAAAGGTTTTTATCTGGTTTGATTGGGATATTAATATTATGTCTATTGGCTTCGTTTTTAATTTTTATTGAGGCTCCTTAACTGTATGCTATAGCGGATGGTAAAATAGGTTTGCTTTTCCAAGCGTTTTTTATATTATTTAGATATTTTAAACATTGTTTGTAAAGTTTACATTAATCCTTCTGACTTCCTAACTGACCTAAATAAATTAGACCATAATATAAAATTTACAAACGAAACTGAAACTAATAACTATATAAATTTCCATGCCATTAAAATAATTAAAAATAAATATAACTCGTTTGACACCACTGTTTTCCAAAAACCCTCTAATAATAATGAAATTATAAATAACAATTGTAAAACCAATAGACATAATATTAATACCAACAAAGCCAATAGACATAATATTAATAGCCAACGAAGCCAATAGACATAATATTAATATCCAATCAAACCAGATAAAAACCTTTTCCAACGTATTTGGGAAAAAAAAAAAAAAAACATCCACTTTAAACACACCTCTGGCATTTATAAAATCAGCTTTAAATTTGAAGACAATAGAAAGGCCAGTTACATTAGGTATGACTAAGCACCATATTAAAGAACGTGAATTTGAACATCTCGTCAATTTAAAGTATAATAAACAATCCACTGCTTTCTCTAGAATTAATAACACTAACCTTATTAACCCTAGCTCACTTAAATAAATAAAAAAAAATAGCCTCATACAACAGGGACCAATTTGCACTAAAGCGCGAAGCTATTGAAATACTAACTACCAACAAAGCCGTCAACGATAGAGAGCACAGCATAATACCTGTGGACTGGTAGCACTATCTTGAAAAAGTGAAGAGAGGTTGCGAAGAAGGAAGGAGGAACTAAGGCAAACTGGTGCCAGTAGTGTCATTGTGAGCACTGATGATGAACCCGACAGTGGTTTGAAATATATATGCTCAAAACAAAAAGATGTTTTTAAGGTAATTTTACCAAAATTTTTATTAAAATTTAACCTTTTATAAATTAATTATCAACAAATTTATTTTAAATTATCACAGATCTATGTCTCAGCTATTCATTTTAAAGGTACTGAGAAGTTCTTTTGGAAGATTCCACATTAAAAATTTACAACCCCCCCGGGGAGAATACTTCCCCCTCAGCCTCTACATATACAAAAAAAAATTTCGGCCTTGTTGAAAATTATTATTATAAATTATTATTTTTTTATTTCATATTTAAAAGTTAAAAATAATTCACATTATGTGCATTTATGCAAAAAATTTTGTCTTATACTGCCATATTAAAAATTATGGAAAAAGTGGGATGACATTGCCATCTATTGAGCAAATGATCCCTAAGTGTAATCAATCAGCACCAATTTCAGGTTTAAGTCAAGGTTCAACTAAATATGAAGTTTGATTAAATTGCATTTAGTGGTTTGCGAGATATAGCTTCTATAAAAATTTGGATATACATAGACATTTTCTAAAAATGGTTAAATCATGCTGAAGACATGTCAAAATGGGCACATCTAAGGAAAAAAAAATCACAAATATAATACTTTTTTATTTATAAACTTCAGTACATTATATAAATCGTTTTATAAATGTGCAAATATAGTTTAGCTACATTTGTAGCCATCATCAGTGCACAGGCGGTTTCTGTTTACTTTTCTCGTCGGCTTTCTCTCTCCTTTCTCCTTTCTTCTTTCATTTATCATTTTCATTTCAGAGAGAAAGCCGATAGGAAATAAACACAAACAACCTGTTCACTGATGATAGTTACGAATGTAGCCAAAATATATTCACTCATTTATAAAAGGATTTAAAAAAGGTACAAAAATTCATAAATAAATTAAACTATCCTTTTCTATAATTTAAATATAATACTTTTTTTCTTATATACAGAGAAGAAAATAAAAATCACTATGTTTTAGAATACTGATTTAAACAAGCATTGTTTTGTGTTTGATAAAAAAAGGTAAATAGCATTTGGTGAAATGAAAAATACTTTTTATAAAATAAGTTTTGTAAAGTTGTTTTACTTTATAAATAGGCATATATAAATTTTATAAATTTTTAACTATTTATTAAGTATATACATTTCTACATTTTTTTTAATAAATATATTGAAGAAATGCTCATTTTATGTTGTGTCTGAATATTTAATAAATAAATAAAATAAAATAAACTTAATTTTGAACATTTTCAATTATTTAACCTTAGATAACTAAATAAATAGTTAATTTATAATTAAGTAGCTTATTGAGTTTTTAACATATCTGTTCAACCAAAATATTTGCTTGAAAACATTGATTTTATATAGTTTTTTTTTTTTTTTTTTTTTTTTTTTTTTTAACAAAAAAATAAAATTAACAGCATACCTTATATACATATATATATATATATATTAAATCATACCTTATTAAAAATAAATAAATAAAAATAAAAAAGTAAATTTTGTAATTTTTTTTATTATTATTATTATTATTCATTAAATAAACATGTATTTGTGAAAATTTTATTTTTTTTATTTAATGCTTTACTTAAATCAAAACTACATACTTTTTAAGCATCTTAATAAATCTGTGTTTATCTGTTATTGTACAAAATTGTTTTTTTTTTTTTTTTTTTTCTTTCTTCCTTTCTGTTTTCTTTATACTAAAAAGTCAATAAATTTTCAGAAAGAAAAAAAAATCAAGTATTCTATTTTACAAATGCAAAGTGCTATGCTCTTTCTTTTATAATATACTTTCCTTCATCATTAAAAAAAAAAAAAAAAAAAAAACTTCTGTCACTAAACAAAATGAAAAACTACGTATTATTTTCATTTTAAACAGTATTCTCATGAAAATGAAATTTCAGTTGTTTTTAATGAGTGAAAAAAAAAAAAAAACTAATGGATGAAATTTGAAATTTACAGTGAAAAGCTACATGGCTTTTTTTTATTCTCTAAACAAGATACATCATTCATTATAATAAATTTCTGGCTGCTGGTGAGGAAATCTTTTTACTGCTATATGATAGATACCTTTGTCTAATTAGCCATATGGTTATAGGAAAATGATCATAGAGCAACAAATTCAATTTAACATAAACTGAAATTAATATTTAATAAACAATTTAAAAAAACCTTATGTTAGCTTAATGGGCTGGCCATATTTTCTGTGGGGCTCTCCACTCTTCACTGGTGCTAAAGTTCTTGGATTCTGATGCTGGTGTTCTACGTTGTTGGTGGCTTCTTTCAAAAGATGGTGCCATATTTTATCTACTCCCACTGCATCATTGCCATTACACGAACCTATATTATCGATTATTTCAACTGCCTCATGGTATGTTGCATAATTGAGATTATTATAATTTGTGATTTTCGTAACTTTTTCAAAATTAATGTTAATTTCCTCTTCATTGTAAGTTTTGGTTAATGGTGTTGTAATTTTGCCTGTTATGATGTCGTGGCTGTGCTCTTTTATTCTGGTTTTGATTTTCCTATTTGTTTTACCTATGTAGCATTGGGGATTTTATAAACATCTGCAGTTTCAAGAGGAGGGATGCTGTCTTTGTCACTTCTAATAAGTTGGAAAATATTAGGGTTGGGTTTAATAGGAATGCTAATATTGTGTTTGGTTGCTATATTTTTAATTTTTATGGAAGCTCCTTGCTCATATGGTATAGAAGTGGTGAAATTAGGTGGGGTTTAGCAAATTTCATTAACTAATGAATAAAACAAAAACATAATAAAAAATGTACTTATTTCAAATTTAAGAACAGCATTAAATCAAAAATAATCTGCAAATGATTAAAAATGTATATTGCTGGCCAATGGACTTGATACAGTTCTATTCCTGAGTTGTGAATTGACAATACATACCATACTACTTTCTGTAGATTAAATAAGAGAAAGAGATGATACATATCTTCTCTGACTATTTGTTTCTTAATGTGATCTATCAAAGTTCTTCTTATGGACCATACAATAGCAAAGAATATTGTCTGTGTTGAAGCAATACGTTAACAGTTTGAAAAAAATAAAATTGTACTCACTTTTATTGTGAGACAAATAATAAAAGAACATTTGAATAAAGAAAAATAATCCTCCTATCTGACATTATGTTTGAGGTTTTAAAATATAAATAGAGAAAAAGAAATCCAAAAAATAAGCTAGATTACAAGCCATTGTATTAAATAAAAAGAAAAAAAAATCGGGTTTAACAACTGCTGTAGGATGTAGAATTGCCAATTCCCAGAAAGATTTTCTCAATACTTGTCCCCATCTTGCAGCTATCGATGAAGCAGCAGGTGTATCTCTCAACCCAGAGGAGAAAGGAAATATGTGCACCTGGCAACAATCTAGTGAGCGGCAGAAGAGTATCTGTGACGACGGACAATGGAAGTGTACTACGTTCTCTCTTGACATAACTTTTAGATGTAAAAGAAAATAATTATATTGACGTATTAAAATGTAACGATGTGTATCTTTAACCCTTGATCTAATGATCTTCTGTAAATAGCAATCTTTACCTCCATATAATTTAATAATTTAATTAAAGCTAATTAGTAAATGAATACTTTTATGTGTTTCTTCACTAAGATAGAGTGTCAGAATTCTCTCTACATATGTTTTACTACACAACTTTTTTCTATAGAAATTTTAAATGCAAATGATTATGTATATAAAATAAGAAAGTGTATAAAAATAAAGCTTTTTTTTGTCTGCTTTTTTGGCCTCATATGAGAAAAATAATTCTTTTCTACTACCCACATTAACCATGCCTTTCAAACGACAAATGATACTACTTTTCAGGGGAGTTTTTACTTGCTTTTATTTAATTTGGTATGTGGTGTGTTATTTATTTATGTGTGTGGTTCATATTTAAGAATTCAATTTTCACCAATTTTTTATCATATGATTGAGCTGAAATTTTGCACATATGTGACAATATATATCACTTCAATACATGCTCCAGTAAAAATGGACTTAGGAGTGGGGGTCTGGGTCTTTAACTCCAGCTAAAAATTTGTTTTTGAATTTTAAACAACTTCCTATCATACAACTGAGCATACAAGTTTTGCATACATATCAACAACCATTGATATGAAGTTTTAAAAGTATTTTGAAAAAAAAAAAAAAAGAAAAGGTTTGTTTTTAATTTCTTTTTTTACTTAATTTATGTATTATTTAGTTTTAATAACACTTTGAAATTGGCATTAGCTTAGCTTGTTTTTATTTTTGTGCAGTGCATGATCAGGTTTTCAAGATTAGTAAATTATATTATTTTTCAATAAACAAAAGGATAATTATTATAATTAAGGCTAATATTTTAGAGAGTAACAAGCTTTTCTAGTCGAATTAATTACATTATATACATTTTAAAAAGTTACTGCTATATGTAACATAAGTTATCAAAAAATGTCAAAAGCTTTTAGTGAGGAAAAGGAAAAAAAAAAGGCTTTACAATGTTAACAATGATATATTTTCTTATTTACAAGGGGTTAAGAGTAAGTACTCTAACCAGTAGATGGCATCACACCTCAACAAACTGTGAGTAATTTTGTTTTGTTTCTTTTTTCTTAGTTGTGATGTAGTGACCAACAAGTTAGCAGCGAATGACTGCTCGCATGTGTTAATTTTCAATAAAGCAATGTGGCTATCAACTCATCACTTTAATACAGTCCTAAAATATTATCTAATTTAAATGACTGAAACAGCACAAAGTGATTCCCGAATTAATTAACAAGTGTGTACTAAACTAATGTATATTTTTAGATGTTTTCAAAATTGAAAACATTAAGTTGGTCTATCAAATAATCTAGGAAAAATAAATGGGGAGGGGGGAGGTAGTTATTTAGTTAAAGGTTTAAAGGGTATGGAAAAGAAAAATCAGAAATTAAAGCTGAAATTTTGGAGCTGTTATGTTTGTTAAAGAGAATGCATTTAAAGTAAATGTAACGGTGCAGATATTGAAACATAAATTAGGCTTTATAACTTTTTTAATAAAATGTTTAAATCTATTAAAAGAAATTCCTAAACATAACACTATTGATACAAATACTCTCAAATATAGAAAAGTTTTAACAGAACAGAATTTTGCAATTAACCCCTTACCTGCCGACAAAAATTTAAGAAATTTGCTTCCTAATGCCACCATTCTCTCTAAACTCTAAAATGAGTAAATCTTTCAAAAACACTGTAAAGATCACTTCCAAGATTATTTTATTGCACTGTCAAGTTGCATTAGTAGTTTCATTGGTAGCAGTACAATACAAAGAATCGCACTATGGAAAGACGAATATACACGCCCGGGGCTATTAAGTGGTTAGATGAAATGCAAAAATGTGCCATTATCTCTTCTGTAACATATGTTAGCACACCATTTCTGACTGTTTAAAGAATTTTTTTTTTTTTTTTTAAATTATCATTATTCAAAGAAATTACACAGGTCGACGTACAAAATTTTGATTTTATAATTTTGGCTGAACTTTATATTTTTTGGTGCGTTGAAACTAAAAATGAAGACAGTTTTTCTCTATCACGTATACATTTTTGTCAATACAGGGTGCCTGCCTATAGAATTTCTTCCATTACTCTTCAACAATATAATTATACAGTAAGTTTTATAGTATGTTTCCATGAATAATTAATCATAGATGCCTATTGCTATGATTGTGAAACACTAGTGCGACTTAAAACCATACCAACCAGCCAACCGATTGTTATGATGCTATATGTTAGAAATCGTGTAGGTAAACACCCTGTTTTGACAAAAATCTACACGTGATAGAAAAAAATGGGCTGTATTTTTGGCTTCAGCATATAAAAAAAAAACATAAAGATCAGCTGAAATCATCAAATTTTGTCAACTTCATTTTTGTAGACCTGTGTTATTGTTTTAAGAAACTGATACAAAATTTATTTAAAAAATAATTATTTACGCTGTGGAGCTGAAAGCAAAAGTTTCCCAAATGTAACATAAGTTACTAAGGAATATGTCATATCATATATATTTTCTAACATATACATACAAATTTATACATATATATATATATGTAATATTCATATTTATGTTGAAAAGTTTCATGTATATATTCATAGATGTACTACATAAATTGATATATAGTTTTTATTTTAAAACATGTATTTTGCTGTATAATACAATCCTTGAACTCTAACAAAATAAAAATAATAATAACAGTAATAAACATCAAAAGTGGACGTCATCTTATAATACAGATAAAAGAAGTGACCTTAAAATTATGCACTAGAAATATCACAAATTACTAATATAGTATTTTATATCAACAGTCATGGTAATTAAAAAAAAAAAAAAAAAAAGTATAGTTTTATTTCCCTCCTCCCCCTTTTTTTAAAATCATTTTTTGTAGCACATCATAAGTTTCTGGCTACAATATTGTTATTTGACTCCTAATCCATTTTAATAACTTTTAACTTCCTACATCATCCATTTATTTTAATTATTATTATTTGATTTGATTAATATATAATTACACAAAGAATATAACATGTAAAACAGGTGGTACAATGTTCCTGAGAGCAAATCTATATTAGAATTACTCTTACAGTGAGATTAATGATTGTCTATCAAACTATTTAAAATGAAAAATTCATAAGAACAAATGTATTCTCAGTTAAAGATCATCTCATAAAATATTTATACGGGTTACACAACTTCTGGATAAATGCAAACCTAAATATATTCCTATGCATTCAAATTTTTAAAGCATTCATTTATGGAATAAATGCACATTAAAGCTGTAAAATTTTATCTGAAAATATCAAAATTATTTGGTGTGAAAACTGAGTCTGAAGTTTTTGACCTATCAATGCAGTTTATGTTATCGATTGACACTGATTTAATTGACTAATCAAAGTAATGTTTATGATTTGTTTTAAATATCACAGAAACATCTCATACTAGGCAATCTATCAGATGTCTGTCACATAGGAGGGAAAAAAAGACTTAAAATATAATTACAACGATGAGTGATGTTATTAATACAAATAGATACATAATACAGATAAAACAAACATAACAACTAGATTACAAAGAAACTCCATAAATTAAAAAAGAAGCTCAATATCACATAAATTAGTTACTATAACAAATGGATTGTACCATATTATTTATATAAATGTATATAGTTAAAATAATACTGTACATGGGACACATTTAAACTATAAAATCATACTTTAAATATCTTTCAGTAATATGCTTCTCTCAATTACATACAAATTTTGCACAATTCCATCAGGAGTAAAATAAAAATAATGCCACAGATTTTTCACTTATAAGTGCCGCTTTTACCTGTCTCTCTCAGTTGTGCACGAAAATAATTATAGTAATTGACATATCCTGTCTTACTATTTATTTATTATTTGAAGGAATTTAATATTGACTAAGTGTTTATCATCTCTTATTCGTTGGATAATACTGTTATTTCATTTAATAGGAATATTTACATTAAACTTAACTGCCTCATTTTTTAATGTAATGGTTGAACCTTTGTTGTAAGGAACTGAAGTTGTATGTTTAGTGTTAGATTTTTGGACATTTTTTGATTTAATTTGCCTAAAACCTAAAGCAAAATATACAACTTCAATCCCTTAGAACAAACACCCAATATCTGAGTTGGTATAATACAACGTCTAAATAATTTGAATTAGAAGATTAAAATTTTAAGAATTGGGAAATTTTAGGTCTAAATAGATTGAAAATGGAAGCATTGCATAAATATGAACAAAAAATAAAACATTTTTTTAAAAACTGGTGTTGCAAATTTAAATATTAATCCAAATGTTAATATACAGATGACATCTAAACCTTAGTTCATTAAAATACTATTAAATAACAAACATTACTCTGAAATTGATATAATTTTTATGTGATGATTGAAAGTTTATATGTTTAACTTATAAAATATTTTTTCACATCTGTTCTTCAGAAAATTATAATGAATACAGATTGATTGATGAAGAGATTTACAATCAGGTGTTAAACTTCTTCCAATTCTATTGATTTATATTAAAATGCTAGAGCTGCAAAATTTTTGTTAGATTATTCATACAGCATATTACAAAATGTACTATTAAGTTTTGTAAGACACAGTTTTTACAGATAATTAGTATATAGTAAAATACAAATAAAATAAGAACTCTAAAATATCAAAAATGAAAAACATTTTTTTATAATACTCAACTGATAATCTGAAAGTCAGTAATATTTAAAAATAATAATTTGATAATGTTAAATTACATTTTTCTATAGAACCCTGATTTGGGATACATTAAAATCTCAATGACAGCATCTTTTCTGCCAAGAAATACATCCCATTAAAGTAGTATGTACATGTAACATTAACTAATACTCTAAATAACTTATTAATCATTGTTTTACTTTTACTTTTAATTAAATAAATGTGCATTTGCAACAGATTAAAAAAAATTACAGAATAATCTCACCAAAAAGGGGGAAAAAAAAAATTGCAGGCTTTTTTTTTTTTTTTTTTTTAATTAAACATTTTTCCTAATAGTTTTTATTACAGTTTTGTCATCTTTAACAATGTTGCATTTTAGCTTCACATTAGGAAAAAAGAAATAATAGTAATCATCATTTCTTATTATTGTAATTTGAAGAACCGCATACAATTCGTTTCATTGAAACAATTATATAATACTGAAAACAAATTAAATACAAGCTAAAAACAGAAGACAAAAAGCTATATATATTTATAATGATACAAAAATAAAATTACATAAATCTAAAGCATCATACTTATTGAATAATGCAAGTCAGAGTATTAATGTAACTAATGTAATGCAGACACAAATGTATAAAAACATAGAAAACATTTATTAAAAAATATATTTTTTTGGTAAAAACACCTGTTTATTATTACAATAAAAAACTAAATATTTTTATACTGCTAAATAAGCTGTAACATGTGTATTGGTACGTGCGAATGAAGGAGTCAGAGTCGGTCATTTTCCCTACCAACTCTGCAACCCTGAATTAATATGGATTTCAACCTATTATCCAATAGATTTTTGGTAGATTCATTGAATTAATCTCCAAAAGTGAAAACACCAGAATTTGAATCCAGTTAGTTAAAGAGCAATCACATGACCAAGAAAATTGGAATATCAATCCAAAAGTTCCAGGTTCGAAGCCTGGTGTGGTCACTTTACACTCTTGTGGAGAATGATTCGAGAAATCTAATTAAAATCCAATATCTGGATTTTTAACAATAGAATTAATGAAGAAATTTCTATAATTTTGATTGAACTAAAAAACTTAATAAAGGATGAGGGTCCATGAGGGGGTTTTTGACCCTGAAATTGGGAAAAACATCAGATTGATCACACATGCGAAATTTATGCATTTAATTATTTTAAAACATGTTTAATTATTTTAAAACAAGTTTCAATTAATATTATTTATGTTATTCCAGTAATTATTTGTTTACAGGGGCTGGAAGTTTGACAATTTTTCATTTTTGGCCAGAATTCCCCCATTTTTAAAGATTTGACCGATTGTTTTATATGAACACAAAGGAACAACACTTTCTTATTAAAATATGGTGTGAAGTGCACTATCAGGGGTTAATCCAAGCAAAATTTGGGTCCCTTTTGCAGCCCCTTCACAAAATTGAAATCCATGAAAAGGGACCCTTCACAAAATTCAAATCCATGAAAAGGGAATATTCACAAAATTCAAATCCATGAAAAGGGAATATTCACAAAATTCAAATTTATAAATTGAGCCTCTTTACAAGACATTGTTTTATAAAACTGATCCTTTTATAAAATGTTTCCATGTTTTCAGCATTATTTTTAATTAATGCCTCAATTTGGCTCAACAAAACTTTATTAATTTGATATTAAACATTTTATATAATCAGGGCCAAAACTAAGGGGGGTGGGGCAAGCGGGGCTTGTGCCCCGGGCGCCAGAAGGAGAAGGGTGCCGAAAAAGCTGTTGCCTTATTTACACAGTGAAAAAAAAAAAATATATATGAAAATTAAAAAAAAAAAATCTAAATCCTTTAGATTTAGTCAGGGTAATTAAAAAAAAAAAAAAAAAAAAAAAGAAAAAGAAAGAAAAAGAAAAAAAAGGGTAGAATGAAGATTAGTAGATAAAAGAATTTATTTACAATGAAAAGCATGGAGGATGAAGTGCTCTCCAAGACTAACAGTATTCTTTTATGACCAGTGGGGTAAAATATTGCCACAATCGAAAAAAAGTAATTTACAAGTGGTCCCTGATCATGACAGCCAAGGTTTCTGAAAAGTAAATGATTGGAAAATACACAGTATACATATGATAATTTATGGTTATGCTTTATCTACAAATCTTTAAATAAATTATGTAATATAACAAAATATAAGTATGGGAAACTGGTATTTATGAAAATTTTCAACCTCAGGTTTTTGACATTTTTATAAATTTTGTACTATGAGGAATCCTAATATCACAAAAAAGATGTAGTGTGCGTATTTAAGTTAGTCAGCTTATTATTAGTTTGATTATTATTATTAGTTTGATTCATTTATAGACTACTATAAATGAATGATGTTAAAAATTTAGTCCAGTTTTAAAATAGTATCTTTTATGAACTGGCCAGAACCCTGATTTTAATTTTTTAATTTGTAATCTTTGTAAATTTATACAAAATTTAAAATTTTTGTAACATTTGACATCGATAAGATTAAACTCCGCCAACCCTACAGGACATCGATAAATAGTTAGAAATGTTTACCTAATTAAAAAAAAACCCTGGCTATCCTGAATATTAAACTTAAGAGTCCTGGTCACTTCATTAAGGCTTTGTCAATTCAAATCTAAAATTTCTTACATAAAACTTTTTTTTTTTCAAGAAATGTTTTACAGATATAAAACAGATACGTTAATTACTGTAATAAAAAAAGGCTGGTTGTAGCTCTACTCATTCTTGAACATTTTTACACCTGGCGAAGAGACACGCTAAATTTTTTGACACAAAACACATGTTGCGATTCTGTTTTGTTTAACTATGCACGCGATTATAATCCTTATGACTATTATTTATGACCTTTAAATTTTAAAAAGAAGCTTAATTTCATAATTATATAGTTTTGAATAAGTGTATTGTAGAAAAAAAAAAAGCACCTCAGTGGCTAGATATATTCATCAGCAGTGGTCATGTGGTTAAGAATCAGGGTTGGGTTTTTGATGTCAAAAACGTGTAAAAGCTGTCAAAAAGTGTCATAAACCTCATATAATAATCCTATTAGCAGCATTTTCTTGTAAATCATAATTTATATATTATAAATAGTTTTATGTTACATTAGTATAATTATAATTCATATTCATATTAGTTGTGAAGGAAAAATAGTAAAAAAATATTGAAACTATTAGGTGCATTTTTCAAGTACTATTTATTTATATTTATTATTTAATTATTTATTTTGTTACAAATAATGTTACTAATATAAATGTTTAATTCTTTAGAGCCATGATTTTTTTTAAAAACTTGTTAAAAAAAAAAAAAAAAAAAACTAAAATGGTAGTATTTAATCACTAATTTTAAGTTACCTAAATATTGAACTTTGTACATAGACATGATATAAACGACAACTATAAAAGTAATATTTCATAATATGCAATCAATATAGGTATAAGTTTTTAATTAATACTATCTACTTAAAGGGTTGGTTATTATATTTTATATAAAAATGTTATCAATATCAGAATGCCCCCATAATGGTGTGATGGTGAAAAGGCTTAAGGTGACACATCACCTATTGTGCCCAAGAGCTGAACACCAAGATATTTATGCTATTGGAGAATTCATTTTTAAAATTACTCATTACTCTTTTTTTTTTTTTTTTTTCTTGAGTTTTCTCAATTGTTAAATTAGAACTTGTTTTTTGAAATTGAATTTTTCTATATTTTATTTGAAAGCTGCAAAGTGTGACATGTGAACTAAGTGTATTTTTTTTACATTTTATAGTTTCGAAATTAAACATTAAAAATTAACTAAGGCCCTAGAAAAAATTATAATGTCAAATAAAAAACTAGTTGAACGAGGATTTATGCAAATTTTTCAGATGGGAAAGCAACAAAAATACAAAGTATGCAAATGATTTGTTAATTATAATATACTTTAATTAAAATCAAATTAAAATTAAATGAACTAATTATAATATTAGATATTTTTCTTATTTGCTGATGGAAAAAAGTATAAGGTCATCAAATTTTTTGGAGGGACATGCAAATTTTCTGCAGTCTGAGAATGCAATAGAAAAGATAACATAACAATGCAATTAGTGTTACTTTAGTCTTTCTCTGTGCTATTGGCAATGATACCAAGGCAGAAACAATGGTCTGATGCAGAATGCCGTAAAATCCTTGGAATGTAAGCGAGTGGAATAAGTGATGCAGCTATTTCCAGGTCTATCGGTTAGTCTAAATTGCCAGTCAATATTTTTTTTTTAAATCTTTCAAAATATAATAAATGCAAGCGCTGAAGAAGACCAAATGCACTTTCAAAGTGACAAAAATGAACAGGTTTTCGATGGACGTGTGATTAAAAAAGTGTCTTATTTAGAAATAGTTTGTGGTTTAAGTCTACCATGTACTAGCTGGACTGTTTTAAGTTCCAATCCGAGGGCACAGTTCGTAAAATGACAACACTTGACAAAGAAGCATAAATTAGCTTGCTTAGAATTGTCTAAAAAATATGTTTCGCTTGGAGATAAGTGGAAAGATGTACGTTTTTTGGATGAGAAAATTTTATTTTGATGGGTCAGACGGCTTTAAAAAATAATGGTATGATATTAAAAAAAATAAAACCCTACTTTTCCAAGCAAGGGGGATTAGTAATTGTATGGGGAGTATTTGTTAGTAATGGTACATTACCAGTTGTGGTAATTTATACCTAAATGAATGCAAAAAGTATCAAGATATGCTGGGTGATAATTTGTTTCCCAATGCCACTCTAGTTATATCAGGAGATTAGATATTTAAGCCAGGATAATGCCACTATACATGCTGCTTCTTCAACAAAAGCTTGATTTGAAGCAAATGAGGTCCGTCTGCTTCATTGGCCATCCTGCATTCCACAACCCATTGTAAAATATCTGGAGCATACTTGCACAGTCTATTTATAAGGACATGTGGCACCATCGAGGGAAAGGCAAACTCATCAATGCAATCAGATATACAAGGGAAAATATTAAAAAAGAAACTTCATCTCGACCTGAATCAACAATGACTGATCGACTGATAAATGTCATTGAAAAAAAAGGTCAACTTGTAGGATTTGATTTTATATTTTCATTCACAACTCCTCGACCTTATAATTATTTCCAAGATGAAATGCCATCAGATTTCTAAATTGTCACTTAATGCTTTGATTATATATTACATACGTTCATAATCTATGTTTATGTTTTTAATTTCATTTCTAAGACAGAGTGATATTAAATTTTTCGAGTTTTACTATGTTTTATACTTTATTTGTTAATATATTTTGAGACCTTATACTTTTTTCCAGGGCCTTATATTTGAGGTAATCAGTAATTCAATTCTAAAGCTCACTGCAGAATAATTTGATGTTTGGCTCTCACTGATGATAGGTGATAATGCATCACCTTAAACCTCTAAACGTTTGAACCAGATTTTTGTAACTCACATAGACACCTTTTAAACGGCTTGGGACGGATTTGTGTGAAGCAAAAAATCTCTCTCCAAATCGTGCAAGTCGTAAAACTGTATCTTAAAATCATGAAGCTAAACTTGTAAATAAGATTATTTTTTTAGACAATAAAATTATATTTTAAGTAAAAATGTCATTTGAGGCTACACGCTGAGAGGGTTAAAAAGCATTAATATTCCAATAGAATTTATTCAGTTCAGCATTGATTGTAGAGGATCTTTTCCAATTTTGTATAAATCCATTCTAAATTAAGAAAGAGACAGTACAGAAGACTGCATAACTAATAGTATTTTGTTATTGCATACTCTAGAGAGAGAGAGAGAGAGAAACTAGAATGGGGCAAAATAATGCCAAAAAGTAACCATATAAAATTGAAATACATATTTTATTTTAAAAAGTTGAAGGAAATAGTACATTGACTATTTTATAGTAGCCTCATTTTTTTTTTTTATTATCGTAGAATCTTACTGGGAAAAAAAAAAAAAGAAAATCACCTTTTGAATTTTTGATGGCACATGTGGTTTGTAATGTCTAAAACTGTTTACTCAAGGTCCTAAAACAAAAAATTAGGAAAATTTAAGAAACTGTAGATCTAAATTTATTGCAAAAATAGTTTTAAAATGCTTTTTTGTATAGAATTTGACAATTGTTGTCAAAAACTATGTCAAAAACGGGTTTTTGACATGATGGTTAAATGGTTTAATCCGGATAAAATCATCGACTGCCAAAAACTTACCAACCCTGTTAAGAATATTACAATTAATGTACAATATTTTGGATGTAAATAATTTGATTGGAAATAGTATAGTTATAATGTATATTCATTTGTAATAAAAACATAAATACAGAAAATATTGTTCTTAAATTATGTAACTTTCAACTATAACGCCTACAGGTGGGGACTTATATTTAACATTATGCAACAATAACTGTAAGAGCATCACTCAACAATAACTGTATGTATTCACACTGTTATATCATATTTCATAGCAGTTATACTGAACTTTTGGAGCTAATTCACATCAATTTTTATTTATAATGGTCTAACCATTCATGTAATAAAATAAGAACTTAAAATTCCTCAGGGCCAAAAAATCCTCTAAATGGGCTCTCATCCTTTAATAGGTTGTTGCAGCGAATGACACCATTTATTAATTTTTTTAAAAAAGTAAATCACAGGTAAAATGAATCAGTTATATAATCTATTACAACTTCAGAAACATTGTAAGAAATTAATAAAAACTTTGCAAAGTAATACCATAAATTGTATAAATTAATTGTTCTGAGTCACTTAACCCTTCATTAGGTGAAAAATGTAATCACAATCGCAGCATGAAAGCAGTAACATAAAAAAGCTATAACCTATTTAATCTGGCAAAAATGAGCAATAACTGGATTTAAATGAGATTCAGTTAGTTCAACAAGTACCACAACAGAGAAAAATGCATTTTTTGGAAGGACTTGTGATTCTTATTTGGAAGCTTTTAAGATATCAATGCTTTAAACAAGCATTAGGAAGATCATTATTAATATTTAAAGCTAATAATAATATTTTAATGATGCACCTTTTAAACAAAAAGCTCAGTAAAATCTCTATAACAGAGAAGTTTGATTTGGTCAAGTTTTCAGAAAGGATATTTTTTCTTTTTCTTTTGCAGAATATTATAAATAAAAAATACAAATTCATTAAAATGTAGTACATCATATATAACCTACTTCTTGAGCATATTCATATGCTGAAGGACAGTGTTGCTTTATAGCAGATTCATATAAACTGTTGATCCCAAGTTTGAGCTTTAGTTCAGAACTTTCTTTGTTCCATACATGAATCACATAGCTCGAGTTAAACAGTGCCGAAATATTTCTAGGAGAATTTGGTATAAAATAATCTTCCCATCTCTCCCATGGAATGGGAAAAGCAGCTTCTGGAGGTAAAATATTAATACCACAATTAGCACCAGAAACTTTGCCAGTATCTTGCACATCACATAATTTTTTGATATTTTCAGTAAAAATACCTGGGCCATTATAAACAAAATCATAAGGATCATAGTTATAAGCAAAATCATTCATGCACTTTCTAATCAGTTCATGATTTTTGTCAAAAATTAAAATTCCTGCAGCTACTCTGTCCCAGTTTTCAGTTACTGCTGAATTTTTTAGGTTTTTCAAAGAACGTAGAGTAACAATATCCATGTCTAAATATATTCCACCATATTTCGAAATCAGTAGAAAACGTAGAGCATCACTCATATGACTGATCTAAATAAATAAAAATAATAGTTAAGTATTAGTTTCTATGTAAATAGCTTTAACTTTCCATCAGGCATGCACAATCTTAACCCATTTTTAGCCACAGTCCTGTACACAGGACACAATAAGCATCAAATTTATTGACTGTTTTAAAAAATTTCCCGTTGTTATTTTTAATTAAAATCAAGCTGGTAGCGAGCTAAAATCTATCTGAATGTATCATAAAAATACTTTACTAGATGATTTACTAGAGAAAAAAAAAAAAAAAAAAAAGAATATATTATATTAAACCAAAAACTAAATTCGAAAACTGGCGTACAGTCAGTAGAAAGATATTAAAACTTCTTCACACACCATAAATTTTTTTTTAAGTCAGCACGACCGGTTTTAAAAAACGTAGCCTTTCTTCATCAGGTGCAAACACGTGCTACTGCCTTGGAGGTAAAAGCGAGACTGCAGTCTTGTTTTTACAGTCTAATACAGTCTTGCTTTTGCCTCCAAGGCAGTAGCACGTGTTTGCACCTGATGAAGAAAGGCTACGTCCTTTCGAAACTGGTCGTGCTGACTTAAAAAAAAAATTTATGGTGTGTGAAGAAGTTTTAATATCTTTCTATTATATTAAAGAATTGTTTAGAAAAAAAAAAAAAAATAGTTTGGTTAAAAATGGGTTAATGCTTTAAAACAACTCTAGTAATAAGAGGGCACTGAGGGCCATTAGTTTTTGTTTGTTGAACCTCCCCACTTGCTTTCTGAAAGTTATTGGCATTTCAAATACAAAATCAGCTACATTTGTTAACCTATGAATAGCTACAACATTATATTTTATGCACAATTTCCCACTTATGAAACAGTTTACTTTAAGTAGTTTTATTGGGATTACAATAAAATAATAGCTAAACAAAAAAGAAATTTTACAGATGACAAAGGAATGGTTGGTTGTATTGTGAAAATATTCAATAATGGCAATGATAATGGTAGTGACTTTGGAATAAATATTTCCACTTAAGAGATTACTTAAAACGAAATTGTGATGAGAATTGTTATACGGAAGAAAGTTAACCATAATAAAAACATAAAATTTTATATCATATACTGAAACAAGTGTAAAGTCATACAATTTTCGTTTGGAAAAATGCTAGCTCATAAATTATAAAATGCCAATGTAGGGCTGTTTTTTTTCAAATCTCCAATTTCCAAACTTTGGGCACATAATCACTACACACAGGCACATAATCACACATAATCACTATTTTTAATCAATTTATAATTTTTGTCAAAAATGATTAAATATTTGCCAATTTTTTAAAGAGCATTTTTATATCTAATTAAAAAAAAAAAAAAAAAAAAAAAAAAGAATGTAAATTTAACATGAGTTGGAAGATTGACAGCTTGCAAATTTTAAAATATCAATGCAAAAAGACTTGGGAGGGGGGGGGGGGAGAGGGAATCACATTTTAAGTAATTTTAAGAAATCTCCAGAAAATCTCTTTATTTTCAGTCAAGATATTTTTGGAGTGTGAACTCATAATCACTATTTATGGGCAATTTCTTACTTTTTCATTTATTTTATTTTATTTTATTTTTTTTTTAAAGCATTTTTACGCTTTAAGCCAAAATATCATGTAATATATAACATAGCATGGTTTTAAAGTTAGAAGATTACCAGTTGGCAGAATTTATGTAACATGCTTTAGAAATTTGAAAATTGCCAGCTCAAAAAACTTAAAATATTATTTCAAAGCGGCTCAAAAAATAGTTATTTTCATTGATTTAAAAAAAAAAAAATTATCAAACAGATTTTCATAAAACGTAGCCAAGAATCATCCCATTAAATCAGCATTCTAATAAAAAAAAAAAAAAATAATAATAATCTGGTGTGTCACTCACACGATTTTCTCTTACCCTGAAATTTAATACTATAAATAGTACAGGTTGCAGATTAAGAGGTAAGATAATGAGTACTGTTACGTAAACCTGTATTAAACAATTCAAATTAAGATTCGGAAGAGTTTTATATTTATATGATAATTAGTTCTGTGTGAGGGGGGCTACTGCCCCCCTCAACCCCCCGTTTCATGAATGCACCTACGTTTATATAGAATTTAATTCAGTTATTAAAAAAAAATTCTGTTTTTAAAAAATAATTCATTAAAATTATTATTTAAAAAAATTATCTTTTATGATAACGCAGACAATTTCCATAATAGAGAAGTAGTATAACACTAAATATTAAAAAAAAAAAAAAAATGTGTAATTTATTCTCAATATAGAAGATTTTTTTTACAGCTTAAAACTTCCTAGGTCCCTTAATTTGCAATTCTTAAGACATTTTTCATTCTACAAAAAATATTTTTCTTTCTGAGCAGGTAGTTTTGCACTCAAAGCAGGTAGATAGGAAGTGTTGGGTTCGATCCCAGGTCACACTCATTGACCCAGGAATTCAGAGTTTTGCATGGCTTTCTCCAAAACTCATGTAAATACTTAGAAAGACCCCCAAAGGAGGGCATTCCACCTATAGGCCTAGGACTCTAGCATAGTTAATCGGCCTTAAGCCCTACAATCAACCAAACTTTCTGAGCAGATAAAACAATTTTTATCAGCTCTGAATATATAACAAAATAATGTTAATTTATATAAAATATAAGAAAAATCGAGTTATCTTTATTTTTTATTTTTAAACAGCAAGCAATATATACATATAAAACTATATTGCCCTATCAAAAAAAAAATAAAAAAAAAAATACTTTTATTTATCTTTTTATGTGTGTATTTATTGCTTAGTTGATTATTTCTCAGAATACTAAATAATTATGTTGCTTATTATAAAAGAAATGTGAAAATTTTTAAAATAATTTTTCTATATATGTATGTTATAACATTTTGTTTCATTGTACAGATTTCAGTTGATTTGTATTTTCATGAATTTAATTTGCTTAAAGGATGTTCTCAAATTTTTAACCTTTTCTAAATCATGGGGACAAGTATTTTTGTCAGTTATACCCATCTGTTGGCTGAATGGTTAGCGCTCTGGTCTTCAGTTTACAGGTGCTGGGTTTGAATCCTGATTCAGGCATGAATGTTCATAGTAGTTTGTAATCCTAGTCAGCATTCCCTTGTTTTAATGAGCACTAGTGTGCTAAAAATGCCCATAAAATGACAAGCCAACCCAAAATTTTCTGTCAATTACAACATTAATTTTATTATGCTAAAAATATTCAAGTATTGGATAATTTTAAAATTCTTCATTTCCATTCAAAAAATATTCAATAAAAAAAACGTTTACACTGCATTTTGGGTAATCCTGCATATTATCGATAAATAATAAACCCACTACATGACATATAAATTTAGTACAGTATGAAAAACACATAACACAACTTCAAATGCACTTTCAGCAATTTCCTAGCATTAACAGGGTTTAAACTGCCATTAGTTTTTTTAGCATTTTGCTAAAAGATATTGTATTTTGCTAAACTATGTCAGTAAGAATTTCGTTAAAAAGCTAAAACTAGATTATATCATAAAATATCTACCTCTTGTTTTTATGCAAATATTCATAGACAGAAATTACAAAATCATTAAAAATATTGGGAATCATTATCTATTTAGTGTATTCGGATTTAAATTTGACTTTTAATGGTTGAATTTAAATGCAAAAATATTTAAAAAGATAATTAAGAATTTGCTTCATAGATGTATTCTCAGTGCTAGTATTGTGTTTGTTGAAATCAAAACAAAATTTTGCTAATTCATTTTTCTAAAATCACAATATATGCTTGGTTAAAATTGTCAGTGAACAAAACAAACAGAAAACAAAATTGCGGATAACCAAGTTAAGAAAAAGAAATCAATTCTATTCAAAGAATTAATTTTCGAAAAAGCTAAAATACTGCTTATACGTTTTAGCTAAAATGCTAAAGAAACTTTTTTGCCAGGTTAAACCCTGAGCATTAATATACCATTATTCTTTTCTGTGGCCCTGTAAACGAATAGAGAATGATTTTTCATATCATGTTCTAAACAATACATGCTTTTTATACACATAAAAACACGTCATATATATATTTTTTATTTTGTCTTATACAATCTAAAAATGTTCAACTGTATCTATTAGAAATTTTGCCCGCAGACATGTATCTCAATCCTCCTAGGTGTCCCTAAGGACTAGGCGATGTAGCGATTATATAAATCGATTTATCTTCCATCTAATATCGCGATATAGAGATAAATCGATTTAACACTGATTTAGAAGAAACCTCCTCCCTATCCCTTCCTACATATACAAGTCTTTTAATCAACAATATATTGACCGAAAAATGGTGCTGCTATTACTCATCTTCTGCAATTTCCTATATGGCTATAACTCAACATCTATTGCTTAAAATTACGCCAACTACATGTGAAAAATTTTCATACAGGAAAGTTATGTTGATTAAACATTTCTGAATGATTAACATTACACTCTAAAAAATATGTCCCATTTGCTGCCAGAAATTTTCTTTAATTACAAAAAATACATTCTGACACCGTAATTTTTTCGTAAATTACTCGTATTTTCTGAAATTATAGAGAATTTCTAGCAGCAAATAGTACATATCTTTTAGAATATAGGGTGCATTATAAATATTGATATTAAAAAGAGTTTTTAATGACTGGTGGCACAATTGTTTTTGCTGTGTGCATTGCCGCTTTGTTTGCAGCACTTGTGCCTACTTTGTTTGCTCAACGAAGGGTTTTTTTAATTTTTATTTTGACTCGAAACAATTGTTGCAATTTTTTTGCATTTTATGGTGTTTATTTAAAGTTTTAATGAATTACTTTTCAACCCTAGTTCTGTAATGCACTTTTGTTATTGTTAGTTTTTAAAAGATCTTTATTTATTTATTTTTTTTTTTTTCTTTTAACTGTTTAACACTTTTGTGTGTTCCTGATATAAGATAGAATATTGAACTTTGTATTTTGATTTATAAAAGCTGTCTTTCAGCACAGTCAGTTAATTAAATTTCTGCTTTCTTTAAAAAAAAAAAAAAAAAAATATTTTTCCAAGTCTATTAGATAAATTCTATGCGGTATTTTTGAACCCTGCCCAGTTAGTAAATAATAATAATTTAGCAAAACAATTTTTGAAAGCTGATTCCCAATTTTTTTATCATTTTACTAAAAATTATCAAAATTTCTGCTTTTTTGGGTCATATTGCCGAAATACGTTATATTTTGGCGGTCAGTATAATTTTGTCTGTAGGATTAAATCACACATCATTCTGAAAAAAAAAAAATAAAAAAAAAAAATAAATAAATAAAGAGCAATTCATTTGTTAGATGAAATATGTAGCAAAATTTGAAAAAGAAATTTAATTTTAAATGATGGAAATTTTTTTGAAAACTGTTTCTTTTTAATGATATTTTTAAGTATAAGCATTGTAGATTAAATTAACTTCAGTAAAGTGATATTTGAAGCTTATTAATGGTATTATAAAGAGCATAATAAAAATTACGTAATAAGAACGTACGTAATAAGGAGCACCATTAAAAGTTCTTACGTACTTTCTTTAAAAATTCCCCCTTCTTATAAAATTCTGATAATAGAAGTGTTTGACAAAGTCAAATTATTGAAGAAATAATAATAATGTCGAACAGATATGTCGTATTGTATTAGGCAACTATTTTTATCGTGATTTACTGTATTCTTAAATAATGTAAAAAATAGATTTATTTTCTATTTAATTTAATGACAAAAATCTATATATTTATGTTAATATTTATTAAACAATGCATATTGAAACTGCCGAAAATAATTACTTATTACAAAAAGAAAGAAATTATTACTTAGCAAACAAATTGGAATCTCCCTAAAACCACAGGAAGTAAAAAAAAAAAAAAAAGCTTGGAACAGTTATCATTCATCTAAAATCGTATTTTCTTTTCTTCCCGATTTAGCATAGCAGCGCTTCGTCTCTCCTGTAGAATAAACGAAGCACACGACAAGACAATTTAAGCGCATCGCCTCTGTAGTATCTCCTTTGAATGAAAAGTCAGCATGTAGAACAATTCATATTACTCTAAATTGTAAGACGGTTTTTTCACTTATAGTTAAATTGTTTTCTCTAAATCGATAAAACTTCCCTTCATGCATTAACTCACAAACGCGTTGAGGTAACTTGATGTCTGGCTAACATCGGATTTTTCCAATTCCATAACACTAAATCGATATTGTATATTACATCGCCTAATATCGTCATTCCGAAATTTCGTAATAGATGTTATCTTTAAATCGGATCGCCGATTTTAGCCATAAATTGATTTTTGCATTACATCGATGTAACGCCCAGTCCTAGTCCCTATACCTGAAATATTTGTTTAATTTTAACAAAAAGTTACAAGGGCATCCCCAAACACCAGAGATTTAGGATATCGTTTAGACTTCCTGCTAATATTTATTTTTGAGTTATGGTGGTAACAGACACACAAACTAACTGATAGAGACAAACCAATCACTAAAAATTCAATTTTCGTAATCAAGGGACCTGAACACAAGTAAATACATCAAAATCACAATTTCAAAATTTCTATCCACTCTAAAATACTTTCTCTGCCATGCATGAATTAGAGAGAAAAAAAAAATGTCTTATGTGTGCATCTTAAAATTAGTTCATCTCTGATGAAAAGATTTAGACAAAGTGAACTTTGATCGATTTAAACAAAACGCTTTTTACCTCTCACCTCTCTTGACTTACTGAAGCAATACAGTATAAATTGTTGTAACAAATCATTATATTTGCTATTATTTCATTATCCTATTAGAAAAAAAAAAAAAAAAAACGAGAAATTTTTGGTTTGCTTACTTGAATGTTAAATTTCAAATGAAATTACATATTGAACACATAATTAAAAAAAAAAGGAGCTATTTAAATTATTTTTATGCTTCCTTTTCATCCTCCTATGCAATGTGTATTTTTATTTCCATGACAAACTCATCGGGAAAAGGGCTTGCCACTATTTTGAAACAATTTTAAAACCATACTTCATAAATTTAACCGACAGATGTTTCAGTCATTGGTTGAATTATTTCATAATTATTTATATTTTTTATGTAATAAAATGCAGAATAAAATTCCAAAACTCCTTTTAGAAGGTGATAATAAAATATAATGTTCAACATTCACAAGTGAATTGATAAAATAGAACAACAATATTCTTTGGTTTACTACTTTCAAAATTTTCGATTTTCATTCAAACAAACATTAAAAAACTTGGGAATCCTGAAGAACAGGGTACGGTTCCGTTGCCAAGCCGCTAAACAAAATGTGAAAATGAAATAACATGTTTTCTCTTTTTTGCTAAAGCATCTTACTAAACACAAATTGGAAAAAAAAAAAAAATCTTTAGCGAAAATATAATACCGAATCTTTTATGAAAAAAAAAATTGCAACATTGATCAAGAAGAATCGATCGGTTACAATGGTAAGTAAAATTATTAACTACTTTTTGTTTTTCACTTCAAATTAAAAAAAAATTTTATTACTTTCTGTGTATAACTCTTTAAAGAGCTCATTAAAAACTTTTAAGTTTAAATTACAAATGTAAATCAAACACATTGAGTGAGGCGTTTAGAATAATGTGTGAACTGTTATGCATCTTTTTCTACTGTTTCTGGCATTTTAGCATTTTGCTAAAGCTTTTTTACTAAAGAAAATTTTTATTCAGCTTAAACCCTGCATTGGGTCTACTAATTTTTACACCTCTGTACATTTATTTCAATTATTTAGGATATTTAAATATGTTTCTCTTCTAGAAAATTATTTACAACTAACTAATTTTGCATTTTCCTAAGTTGGTGTTTGTTCAAAACTTTAAAAAGAAAAAAGGATTAAATTTTTGCTGATTACTTCAAGGGTTTATAGAGTTTTAGTTAGCAGACTAATGCATTTTCATATTCACTAGTCTAGAAATCCAGTGAGATTTTTAAAAATTAGTTCTAATGCTGTTTGTATATATATATATATATTTAATCATGATGACAAATTATTAGTGACTAATAATATTGAGATTGGTTATATAATTTACAGAGAAAAATTACATTTTAAAATTTCTACCTTCCATTTGCTTTTTTTCCATTTTTCTTCCCTGTACCATTTGAACATGGGTGAGCCATGAAAAAGAACATCAATATTGACTTTTATGAGATGAATATTCTGAAGAATAATTAACTTCTTTATTAAAATATGATTATAAGCTATCAATGTGGACGGTGTCATCAATACATATATTTCCATGGATGGATTCTGGCGAGCTGTTGATTCAATAGCACAAGCTTGCCGCACATTTAATGTATTAGAACCAGATGTTTCAACAAAAAAGACATGAGATTCTTTAAAACAAATATGTTTACCTAATAAGAAAAGAAAAAATGTCATATTCATTACAAAAGCATAAATAAATATTTCTTAAAGCTAAAATCTTTGTTTAGATGTAATGTTTATTTAAAAAAAGAATAAGTATAAATAAAATATGAAAGATCTACAATGGAGAACTAACTACAAGAGCTCTTCAAATTACTGTAAGAATCAGAGACTCGGAATTAAACGGATAAAAAAGTAAAGTGGTGTCATCACTAAATTCGTGCCATGGGTGCACTTTCTAAATTACTCATTATATGTTTGTTCTCATAGATTTTTATTGTATGGCATACTAGTCATTCAAGTTAAGAGAAATGAACTTGGCTGATCATTCAACATAGAAGCCAATTGAAATACTCCATTCTATAGGCTACAGTTAACTCTACTTTAATATATTGACCTTACTTTCATTTGCTGATTCATTTTATTAAGGTCAATTTCATAATTATTGAAATTTTGGCCTATTCTTACACATTAAGAAAAATCTTAAATTTCAAATAGCTTGTTAATTTTATAAATTAGATTATTCATAGTCAATAATATTCATGACAATATCATAAATAATATTTTAAATCTGATTTTACAACTTTATGAAGAAAACGATCTTCACAATTCTTGTGTATGCTAATTTTTGACCCATATTCTCCTGTTAAGAAAAATCATGATTTTCGAATAACTTATAAAATTGTCGAATTAGAATGTTTAAAATAAATAGGGTTCTTGTCAGTATCATAAGTCATATTTTTAAATTGTTCAGATCACTTTATGATAATTCATTCTTGAGATATGTTGTCTACACAAACTAACTAACCAGGGTTTAATCCAGGATTTTTAAAATGGTACCCCATTTTTGAATTTATAAAATAATTTGTGAAAAAATCTAATTAAATTTATCAAAATTAATAATGCTTCCAAGTAATTAACCGAAATGTGTAAAACAGTTTATTTAAGGTAAGTAGGTTTTTACTTAGATATTTATTATTGTCTGCAGTAAAATTCAAATTAAGGTTAGTGTTCAATGCGGTGAAGCTAATAGAAATTTTTAATGTGCAGTTATATTGCTGAGAAATGACTTTGTGATAGTATCTCTTTGAAGGGAGTTCATTTTGTGAAGGCGCCTCTTTACTAAAAGTTGGCTTTGTGAAAGTGTGTGGCATGAAATTTGTACTGGATTAACCTCTGCTAACTGACTGACTGACTAACCTACAGATGGACATCACATACATTTTGTGATTTTTGGATTCTTTATACATCAGATATTTAAAAATGTCAAAGAAACTAATATTGAAAAATTTTGCAAATATCTAAGTTTCCCATATTTATAGCTATGTGAAATAAAACATCAAAAATAAAAATATAATTTGTATACTGCAGTTTTATTAGTTTTTAAACTTCAAAAATCAGTTTTTAAGCATAATTAGTGCAGAAAAGCAAGAAAGATTAGTATCCTATATATATAACAGAGCAGTTGGTTGGTTGTAGGGTTTCAAGACTGATTGACTACACTAGGGTCCTAAGCCAATAGGTGGATTGCCCTTTGTGGGGGTCTTTCTAAGAGTTCCTAGCCTGTATTTACAAAAATTTTAGAGAAAACCATGAATGGCTAAGTTGATGAGCGCAACCTAGGATCAAACCTGGCACCAACCATCAACCAGCTTTGAGTGAAGAACAATTCGGCCACTGGCGGGCCAACAGAGAAGCAGATTCTAGGGACAGATTAACAGCTCATAGAATTATAGGGATTTAGAAGGATAATCCAATGAAAATTGGGAAAACTATGCTATGAATATGTTCAATAAACATTTCTGGAAGAGTAATCCCTATTTTAAACTTTGATTTAGTTAAAATAATCTTCCGGTTTAAATATGTACATTAATTAGATTTTTTTTTTTAAGTTTTCTACATTTAAAAAAAATTGTAAAAAAATCCTTAATAGTGACACTCCCTCTATCAGATTGTTGGAAATCTTAAATAAAATCTGCATTCTCTTAATTTTCACCTATCATTTTTTCATAGCATAGTATTTCCAATTTCCCATTTGATAATCCATAATATTAATATCTCATTCTATTAGCAGTTAATCCATCTATAGAACCCACTTATCTCTTATATTTAAGAATACTAATCTTCTTTGCTATTCTGTACTGCTGACAGTAAGCTTAAAGCAACCATAATGGCTATACAGTAATCGCCGCTTAATAAATTCACTGGTTGATAAAATCAGCCACTTAACCTGATCAAATTGCCAGGACCAGAATCAAATTAATACAAACTACTTTTAAACCGTCACTTAACAAAATCAGAATCGCTGGTTAATAAACTCAAAAATATCTCTTCAGTAACAAAAATTTCATTTATCTATGAAAAACAAATTTTTAATTACACTGTGATATTTTATTTTCAGAATGAAAGAGAAAATAAAATAATCTTTCCGTCATGTCTCTTTGTCGAAAACTTCACACTTGCAGCATAGTTACAAATTAAAAACACCCCATCACTTGTATTAGTAACAATTTCAAGGAAAGTATTCTTCAAAGCACAGCAATAAGTTACAAATATGATTTAATTCCCAATTAATAATTTTCTTGAATTTTTAACTATTAAAAGACAATTCTAAGTTTGTATTTTCAAATAACTAAGAAGCAAGTGGTTTAAACTGAAAGATTTTACATTTAAAAGAAAAGAGCATCGGAATTAAGAATACGTTTAATTTTCTTATTTTGAAGGAACAATTAATTATGTATCAAAAATTAATTAATATTGCTTATTAATCCCATTAATCATCAACCTTTTATTTATTTATTTATTTTTTTTTTCAAATTCAGGGATGTAATATCTTTTTCTTGATTGCATAAATGTTTGCTGGATATAAAAATCAGCCGCTTAATAAAATAACTTTGGCTTAGAACGAATGTGATTTTAATAAGTGGCGGGTACTGTATATCAGGGGTGCAGAATGTGTCCGAACGCCCGAACGAGGTTCGGGGGAAATTTAAACTGACTGGGGAAATTTTGAATATTTTTTTAAGAGAAAATAAAAATATAAATCAAAAATAACAATTTGCTACTTTCAAGTGCTTATACACTAACAGCGATATTTTTATGTTACATTGTATACTTATTCTCTTAAAGATTTATTACATAGAACAAATGACTTTGTATAGCAAAGTAGATTTTTACATTATTGAGGGAAATTTATATTGTGTTTCGGGGAAATTTCCGATGTTTGAACATTTTCTGCACCCCTGCTGTATATATAAATTATACTTTTTATTTAGTATTTATAATAATGACATCACTTTTTAAATTTTAAATATTTTATTTAATATAAGTATCAAATTTTTTTATAAAATGTTATTGTTCTGTCAGACCACTACTTTCTATACATCAATACAAAAAAAGAAAGAAAAATAACTTTTCCCAGAATGGAGTACTTTGTAAAGATATTTGGGGGAAAAAAGTATGGGTTACTAAACATTGAATAATAATAAATATATATTTTATGATATATATATATATCATATACATTTAATAAATATTTTTGAAAATTTAGACAATACATGATGAAGTACAGAAACAAATATTTTCTAGTTTACAACTTAAAATGTATCATGCCTAAATTTATCCTTTTGTTATTATAAATTAATCAAAAACAAAAAAATAAATAAATAAAGAGCTATAAATAATATATAATAAAAAGAAATAATCAAAAATATATAGTAGACATTTGAATGAAATTAATTAAAATGGAAAATAATACAGTAGAACTCGGATAATTCAAAGTTGAAGGGACCAGATAAAAATTCGAAATATCCAAAAATTCGAATTGCATGTACTATTTTGTCAAAAAGAAGAGATAAATAAAAAAATATATAAAACTCTACGATCAAAGATTTAACACATAAACTTTATATCTAAGAATATTGCTACATTCATCCCCCCCCCCCCCCCCCAATTAAATCAATATTTTTTTCATGAGCATAATTATTCAACACTTTTTAAAAAAATAGTCAGATAATTTTGATTGCTTCTTTAAGTACAATCTTTATGTCATAGCATATGACTTCCACCTGTCAACTGATACAAAAACAGAATCTTCAACATTAGACATGACTTTCAATTAAAAAACCCTCGAAGTTCATGTATATGGACCATATCTTCTTCTGATGCACTAGGTAGGAAATACTCTTGTATTTCCTTATCCTTCTTTTGAAAGACTGTTAAAAAAAAAAAAATAATAATAATGCACTTTAGCTAAGAAAAATCTCGGGAACAAATTTTACTGTAATATTTTAAAAGCAATCATATGAAAAATTCGAATTATCCAAAATAGAATTTGAATTATCCATAATTTTTTAACATTATTTTAATACAAAATTCAAGGGACCGAGTAAAAAATTCGAATTATCCAGAATTTCGAATTAAACAAGTTCGAATTATTCAAGTTTCACTGTACTAATCATTTAAATGAGTATAATTGTTCAAAAAGTAAAATTTTTATAATTAGAATAAATTAAAATAGATTTATCGTAATTATATGCTAAAATACTTACCATTTAAAGAAGATTTATTACTAGGACATTCATAATCAAAGTCAGCTTCATATTCTAAATTAACATTTTCTGTAAAGTAATACAAATTCTAAACAATTTCATAAAACATTGAAATTACGATTCTGGATTGTTTTATATAAATTCACAATTTTATTAAAAAAAAAAAAAAAAATCTTCAAACTACAGAATTGATATACAAAAAAAAGCAGTAAAAATCATTTAAGAAGTTCCTGTTCAAAAATTTTTATATGCATAATTGCAATAACTTTCACATTTCTTTAATGTTAAAAAATTCTTGATTAAACAGTTTTCATTTATCATAATTTTTTTTTTAACTTCTACATGGAGCAATAGTTTTAGTATATCACATATTTTACCATGTTTTTATTAACTTCTATTCTTGTTTGTTTGTTTGTTTGTCCGGTACAAATCTTGCAATCGAATTTTAACTAACTTCCCTAAAGGCTAGACATTTGAAACTTTAACAATAGCTCACAACCCGATGACAGCACAATACTTCGAAGTCCGATTTTCGAATAGTTTTCCCATAATTAATTAAAATATGCAAATAAAAACCTCCTAATAACTTATAAATAGCCATTAAAATATTAGCTATAATTTAATTGTTGCCCCCCCCCCAAAAAAAAAGAAAAAAGGAGAAATAAATATAAATATATATATACGAATTTATTTTCTTTTGACATAAAAATAAATACATTTAATTAAACACGAGCATTAAAAAATTGTAAAAAGTTAAATTATGCATCTCACAAAAATTGACATCATTATCACTTTAAAGATTTCATACGCATTGATAAAGTGCTAATGTAGTTAGTTCTATAGCTATGATTCAACGGAAAATTTAAAAACATGGTTTATAAAAAGTTTTTTGTCTTATAATTATTTGTTTTCTTTAGAAAATAAAAACAGAAAAGTAAAAGAAGCTCAACGTGTTTAAGTCTTACTAGAAACGGACATAATAATGTTGTTGAAAAGAACCCTGTGTATGGCGTAGCTGATTTATTTTGTAATACCTATGGAATCATATTGTTTAATCATTGTTTGCAAGTTTATCTTCCAATTCCTGAAAGCTGTTATGGTATTGCTGTAGCTTTTAAAACTAAAGCACTGAATTTGATGGGACACTTTTTTAAATCAGAGTTCCTTTTTTAATTTTAATCGCCGTTACCATTCTAATTTAATCACTTTTAAAAATTTGGTGCCCCTAGACCCTGGCTTAAGCCTAAATCTGACACTGAGTACATGAGCATTTATTAAACCATTTAAATAAAATTTTCTCATTGATCGATTTTTCTAAATTATAACAAACAGGGATCAAGAAAAGTAATTGCAGTTGTTCAACATCTGTTCTACCCCAATTAAGTGTCAAATCTCCCATTTATATATATATATATATATATATATATCTTCTAACGTTCTAACAAAATATTTTTTTTTTAATTATTTAAACTACAGTCAGTAACAAAAGTATCCGAACACTAGCAAAAATTCCTATATAAAAAAAGTAGAGTTAATACTGTTTTGTTAAATAAATCCTTGTCAAATCATATTCTTAGTCCGGTAACAAAAGTATCCGAACACTAGCAAAAATTCCTATATAAAAAAAGTAGAGTTAATACTGTTTTGTTAAATAAATCCCAGTCGAATCATGTTCTTAGACTGACTAAGAACATGATTCAACAAGGATTTATTAAACAAGTATTAACTCAACTTTTTTTATATAGGAATTTTTGCTAGTGTTCGGATACTTTTGTTACCAACTGTATATATGATTAGAAATGCACATTGACACCAAAAATATACGAAAATTCATAGATTTCCAGCAGGATTCATACAGAGGCATTTAATGGGTTAAAGCATTTTCAATTAAGTAAAAGCAATAATGAAACATGAGAAAATTGATTTATTATTTTTTTAATAATAACATATTCAAATACTGGATCATATAAGAAAAATTGCTGACAATTACAAATTTTTCACAAATTAAATAAAATGATGAAACATAAATTAAAAACATTTTTATAGAGCACAAATGTGTGCACTGTGAAATAAAATAAATAATATATGGGTCATTGCCAACATAAGGGGTAGAAACCATGTCCCTTAGCCCTCAAAAATAGAAAATATTTTCAATCAGAAAAAAATTTACAACTAGGCTATTTCTTACAATTTTATCTAGTTGAATATTATTATAAAAGTTTTTAATGTTATTTATTTTTCTTAGAACTCGATCGATAAAACCTGGAATGTCCACTCCGTGGACTGTCCCCAAGGGAAGTCTGCAGAATGTAGCATTATTTTCAAGCTTAATATTAATGTTTTTTAATTACATTTTGATTTAAGCAGGACATAATTATCCTTAAAAATATATTTATTAAATTTTAGAGTTATAAAATGAATCTTGTTTTTTTAAATTAATTTATAACAAATGTCCCTAATAAAATGCGTCCACTCCGTGGACAACTATTTAATTTCCCATAAAGTTCAGTAGATGGCACTGTCTGTCACCAGTGTGTAACTGAGAAGAAAGAGGGGGAAGCCATCTTTGTTTTTACCTACATGTGCTGAACTCAATGCTTTATTTCGTTCTATTAAAATAGATTTCATCTGTGATACCTCTGTTTGGCTATCTCATCAGTCCACTCCGTGGTCAGAAGTATACAAGTAATTATAAGGATTATTTATTATCTAATTATTATTACAATTAATGATTATAAGACTTAATTCAACACTAAAGTTAAATTGTTCCTGACGTTGTTGCTTTGTTCCTTAAAATTCAAAATCAGACATTCTGTCCACTCCGTGGACTTCCACTCCGTGGACATCATTTGATCACGAAGTGGACACTTCTTTCCATGGAGTGGATACTTTCAAAATTAATCTTAAAAATAGATACATTTGAAAAATAATCTAAATAAATTTGATAAATAAATTTCATCCCTTTATTTATTTATTTATTTATTTTATTTTTTTTGTTAACCTACTGATTGCTTAAGGTGCAATGGAAATATATTTTCCCCCTAACTTTTATATTTTTATTCGTGATTTTCTAAAAATGTCATTTCAACGTCTTTAAAACAGTATTTGCTATTTTTTACTGAACTCTTAAGCATTTCTCTTCATGGTTTAAATGTAACAACAGAATTCGTATTAATATAATTTTAAGAACAGTTTTATGAGTGTTGTTTACAGAGTAATGCAAAAGGATGATGTATACTATATGTCCTTTTTTTTTTTTCTTTTTAATTTTAAAGGTAAAATGTAGAAAAGGTGACATAACACTTTAGAAAAATAATTGCAAAAATATAATTAAATTTAGTTTCAGAAGAAAAAATAAATAAAAATATTTTTGTTTTACAGCAAAACTAAAATTGTTTTGTATTTTTATTAATTGAATAACTTTTATATATATATATATATATATATAAACAATACTTAAAATATATATTTATTTTCTTTGCAGAAATTTGTTATGCTGTTCAAGAAAAATGAAATTCGCATGTAACCCAATGCAGGACAAACAAATGTGCACAAACCTTCGTTCAAACTCAGTCAAAAAGAAAATTAGGTGGAGTTGAAAATCAAAAAGATAAGAAAAATAACAAGAAAAGGAAACTTCCCAGCCAAACTACAAAAAAACGTAAAGAACAAAAAAGAAAAAGTATGCAGAGAGCAAGAGACAGACTAATGCTCCTATTACACACAACACGTTTTCACACAACTTTTGAGATAATTGTAAATTTGGCTCAAATCACGTCAATGCCCAGTGTAAACGAATTGGGAATACGATAATTTTTTTCTGGCAAGTCAGACTGTGATAAACCAGTGAGAAGAAAGCTCTTTATGTATCGAGAAATGACAGCGCCGGCGGGAATTCATTCACCGTTTTCCTCTTCGCTCTCCCATGTCGTCCCCGTTAAAACACAGATAAATAGGTGTGCCTTGACATGTGCTGTACACCGTGTAAACCAGTTTTTCGAACAATTTTTGATTCAACTATTGTAACCTTCTTTCGGTTTACAGCTGTCGAAAATTGGAGCAAAAATTGGATGAAATAAAAGTCGCGTGAAACATCTTTGTGTATAATAAGAGCATAAGAAATGATCCCGCAAGACATGACGAAGGAAAAGCTAAAGAAAGATAAATATATCACAGAAGGAAGAATACTGTAGTTAAAATGTTTGAACAAATGAAATGAAGTGTTAGGAAAAAATGGAAGAACCAAAACAGAAATCAAAGGGAGAGATTGAAGAAACAGAATAATCTTTGAAGAACATCTCAGAGATGATACACCTCGTTCAGCAGCCATAAACATCACACTACCACAAATTAATCCATCTCTGAAAACAAAACCATCTGTATCATCATCTAGCAGACTAGAAAGTGGAAGAAAAAGGTCGAAAAAGAACAGTGAAAGGCTTTGTGAAGAAAACAAAAAATTGGTTAGGAAGCTTGAAAAACACAAAAAGTATGTGCAAAGATCTAAGGATGTGAAGTCAAAAAATAATACTACTGATTCTGAAAAACCCAAGAGAAAAGTGAAAAAAATTATCACAGAAGCAAATTCAAAAGAAATTGAGAAATGTATTATTTTTGGCGAGGTTATAAAAAAGCCAATAAAAGAAAGTTTTAAAGGTGCAAAATCAAAGAAGAAACTTAAAGAAATCTTCGAAGTTTTAACAGGAAAAATAGCAAGGAAATACAAGTGTCTTCAACATATTAGATCAATCACATAAAAAAAAAAAAAGAAAAAGAAAAAGAAAGAATATGCGGAACCAACAATTATTTTCCTGTTATTTTCATTTTTCAAAAGAATTAAAGAAAAAATATTTGTTGATCATTTTCTAAAACACAAGTAAAACAATAAGGATGAAAAGATACAGCTGCAAAATAACTTTCAGGTTTGGATATTTATAAGTGTCCACTCCGTGGTCAGTGATGTCCGCTCCGTTGACACATTAATTTTGAAATTAATTAATTACCAACCAAAAAATAGCTAACGAGATAGCTCATCAAGTAATTTAGATTCATAGTTGTCAAAAAGGAATTAAGGAATTTTTTCAAATTTTTTTGGTAAAATTTTTATATTTTCAAATTAGTCTTCGTTTTCTACCCTTTAGATTGGCAATCACCCATATAATATACAATATGATTATAATAAATAAAAATTTAAAATCCTTTAAAAACTAAAACAAATAAACAAACTTACCAGACAATAGAAAATAATAAATGCTGAATACAGAACAGATTACAGCCAACAGCCCTAGACATTTTCTGTATTTTTGTCGATAAAACATTTTTTTTAAATAATGCTAAAACCTATAATTCAAAAAGTAGTAACATAATTTTACTGATTGAATACACAATACACACATCAAATATAAAAAGGATTAGTTATGAAATTATAACTATAAAATGTATTTTCGTTAATTTAAACTTATAAGTTTTATTAAATCAATCGTAACTGTATTTCATATGTATTCTGATAAGGGATGAAATGAATATCCAGTATCCGGCTTAATTTTAAATATTTGACAGGGTATAATTGAATGGATTAGCCAATTTTTACTTCCATTATGCAACTACCATAGATAATGGGAGCATAGTATTTTGTCAAAAAATTCAATATCAAATTTTCACCTGATTTACCCGTTTTAAGTCTCCAGAGTCCAAAAGAGTGGTTTTCAACAACTGGTTATTGATTAGTGATCAGTGTATGTATGTGGGGGGGGGGGGAGGACTTCTGACTATCAAATCTCCAAAACTAATAAAGACATAAAAACTAAACTTTAGAATTGAGACAGGTCTGATGTACAGATAATTTTCCCAACTAGTGAAAATTGCAAAACCGGAAGCGGGACATTGGAAACTAGAAGTAGGACTGTTCCATATCTCAAAAAGGGTGTAATATGCTTTACCCCACTGCCTGGCATCTCATTTGCAATTGGCGATAAAGATGCCAACCTTGGCAACCTCAATGTTTTTACGTTGATGAATGATCAATGTAGGAAATGTGGTAACCTTACCTTCATGTTTTGAAGCTGTGTGATTTTTGCACATCTGATTGTTGCCAAACGAAATTTCCTGAATTTTAAAGATTCATGGAGATTGTGGAAGGAGTATTTAGTGATTTTCTTTTTGGTTTTCATCTATTTTCATCCAATTTTCTACTGACGCTACTGACAACAGGTACAGCTTCTTAAACAATAGTGTTATAAGCCAGTGTCTTCCCATGATGTGCCCCCCCCCCCTCTCTCCTCAATTCTACAATATGATGTCATGTGATTTCTGTCGTTAGGGATTTATAAAATCTTTCGTGTGTCATAGAGATGGGGGCTCTCACTAAAGTGTGAGAATTATGTACTATGTTTTATTATTATTATTATTATTATTTGCATAAATTTTTTAAACTGTGAAAGAAAGTCGTGCACTCTTCTGGGGCCAATTTATTAAAATTTTTGGTCCAAAAATAGGTCATTCATAAAAATCAACAATCTTGAAATGAAAAACCTAAAAAAAAAAAAAAAAAAAAAAAAAAAAATCAGCAAATTTAAACAGATCTTTCCTTTACAAAATTTGAATGATCTTTAAAAGTTTAAAAAAAAGATTGGATTAGAAAATTACATATTTTGCTGATTAGCGGCAAAAATACATTATATTTCTACAATTAAATACCAAAAAAACTGAAATTAGGTAAATCATTTTTATTGAATGTATTTAAAAAAGTAAGTTTCATGAATCTGCACTGCAATAGCTGCCTATTTCAGTAATCAGCAGCGAAAAAAACTGACATGTTTACACATTTAAACTAAAATTATACCAATGAGCTATAAAATTAGACATCGCTGACAATTTACAAAAGTTCCAGTTTTTTTTTTTTTTCTTAGTATTTTTCTGTTTTTATATTCCTTTTAGAATTTTTACTTTATATCTGAATAAAGGAAAGAAATTCTCACCCAATTTTTACCCTGATAGAGATGTCTCCAACAATAGTGCTTTAAATGGCAGCACCTTCCCAACATGTGTAGAACATCAATCCTGATGTTTCACAAAAAACACAGCTCAGTACAAAGAAACACTAGAAGCCTGAATTGATTTGCTATTCCATATAATACAGTAGCTATATTAGCTGTAATATTTTTCAAAAATGTGAAACTAGTTTTTGTATCTTAATTATTCCTTCATCAAATTCATTAAATTTTACGTTTAAAAACACTCTTTAGTCTTTACAAGCAATTTTTGTAACTATTATTATTTTTTTTTTTTCTGCCATTTTTCTTTCTGCTTCTTATACAGTAAGTGCCCCAATTTCAGTTCATTTTGATTATTCATTGAAGTTACAGTGAGCACTAATAATCTATTATAATTTCTTAATTTATGTTATTTTTATAATCAAAACAACTTAAATCTCTCTTATTGATTTTTTTTTTTTTTTTTTTTCTTGTATCTACAGACATTTTTAGCTACATTAAAAATAAGAATAAATTATAAAATACTGCAATAATAATAATAATGAAACATTAACAATAATCACAAACTTACTTATTTTATAGAAAAAATATATTTTAAAAAATTGAATCTTTACTTCTGCACAGGGTTTAGGACCCGCCCACATACCCTAAAAAAACAAACTTGGTTTTTTTTTTTTTTTTTTTTTTTTTGAGTTTGCCCACTTAAAAAACCCAGGTTTTATTAGTTTTTTTAAATCTAATAAAATCTTTCACTTTTTAAAATAATTTATTATTTTTTTACTTATATATTTTTACATGACATCATTATATAAATAATAAATATATATGTAATATAATAATTATATGTTTAATTATTAAATGTAGATTATCATATTAGTGATATATATGCCAGATTGAAATTATTTTTCAACTTCGTTAAAAAAATTCCTTTCATTTCAACCATCAATCTCGAATACCTCATTTGAATGGAACAGTTTTGAAAAAAGAAAGATGAGAATAAATAAGAAACTTTGCATGCCATTTTTGCAAGTCATGATGTAACAAAAAAAAAAAAAAAAAAAAAAAAAAAAGTTGCCTAAAATTCTAAGGATTTAACAACCAGGGTTGGCAGGTTTTTGACACATGACAGTTTTTGATGGTTTAAACTGTCATGTCAAAAACCCTGTGTCAAAAACCTCACATTTTACACTTCTTGGCATATTTTAACAATGAGTAGTCATATTTAGAGAAATAAAAAATTGTAATTTTACAAGAGTGTTTAATTTATATGTCTCTCATGGTTAAAAATAATTCTTAGAAGTTTATTATCTGTTTCCTATGAATGCTAATGATTTCTATTTAAGTACAAAAAATTTATATTTATATATCTTTACAAAAAACAAAAATTTGAACATAGGAATTTAAGGTGAACTAAATTTTAATATGAATTACATAATGCAATTTTAAATTTAATTATTTTTAATGAAAGGCATTGTGGACAGATCTCTTTTATAAATTACTGCATTAAAGGTATGAAAATCTGCATTTATATATATGCATTGAAATATAATATTAAATACATTAAAATTTCGAGTGAAGTCATTCCAGATTTTTTAGTGCTAACTCTAGGCTAATTTGGCTGGATGCTGCACCTGGCGGCTCTTTCAAACACATTTTTGCACCCAGTGGCCCTTTTCTCACCATTTTTAGCACCTGGCGGCACTTTCAAAAACTTATTAGTACCAAGTGTTTTTTCTAATATTTTAAATGTTAGAAGCCTTTAATACTTTTCTTCCTGATATGTCACCTTCTAGCAATAGTTTTACAACATTCCTGGAAGAACAAATGCATATAGCCTACATATATGCATGCAAAATTAATAATTTACTTTTGTCACATGCAAAAATCACAACATAGAAGACTGCAAATTATGCAAATAAAATACCCGTTTTGAAAATAGTTTGCCCTTTTTATTAAATTCCCCCTGGAGGTCCTTTTATTCTACAGTCAGCATATATATTTTTTTTTTTTAAATATGTTTGAATGCTAAAAATTTTCATTGAAATTTCAGCATTTAACATAATTTTAAAAATTAACCTACCATTGAATTCACAAAGTAATAATACATTTAATACATTTTTTTAAACCATAATAATGCTAAAACGAAGAGGAAAAATTAATAATAACAATTAGCAGGAATTTTTTTAAAATTTTAAACAATTTTTAATTTTTTTCTTTTTTTATAAATTCAATTAGTTTTAAAGAATTTATATACTTAATTGTATTATTATAATTTACCACCTATATATGGAAATTTGTATAGCTTTAAGACAATTTACGAAAAATTTATAATGTTCACTCTTTCCTTAAGATGATGCATTGATATGTTTCCTACCTTTTTTTTTTTTTTTTTTTTTAAGAAAAATATTACATATATATATATATACATATATATATATACAAATAATGAATGTTAATTTATGTACTTAGTACATTGCAACTTAAAAATATGCATAAAATCATTTAACATTATTCTTTAGATTTTTCACGTATGGTTTTCGACAGTTTTTGACGGTTTAAACCAGTTTTTGACAGTTTAAACCAATTTTTGACACATGTCACGTCAAAAACCAGTTTTTGACGTCAAAAAACCAACCCTGTTAACAACAAATATTAAACTTAGAACAAATATAATACATTGACCTTTTAAGTTTCGCTACGGGCAAAAAATGGGGTTCTTTTGTTGCCCCTCACAAACTTCAAATTCATAAAAACAGCCTTCAAAAAAGAGTTTTATAACAATGATTTTTTTTTTTTAAATTTCCATGTTTACAGAATTATTTTTAATGATTACCTATAACTTGGTTCAATGAAGCATTATTAGCTTGATAATAAACGATTATATAGAATGACTGTTAAAATGGAAGGTGTTACATGATTTTCTTTTTCCCACAAAAATAAATAGGTCCCGAAAAATTAAAACCTGCATCTACTCCTGACACATAAAGTGTAAAATACAAGCAGTGATAACTTTGTTTTGTATTCCTTAATGAAAAAAAAGTTTTCAAATATGAATAAAATATGTCAGTATCAATATTATAAAAAAAAAAAAAAAAAAAAATTGTTTACTTTTTTTATTTTAAACATATAAAAATACATAATTATTTGCAATAATATGAAAATCGTACATAGAATGGTTAAAATATTTTTCTTTTGTTACTAGTTTTAATTTTACACAAAATAACTTAATAAAAAATTAAATTCAAAACTGTGATAAAATACTGAATAGAATGAAATAAGAATTTGTTTTACAGTTTAGATCAAACCAAGCATTAAGAATATGAAGGTCATTTAATTTTTAATTAATTATAATTAATTACTATTTTTTATAATAAGTTTTCTTTTAGTCTAAAACTGTTCTCTTTTGAAATAAACTTAAAATTCAAACCAATAGTGTTATTCTACGTTTAATATAAAAAACCCAATTAAATCCAGGAAAATCCACCCAGGTTGGACTTTTTTTAAAAAACCCGTGCTTTTTAAAACACTGCTTCTACAAGTGTCATTTTAAACTAATCCATAAAAAGAAAACAATTAAATAAAAAGATCTACCAGCCACTGACAATTAAATTTGAAAGAGAAAGAGCTAAAAATATCTGCTATTTATTAACCAGTAACTTTATATTTCAATTTTTATCTCTCAGGATATAACATTAAAATCACTTTAAATACATTTTTACAAGCTTCTTTTCAGAAACTTATTTTGAATAATTAAATACAAATTGTTATACATTGTGTAATTATACTACGATGCGTTTATATTGTATAAAAACAAACATAATAAAAGGTGCTTTGGAATTTCTTTATGTTTTATGTATAGATCAAATTAAATTTTATAATACTTCAGACTTCAAGCATAGCATATTCTACTAAAGAACCAGGGCCGGGCCTGTTTACCGAATAGGCCCGTGAAGCCTGGGCTTTCTCAAGAATTTACAAAGGGGGCCCTCAAATTCCCTTTTTAAAAAAATTTTTTATCCAATTTTTTTTACGAAACTTTTATCTAAACTACACAACTCACTTTTTCGGCAGCTCTAGTGCGACGTTAATCTAATCAACCATGGATTATGGGGTATTTAGTGGTGGGGGGGGGGGGGGGCTGAATGACACCGGGCTTACCTCGCTTTTGAGTCTCAGACGGGCCCTGAAAAGAACATGAATCAATATTTTTTTTAACAACGAAATACCCGTACCTCATGAATATTTTAAATTTTTGAAGGGGAGTGAAAGTATCTTGTTTCAAATCTCTGAAATCTACGTATTCTTATTACTTACAAATGAAAATTCTCCAAAATTTAATACTGTAATTTATAATACTGCACTCTAGTATGAAGACATACTACATTAGATGGAAAATTATGATAATGTTCAAAACATTATCAAAAAAGAAAAACTTACTGAATATTAAATTTTTTCTTGTGAGGCAATCAATTACTCCTTTTCTTTAACCTTTTAAGACAATGAATATTTTTATATGTAGCAAAAAGAAGAAAGACCGAAAAAAAAAAAGGCTAAAATTCTCTAAATAAAAACATGCCAATCAATGATATGAAAACAAAAAATGAAATAAAGATCATAATGTATAAAGTTTGAACTTTGTTCCAGTAAACAAACTTTAATACTATTTATAAACAATTAGAAATATTCTTAATTAAAATTGTTAACTATTTTTATCAGATTCAGTAAAATGTAAAATCATTATTAAAAAATGTATGAAAAGGGAAATTCAGCATTGTTATTACTGATAACACATATACATCAGTTTTGTAGGGAAAAAATGCAGCATGCGGCTTTCTTGTTTATCAACAAAACGATAATGTTATGTTGTGGTGTGAAGTGAATCACAGACAAATATCACAGACAGTGAATATGAAGTTAGAGAGAAGGAGGAATATCAAGCCGCCAGTTCCGGACGAATATTTTAAGTTGACCAAGTGTCCACTAGAGAGCAAAACTGGTTAGTGAGATGCACGAAAACCACGGAGTATAAAGACGAAAACATAGGAGATAACGTTAATCCTTCACACTGGCCGCTCCGCTCCGTTGTCCTTCGTCAGCAGAGAATCGGTCCGTGACTCCGTTACGTTCCGCGAAAGTTCACTGGCGTCAGAAGAATCGAAAGGACACGGAGAATAAACATAAATGAACCAATTAGGTTGCAGAGTAGAATCAGGAAGCAGCAGACAGCCTTTTAAAAAACATTTGTTTTGATTTTCTTTTCAAAGTAGCATAAGCACTCATTTTAAACCAAGTTGGGAACGAGAAAGAGAAAAATAAAGAATTTAAATACATATTTGAATTTATATACTTAGTATATAAGCTCTCCTAAAACTCAAATAGGATTATAATATATATGTATATACATATAATATTTTCCAAAATATTTTTTTCTTTATTTCCTTTATTACTTTTTTATTAAATTTTAATATAACTTTCAATCCTATGGATAAATATAAGATTTTTTTTATATATACATTTTCTGATTTATAAATGCTTCCATATTTATTTTAAAGAATTTTATTCCTTTAGAATGTAACATCTTTAAATCCATGAAATGAATGCCTTAGAAATATACAAACTGTATTGCCTTAGTAACATACAAATTATTTAGAGATGCAAAAGTAAATGCTAATTGAAAGCACTTAAGCCTTGGTACATTGCCTCCATAGTGATCTTTTTAAAGGGTTTTATCTCATATTTATGTGAGTTTCGAAGACAACCACGGAAAACAGTTAAGTTGACGATAGCGATCTTGGTTCGAATCCGGTACATCCCGTCAACCAGTTTATTCTTAAGAAAGAAATTTAACTGATGAAGTGTATGCCTTGTATGCAATATAAAGGTGACTTCAAAATTTTATCTAAAACAACTTTGCAATATTTCTATGCTAAAACTAATTTTTCTGGTCATTCAAACTTTAACTCAAAAATTTCTACCGTTAAATATTAAAAATGACAACAATTTTAATTAAATGGTAAAAAACGGCATTTTAAATTACTACTCCAAAATTTCGTTTTATTAATAATAATAATAATAAAATAAATAAATCAGTTTGTAAAAAATTTAAACCAATGAACTGAAAACCTGGTAAAATAAAATATTTTATGTGCAATAAACTCAGATAAAATTCTCATAGGAAAATAATCAAGACAATTACTCCCCCCCCCATGCTAATAAGGTTTCATGTGCATTTTGGTTGACCTAAGTGGATTGCCTCTGTATAGATCATTTCAAATCGACCTAGCCTGCAATCATAGAAAACTCTCTGCGGTTCAGTTGATAAGAATGACTTGGAATTGAACCAGGCACTTCCAATCTACCAATTCTGAGAGCAGAACCTCTCTAAATTCTAGTTGCCATTCTCTCTCATATTCTAATTGCTGCCCTTAATGTATCTGAATATTTTAGTGTAGCCCTGTAAATCTGAAAGTTAACCATATCATAGTCTATACAAAACATTAGTTTAGCATATTAATAATAAATGTCAATTTCTTTATGAATTTTACAGTCGAAAGTTATTTAAATATAATTTACTAGCAGGCAACGCCCGCTTCGCTGGTCCCTATTTTTAAAAGAATCACTATAATTGCTGAATTCTCAAAATTGCATTAATTTTTATCACGTGAAAAAAAAAAAAGAGAAACAAAATCTGATTAGGAAAAATGTCGCACAGGGTTCTTCAGGAAATATTTCTCATAAAACACAATGCTTTTGAATACTTTTGAGTGTCCTGTATCTGACAACAAACAAGTAGAATTATTCACTCCATTTTCAATAGGGAACATCTGATAATGAATTTGAATAACATATATCAGCTTCAAGAAATTCCATGAATATATACAGAGTGAAGACAGACAGACAAACCAAAGTCATTAACACTTTTCAACCTTGTTGGAAAATGTAAAAAATGTATAATTTCAGATCACTTAGATTAATTGCAACTATTTCTTATACAACATTTCCGTATTTATAAATGTTTCTTCTTCTATTACTATTTATTTGTTTCAGATTGTAAGGAATTTCTGTCAATGAACTGAACATCGGAATTTTTTTTAAAATATATTAAAGTACAATAATCTCATTGGGGTAAAAAAAAAAAAAAAAAAAAAAAAAAAAAAAAAAATTATCTTTACAAAATAATCAAGACAGTTACTTTTGACCCCACCCCCCTTCCTCCTTAACTAACTATGCATTATTTGGAGTTGGAATTGTAGTGGTTAATTGGCTTCCACAATCATCTTCTGAAGGAACTTTAGCCAGCATTTATGTGTTTTGAAGAAAATCATGGAAAACTCTGAATGGTCAGGTTGACGAGTGTTACCAGAGATTGAACCTTGCATAATTGCTTTGTATGCGAAGTAAAAATGACTTCAAAATTTTTCTCAAAAAATTTTGCGTTATTTTCATGCTAAAACTGAGATTGAACTTTGCTCTTCCCGTCTATCAGCTTAGGTTTAGTGATGTAGGTGTTTATAATTACATGTGGGTCTTAGTTCTGTTTAAGCGATCCTAGCTAGTATTTATGTGAGATCCGAAGAAAACAATGGAAAACTACGAATAACTAATCTGAAGAGTGCAATCTGGGTTCGAACCCGGCACTTCCTTTTACAGGCTTCAGTGTAATGGTGTAAAAGCCAACTGACTAGGGATGCACCGAATAGCAGTTTTGGCCGAATACCAAATATTCGGCCAACCGAATAATAACTATTCGGCCGAATACCGAATATCTTTCAAACCGAATAGTAACTATTCGGCCGAATACCAAATATTCGGCTGGCTGATTTACTCTTATATTCAAGTGCCAATCACCAAATTTTTTTATCTTTTTCAGTAATACCATTTACATTTAATAATATTTATTTTTTTTTTTTTATTATGAAAAAATATTATAAAAAACTACTATTCAGAAACAGTGGTTTACATAAATGTAGAAAAATATTAGGAAATATTAGTATACACATAAGTAGTGGTGTAATGTTGAATTCACAGTCAAAGGAAATTATCAACTGTAAGGTTTCTTAATAAACACATAAAATTTCTTAAAAAACAATATCTTGTCATGTTCACACCAAATAATAATAATAATAACGTAACCGTGAATTTCAGTATTTGAGAAAAATCAATTTAAAAGTAACAACTTATTGGCCAACCTATATTAAAGCTGACACAAATGCCTCTTACTCTCATGTGGATAAATTGTGGAATAGAGATGTAATGCTTTTTGTGCATGTTGTGGTACTGCATATGCATTTTTCAATGGTAAACTCAAAATTTCTATTTTATGACTTGGGTCATTTTTCTTGCTAGATTTGAATGTGATCTTTGTTTGATCTCTTGAAGTTCTCTAAATGGCATCATCATGTGAATTAGGTACGCTCTTTCTTAACTCAACTTTAGAAACATGCATCGTTGTTATACTGTTATTGATAGAGAAATTTTGTCATATAGTATTAATCGTTATAATTAATGTAACTAATAATCAATTTTCTTTAATGTTACTTGAAACTAGATAAAACAATTGTCTTTATTTAAGTATAATCTATTTCTTAATTACTCTGAAAAATCTTAATTTAATGATAATTAAAAATAGCAAATTTTTTCGAATGATTAAAAATTTTACAAGATTGAATTTTTATATATTCCAACTAGCCGAATACCAACCGAATAACTTGATATTCGGCCTAGCTGAATAGTTTTAAATTCGGCCAAACCGAATATTCGGTAGTATGGCCAAATAGGCCGAATACCGAATATTCGGTGCATCCCTACAATTGACTACATGAGGATCTTAAGCTTGAATGGAGTGTCATGGACGGGGTTCTTCATGAGAGATTCCAGCTGTTATTTATGAGTTTTGAAGAAAACAAGGCAAAACTGTTAGGCTAACTAGCATAGCCTGGATTCGAACCTTGTACTTCCTCTCTACCAACTTTAGTGATGTGGTGTAGGTGTTAAAGCTTATTGACTACACAGCCTGTATGATGTGCTTTTTGAGGGCACATTTTCATCTGTTTTAGACAATATTTGTCTGGGCTTTAAAGAAAACCCCCAGAAAACCATGTTAGGCTAGGATGACGAGTGTAATATCCGATTGAACCTTGTACTCCCTGTGTATTAGCTTTGTAAGCCAGAACTTCTCAGCCACTGGCAAAACCTCAGTAGGCAGAAGAAAAAAAATTCTTTCAAAATTATCAAGACATTTACTTTTTTTTTCTGATAATTATGTTTTATTTGACAGAAAGAAAAAGTTATATGATGAAACAGATGCTTTGTAATGTAAGGTAGAAATGAATTCAAAACTTTAAAAGAAAAAATTTGCATTATTTCCTTGGGGAAAAAAAAAAAAAAAAAAAAAAAAAAAACAGTGATTTAAATTATTATTTAATTCAATAATTAAAACACAGCTTCCTTATCTTTTAAAAAATTCCAGTAAATGTAAGTTTCGAATAATTTTTTTACAAGCTTAATTTTTCTAAATTTGGCTGTGTGTATGTCTAAAAAGTAAAAAATGCATGAAATTTCATATTCCATTAATCACTTAATACACAAGTGTGTATGATTTCTACACAAGAAAAGAAAAAAAAAAAAAAAAAAAAAACTGGATACCCTACACCGCTGTACATGAATCTAAAAAATGCACAAAATTTTTTATTGCAGCAATTACTAATACTCTTCGTGTACATCTCCATAAAATTCAAATTATATCTAACAATTTAAACTCAATGTGAGAACTTTATGTAAATAAATATATTTCCAATTTTTTTTTTTTTTTTAATTGATGATTAATGTTTAAGAAAAATTAGAATTTACCTTAAAACTTTGCCATGAGGATCCTTTCGCAGTTGGGCTCGACTCGCCTTCAGATGAATGTGTTGATCTACACCTGTATTTCAGCATATCTCACTTTTTTTTTTTAAGCTTCCAGACATATTTGAGTACGCCAGCAAGATTACATCAAGAGACACAGTAATAAACACTATGCCTATCAATATAATCCAGCTGGCAATCCAAACTTTGAAGTGGAGGACTTTCTCGGGAAAAGCTTGCTATTGATTTCTTTATGCTTCATCTGCAGCAAGATGGAGGGAAAAAAAAAACCGTAACTTACATCCTGTTGAAAATTCACACATGAAACACTAAATAATATATCATTTCTCTAAAAATTTTACATTTTGATCAAATTCTTAATTTACTAGATTTAACTGGCTTTTGTGTATACCGAATTTCTTGATTCACTGCTTTAGTGAACTCATGTACATTTACGGAGATTCTCAATACTTTTTCTGTATTTTTACAGAAATTTTTAACAGTGTAGTGTTATCTGAAAACTTCCTATTAAAGTACTGCATTAAATATTGTATCATAACAATTTAAAATCAGAAGTAAAGTTTATTGTAAAACATCAAAATGATGTGTGTGCATAGAAGAAATGCATCACAATTTCAGTTTTAATTTTATATCATCCTGAACATATACGTACATTCAGCAGTCTTAAGAAATAAGTAAGCAACGAGATAATGCTTCAAAACTTCTCTAAATCAAATGCAAAAACTGATGACAATGCAAAATGTCTGACTGAAGGCAATAGTCCTGTTGTATCAATAAATAAAAATAATCTTTTTATGCATAATGGCTACATCAAATTTTTAATATCTTTAATATTGTATACATCATAATGAGATCCAATACACACCATTGAAATTTACATAAAAATATATTTCCTATTGAACATAGCAGAAAAAGCAATCATACTTTTTCTAGGCCTACAAAAAAATATATGACAATCATTCATACAAGAGGAAATTAAAATTCAACAAGGGTTCACCAACTTTGTGATCCCATAATGTGTAAGCTAAAATGTTAGTGACCCACTTAAAAGGTGAAAAAAAAAATCTTATAAATCCCAACCTTACTTTTAACTAAAATAACATCTTTGCTGTTATCAATAATCACAGTGAAATTTCTAGGTAGTATACTTCCCTTTCAACAACTGCATGGAGTTAAAAAAAAAATCAGAGAAAAAAAATTATTCACAATAATATTCATGCACTTATAAGAAATCTACATGTCATATTTCAGCAAAATTCAACTTTAAAAAACACTTATATAAATTTTGTATAAAAAATAATAAAAATAATTATCGCCATTAATTAAAAAAATTGCAATAAAAATTGCATGTTTCAAAATGCATTTGAAAAGAATGAAATAAAAAATAAGAATCCGTCAAATTAATATTTAAAAATATTCAGTGAAACTAAGTAATGAAAAGTTTAAAAAAAAATCTATCCGCGATTGTAATGAAATGCTCGCCCTCTGGTGGGCTAAGGTGAAATTATACTGATAGCTCTCACGCTGAAACAATGATAGAACAAGAAAGAACAATAATAAATGCATGTGTGGCTATTATATTTACTAACAACTGCAGTTGGGAAAGCGCCATCTATCGATCATTACAAACGCGGATTGGCATTTTCACAATTAGGTTCTAACAACCACGTGACTTTCTTCTTAGAAACCGTACTTTGCTGAAGGACAGCGCTACTTTTCCCCCTTTCTCCATGCCTTTGGAAGCGTGGTAGTCGAATTTTTTTTATGCTTTTACAAATACATTTACAACACTGTGTTACAATAATTTTTTAACACTATTCCGCGATGGTAAAATGGGTCAGTAAGGTCAACTGTCCCTCAGCATGACGTCATCTGTTAGAACTCTATTTTTCAAAAACTAATGTTGTTGCATTTTTTTTTTTTTTAAATATTAAAATATATATATATATATATATATATATATATATATATATATATTCGTTTTAATAATAATTTTATTATTTTTCAATGATTAATTTACAGTTTTATCACAATTAAAGGCTGAATAACTCCGATCCCTTTATTGGAGCAAAATCAGTGTTGCCATCTGTAGGCTTAGTTTGAAATTAGCTGTAAAATATTACAGAATTAAATTAATTAAAGAAAAATTCAATCAATTCATTAAAAATGTAATTTAACTATGAATAAAAAAAAAGATAGATGCTTATCTATTTTTTTCTATTCTGCATAGTTGGGTACATATGCACTAAAATACAATAATAATAATTATGTAATTCTTTTTTGAAAATTATTTGAATAAAAAAATAATAACAATAAAATTTTAATTTTAGAAAATTTTCCAGCAAAAATTTTTTTTTTATTATTTCCCTCAATTATGCATTATTGTATTTTAACGATACATTGTAAACAATTTAAAGTATTATTTTATGGATTTATTATCAAGCTAATTTTTGTTAAATATTTTTAAGTTGGAATGCTAAAATTTAAAGCAAATATTTAGCATTCAAATATTTGATGTAAATAAGAAGTAGGTTCAAGTTTTATTATTATGATCTAAGGTAAGAAATATAAAACAATTACACATTGCCAAAAAATCATAAAATTTAAATTTTTATTTAAATCAATAATTAAAAAAAAAAAAAAAAAAAAAAAAAAACGATTTTTATTACAGTTTTTTAAACTATCACTTCATTAAATTGGTTTGTTAAATTCAATTAATTATGATTTCAATCAGTAATATTTTAATTATTTAATATATTTATGAATTTTTTTTTTAAATTTAAATACAAATTAAATATTGGTTTTTAAATATTGTTAATTGCTTTTATGTTTGAATGCTGAAATGTAATGCAAATATTTAGCATTCAAACATAAAACCGTTTTATAAAAATTAACTCATCGATAAATTAACAAAGCAGTAACATAATTAAAATATTTTGTTAAACTCAAAATTAAAAATTGTTAGCAGGGAGTATTTTAAAATTTTATTTTATTAAATTTAAATAATATGCGATGAATTTTAATTTGCATTGTTGTATTGTATTTCAATCCATTGCATGCATAAATTTATAATTCTAAAACATTATTACAGTTATATAAATGATACAGTTGTATAAAAAATGCTTGAATGCATATTCGCACTTGTAATGACCGATAGATGGCGGAACCAGAGCAATAACCAATCGTCAATCACAGCCACGGATTAAAAGAGTATAGGATGTATTACGAATGTTTCGGAAAGGTGGTAATTTTCCTCTTACAGATAGAGGGCGACCAGATCTCGAAAATCCGCCAATCAGCGCGTTTCTTTCATAGACCTATTATAAAGTGGACGGGACAATAGCAACCTTTTTGAGTGCGCAGGTTACTCATAAAAATGTCATGTGATTGTTGATCTGCAGAAAGCCAAAGTGACTATACTGAAATTTTCTCGCCATGCTCTAAACTCTGCTTTTATTAAGCAGACGGCATTTTTATTTTTTCTTTGAAATTGAAAGTTGTTTTTTTAATTTTTATTTCACTTTAAAAGTTAAATGGATTATTTTGATTCTGAAAGAAATTTCATATGAAGAAATGGTTATTAATTGTCAAGTAAAAATGTGCAAGGAATATTTTATTAAAGGAGAAAATGTAACATTTCACATGTAAGATATTTAATGGCTTTTTATTTCATCTTTTTAAGTAATTATATTTGTAAAATGTTTAAATCTGCTTTATTAATTTCTTTAAATAATAATAATAATAATAATAATAATAAAACAATTATATATACTATTTGAAAATAAATGCAGTATTGTTTTAATAATAATATTAACAATTCATGAGATTTATATTTATCTCTGAATGACAGTATAAATGAAAAAAAAGCTTAAAAGCTAAAAATTAAGTATTCATAGCATTATAGGCAATTTTAAGCAAGATACTAAAACTTCATAAATACATTATCTCGGCCATTGAGGAAAATAAAAAATGTATATGATAAATTTTATTTCCATGATTACATATATAGTATATTCTTTGTATCCTATACTAAAGTGTCCTTTTTAGCATTTCCCAACAAAATTTTTAAAAAGTTTATGACTGTTTCATCAGTCTCTCTGGCTAGGCCGAAATTGATAGACATTATTGAAATTCACTATAGTATGTTTGCAATGTAAAATGATATTACTAGATGATAATTACTAACTAAATGATAGTCATTAATCATTGATTTTTGTGGGGTTAAAAAAACGAGTTTTATTCTACTGTTTCCTGAATATTCATTACATGAAGTGCATTCATCGACTGGAATTTGCTTATGTCTTTTAAGAATTACTTTCTACACGGAAAAATATCGACTTCTTTCATGACAGTATCACTACGGACTCATTGAAGTGCATTTGTCAACTAGAACCTGTTTATGTATTTAAGAATTACTTTATACAAAATGTCGACTATTTTCATGACAGTATAATTTGAGGCTCTATCTGCGGACTGAATATTCATCAAACAAAATGCATTCGTCGAGTGGATCCTGCTTATGACTTTAAGGATTATTTCCTACCAACAAAAATGCTGACAGCTGTCGTAACATTATCATTAGAGGGTCATTGAAAAATGGGCATTCATCGACTAGAACCTGCTTATGTCTTTAAGAACTATTTTCTACATGCAACAATGTCGACTACTTTCATGACAGTGTCATTACTATCTGCGTGCTGAATATTCGTTAAATAAAGTATACATTCGTCGACTAGAACCTGTTTATGTACTTTCTACACACAAGAGTATTAACAATTTTCATGGCAATATCAATACGGGTTCTATCTACGAGTTGAACATTCATTAAATAAAGTTCATTCGTCGACTAGAACCTGCTTATGTACTTTCTACACATGAAAATGTCGACAGTTTTCAAACAATATCATTACTGGCTTTGTCTTGCAGCTGAATGTTTATTAAATAAAATGAATTCGTCGACTAGAACCTGCTTATGTAAATTCTACGCACAAAAATGTCAACCCCTTTTATAATAATATCATAACAGTAACCTTTTTCAACATGGGCTCCATATACACGCTGAACATACATTAAATAAAGTGCATTTGTCTACTAAAACCTGCTTATGTCTTTAATAATTACTTTCTACCCGCAAAAACGGAGATAACTTTTGTAACATTATCACAACGGACTATATCATAGCTTGATGATAGGTCGTAAATAATGCCGAAATTCTTCGTATATTTGGTTGTTATGAATATAATTTTCGTAAATGTCTCCCAAACAGGAAGTTACAGAAAGACCAAAAAGGGAAGTGCACAACTAGATATCTTAATTTTACATTACCTTGTTTATTGTATTGTGTTTTGGGAGAGAGGGGCATGGTCCTGTAAACATGAATGCTAATCTCACCACATTCTACAGAAAGAATGCTTTTGTGCATATAAATAATAAAAGCATATGTTGTTATGTTTTCTTCTATATAAATATATTAAATAATGATTGTATAAATATTCCGCACAGAACACAATACATTAGAATATATTTTTGGGTGTATCTGTACACAAACTAGTCATAGTATTTACTGTACTCTCAATACAGAGTATGCTATAGTGAGCTTGAATAACATATATTAGTTTCTAGGGTTTCCATAAATATTTACGGAAGTCAGAGGGCGGACAGACAGACAGACATATCAAAGTCATAAACACTTTTGAACTTTGTTGGAAAGTGTTAATAATAAGGTTAAAATAAATTTCAGAAGCTATAGTGTTTTACACAACTTTTGCTTGTAGTATCTTTTAACAACAATAAAAAATATATATTTATATTCAAAATAAAAAATCGCCAATAACGCGATAAAGAGGCCAAAAAAGGAAACCTTTTTCAATATTCAAGTGGTTTTATCGTTGCACCTTTTCTTATATTCCCTTAATAATGGCCCCAGACCGTCGCCAATTGCCCATCTGCGCAGCATTAGTGCGACGTAAAACCCAATCACCAATCACCACCTTTAATAATGGAATGCTCCGTCCACTCTTATAATAGGTCTATGGTTTCTTTTGGTTTCTTTACATTTCTGGCTGTTCGTTCGTAGGTCGTTCTCGGAAATCGGATGATGACTGAAGCCGAAGAGGCTGGCTTTCACTTTCTTCCGATAAGTTTCAAAGATACTACACCAGGCGGTGATCGAATCGCTTTCCTACACTTGGCTGAATTAATGCGGAAAAGAAAGCTCCGGTTCCCGCGCTCGCTGCCCAATCTCGTTTTAATTCCTATACACTCTTCTTCCGTGATCATAGCGATGGATTAGTAAATGGATCAAATGACTCAGAAAAATTTCTTGGGCGATTTGGACGACTTTGATCCAGACCGGTCCATGAGACTGCATTGTTCCAAGACCAATTGGATCGATCATGGATCGGTCCAGAGCCTGAACCCGCCCTAGGAAATCAGCTTCTTTCGAACAATCCTCAACTCTGCCATAGCCATGAAGATAGAGGGGAGGAGGGAAAACGAAATAAGGGATTCGGCAGAAAAACGGACCAGAAAATTTAGTTAATCAACAGGCCGCTAGATGGCGAAAAGGTTAGCCGTGATAGCAGATTAGCATTGAAAGCTTATGGAAATAATTGTTTTTTAATAAAATTTAAGTAATTTTAGGTACTTATTTAAAAAAAAAATTGGTTAGAAATTGTCATGTTATTAATGTGAGAATATAGAGAAATAAAGGGATTATTTGAACATTTATATTTTTATTTTTTAATTATTACTTTTTAAATCATTAATTCTAAATGCTAAGATATATTACTTTTTCATGTAGAAATTATTTAAAAATTTTATCATTTTTATTTTAATCAATTAATTTTGAAAACTAAGATACATTAGTTTTTTAATAATGATTTTAAAAATAATAAGTAATAAATACAATTTTCCAAAAATAGTTAAACTGATTTTTTTTTTTCATCTTTATACACACACATATATATATATATATATATATATATAATTTTAGATGATTTAGATTAATTGTAGCTATTTAAAAAATTTAATTGGGTTTAACATTTCTTTTTTTTTTTTATTAATGAATCAAATAAATAAATAAATAAAAATAGAATTGTAATTTAACAAGCCCCTTTTTATCTTTTGATTAAAATTGTTTCGTTTTTTAAAAGCTAATGGTAATAAATTTCCGAATTAAAATTGGAATGGCTAGAAAAAATAATTTTAGAACGGAAATAATGTAAGTTTTGATTCTGATAAAATTTTAAAATCATTTTTACATCACATACAAAGCATATATTTCATAAGTTTATTTTTCTTCGAAGTAAAACATGCTCCAACTGTAGCAGTACGGGTCTGCTCTCGAAACTAGTCAGTGGGAAGTGCTTGGTTCGATTCCAGGGCATGGTCGTCAAAATAAACGTTCGGAGTTTTCCGTGGTTTACTTCAAAACTCGAGTAAATACAGGCTAGGTCCCTTTAAAAAGACAATATGGAGGCAATTCACCTAGGTCTAAGACCTAAGTTAGGTAAAACAATATCATGGAGGGGGGGGGGAGTGAAGTGAATGTTTTGATTATTTTGCAAGCGGTTTTTGCACAGTAAGTTTATCGCATTCAATATATTTTATTAATTTTTTAGGTTATCAGTTCATAAATTTAACTTTTCTACAAGCTGACTTTTTTTTTTTTTTTTTTTTTTACATTTTAAAAGTTGTTGATGTTTTTAGGATTGAGGCCGATTGGTTGCACTAGGATCCTAGACCTGTGTGAGAGTGTCTTCCATGGGGGTCTTTCTAAGGGATCTTAGTCGTATTTAACTTAGTTTCGGAAAAAACTACCGAACACTTCGAACGGCTAGGCTAAGGGGACCATACGTCCTCAAAATTCGAGGACTGTCCTAGAAATTCACCTTTTTTATTTTTTGTTCCCAAAAATTCTTTGACTACTTGGGGACACTAAATGTCCCCAAATTTAAATGCTTTTATCTATTTCTTTCAAAATCGAAGTCCCTAACGTGAAAGATCAAAATTGTGATGACATAGTTCCGGTCCACCTCTAGGAGTGAGTCCCAGACCGTCGCCAATTGCCCATCGTGCAGCATTAGCGCGATGTAAAACCCTTCTAATCCAATCTAAGCAAAATCGCAGTCTAATGTACAAGTAATTGGATAATCTTGAAAATAAAAAAAAACTTTGAAATAAAACCCCACATACTTCACGAGCAGAGAAAGAATCATGCACTACTAATCAGTATATAAATTCTCTCTTGACCTATTTATGTGAAGTGAAAAATAAAAATTTGTTTAATGTAATTTTGACAAAATGGCAGTTATATAACCTCCACAAATTGCATTCATGCATTGCTAGAAGAGAAAAAGAAATGTTTTTCTTGTAGTTGTATAAAAGGAATAATTTCTGCATTTCTGGGAGTAGGGATTCTGAAGATTAAAATGAAAAGCTGTTATTCTGTGTTCTCTCCTATCATCATAATAAAGTGTTAATGGGTTCTATAGACTTGATTATTTTAATAATGCTGGGATAGTTTAAGTTGCATAAACATACCTTAGGCTCAGCAACTTTTCATAGAAAATAGTGTTTCAAAGCATTTTGTTATGTATAAATCAGAGTTCTTTTTATTAATAATGCATATATATGTATATATATAGGCATTGGTCTGTTATGTCCTCGAAAAAGTTCCCAAATGGAGTTTTCAATGTCCTCGAAATTTACTTCGATTCGGGGACAAACGGTAATTTGTCCTCAAATCACTGTTTGAAAATATGATCACCTTAGGCTAGGCCGACGAGCGCGACCACGGATCAAACCCAGCACCTCATATCAACAGCTTCAATGACAGGACCTCTTGGCCGTTAGTGGATCCCAGCATTCTAAAAGCTAAAGCTATTATTATTATTATTATTATTATTATTATTATTGTAAGAATAAAAAATAAATTTGGAATAACGATTTAAATAACCACATTTTTCCTTTTCATTAAAATCGTTATTATTTAAAAAAAAAAAAATAATAATGGTACAAATTTTTGAATGACTCAAAAATATAATTTTGCAGAGAAATAATTCAGAGTTTTAACTAAAACAATTTGCATTAACTTTTACACTGCATACAAGGCATACATTTTATCAGTTAAATAAATTTCTTACTTTAAAATAAACTGGTTGACATGAAGTGCCTGGTTCGATTCCAGGTTGCACTCGTTAACTTCATTGTTCTGAGTTTCCCGTGGTTTTCTTAAAAACTCGAGCAAATACAGGCTAGGTCTCTTTTAAACCAATATACTCTATTTTAAAAACCAATATAACCATTATTATCATATTGGGGGGAGGGGGGTTGAGTAAATGTGTTGATCATTTTGAAAAAAAAAAAAAAAAAAAAAAAAATCTTCATCCCATTTATTTAATGGATCTAAACTTCTTACAATCTAACAAAATAAAATTCTTTAAAATAAACATGGAAGCATTTAAAAATACGAAAATGTATAAAAAAATAATTGAAATTTATTTCTAACATCGAAAATTATATTAAATAAAATTGGGAAAAATAAGAAAGAAAATAAAGTATTTTAGGAAATATATATATTAGGATTAAATTTTCATCTGGTTTTGATTATTTTGTTTATTTATATAAATAAATAAATATATATATATATATTTATTTATATTCCTACGTGAGTTTTATGACACCCCGTAAAATAAGTCTCTATTATAATTCAAATACAATTTAAATTATTTATTTTCCTCCCAAATTCGTTTAGAATTAATGTTGCTTTAGAAAGTGTTCAATTGATGGCGTGAGGGTCAGCCGGTGTAGCAGCTCAGTTGGAAATCAGGACCATTTTCATAACGCGGCGTTGGTTCTTCTCTTCTCTAGCTTCATGATCATAGCAAAGCATTGTGGCCTGCAAATTTTTATCATATTTTTATAAGAGTTACAGATTATATGGAATTGAAGTAAGAGTGATATAGTGATACCTTTGTTTTGTTTTTAATCCAGTTTTTGTAATATACTTTAATATTAATCAACTAGAAGATCAGCCCGTGCAAAGCACGGTGGTAGTTTCGTTATAAAAATTTCTTTCAAATTTTTAAAAATCTCATTGAACACTTTCACGACCGCATGCTTTTGTCTTCTTGACAGTAAGGTCCACCTATGGGCGTTATTCTCCCAAGTTACAATATTTCATTACAAAATTTTCTAAGTTCACATTTATATTACAAATGGATATACATTATAATTATATTCTCCAATCAAATTATTTATATCCATATTGTTGCGAGTTTGTAAATAATTGTATTCATTCTTGAAGAAATTCTTTCAAAGAGGCTTAGTAAATCGTTAGAATGTTAATTTTCGACATTTCTAGTTGTTTTAGCGTTAAAATAATGCATATTATATTATAAAAAGAATAAGAACGCGTAATTTTCCCTTAAAAACGCATTAGAAATCTCCAATAAGCAGGTAATGGATTTGGCACCAAATTTGGCGACTTTTTCCCTAATTGTTGATTTTTTTGGTGACCTTGGCGAGAAAATCCTTATTAGTGATATACCAAATATGGATGCTGAAATATGATTGGCTCAGGAGATACAGAAATTTCTGGAACATTCCACACTTTTCTACAGGGGTATATAAGGGCTGCGTTTTTCGCCAAGGCAGTCAGTTCAGTTCAGTCTGAAATCAGAGTCAGGCAGTTTCGCTAATGCTTGCATTGCATTTCAAGGAGTTCTAAGCCTCTTTGAATGAGTCTTCCCAAATAGCAAATAATTATTGGCCGAGTTTCGGCCGAATGTCCAAGTCTGACCATTTTTCGTTCAAACGACCTCCCTTCCTGACATCGGCAAGAAAAACTTTATGTCCGCCCGGCAAACCATCTGTCGATCATCCGATCTGGAGCATTTTTTAATCAACCCTGAACCACTTCCCTCCCTTATTTCGACCATTTGGTTGCCAGTTGATTATTTATCGACGTTATATGGTATTGTGTTGATTACCTACGGATATCATTTGTATGTGTTTTTATCAAATTTTCGTGTACTTTCAAGAGGCTTCATACCTTTTAAAATATCATGGCATGTATGAAATTTGAGTCTGTTTTTATTAATCCCAAGATCTTTCAATTTTTATGAAAATTACACAAAAATATATTCAGCGTTTCAGACTTATTTCAACTTTTAAAAAATACAAATTTAAGTTTTTTAATTAACTACAAAATCTGCAAAATTATTAACAAAACAAAATGTTTGGTATCCGTGACATAAATTAGAGTTTATGTATTAATAATAAATTAAAATATTTAAGATATTTAATTAATTGAAATAATTTTAATAATTTTTTAATTAAAACTTTCTTTTTTCCCATTTTTTAAATTTGTATTTTGTTTATAAATTTTTAATTAATCTGCTAAATAAAATTGAAATTGTATGATGAAAAAGAAGAAATTATATAATGTTTAAAGCTTGTTTTAGCGTTTGAAAAAAAAGCAATATTCTTAATTATAATTACATAAAAAAATATCCCATTAAAAAAAAAAAAAAAAAAAAAAAAAAAACTGAAGTTATGTTTGTAAGATATTTTGGTTTAGAATAAAATTATAAAAATTATTTGGTTTAGAATAAAATTATAAAATCCTATGTAATAGAAATTATCCCAAAACTTTATTTTCTAAAATAAATTTGCATATAAAAATCACCTGGTATAAAGTAAAAATATCAAGCAAATAAAAAAAAAAAAAAGACATTTTGGCTACGTCAATAATTAAAAGTAATTAAATTATTTAATTATCTTATAGATTATAATTTTTGATTATTTTCCTTAAAAAAAAAAAAAAAAAAAAAAATCTAATTTACCACTGAAGATTCTTATGTAATCAATTTATTTTACAAAATGTAGTTTCGGGATCTCCATAATGCAGATTATGCTATTATGTAAAATAAAAGCATTAAAATTATAAATTATCTTAGGAATATTGAAATAATATTGAAAATTTGTCTTTTTCTTCTTCTTTTCAAATTTTGCTACTTTTTTTCTAAAATTAAGTTATTATTATTATTTTTTCTAAAGGCTAAAACAATTTTTAAATACTATACGTTTTTGCGTAAAGAAAAAGAATTTGTTTTTACTGAAAATAAAAACATGGAAAAATTTATGAAATTTTCAACTGATCAATCATAAAAAATAATGAAGTAATTTTAATTATCCTAAATATTTAAATTCATTCTTAATATGTAAACCCTAAAATAAGTTATCTTATTATTACTTATACATTTTTTTTTTATTTATTTATTTAAAGTATTAAATGTATAATTTTTCAAAAGCTGAAATAAAACTTAAATATTATAAAAAATTTTGTGTATTTTTAATAAGCAGAAAAAGAAATCGAGATCAATAAAAACAGTCTCACACTTCATACATACTATGATATTTTAAAAGGAATGAAATCCTTTGAAATAGAAACAAAAATTTTTATACCTTAATTGTTTTCATATCCTATAGTTAGTTCTCTTTTCGATTATCTATTAAACCTTTAAAAGAAATTGTAATTTTCTAAAGTAAATAAACAAAATACCACTGCTTAGTTTTATCGTTTGTAATAGATTTTCAGATACACAATGTCAAGTGTGAGGCGAATGTGAAAAAATAATGACCTTGGCGTACAAAACAGTTCGCCAAACTCATTTACTAACCATTTCCTCTTTGATATTCTAGCAGGAGGGGTTTCTGTTAGGGGTCATCCTTTCAATTTCATTAGTATCAGTGATTCTGTGGAAAATATGGAAAGTAGTAAAGTCTTTGTATATATATATATATATATCTATAATTCGAATAATTTAATACCTTTGTATATAAATACATACATATAAATCGTAATTTTTTTTATTTATTTATTTTATTTATTATTATCATTTTTTTTATTTATCATAATGGAATATATATATATATATATATATATATATATTACTCCGTTTTTAAAATGAAAGTATTACGGATTTCTTTCTATGTGACAGTAATTTCAAATAAAAATTACTTGTGGAGGACTATGTTTTCATAAGCTATTCAACTTTATTGATTATAATATAAATGACTCCTCGAAGAAAAATAATATATTTCTTGTATATGTTTTAAATGTTTGAATTCACGTTATTTACCTACACACACATTAAATAAATAAAAGAAATGTCTCTCGTTTCATAATCTTTAATATTATTAATAATATTATTATTAATATTACTATTAAGGCTCATTGGACAAAAAGGTACAACTTTAAAGGAATTCTAAGCACTACGAACATTCATGCTTGAACGGGGATTTGAACCTGGCGTCTTAAACATTTGGCTACCAAATGAGCTATACGGTATAAAAGGAAATGAATGCAGTGTGGTTTATATATAGGTATTATAACAAAGGTGTCGAATGCAAGAAAATAGATGATAAAATGCCATTATAATCCGCAAGAGCCGCTAGTTTTGTGGATTAGCTGATATATATAGAAAGGGTTTTCAATATATATATCTTAATAAACAAGGAAAAAATGTATAGAGTATTCAATATTATTGTAATTTTAAATTTTAATATATTAATCGGGTGCATAAAATGAAATTTGCTTGTTATGATGTAATGTGATAATATGACACTTTTTCACTCTAGTAGGAAAGTGCTAAATAATATTTTATGGGAAAAGTTAAATTTTGATTGTAATAGAATATGTCGTGGTCAATATTCGCTTTCATTTCGAAATCTACAGCGTATTTGGAGATTAGATATTAGATATAAGGTATAGATAGATATTTTATGTATCTGTTAGAATATCTGTTATATCTTTAGAATATCTGTTTTAGTTATAAGACATCGATTCATCATGTTAATTTTTTTAATCCAATGTGTATCTCTAAAATACTATGGTAGGGCGATTTTCTACGTTAGAGGAAAAGGTTAAGAAGAATGTCTGATGAGGATGTCTTGCTCACGTGCGCTAGTTACTTACTTGCATTTAAGAAACTAATGTTGCCTTTTTTTTTTATTATTATTTATTATTTAATATAGTTCAGGCATTTTGTTGAAATTTCTAATAAGAATAAAATTATCATATATTTTATTTATCTTTTGAGTTAAAATTTTGGTATTTTATATACAGGCAGGCTATGAACTATGAGATGATCGTGCCCTTGGGTGGAATGCCTAAGTGAGAGTTTTTCTAAGGTTTCCTAGCTCGCATTCACGCGAGTTTCGAAGGAAATTTCCGAACGTGTTGGACAAGGAGCGCGACTTTGAATCGAATACGGGACAACAGTCCGGGAAACATAATATCTCACCCACGTGTAGAAATAATATGAAACTGATATGAAAATGGTTATATCAATTTTATTTTAGGACTATGATAACATAAAAATAGGCATTTTAAGTCAGTTTTTGAGATTTCATATTTAAATAAGTTACCGAAAAGTATGTGATAAACATAGCATCTTTTGCAAAAAGAAAATTTTAAATGTTTTTTCATTCTCTTTCTCTTTTATTTTAACATCAAAGTCTAAAAATTCTTTAACTTTCGCCAAAAAATAAAATTTTGAGCGTATTTAAAGGTTTTGCGTTTAAAAAATTTCATTCCTAAATTCTAAGAAGTTTACATTTAATGAGCATATGTGATTTGTAGCATTATGAGATGTTTTTAAGATACTAAGAAATTGAATAGCTTTTTTCATTTTTTAAATCCAAGTGTTATCACTGAAATAATGTGAAAATGTACATTTTAAGCCAGTTCTAGAGATTTATATCATGTAGCTCATTTTACATTATTCTTTATAATATTTGTTAAATATGTCCCTATATAAAGTAGAATGATAGATTTTTATTCATATATAATTTTTTATTTTAATCTAGATAAGATACTTAGGATAGATTTTTTTTTTTTTTAATTTTATATAACATATGGCTTGTAAGTTGCAAAAAAAGTTCGACTTTTTGCATTACTTTAAATATTTTTTAATGTATAATTATTTAATTTAGTTTATTTTATTAATTTTTGTCCACTTTTGATGAAAATGCAAACTAGAAAGTTTAACATATAATATTTTAATTAAAATTAATTAATTAATATTATTTTTTAATTTAGCGCAGTCTTAGTATTACTTTTTAAATTAAAATTCTTATAATCTGAGTCATTTAAAATAAAATACTTATTAAGATGTGGACAGCAGTTATTTATGAAAAACATGGATTGATCATTTTTAAAGAAAGTTGTAAAAACGTATTGCCTAAAAGTTATCTCATACCTCAGACATGCTATTTGATAAATTTGACGTTTGCGAGTCCATAAAATTGTAAATGTTAAAAAAATATATAATAGCGTTCATGAATAATTAGTAACAATAATAATAATTATTATTATCGTTATCGCTGCTTCTGTTGTATTATTACAAATGAAAGAAGTATATGCTTAATTATTAATTGCCACAATTTTGTTAGTATTAACGTTCCATTGTTAATGAATTTATTAGTAATTTTAAAATTTGCGTGGGGAAAAATATGTTTTTAAAAAAGGTTTTTATTTTTTATACTACATCTGAGAGATTTCCTCATAATATACTATGATGTTGAATGATTTCATATATATCTATATGGTAACTGTTTATTTCTAAATACAAATGATTATTCAATATATAGATAGAAAAAAAGCAATTAAAACTTCCCGTTCAGTTAGATAAAAACGCGCAGATTTAAACCCCCCCCCCCCCTTAAAAACAGGTGTTGTCAGCAGGGTTCCAAGATTGTTTGTACAAAGAATTTTTCGGAATTCGAGATATTTGCTAATGATCACTGTAAACGTTTACGAATACAGTCGGCGGCAAAATTATTTGACCGCTAGCAATAATTCCTATATAAAAAAGTATACTTAATACCGTTTTTTTTTTTTTTTTTTTAATAAATCCTTTTCGAATCATGTTCTTTGACTGACTAAGAACATGACACGTCAAGGATATATTTAACAAAATAGTATTAAGTGTACATTTTAATATAGGAATTATTGCTAGACATGGAATAATTTTGCTGCCGACTGTATGTTTTGATTATTCGATGTATCATAATATTAAAGTGCGAACTTTTATATTTTTGCTTTGAATAAAAAGTATAAAAAGTAAGACAGAAATAATAATTTGATTTCGAAACTTTTTATTACCGATTCATACTTGCTTATAGCAATGTCTGTAAACTGTGAAATACTTAATCATTTTTTATGTTGAGAAAAATTGCTAGATTTTTTGCATTTATTTATTTTTATTTATTTATTTTTTTTTTTTTTTAAGTAAATTAAAAAGCGTCTGTTATATACCACGGAATGTAATAACGCAATGAGAAACAATTAGTAATTCTGATGATTTCTTATTATAGAATACAACAGATATAAAATTATTTCAGCCAAATTATGTGAATTGCTTATTATAGATTTGTAAAGAATGCACATTTTTATTCCTTGTAATGCGACTTTTCTGAAAAAATATGTGATTATAATGCGATAACATTTAACATTGTTTTTTCTTCAGAAATGTTATTTTAAATCAAGTTGAAAACAGACAAAACGCATTAGTGATAAATTAGTGACTTTGTAACTGCTGATTAGATGCAAACTGCTGAAGTTATATACAATTATAGTTTTTTTTTTTTTTTTGTTGTTGTTGTTTTTTTTTTCCCCCTATAAGTCACAACTTTTAATTCCAAAACCATGTGTTGCTTGCAGTGACGTAACAGAGCTCACGTCGTTTGTAATAAGTATCCTATTTTAAAGTGCAACCCCTCTTTTCTTTTCTTTTTTTTTTTTTTTTTTTTTTTTTTTTTTTATAAATGTATGTGAAACACTATGCGCAATGTGCATTACACTTTGAGTGCGGAAACAATATTCAAATTCTATTTAAAGCGCGCGCATATACACACACATTTATATGTATAATTTCTCCAATGACAGATTATCAAATCTGTCATAGGAGATTCGATTCACTCTTGTGAAAATGAAAGATTTTGCGCCTCTAAATCTAAGTATGTAAGTATATGCTACATTTGATTGAAGTTAAAATCAAAATATTTCATAAATATTGGATTTTAAAATTTAAAATAAATATTAAGTCATCCGTGACGTATCGTTAATCGCGAAACAGCATTGCGCACTATTATAATGAGTCGGATCTTCGTCTGGTTATAGGTCTTAGCTTGAATGTTTGCCTGATCGATTTTGTTCTCGTGAAAATCTATTGAACTTTTCTATCTAACAGTCGAATAGTTCACCAACATTTGAGAATTAAAACTGTTATAGGATGAATTAACTTTTTCGGAGTTTTCAATTTTCTTTCGCAGAAAGTCTACTCTGCCCTAAACTTATGCATGAAATGCTCTCCGTGAGGATTTTTCTAAAATGTCCTAGAACTTATTTACGTAAGTTACTGCGAAAACCTCGGAAAACTCAGAACAGCTAATCTGAGTAGCGTGACATGGAATCGAACTCGGTACATCCAGTCTACCAGCTTCAAGAGAAGAACATTTCAAGCGCTGGTGGGGCTGAGAAGTTTAGAGATCCATACATATCAAAGTAACATTTTATTGCGTGTAATAATAATTTAAAAAAAAAAAAAGTATGCAATGAACAAACAGTCGCAGCTTGGTTTTATATCTTAAGGTGTTTGTTTGCAAAGCTCTTTTCCTTTATGTTTTATATCGTATTTATATCGTTATATATACATCACAGTACACCGAAAAAAAAAAAAAAAAATAAGATTACGGGGAAAGCCCGGCAGCAGAGATTTCAGACAAAGCCCGTAAAAGGAAAAAAAAAAAAATTGGTTTTACGGCCAAAATATTTTTTTACAGGCATGTAACGTAATTTAATGTTATTATGTATTTAATTTACGGTCTAAGCGTTTCTTTTTACGGGCTATGTCTGGAATCTCTGCATTCGAGCTTTCCCCGTAATCTTATGGGATTTTTTTTACAGTGTAGAAAAAAAAAAAAAAAAAAAAAAAAAAAAATGCACACAAAAATTTGTTGAAAATAGAAACGTTGTGCAGTGGAATAAGATTTTCAGCATTTCTATACCAAACATAAAGCATATAATTGTAATGCGCATTCATTCCATGTACGAAAATATGAATTACTTAACATTTTAATTTAAATAGAGTGCTTAAAAGCAATGTTTGTAAAATCCATTTTTTTTTTCATCTCAAAACGTCATTATATCAATAAAATGTCAGAAATGCAGTAATATATACAATAACTGGTGAAGATAAATTTGGATAGGCATGTTGAAAGTAGTCGTTACAAGAATTACACGGATTTTAATGAAAGTAGTTCTTCAAATCCTTTAATGGAATATGACACACAACTGATAAGTGATTTAAAAATTTGGTATAGCATTGTAGCTACAAGAAATTGCATGCTAACTGTTTATAATTTTTATACAAAGAAGCACAAAAAAAGAAAAAAAAAAAAAACGAATTATTTTATGATTCCGTGTTACAATTATTGTTCCATATTGCAATTTATTGTACAAATACACGAATTTAATGAAGTTACACAGTCGCCCTACTGTAACATTTGTTTTTGTTCACTGTTAAAAATGGTTTCTTAAAAATGAGCTGAAGTGTCCCAAAATAGCTCCGAAGCAATATATGCTAAAATTTGAAAACCCATGTACTCATTTTTGAGTTTATTGACATGTGAAATATGGAGATATTTGGATTCTGATTGGTCAATTCCATTTTTGAGCATGTCAGTATACTCAAAAATGAGTACACTGTTTCTCAAAATTAAGTACATATTGTTTCGGAGCTATTTTAAGACAATTTAGCCAATTTTTTAAGAAATTAATTTTAACAGTGTTTATTTACGAAAATAATCAGATTAAAATTTGTTTATTAAACGCCTGTTAACTAATAAATGTAAGAAACATTGAATAGAATTACCTTAGATTTTTTTTTTCTATTTTAGCAGTTAAAATGGTTATCTTTAAGGGGGGGGGATTATTTCATATTTAGGAGAGAATACTTAATAGACGGCAAATGTTGGTGTTTTATTGGTTTTAACAGACAAAAGAATATTAATTCTTTTTATAAATTATTGTCTTAAATTTGCATTTATATGCGCTGAAACATAAAAGAAAAAGAATAGCATTTAAATTATTAAGTATTAGGATTTTTTAAACTAATAAATTAAAAATATATTTACTATTTTATTTTATTTTATTTATTTATTTTTAATGTCTTATGTGAGTAGATTATAATTTCAATTTTTTCTTTACAATTTTTATAGTTTCAAAATGTATTCTAAACATATTTGGGTATTACACTTTGTGAATTCAATGAAATATTGTTTTCAAAATAAAAATCTTGTATTTGAAATATCTATATCAAAATTATGAAAAGTAAAATAGACTCACAAATTAATTTAAATGTCTAAGAAAAATCTTAATTATTATTATTATTAATATTATTTCCATTGAAATTAAGGCGCGAGGTGAAATTTTAAGGAATTCTAAAAAATACCGGCTTTGAAAAAAATCCATTTAAAAGATAATTCTTTAGTTACCTATAAAACTCACTATTTTAATTTATAAATTTTCTGTCTTATTTAATTTAACATATTATAAAATATGAATACTTTTTCTTTCAATTGATTTTTTCTAATTTCGAATTTATTGTTCCATTAAGACTATTTTTAAATTCACATTGCTTAGTTTATAGATAGATAATCTTGCATTTTTGTCTTTGTTTATGCAGCGCATTTACTAAGACTTATGCAGCGCATTTACTTTATTTTAAACCACATACGTGAAAATAAAACAATATGTTGTACGAATACTTTATGATTAGTATTTTTATTTCAACGAATCTTACTTATTAAACTAGATATGCATACATACATTACAATATTTCAGCATATATTATTAATGGATGTTTAGCAAATATTATAAAATAAAAAAGTAATAAATATTTGTAAATGAGAATTTCAATCGATTTATTATTTTCAAATCAATCATTTAATATTATCTTAATTTTTAAATATTTTATGTGATTAAAGAAAAAAAAAAAATAAATAAAAGAGTTGCTTTATTTTCTGGTAATACTTTAAAATTTTCCAAACGTGTAAATTTAACGCATAAATCAAACTTATATTACATTTGATATTGCGCATAGTTATACCTCTAAATATTTTTTATAACAGCAATAAAACATTATATATTGAAAAAGGATAGAAATAAGTAAATAATTTCACTCTAAATAAGTCATGTGAAAATATTAATTCCTTTTAAAGTTACAAACTATTCTTAACTTGCTTTAGACTGCAGTTAACCCCCAATAACGTTTAAAAGGGGCAAATGCAAAGAGTAATTACCTCTTTTCCGTTATCTTCGTAGCTTCGACTTTCTTACGATATTTCCCATAATCTTCAATTCATCGCCTTTATTTTTTTGCCAAGACATGGAAATTATCACCGAAATGAGAGTACAGTAAATGAAGGTGACATTCTGTCGTCCGGAAGTATGACCACACAGCAGAAATTCCTGGCGCAAGCGGGGTCTACGGCGGGAAAATAAATGGTTGGATTTTCGTTCGCTCTGGATTAAGGCCTAATGTCATGCTTGGATCATTTTTTGACTAATTGATATGGTACATTATTTCGATATTCTGTCGATGTTTGATTTTAAGGTTAGCATAAAAGATCGCAATGAATGCTCGAAATGATATTTTGAGAATATCCTCAAATGATTACCGACCATTTTCCAACAATTCTGATACGTGGCCGACGTGATATCGAGTTGTTTTGCTGTCTGGGTTGCTTTATGTGCTATTGCTATACAGTTAGTACTGTGGATTTACACTTAATTTACAGACTGATACTTAATTTACAGACCTTTATTTTTCCGGAACTTTCTGTGAATAAATTACTGAATTTTTGCAAGCCTCGCCTTTCATTCTCGGACAACTTACGAACCCCCGAGTACGCAACAATATTACATTTGACTGTACAAATTTGAATACTGGGTATATTCTTCAGAAATAAGTAACATAAAAACCCTGAAAGAAACGCCCACTGGTAGAGTTACAGATATCAAAAATGACGTGAATCTACGTCAGCGGTCGCAAAAGTGTTAAGATATATATGAAATACCGATAAAAGAAATATATATAAATATATGTATAAAATAAAGTTTAAGCATTTAACTATTGATTAAATAACTTCAAATGAAATGGGTTGTGAAAAAGTACTTAAGATGTTTAGCCGGAGTAAATCATGGTGGTAATTTTACAATTATAAATATTGTAAAAAAAAAAAAAAATTATTGTGGATATATAAGAGTAAATAATTTCAAATAATTATAAAACTTCTCTGAAAACGACATTTCTTGTAAAAAAGTTTCTGCTGTTTCCAATCTGTCCTTGTACGTCTGTTGGCTGAATATGAAATTTAATGTTATTTTGATTTCGTGATCGGGATAAGGCAACATATAGTTGTCCATGAGAGAAAACTGTTTCATCAAGATAAATTCCTACATGCTGAAATGTCTGACCTTGAGATTTGTTTATTGTCATTGCATAGGCAGGAATGACAGGAAATTGGCGACGTTTTAGGATGAATGGAAGAGTGACATCACTTGGACACAAATCAACTCGTGGCAAGAAAACTGTTTCACCATGATGACACTGAGATAAAATTTTCGCAGAAATGAAATTTTCATGCATTTCAAGTATTGATAAGCGAGTCCCATTGCAAAGACCCTGATTTGGATTAAGATTTCTTAGCAACATGACTATTATACCTTTTTTTAAAATTAGCTGATGAGGTGGCATGCCAGAAGGAGTTTGCTCATGTAAAAACTCTGTTGGATAATTTAATATATCATTATTGTCTTCAGAAACAATAGAATCTACACTGTAATACACATGTGGGTCTCCTTCAATTCTTGATATTATTTTCATGTTAATTTCCAGAGTTTTCCTATTTGTTGGAGCTAAAATAACTCTGTTTCCCAATTCTTCAACCTGCATGGTGGCTAATTGACTGTAAATTGCTTCGATGATGTTATTTTCAATCATGTGTTCAGGGATTTCTATGGAATCGGTGGGTAATTCGGGGATGCTAGGAAGAGTTCCTTCTCCTACATTTAAGAGCCAAATATTGTGTTGTTCTTGTCCGGCACTTCTCATGTTTGAGATGAGTGGAAGGTGGTTGAAGTATCTCCATAAAGGTGTAGATTTGATACAGGCTTCTATGATATTTGCTGTAGATCCTCTTGGCACAACTGGAAGTGTCTGTCTGAAGTCTCCTCCAATAACGATAACTTTCCCTCCGAAAGGCTTATCACTGCTCATGATTTCTTTCAGAAGGGAATCGATACATCAAAGACCATCTTTTGTCAGCATCGTTATTTCATCTATAACGATGAGCTGAGCTTTACGAAGGTTTTCAGCTTCTGAAGTATTTGTCCTCATTGAGGAAACTGATGTGTCAAGAATAGGAATAGGTAACTTGAAACCGCTGTGAACTGTTCGCCCACCTTCGAGAAGTGTTGCTGCAACGCCAGTAGCTGCAAATGGAAGTGCTATTTGTTCTTTTCCCCGAATATAGTGCAACAGGGTTGAGTACAAATAAGTTTTTCCTGAACCCCCAGGACCATCAATGAAAAAATACCTGTCCATTTTATTTATGTCTTCGATAGCTTTGATGATTTTTCTGAAGGCTTCTAACTGTTGTGGATTAAGCGATGCAATCTGAATTTCTGCCAGTTCTCTTTGTTCGACTGGGTTGTAAAGCTGTATTTCAATAGGATTTCCTATTGGCATTGGAAGTTAAAAAGATTCGCATGTCATTCCGTGTTGCTTGAGAGTTGCATTGATATCATGTAGAGCCAGATTAAAAGAACTTTCATTTTTGTTACACTGAAAATCCATAGCCATATCAGAACAATAATTATTCCATAGTTCAAGTGCGTTAGTAGGATTGCATAAAATCAGTATGAAGGCAAAAGTCTGTCTCAGTTGTTTTGGCATCTGGTAAACAGCAGCTTCCCTCAAACAGTGATTCCATTCTTCATCAGAATCAAGTAAATGTCTGTGAAATGCTGCTTCTTTGAAGGTATCATAAACAATACCATCAACAGCTTTTAAAAATTCAAAACTTGTAGCACCGGGTACGTGAAGAAGCAACATCCGTAGATAGAATCGTTCTTCTTCTTTAGCACTAACAACATACATTCTTGGCACTATCTTATTTCCACCTCTTTGTCTTGTTTGCCATTTGTTCTTTTTGTATACGTAACTGTAGGGAATATCTGAATACAATATTGTTTCAGTATCCGGGTTGGTTTGATTTATTTCGAACCATGCCTCAAGTTTAGTTTTCCCTGTTCTTGCAGCCTGTAAGGCTTCTTCTTCTTCACCTTCTGTAAAGATTATGCGCTGCTGATTTGGCAGGTGTACTGGCAATCTCATAACTGCATGTGACCTGTCATGCATTTTAAACTGGAGCAATCGCCACATGGCTTCTGGTGCACTGACATACCTCGCATGAATGTAATTTGCAATTTCATTGTTTTGAATCTCCCCAGCACTGACAATTATATTCGCACAGTCAAAACCTTTATAGATGTATTTGTAAATATATTTCACTGCTCTCATAGATGTACAAACTTCGACATTAATATGTGCATCATATTTCAGAAGCAGATAGGCATTGTAAGGAACAACGAATCTGTTGTCCATTGTGGTTCCACGTACAACAACTGTAGAATTCATGCATCTCTTATACTTAGGATAGCCATCAGCACTCAATAAAGTTTCTGTTTGAAAATCTTTTGGGAAACCTTTTCTACACTTTCTAGCTTCCATGCAAGGAGCTCGAGGATTGTTTGAACCGCAAGGGCCATGAATCATACAGCGCGTGACGATTTCATGCAGGCGTCGATTTAAACCAGGATCAGGAATCTCAGCACTAATTAAACGATCAATATGTTCTACCGATGAAAATTTATCTTCTGCACGCAAGACAATTAAAATATGGACATGTGGAAGACCTCTCTTTTGAAATTCTATTGTGTAAACATGAGCCGTTGAAATTCCTAAAACACCATGCACTATCAAATCTTCAAGAATGGATTTTAGCTTTAAGTTATAAACTCGTGAAACCAAATCAGGACGGTCACTTGGCTCTTCACCTTTTCTCAAATTTTCTGTAATTTCACGCCACTTAGGATTGGCTGTGAAAGTTATGAAAAGATCTGGCGGACCAAATTTTGCAAATATTGACATAGCATCAGCACACCTCTCACGCATGTTTCTTGGTGATCCTTCAAATGATGAGGGAAGAATGACTGGAATCCCAGCTGCTTGTGCATTATTGACTCTATTTTCAATGTGATCTGCTAGTCCTTGGCAGAATTCTGTTCGCAGCTTCTGCTGGTGTGTTTTAATGTAGTTCAAATTATTGGCTTCAACTTGCAAGTAAGAATCCACTGTGAACTGCTGTGTCAGTCGTCCCGCACTAATAACTGGATTGAAGTGTTCTCTTATGGCCAACAAAGCTGCTTTGTACTGCAGCATAGTAACATTATTTCTCGTTCTATTTGTCTGTGCACCCTCATAAGCTTTGAAAGTCCACTTAGGTTGCCAACCTGGTTCGCCATACGGGAATAAAATGGGATAAACCATTGGGTCCAAGTTAGGGCTGAGAATGTTGATATTGACAAACTGCTGTCCTGGATTTTCTGGGTTTACTGGATAAATTCTAATGTCTCTGTCAAAAGGAGGCTCACCATGATCATTAACAAAAACCATTGCAATTTCATTTGCTATAGGTGCATTATACCTTCTCTGATCAGTATGACGATCTCGTCGAAATACCAGATTCACTATGGGAATATCTTGTCCTGCTTCATTCGCTTCATCGATCGCTTGAGCTTCAACGTCCCTTAGCATACGGTAAGTGTGACAAAATCGATTTGTCATTCTGAATAGCCTGTCCAACTGGTCCAGAAGACGGGGAATGCATTGTTGATTAGCAGGATTAAGAACTTTGCATTCTATTGCCTGAGTGCTATCTATGACATACAGTTGGGCATACTGTCGAGATAGTTCACTGCGTGATTCTAGATGGCTGGTCCTGTGACATATTTGACCATGAACTTTAAACACGTAAGGTCCTCTTCCACTGAAATTTAATACTTTGGCTCCCATTGATGCAAAAGATAAAGCACTGTTATAAGAGCGAATGTTATCTCTAAAATTCTTGTAATCAGGGTTCTCATGATTCATCAACAAATCTTGAAGAACTGGTGGAAAAATCAACTGATTTCCTTGAGAATCCGTTGGTTTAATCAAAGAAACTGTCCCTTTCCGGCAACAACTGCTGAATTTTTTGTCTAGAGGTCGTTCAGCGGCAAAATTCTTCGAACCACAGAATTCACAAACATCGATCATTGGTCCACAGTAATGTAATTCATCATTCTCATTGGTAAATACTTCTTGAACTCTACGACTATTTCTTTCATTTCTTTGATCATGGGATTCAACATCAGCTTGCCTTCGCATTTGTGCTGCAAACTCAGATTCTCGTTTCCTCCGTCGCCTTTGAATATCAGCATTATTTTGTCGAATTCTTGCCAATGATTCTGGACTTTGTCTTTGTAACCATCTTCTTTTCCTCTCATTTTCCAAACGACGCCGTTTTTCAATGAGTGTTTCAGACAGATCCATTCGGAAAAAAATTAAAATCTCACATTAAAAAAAAAATGTTCAGTTTTGAAAGATTTTTCTAATGATGTAAGGTTTATGTAGATTAATTTAGAAGAAATACACAGCATTTCTTTAAAAAGAAAATCGCTGCCAAAAGTTGAAAAATGATCACTTCAATTAATTCATTTGCTAGTAAGACCGTGCGAAAATTTCACGCTCTATTTATCTCTTCGACAACTTTAAAATTTAAAATTATTATTATTATTATTTAATAGATGTCATTTTCTCATATGCATGAGCTAATTTAATATTTTTATATTTTTATTTATTTATTTTATTTTTATTTATTTATTTATTTATTTTGTCCGTAAAAGCATATTCAATTTTATGCTGGAAAAAAAAAAAAAAAATGAAGCTTGATAAAAATAATTAAAGGCTTTAAATATGTTTCTACAAATATTTTAAGAGTTTTAAGGCTTTAATATGTTTCTGAAATATTTTAAGAGTTTTTTTTTTAAAATAAAACGGTCAAAGAGTCATTCATTCGGGATTAAAGAGTCATCCACTTGGAATTTGTATTTTCTGAATGGCAACCGTTTTGGTTTGTTTTTATCAGGAATTGTGTTGTTTATAATAGCCAGTGATCCGTTATATGTAATTTATATACCTTTAAACATTCCAATTGAATAGTTTTTCAAGGTATTAAAGGAAATAAGAATATGTGTGATAAAAAATATATTATATGTATGTTTTCGTAAGTTGAGCAAACAGAAAAAAAATAAAATAAATAATAATAATAATAATGGCTTCCAAAAGTTTCAGTTTTGAAGCGGTACTAACCGGATTCGTTCATGACAGATGACAGATGAGGATCATTATATATATTAATATATGTAATATTAAAAGTTGCCATGTGAACTGTGGCCATGAACCTATAAGAGAAGGACGGCGATCGCGATGTTTCAAGAATATCCCCAATCCCAATTTTCTCTTTTCGATTCGCCTCTTACATATCGGGTCGTCGCAGCGCCATCACGCGACGGTATCGGAAATTCCGTCTTTCGGTTTCAGCTTCAGCCAAAGCTGAAAGCATTGAAAGATGAAAGGTAAAAGAAAAGATAAAGAAGGATTGCTCAAAAAATCGCGGAATTTCATTCGGTAAAAGTTAATAAACTTTTATTAAATTCACATCAATGAATACTGATGTAGATTCGGAAAGTTCGACAATTTTAAAATTATTCTGCAAAAACTTTTTTGAGAAACCTAAAAAAAAAAAAAAAAATAGTCTTGTATTTCGTTTAAATAAATAAATAAATAAATAATAATAATAAAATAGAACAATCAACTTGAGATATTCCAAATAATAATAATAATAACAATAAAAAGTAGGAAAAAATGAAAAGAAAAAACCCACCAAGGAATTGTATATGAGGAATATTTATCAATTGTTCTTGAAATCATTTTCATTTTCAATATTTATTACTTAGCACTTGAAATAATTTGTTTTTAAATATCTACATTTTGAACTTGCACTTGATAAATAATTCGCAGTTCAGTGGTATTCGAAATCTAAGAAAAAAGGAACAAAAATTAAAATGCCGGATTGCTTTAAGCAAGAGAATGAAAAATGGAGAAGGATGCATTCTTTTTCTTGAAATTTAATAATCATAATGAAATTAGAAATTCTATATACATTTTATATTTACAGAAAAAATACTTAAAGAAACATTAGTTCCAAATCTAATAAACTCTCATAGTGAGAGATCGAAAAATTTAATCTTCGAACGCAGTCGAAGAATCAAAATCCAAAATCCATAGACTAATACACATATATATGTACCCAAATATGGGGATTAAAATCGGGAAATAATTTTCCTCGATTTTTAATAATTCTTTACAAAAAATCCAATGGGCGAATAACATAGGAGAACATTTTCTTGCATCCACGGACGGTCAGTGACGTCACACTTCGCTTGCGTATAGAGCCCTTAATGGAACACTGGGATGTGTTGTTGCTATTGCGTTGTCGGGTCTATATTTTTTGTCAACCAGCAGTTTTTTTACTGTCATTCATATTTATTGATCGGGTAGAATTTTTTTAATTTCAGAACTAAAATTATAAAATATCGAAACACATTTGATTTATAAACAAAAATTGAAAATACATTTAAATGATCACTTGGTAACTATCCGCGATTGTAATGAAATGCTCGCCTCTGGTGGGCTAAGGTGAAATTACAATTAACATGCTTTAATTCGGCTTTCATCAAGCCGCCATTGCTTGCCGATGTTTAGTTTCACATATATTTATTGAATAAAAATGAATAAATCCGGTAAAAAAGATAACACATAATACTGTTGTGTGCTACAGTGTAACTCCAAAGGATCAAGAAATCCAGAATTAAGCTTCCATTTATTTCCAAATGACAAATTTAAAATTTCAGTTGCTTCGGCTAATGGAAGTAAAGAATTAATCAGATGATTTGAAACTAATATTTGTTCAATTTCAGTTAAAAATCAACTTCCGATTGAACTTTGAATAAACTGAAATGTTTTTTTCCAAAAGCAATCAGTTTTCCATGATGTAATGGCGGAGAAATTATAGTACGAAGATTAAGTAGAATAACAAAAAGAACAATAATAAATACACGTGGCTATTATATTTACAAACAACAAAAGCTGAAAAAGCGCCATCTATCGATCATTACAAACGCGGATCATGATCTAAACATTGTTTTCAAGATTTATCGTTCACAATCCGTCATTTTTGACGGGGTTTTATACTAGTTATAAAATAGTAATTTATAAAACGTTTTATAAAATTTACCACCCGCTTTCATAATATATTTATCTAAAAATTTTCCAGTCACAGAGCACAACTAATTTATATACAAAGATAATCAAAAGAATTCCAGTGCATTTCGTTCAATAAGAGATAATATTTAAAAACTTGTTTTAATGCCTTTGAGTAAATTGACCTTATCATTATTATGGTTAAAAATATGTTTTCTGTGGAACATGGTATGAATAGCAAAGATTTACTGTTGAAGGACACACAAAAATATTGAGATTCATTATGGGCTGTAGTGAAAATTGCTAATAATTAAAAATATGTTTTCTGGGGAATACGGTATGAACAGCAAAGATTTAGTGCTAACAGACACATAAAAATATTCAGATGCATTATGGGCTGTAGTTGAAAATTGCTTGAATTGCATTTTTTATTGTGTTAAGCGTTTTTAATAATTTAAAACATTATTAATGCATGATTATGACTTTAATTGGTGTAACTGTCGGTTCTTTAATTTTTGATAGTATTTATAAAATACCTTAAAATTAATATATGTTATTTAAGGGCCATGCTCTCTACTGAAAATGGTACAATAATATTCTACAGGATGGCTAAATGAGTTTTAAACTTTGTATAGGGCTATACTAATTCAATCTTTTCCCCAATTTTTTCTTTAGACATAAAGATGTGAAGAAGCTTTTGAGAGATTATTTCCTCTATTATTAAAAACAAAATATATTTTTGAAATCTTGTTTTTTGAAAATGTAAAGAAGTACAGAAAAACAATCTGTCTTTTAGTTTTTGTTTGAAATTAAAGCCATAAAGATATTCTACACTTTCTTCTCTATCCAATAGAAGAAAGTATTCGTAAAAATTTTCGATTTCCAGTTTTCAATGGATTTACATGCTTTTAGAGATCCAGAAGAGGATTTAGTCATTTTTAGAAAATGTCCGTATGTGTGTGTAACAAAATTTTTGATCCAACTGTATCTCAAGAGCTACTTCGGAGAATTTCATATAAATTGATATGCAGTTGCACCTTAACATAAATTAAGGTCTATCAACTTTTGGCGAAAATCCTGCAACAGGTATTGTTGCCCTCCCGTTTTGTCTGAACTTTTAACTTAGTGGTATAGGACAAAATTTCCTATAAATATGCACAATTGGAATTGATTTAATCGAATCATAATGAAATTTAAAAATATTATTCATAATATAAATAGGGAACTAGAAAAAAAAATGGACAAGTAAAGGCAATGGCAAATTTTTAATACTGACATCTTTCGAAAGAACTCATCAATAAATTTAAACTGAATCTGAATATTTGAACCATTGACTTATGATAATTTAAAGCAAAGTTATTATTATTATTATTGTCATTATGTTCCTTAAAAAAAAAAAAAAACCTAGATTTATCGTGAAAAATAGATTTAATAAATTTTAACAAATCATTTGTACTGAGTGAATTTGTATAGGAAAATATAGAAGAAAATTTTGTGATAGCTACAACATACTACTTTTTGAAAGTTTTCTTCCTCAGTAAGAGAATACAAACTATATTTTAAAGCCTCATTACAGAGAGAGACAATTTGTTTTAATACCATACACCACATCCTATTTCCATTGAATATTTTTAAGTTTGAATACTCAAAAATTATATTACATTTCAGCATTCAAACATTTAAAAATTTTTACTTAACAATGAATCAACAAAGTAATACCTGAATATCTTTAGGAGTTATGCTCTTAAACTATAATAATGTGAAATCGAGAGGAAAAAAAAAAATTAAAAACTGGTAATCATTTTAAAATTTCCAAAAAAATCTGACATTTGGAATTTCAGTTTTTAAAATTTAAATAGTTTTTGAGAAAAATTAATCAAGTTAATAGTTTATATTTCAATGCGCATGTAAATTTTCACAGTCCGAAACCAGTTACAAAAAGTTTTATAAAATTACTATCTTCTATCACTGTAAGAAATTTACTTAAGAAATTTCCGATTTCAATGTTGAAACTTTCTTTCCCTTTTTTTTTTTTTTTTTTCTTTTAATCAATCTCTAAAATTTACCATAATCTTTCATGGCCGGATTCTGAGTAACGCAATTTTTCTTTAATTACACAACACTTTGAAATACCATTTCATACATACATATAAATTTTTATATACACATATACATGCATAACGTATGTTTTCTTGATTTTAATACAAGTCAATCGTTATCAGATAAAATCGTTAATTAGACATTAAAAGCAAGCTATTTTCACTAAGAGATAAAACACATTATTATTTTTTCCTTTATCCTAAAAATCCTTTATTTATTTATTATTCTTTTTCATTTTCTGAAATTTCTGACACCCCTCCCCCTATTTACCTTGTTAAGAATTTCAGATTTTGTGCAAGTTTTATTAACCAATATATATAATTAAAGTTCCCAATAACACGGAAATCTGATTATCATATATATATATATACTAGCAGGCTTTGCCCGCTTCGCTGGACATTAAATTTAAATGAAGTCTCAAAATACCATATCTTTATTAATAACCTAAGTTCTCGCTGTGATTGATAGAGGTTTTCTCGCTCGCAAATTAAGGACTCTGGGTCTCCACTGTCTTCGGCACAACTTACTCACTTTTTACTTCCCCTTCCTCAGCGGTGAGTTCGAAGTTTTGCAAAATCACACTAGTGTACATAATGCGTACACTTAATCAATATCCAGTCTGGGTCCCCACTGCCTTCGGAACACACTTCTTACTTCCCCTTCCTCAGCGGATGAGTTCAAAGTTTTGCAAAATCCCACTAATGTACATAATGCGTACACTTAATCAATATCCGCGCACAAAAATTCGCCATTCTAAGATAATTCAAAGCGAATTCAAACGGAAAAACATGTTTTTACACATGTTTATTGGGAACAACTTCAGTATAACCCCACAACGATATTTGGCGATTTTTTTTTGTTGGCGCTTATGGCTAAATCATAAATCATATATGATAAATGATAAAATCATAATCTAAATCATAAAATCATAATCTAAATCATAAGATCAAAAATCCAAAATAAACAACATATTAGGCTGCATATTATATCGCAAACAGTCCAGAACGACATCGTTATCCTTCAAAACGGCGCCAAAGAAAAATCGGCAAATTCAGCTGTGGGGTTATACTAAAGTTATACCGTTTATTGCCCTCCGACTCCGAGAAGGTGTGTGTGTGTGTGGGGGGGGGGATTTCGAATTTCGTGAAATCCAGTTACAATAAGTGCCGGATGCAAACAAACAATTTACGCACCAAATTTCGTGACCACAGAAGTCTTTAATAGAAAATATTATAAATAAATAAATACAAAACGCACAGCTTTAGTATGGGAACCCTTTGGTGACTTTAAATATTTTAAGCCATTTCTGCGATGAACTGAATTGGCTATCTCAATTGTGCAATTAAAGATCTTGGCGAGAAACGTCCGAGCTACTTCGGTTCCGAATTTCAAATTTTGCCAAAGGGATCCAATACTAAAGCTGTCCCATATCGAATCTCGGTTGAAAACGGAAAAAGGGTAAAATAAATTAGAAATATCAGACCTATATTTATAAATTTGATACCGAATGAAAGGGGCGATTTTGCTGAATCCAGGGGTTCAAACAGTTTTTCGATGCGACAATTAGATTTTTAAAAAATAACTAAAGTATGAAATTTAAGTGGCAACGGAAAAACGGATAAAATGAAAAATAAATTAGAAATATCAGACTTATTGTTACAAATTCAGTACCAAATGAAAGAGGTGATTTTTCTGAATCCTGGGGTGTAAACAGTTTTTCGATACGACAATTAGATTTTTTAAAATTAACTAAAGTATGAAAATTAGATGACAACACTTCATTTCAATCTTTTCATAGTTTGTAGTGCGAATCACGCGAATACTAAAGTCTTTAACTTAAAAAATTATTTTTATATTTTATTTTTCCATTCAAAGCATTTTAGTGAAAAAATATTTATGGCGCATGCGCAGGCGTTTTTTATCCACAATTTAAACACTAATCATAATTTTGAAAATTTCTATAGATATAATTTCAAGTTGGGTGAAGACCTAAGTTTCTGCCAAGCGACGTTGAATTCCGTCCAGCCGTTCTCGAGTGATGCTCGGACAAACGTGTTTTAGTCTTTTACCCCCTAGGGGGGGAACGGGGGAGAATTTCTGAAAAGTTGATAGATATAATTTTAAGTTGGGTGAAGACCTAAATTCCTGCCAAGCGCCGTTGAATTCCGTCCAGCCGTTCTCAAGTGATGCCCGGACAAAAAAAGCGACATTCGGACACGATGACACACACACACACACACACACACACACACACACACACACACAGGCAAAATTTTCTGAAGTCATTTTCGGCTTTCATGGGGTGTAAAACGTGAAGATATCGCAAAATTTTTCGATTCTGACAAATTTACAGACAAAACTCTGATTTTATTAATATAGATATATTATTTTGTAGATAGTTATCATTAAATGTCAATTATTTCCTTTTTTAAATACTTAATACATATAGCATTATCTGTTTGTATATTTAAATAAAGAAACGAAACAGGTAAGTCATTTAAATTATTTTATACATGAACAAATCAAATTTAATTTCTGAAATTGATAAAATAACATGATATGTTACAAATAATAAAGTGATGCTTTTGTACCAGTGGCGTATCGTGAATGACGGTTTGGGTATGCTCCACTCGGGTAGTTAGAAATAGCACCTTAAAAAAGATATTCAATCATCTTATTGGTAATTCACTTATTTTCAGAAAGAACGTAGGTATGACGACATTTCAACATTCAATCAGAAGAATGAGGTTTTCATAAAACGAGCTATTTCTAACCACCCGTATGGAGCATACCAAAACATCATTCACGTTACGCCACTGTTTTGTACATATTCACATTATTTAAGTCAAATAGTCATAAAATGAGAATTTTTAAAGGCCTTCAGATACAAAAAAAGAAACTACACTGGCCCATAAAAACGGAAATATGCATTTTATACTAAATGAGTTGCTACTTATAATATTCGAAATGGAAATTATTTGTTAAATATCAGTATTGAAGCTCTACATTAAGTAGGAATAACTAACCTTAGGAGTAGAAAATAAACTTGGATTTTTCATCCCTAAAGCTTTATTTTTTGCGATGTTGACCTATACCCACGTAGCACGGAACGTTCTGTGAACATCTAATAACGGTTACAGTCGTTCAAACACCGTGTTTCGTGTCAAGAGAACGTCCGATTAGACGTTCAAAAATAGTATTACTTAGAACGTTCTGAAAAGGTTTGCTTTGTACCATCTATAAAACGTACAATTCTAGTTCTATGAAAAACGTTAAAGTGTATCACCGTCGTAACACCTTCTGTCACAGTGTGATTATAACAAATATGACAAAATGCCTTTTTTTTCTTCAGTTTTTTTTTCCTTATTTTCAGTTTCAGATTTTGTTGGCATGCCAGTATAGAATAATCATTGAAATGTAATAGAGATGAGGTGGGAAAAAATTACAAAATTTTAAACTTTAATTATATGTTATAATCATTATAATTATTTATAATTTTATTTAAGTTTTATATTGTTGAATTCTGTCAAACACATGTTACTCCAGATTACTTTCGCAGATATTCATTATTATTTGCTTCTTAAAATGTTAATAAATTAAGTTACGAAAAAGCAATTTATTTTATTTATTTATTTTGTATATACCAAGAAAAATGTGTTGGATAATTGGGAATTTTTGATCTCCGGTTTTCCATACGTTTATACACTCTTGAGATGTCCAGAACACAATTCGACCATTCTTTGAAAATGCCAGTCTGTCTATCTTTTTGTGTGTGTGTTATCAAAGTTTTGTGGACTCTGTAACTCGCAAACCAATGAATTTAACCAAACTTCATGTTTAGTTAGATTTTAAACTAATTTTTTAAATATTAGGAATATTTAATTAGGTTTTGACCTAAATATCAGCTTTGGTGCTCATTAGCCTTTGGAATGTATCACTAGATAGGGGTCGCTTCTATGCTGTAAATTCCCCCTTTTATGGGGGATTATATTTATATCTCAGCTTCTACAGTGATCAAATGCACCAAACTTAATATGTGAAACAGATATTCTGTAAAACTACGCTGATTTAATTCGGGCACGTATATTCACCAACTGGTGGCGCTGCTCTCATGCAATTTAATCCCGTTAACGTAATGGCAATAATTCAGTTTTTGTAATATAAATAATTATAAATACACTAAACTTGATATGTGAAATTAATATCACATAAAACTTTGCTGAATCAGTTTGTGTGCTTATCTGACAAGTGGAGGCACTGGTATGCTGCAATTTAATTTCATTCAAGGGAACGCAATAGCTCATGTTCTATGATTTATAAATGCTCTAAAATTGGTACGTGAAATAGATATTACGTAAATTTTACTGATTGACTTCGGGTACATATCAAGTGACAGGTGACACTGCTACGTTTCGTTTCAGCTTACGGGAAGGCTATACCTCATCTTCTATAATATGAATACTTATCGAACGTTTTATGTGATATATATATAATGAGAAAATGTGCTGCTTCAATTTCGGTATGTATCCACCGACGGATGGTGCGGCTATTACTTTCTGCGATTTTCCAGATATTTGTATTTCAGCATCTTTTGGTGAAAAATGTACAAAATTTCATATGTAAAAATATTAATTATAAGAACCTGCGTTGATTAAATTTTTATGATTAAATTAATAAATTTTAAAACTTTATGGATGCTGTATCTCACGAACTAATGAACGTAATTTATTCAAACTTGGTTTACTTGGACTGTGACCTAAACTGGTGGGGATTATATTTGTTAATAAATCGTTCAATAGGTGACGCTGTCATATCATTATTTTCAGAATTTTTAATATGGCAGAATAGGACATAATTTCGTATGAATGTACATAAGTGAGCATTGTTTTTAACTTTTCCATGAAAAATTAAATATGTGTGTATATATATATAAATTTATATTAGTAATATTTAATTTAAAAAAAAAAGTATGGGCGATTTGTACAGCTCATTGCTTTCACTATTGTATTAAAATTTTCAATATTCTTGCGAGAAAGGTCGTCCCATTTTATGCTATAAATTGCGACTGGCCGCTAAAGGGTTAATGCGATTTTTCCTGAAGATGAGAATATGTGCAATTGTTTTAGTTCTCAAAAAAAAAAAAAAAAAAAAAAAAAAAAACACTTAACCCCAAAATAGGGTGCCTATATTATAGAGTGACGACAGTTCTCAGTGCGCAAGCGCTGTGGATGAAATCTTGGGTTGCTTGCGTGAACTACGAGTGGGGTTGATTCTTTCTAGATATGATCTTTATCTTACGTTGGCGAGAAATCGTTTCTGGTGAACATTTACTTTTCTGGCGGGATATTTAATTTTCTTAGAAGTAATAAAAGACTTAATTTATTCATAATTCGTTTAAATTGTCTTGAAATTAAGCATTTTCTTTTCACTATATTATTTTTAGTTTTGTCAAATAACAAGTTATCGATAGACTTAAATTGCCAAATTTATAAAAAGAAAAATTGCTCCTACTTTTAACAATTTTATTTAATAATTATTTTTATTTTTTCTCTGTGTTAATTTTCGATTTATTATTATTAAACCATTATTTTTAACTTAGATTTTTAAAACCAAAAACATTATACTAAAGTAAAGAAATTTTTTGTTTATTGTGAACTAAGGTAAATTTTTCATTTAAGAATTTATAATGCATCCCGGTTTAATTTCATTATATTTCATTTTGTAGCACAAAAATTCTTTTAAATAAACTTTAATATTTTTCCATAATAAGTTTAATTTTTGAAATAAAGAATGTACGAATAAATTGATCATTTCTAATTATTTACAGATTTTTTTTTTTTTTCATTTTGATATTATGTTCACGAGGGGGGGGGGGGGAATAAATGTCCTATCTTCAAATTTCTGAAAAAGTGGTACTTTTAGGTAGCTACAATGCATCGTTGCTTTCACACTACACTCGTGCCTTGTTGATGAATATATGAGCTCAAATTTTTTCTACCCGAAATAATAATTGCAGGATTTCAGAATTTATGGTTTTTATATTATTTGTTTAAATTAATTAAATGTATAAAATAAATAATTTAAATTGATACTAACTGTGAATTTTTTTATGTGCATATTTTGTATAAATGTGCTTAATGGATCTGCGTGGAAGGCCAGAAGATATTGATAAGCACATTTATCAATAAAATTTAAACGGTAGCATTTTATTTTGCTTTCTTTCTTTTATTTTGTCTTTCATTCTTTTTTTTTTTTTTTTTAGATTTAAATATATTTAAGCAATAATTCACATACTTTACATATTAACCATCTTAGCTATCATGTTTGATACATTTATACACTATAGAAGTTGAGATCTAGCTTTCCTAAAAAATCAGGAATTTCAGCATAGTAGCACCATTTGTCAACTAATATGCACCAAAAGTTGAAAGACACCAGTTTATGCTAAAATGCGACAAAATAAAAACTTTCGTAAAATATTGTGCATTAGATCTTGATCTCGAGCTACCACAAAATTTTTGTAACATACACTTATACAGAGAAAGAAAGGGAGGTTTTAAAAATTAGACTTTATTTATTTATTTTTTTAAAAAAATTGTAATCACTATAATTAAACGGGGTGGGGAGGGTTAGGACGGCGACAGCTCCCCTCACATAGAATTTTATGACAAATGAAACAATGACCTTCACCTTTTTTAGACTAATTTTAAAGTACATTGAACTATATTATTTTACTTTACAGAACTTAAGACTTAATATGCGATCTGTCTTTATAACATTGAAATGCAGTGTAAGAAAAAGTCGTGTGAGTGACACACCATATAATTTAATCTAAAATCGTATCATCATTCATTTTCTAATTAAAGGTATTACCAGATTTAATTCACACCCTATGTAATCATTTCCAGGGGAGAAATAATCCCCCCCCTCTACACACATGCACACAAAATAAATGTTTTCACAAACAATTAAAAAGAAACAACTTTTGTAAAATGTTTAAATATATTTATATATTTTAATACTTTCAAAACTCACTATTTTCAAAAAAAAAAAAAAAAAAAAAAACCTAATGAATTAATTTTTAGTTATTTTATTTTTATCTTTATTTTCAAAATAGTAAATAACTATGAATTTTATTGAAGAAAATTAAACATTAATTCGTAATTAGTCAGACGTAATAAATAAGAAACAATTTATATATTCCTTAGTACATAATACACACAGAGATACACACTTATAAAGTTTTTAGCTTTCTCAAAGAAAAGATGTCAAAACACTGGCGAAGAATCTCTCGCCAAGTACCATGTTAAATATCGCCAAATGTTTCTACTTTCCGTTATCAATAAAATCATTATTTTTTTAATTTAAAATAGCACAAAAATTGGACAAAAGTAATATATTTAATAAATAAGATGATTACAGATCAGTTATAGTACAAGAGCTAGCAACGTCGAAAACACAAGAATTTTAAGAAAGCTGGTTTTTTAATATATCTTTACCTATGCTCTCTCGAACAGCGTGCGGGCTATCTGGCTGACAGTAAACGTTGCGTTTATTAGTGCGCATCACACCTTTACAGGTAAAAATATTGATTTTTAAATCATTTTAAGAAGAATGTTTTCTTTTTCACTAACTTCTAAACACTATTAGAAACATGAATTTATTATTGCCAGACATTTTTGTTATTGACAATAATGTGCCAGATGCCATTTTTTATAAACAAAAAATAATAAATTTCAAACCATTTTAGTATGTCTGTCATTTTAATATTATTTTCTTTATATATAAATAAGTACAAAATTAATTTGCCAGACATTAATTCGGTTGTTTACTCAAACGGCAGACCGATTAATTGCTGTGAAACAAGTATGTATGTAGAAGAGTTTAGCTATTAGTAGTTGATCGCTGTCTGTGTGAGATAGATAGCAACAATGCGCAAGCGAAGTGATGACGTCACTGGCCGTTCGTGGATGCAAGAAAAATTATTTCCTATTTTAATCGCCCACTGGATTTTTTGTAAAAAAATATTAAAAATCGAGGGAAATTATTTCCCGATTTCAATCCCCATATTGAGATATAGATATGTATTAGTTATCGTGTGCATGCGTTAGATTAAGTAGTTTTTGCTGTAAAATTGATAAGATTTGAATTTTAAATTTCAAAACTCTAGAAAAAAAAAGTGCCAAACTTCCATATTCGATTGAAAACATAAACATTTAATTTCAAAGGATGATATTTACACAATAAATATCCAACTAATATACTAATTAAAAAGAAAATGACAAATATTCTATCATAATTTGAAGTCAAATTTGTTTTCAAATGTCTAAATAAAGTGTCTGATATAAGATACTAATATGTTGCTGCGGAAAAGATTTGATATCGGTCATCCTTGGCAGAAAAAAAATATCGTCAAATTATCTGGCGAAAATAATTTAATTCCTTTCAAAATTCATAGTTATTTTAACAACTTATATTAAGAGAGTAATGAATAATATGAAACAATATTTTGTACAATACATATTATGAAAATATACATCTGGCATGTATATTTTCGCATTACGTTTTTGATCGCCAAATACAAAAACGCCAAGGACAACAGAGTTTTGAAATTTAAAATTAAAATTTTGTCAATTTGACAGCAAAATGACTCAATCTAACACATGCATGCGATAACTAATACATATATATACCCAAATACGGGGATTAAAATCGGGAAATAATTTTCCTCGATTTTTAATAATTTTTTACAAAAAATCCAATGGGCGATTAACACAGGAATTTTTTTTCTTGCATCCATGGATGGTCAGTGACGTCAAACTTCGCTTGCGTATTGCGGCGGCGCATGGACTGAAAAATTCTTAATTCAGTTAAAAATTGATTGTAATTATTCAAATACAATATTTATAAATAAAAATAAGAATTTTGATACTACATTAATGCCATTTTTTCCTGTATCTTTTATGAAATTATTTAATTTAGTTACAATTTGATTTTTATGATTTAAAAATGATCCATAAACAATCAAATTTTGATACTTAAAAAACGTAATTTTTCCCTGTCTTTTAAAATTAATTTGTTTAGCTATTTTTTATTATTTTGATAAGAATTTTAATAATGATGTTTTATTATGATCACAATCGAAGAATTGAAAAAAAAAAAAAAAATTACTTAGGATACTTTAAATAGTGTAATCTATTCCTGTTTCTCTTCCACCTATCTACTTTGCCGTTATCTCTCTCTAACAAATGGCACAATGGCGCGGTACTGTACAGCAATTAATTGGTCTGCCGTTTGAGTAAACAACCGAATTAATGTCTGGCAAATTAATTTTGTACTTATTTATATATAAATAAAATAATATTAAAATGACAGACATACTAAAATGGTTTGAAATTTATTATTTTTTGTTTATAAAAAATGGCATCTGGCACATTATTGTCAATAACAAAAATGTCTGGCAATAATAAATTCATGTTTCTAATAGTGTTTAGAAGTTAGTGAAAAAGAAAACATTCTTCTTAAAATGATTTAAAAATCAATATTTTTACCTGTAAAGGTGTGATGCGCACTAATAAATGCAACGTTTACTGGCAGCCAGATAGCCCGCACGCTGTTTGAGAGAGCATAGGGAAAGATATATTAAAGAACCAGCTTTCTTAAAATTCTCTCTCGAAAACGTTGCTAGCTCTTAGACTATTATGACAATAATCATACTGTATTTTTTCTATTTATATCAATTTCTAAGCTATGAAACAGGCTAGTAAAAGAATCTGCCTATCAAGTTCATCAATAAAATCAATAAAACAGATTAATAATTAACATTATTCAGTAAAATATGTTTTGATATTTTACAAATAACCTTTCTTAATGTATTTCCGAAAGAAAAAAAATCAAATTTACTTAATATCAAGAGATAAAAATGCTTTTTTCGACATACGCGAAACTCTCAATGTAAAACCTATGGAGCATCATCCAACAACCGCCCCAGGCGGCTGATGGTCAGTCTTGTCCAATGAGAATCTGTCACAGATCTGTCGCCACTCTTATCTTATCGAGGCACCCTACCCCACAGACTAAGGAAATACTTAGACCCGGTCAGACGGCTTTCTTGAATGGAGAAAAGTGAAGTAACTGTAACTGTAAGGCGCTTAGAGCGACCGGCGGCCACATTGGTACAAGCAAGAAACCAGTAACATTGCAATCTGTATATGTAAAAACGAATGCATGTCTGTCTGTTTATCCTTCATCCATTACACCACCATTCATCCGATCGCCATGAAACTTTGTGAAATTGTCGAATACACTCCCGCGAAGATTTCTGGCATAATTTTTTTTAATATCGCCCCCCCCCTCAGGGAGAAGGGGGGGCAAGAACGGGATTAAAGCATATTTTGTACTTTCTTCTATATGTAATATAGTATTGGATTCGCGAAAATTTTCGACCTCCGTTTTTTGATGGATTTACATGTTTTGGGATGTCCAGAACACGAATTAATAGTTTTTAGAAAATGTCTGTCTGTCTGTCAGTCAGTCTGTCTGTCTGTTTGTATCATTTTTTTGTGGATGCTGTATCTCACGAACCAAAAATAATATGAGTTGCAAAATTAATATGAGTTATTGATAATAGTAATAGTTAACTAAGAAAAAAATTTTGTGCATGTAGGGGCATCGGTTCCCCCCTGGGGGGGAAGTACCCCCCCGGGGAAGTAAATTTTCAAGATGGGTATCTTTCGAAAGGTCTCGTTGATAATAGTAATACTTAACTGGGAAAAAAAATTTGTGCATGTGGAGGCATCGGTTCCCCCCATTGGGGGGGGAAGTACCCCCCGGGGGGCAAAGTTTCAAGATGGGTATCTTTCGAAAGGTCTCGTCAATACCTTTAAAACGAATGGTTGAAACATAAATCTGTGATAATTTAAAACAAGTTATCGATTTTTTTTACTTTTAACAAAAAAAACTTAGAAAAAAAAATAGTTATTTAGTTGGTCTCCGACATAAACTGGTGCTGATTACATTTGGGGATCAATCGCTCAACAGGTGACGCTGTGATCTCATTTTTTCTAAATTTTTAACATGGCAGTATAGGACAAAATGTCGTATAAATGTACATAATGAGAGTTATTTTTAACTTGTGATTGTAAAATTAATGTGAGTTATTGATAATAGTAATAGTTAACTAGGAAAAAATTTCTGTGCATGTGGGGACATCGCTACCCCCCTGGGGGGAAGTACCCCCCCCCCCACACACACACACCAGGGGGAGGGGTAAATTTTGAAGATGGGTATCTTTCGAAAGATCTCGTCAACACCTTTAAAATGAATGTTGAACTATAAATCTGTGATTATTTAAAACTAAGTTATCGATTTTTTTTTTACTTTTAACCAAAAAAAAAAAAAAAGAAAAAAAAATCGTATTTTTAATTTTTTATTGTTACTATTTGAATATGTATTGCTTTTAACAAAAAAAAAAAAAACTGAGAAAAAAAAATCGTACTTTTTTTTTAAAAATATTGTTACTGATTGAATATGTATAGGAAAATATAGAAGAAAGTCTTGTGGTGGCCACAACAAACTAGTTCACATTTGTTTTATTTCTCAATGAAAAAAATAAATATCCAATATTCTATTCAGCGACGTAATGGTTAATCTGCAACGCTTGTCTGGCAAATGTCTACCACACCTCATAACGCTAAAATAAATATGGAAATTTTTTGTTGATCAAGTATATTTACTGAAACTTACCTGTGAAACGTAATTCCCGGAACCTTCTTAGATGGTCTATTGGTGCAACCATAGGCTGCACAAGCCATTTTTCACGATTTATAGTCTCCTTTACAATTAATATAGAATAATACCAATACGATTGTATGAAAAACGCATTAATGTTTTGCTTATACCAATGTGGCGGCTCGGTTACAGTTGAGACTTCACTTTTAGAACCGCCTTGCCCGGTCTGAGTATTTCCTTAGTCTGTGCCCTACCCCAAAATATAATCAAAACCGTCACATTCACTTCCGAGTAAACCCATTTCCCGCTATAAATTGCGACTGGCTGTTAAAGGGTTAACGCGATTTTTCCTGAAGATGACGATAGGCCCATTCGTTTTAGCTCTCTAAAGAACACTTAACCCCAAACTTTTATAAAAATCGTTATAACCATTTCCGAGTAAACCTAATTTCTATTATATGTTGCGACTGGCCGTTAAAGTGTTAACGCGAATTTTCCTGAAGATGAGGATATGTCCAATCCTTTTAGCTCTCTAAAGAACACTTAACCCCAAACTTTTATAAAAATCATTCTATCTACTTCCAAGTAAAACCAATTTCTATTATATGTTGCGATTGTCAGTTAAAGGGTTAACGCAAATTTTCCTGAAGATGAGGATATGTCCAAACGTTTTAGTTCTGTAAAAAGAAAAAAAAAAAAAAAAAAAAAAAAAAGGCACTTAACTTCAAACTTTAATCAAAATCGTTATATCCATTTCTAAGTAAACTCAATTTCTACTACATGTTGCGATTGGCAGTTAAAGAGTTAATGCGAGTATCTCAAAAGATGAGGATAAGTCCAATCCGCGTTTGTAATGATCGATAGATGGCGCTCTCTGAACACTGCAGTTGTTGGTAAATATAACAGCCACGTGTAATTATTATTCTTTCTCCGCCATTTCATCATGGAAAGTCGATTGCATAATATGAGGATATGCAGTGGTGTGATAATTTCACCTTAGCCCACCAGAGGGCGAGCATTTCATTACAATCGCGGATAGTTTTTTCCACCAAAAAACTTCTTACCAGACAGAAATAGTAGATGGAAACGATAAATTTCTTTAAATGTCGTTATTCCATAAAAAAAAAAAAAAAAAAAAAAAAAAAGGAGAAGAAGGAAAAGAAAAAAGGAAGAAGAAAAGAGAGAAAGAAAAATGAGTATCTGGAGTTTTATCATTCATCTTTAGTACATAAATTATTAATTCATAAATTTTATTTGATAAATTATCTGTGTGTATTCACGTGTATATTCACTCGGAGGAAAAGAGTAAGAGAGTAAAATGGCCGTCTTTCCTCGAGTACAAAAAGGTATCACTTTTTCTCCCTCGCTGATCAATCTATGTCTCACTCGGGGGAAAGACGGCCATATTTTGGTAAAATCGCCTTCTCTTCCCAAGTGAAAAGGAATCACTTTTTTCTCCCCAGTGATCAATCTATGTATTATAACTATATCACGGATTAGGAGATAGAAAGTTTATTCACCTTAAATAAAATACTCTCATCGGTTGGATCGGTCGCACAGTGGAAAGATCACTGAACGCAACCACAAAAATATAAATTTGTGGTTTATGAATGTGGCAATGCTTCAGTGGAGCGACGAGCGAAGAAATGAATAATAAACTTTTGCATGTGCAGTAACCTTTTATTTGAGATTTTATTTTTTAGAAGTTTCAGTGATAGTTTATTTTAATGTATTTATTGCCCTTCAAAATAAATTGCCAAATTTAGACAATAGTGAAGGTATTTATGTAAATATTAATATTTATTGTGTATTTTGAGAGAAATAATTGCTCTCTTTGCTTTGTTAACTCACCGTTTTCACATTGAATTTTTACTCATTTTTGACCGTAATAAGTCGAAAATTAATCTAATCATGCATTTTCCGATATTATCGTAAATGTTCAGTATTACGGTAGTTTTTTTTTCCAATCTGAAAAATTTAAATAATGTTTTTAATGTATTTTTGTAAATTGACTTTTGAGGCTCAATTCTTTGTTCAACCAATTTTTTTAAATTTTGAAAATTCACCATTTTGTAGCATCAACATGATAAAAATTTTTTTTAACTCTGACCCTTCATTTTTAGAAGAATTTTATAAGGTTTCATTTTATATGCAGCATTATGTTTAGGTTTTTTCCAACTTAATCTTGAGAGAGGATAGTAGTCAATTCATTTGTCCCCCATCCTAAGTTATACAATAGGATCCCCTAAGGTTTGAATTTTTATTTCTTAATTGTATATTTATTTGTCAAGTTTTTTTAATGCATATTGTCTACACTGCATTTTGAATTATTTTCGAAGTATAAATTCAATACATAATATATTTAAATGTTTAAAATGATATGGAAATTAATTTTATTTCAGTTACATATGGAGGAACAAAGAAATTTCTATTCAAGGAAGTCATTTGAAAGACCCAGGTTAGTTTTTATTTTAAATTAAGCTCATGAATTTGTAATATTTCACTACTAGATGTACCAATTTTGCACATGTTTATTTTGTTCGAGGTAGCGGTATTTTATAGCTGTGTCCGTTAGTCACAATTTTCCTAAAAGTGCTTATCTTATGAAATTATCGCAATTACAGGGGTTAATCCAGAACAAATTTAGTGCCACTTTGCGTCACCTTCATAAAGTCAATTTTTGACGATGCAATACCATCACAAAATCAATTTCCGACAATGCAGAACCTTCATTAAATCAGTTTTTGCCAACGTGGTACTTTCACAAAGTCTATTCTTGGTGATCAAAGAAAAGAAGACAATTAAAATAAACAAATTTTAAATGTATTTCTTGTTTAAAACTTATATTTTAATTATATTTTTTTAACATCTCGCTTTGAAGAAAGAAAAGAAAAAAGACAAGTATAAAAATATCACTTAGGATACTGGCAAGTACACCATTGATTCGCACAGTTCTAATTTAGAAATTTTGTAAAATATTCAAAATTTACTATCTTTTTTAATATGGGAGAATGGGACAAAATTTTGCATTGAAAGGAAAATCTAACAGATGTCAGACCAGCTTTATTACTCAGACTAATATTATTCATGATTAGTTCGGAATAAACATAACTTACTATGAACATTCTGTTTTAAAAACTTTAAGTTATTCAAAGCTTACAATTTTCTTAACATGTGGGAATGAAGCAAAATTTTGTTTAAACATGATCAGTGACAGACTGACAAGGAAACATTCAAAAGGTGTCTTCAAAAAGTATTGAAAAAAATGTATTCAATACTTTTTGAAGATGACAACTTTTTGAATGTTTCCTTGTGAGTTCGAAAATATTGGTTGCCAGAAGGTAAATGGCCCACCAAAGTCGAGGGCCCATTCACATATATAAAATTGTCAGGCCCACACACATAATATTGCCATTAAATTTTTATATTGAATAAAAGCAATTTTCACACTTAATTAAAATGTTGAAATTGAAGTACACACATTAGTTTAGTATAAATATAAATTGCACAAACTTGAATTTTTTGAAAATCCAATTAACTGGATTGCAGTAATATTTGTATGAAAGCTTATGAGATGCGGCAGTGTCTACGTGATGCAGCAAAGCTCAAATGAAGCTTAGATGCGACACTATATATACAGCTAATTTAACATGAAAGGAATCTGAAAACATCGACTTTTAATGTCTCAGCAAATAGGAGATATTTTCATCTATTTTTTTCTACATAGTCTTTTATGTTCTGTCCGATCCTATCCTGAAATTTTTTACATTTCAATATCCAGTATATTTTGAGATCTGAAATTGTATATTAAGACTTTAAAGGAACAGGTGTAATGGAGTAACTTTTTTTTCTCAAAAACGGCTCAGGAAGTTTTTTTTTAATTGATATATGATATTTTCTTTTCTCTGAGAAGCATGGCGTGCCCCATTTCCCCCAAAATACTCTTGTTTTTTATATATATCACTTTAAAAAAGGAACTATATTACCTTGCGGATTACTCTTTTCTTTCGCATCTCTCAAAATAAGTAAGTGTAATCCGGTTGGTATGTTCGCAGACGAATACAGACATCTCTTCCATCTGAAATATTCAATCTCAAATAATTGTTTTGGCTTCCTCTATCGGGAATTGGTATCAAAAATAAACTTACAAAAATTAAAAAAATTCTTTTTCTTTCTTTAATTATATACAGGCATGAGGTTCTTCCACGGATCCGCGATTTTCTGCTTTTATGTGATTTCTGTTAATTCTGTGCATTTTTTTTCTTTTTTGTTTCCAATAACGATCAGTGTTCAAACGCTCCACAAAAGACTTCAGATTCTAAATCTTTCTCCATCCAAAATATAAATGTCAATATTCATTATAATATATAATGAATATATTTTGAATGAATTTATATATTCATTTTAAACGTGCTTTATCAGATTCTATAACATAACAGAATTATTCAACATTTCTCACTCATGTAATTTTTTTTTGTCCTGTTCCTTCCCCCCCCCCCTTTTTTTTTCATCTTTAATTATCACCGACCAAACATTCTGCGGGAAGCCTTTTATTTTTGAATATTTATCCATCGCCAACAAAAATGTCAATATTAATTTTAAATTTACTTTATGATATTCTAGAACCTGTAGTGTGCGGAACTCAAAAAATGAAGCTAAATTAGGGTAACATTATTTATTATTTACATTTAAAGTTATACACTAAATATACAACACATAAAGTTACTATTTACAGGGGTAAGTTAAAGGGGTAAGTTGAAATTGTAGAAATAATGAGTCCGACACCCTACAATATCTGTTACTTTGTGATCGTGGGCCATTTCGGCTAACAGCGACCACACGTTTCAAGCACTTCCTTCTCTGGAAGCCTGGGGGTCTCTGAATGTTCTCTTCTTGGCAGTGTTGCCAAACGGGTCGCTAGGGGGCGCTGAGGTTACGTAGCATAGGCGCGCTACAATCTCCCCCTCTGGCTCTGACGACGACTCGGCGAGGAGCCAGGAAGTTGTTTTCTTGGTCTACCTCTTCTTCTTATGGGTACCATAGGAGAATTAGTACATGTTATATTTTGAAATGGAGTTAGAGCTGACACATGGTAGACTCCTAGAGGTTGATTAGGCTTCTCAGAGGTGGCTATTTCGAAGCTATTTGGTGATTTTTGTGATCTTATAATATAAGGTCCATCTTGTCGTGGCATGAACTTTGCAGTCTTAGCTTGGTTGGCGTTGCTTAATGGGTGAAGTTTTACCCAGACCAAATCACCTGGTTTGTATTTTGGACTTTTTCTACGTGATTTATCAGCATACTCTTTTCGACGATCTTGATTTTTCTCAATGTTTTCTTTAATTTGTGACATATATTTTTCAAAACGTTTCAAATAAGGTGTGATTTCTGGTACAAAATTGTCGTTTTGAATTACAGAACGAAAATCAGTAGTGACGTCATCTACTGTTCTGAGTTCTCTAGCAAAACTTAGGTATGCTGGTGTGTGACCTGTAGTTTCACATTTTGCAGTGTTCATTGAAAATCGAATAGCTGGCAACTGTTCAGCCCAGGAAGAATGATTGTTACCAACCATCATTGCTAAACGAGGTTTTAAGTCTCTGTTTTTTCTTTCAACAGGATTCGCTTGTGGGTGGTACACAGGAATAAGACTTTGACTGATTTTTAAAACATAGCATAACTGTTGCATGACTGCACTAACAAACTGAGGACCATTGTCACTTATTAGACGACGAGGTAACCCATATCTTAGGAATACTTCATTTAGAAGGGTTAAGGCACATTCTTTTGCAGTCGCTTGTTTTAATGGGAATAACTCTACCCATTTTGTAGTACAGTCTTCAACTATGAAGATCCACTTCATACCTTCACTTGTTTTTGGTAAGGGTCCGAAGAGGTCTATTGCAACACATTCAAAACGTTGAGCTGGAACAGGTGTTCGCAGCAAACCAGCAGGTTTCTGGTTGGAGGCTTTATATCTGATGCACTCTGCACAACTCTTTACATAATCAGTGATGTATTTTCTCATACCAGTCCAATAATATCTTGAGGATATTCTGGAAAAAGTTCCATTAGCTCCATAATGTGCAGCTGTGGGGGCATCATGATGCAACTTGAGTACCATTTCTCTTTCATGGGAAGGAACGACTAACTGGGCTTCCTCCATTTCAGAGTGTGGAGAATAGCGGTAAAGTACACCTTGGTTCATGACGTAACCTCGTTCCGTCCAATTTGCGAAATCTACTCCTTGGTTGACATCTTCAAAACAATCTATAATTTTCTTCAGTTCTGGATCTTTTAGCTGTTCTGACCTGAGGTCACTCGCAGTTCTTGTTGGGACATCAAGAACGATGGTCTGTAAGTCGCAAGAAGTTTCTTCTTCACAGGTTGGGCGAGAAAGCATGTCGGCAATGACATTTGCTTTTCCAGGGACGTATTGCACTTTCAGGTTGAAAGACTGTATTTCCAATGCCCATCGAGCAAGTCGGCCTGTTGGAGATTTGAGAGTGAGCAGCCATCTCAAAGGTTGGTGGTCGGATGCCACAGTTATTTCAGAGTTTTCTATGTAGCCTCGGAATTTCTTCAGGGCCCAAACAACAGCAAGGGCTTCTCTTTCCGTTGTAGAGTAGTTGCGTTCAGCTTGGGTAAGCAAACGACTGGCATATTCTATAGGATGTTCCTCTGAATCGTTTCCTTGTAGTAGGACAGCTCCAATAGCATACTGACTTGCATCTGTACGAATGATATATGGCTTTGTACCATCAGCCTGTTTTAACACTGGGGGTGTGATGAGGCAGTTCTTTAATAATTCAAATGCTTTTTGCTGGTTATATCCCCAATTCCATGGGACTTTCTTTTTTGTGAGGTCACTTAATGGTCTTGACACATCAGCAAAATTTTGAATATATCTTCTAAACCATGAACATGTCTGGAGGAAAGACTGGACTTCTTTCACATTCTTGGGAGGCGGAATTTTCTGGATAGAAGACACCTTTTCTGGATCAACTTCAATACCATTTTGTGTGATCCAAAATCCCAAATATTTCACTTTAGGAGATACAAAGTGACACTTTTCTCTGTTTGCTGTAAGCTTAAAAAGTAAGAGTCTCTCAAAAATTGCTTGTAGATCTGAGAGGTGCTTTTCAAAAGATTCAGACAACACTATGATATCATCAAGATACGTTAGGGTAAGTATATCTTCAAGACCATTGCGGAAACGGTCAATTAAACGCTGGAAAGTTGCTGGTGCATTCTTGAGACCGAATGGCATCCGAAGGAAGCGGTATGTTCCAAAAGGGCAAACAAAGGCTGTTTTGTCTTGGTCTTCAGGGTGGACCTTCACTTGATGATAACCTGCACGAAGATCGATAGTTGACATGTATGAAGTTTGTTTTGCTTCATGGAGTAAGTCATCCATTCGGGGCAATGGATAAGTATCTGCAACTGTAATGTTGTTTAATTTTCTGTAATCAAAACAAAGTCGAAAGGTTCCATTTGGCTTAGGGATTAATACGACTGGAGATGCATAAGGTGATTCACATTCTTCGATGATATTTTCCTTTAACAGTTTATCTATTTCCTGTCGTAAAATTTCTTTCTTTTTAGGATTCATGCGATATGGTGGCGTTGATACTGGGAAGTGGTTTCCAGTTTTTATTCGATGTTCTATAAACGGGGTAGGTTCTCCCCCTGGTTGAAAGCATTTTTCATATTTTTGGAGAAGGGAATTCAATTGTGACTGTTGTTGGAATGTCAAATGCTGACCCTCATCTTCACGAAGTCCACATGAATGTGACTCATCAGCATGTACTGCCAATAGACTATTGATGTTAGGTGGTACTTCAATAAAATTAAATTTTTCCTGAGGATTGTCATCAAAAAACCACAGACGTTTCTGGAGATTTAGAACTACTCCTGCTTTACTTAGAAAATCCACACCAAGAAGTGTACGATTATTTCTGGCGTGTTTGAGGACTAACATTTCGATTGGCACAACTTTTCCTTGAATTGTTATGTCAACAAGAGTTGTGAGGATTTCTGTTGGTTGACTGCGGCCATCAGCAAGCGTCATTTTCAGGACTTTATCTTCAAATGTATGGCCATTTTCTTGGAGAAGGCGATATAATTTTTCACCAGCCACAGAGTGTGTAGCACCAGTATCAGCACACACTGCTGCTCTTTGGTTACAGATGGACACTTCTAATAAACTATTTGGGTGATCCTCTGTTGAGAAACTGTAAAAGTTCAAATTGTTGAAACTGGATGTCATGACATCAGCTTTAGGCATGGATGGATTACAGGAACGGCATTTTGATTTAATTACATTAGGAGCTCCACAACCATAACAGGATACAGGGTTTGTTCTACCTCGTGAAGTGTCAGAATTTTTATCTTGAGCTCTGTCATTGTGAATGGGATCCCGCCTACTTTGACTGGGGACCCCGGAATCCCACCTACTTTGATTGGGGACTCCTGACAGAGGGTATTGACGAAAATCATAATTTTGGGAATAAATTTTCTTTCGAGTGTAGCTGTGTTTCTGTTCTGTCTGTTTTGGATAAAACTTTTTAGTTGCATCAGTGCTTGTCATCTTGATTTCTTTCTTAGGTAGACGAAGGTTGTCGTAAGCATCAAGCTTTTCCACAAGTTGTCCAGGAGTTACCCATTCGTTCCAAATATCTAAAAAATGTTCCTTGACATCTGGAGGGACTCGTTTCTTCAGTTGGTCAACTAAGATTAAATCTTTTAATGCTTGGAAATCATTAATGTTGAGCTCAGTGATCCATCCGTCAAAATAACTCTGTAGTTCAAACTGAAAGTCTTTCCATGTTTTTTCAGGCGATTTTCTATGTGTGGCGAAAAGATTTCGATATTTATCACCACTTAATTTAAATCGTTTTAAAAGTATGCATTTAACATGGTCAAAATCTTGGGCTTTTTCTTCAGGCTCTCTTGCGATAAGCTGGGCAACATCACTAGGAAGAACTCCAAGTAGGTAAGCTACCCAGTTTGTTTTTTCAATTTTTAAAAATTTTACTTGTCTTTGAAACAAGTTTATGAAAAGAGAGAAATCGTCTTCCTTGGGGTTGAAGTTTGGAAGTAATTTCTTGAACTGGAAAGGTTGGGTGGGACATGGCATAGGCTGAGCCTCAGCAGGTGCTGGTGTAATTTTATTTGCTTCTATCTGGAGTCTAAGTTTTTCCAGTTCGAACTCTTTTTGTTGTTCGAGTTCATCTTTTTCACGTGCTAATTTCTCTTCCAATTCAGCCTTTTCACGAGCATGCTTTATCTGCTCTTCATTTTGTAATCTTTCTTCGATAAGATTGGTAAGGCAATTTCTAACGAAATCTTCGTCGTAGTTGGCAGATTTAATAATTAAATCTTTTATTTCATATAATTTTGTATCAGAAGTCACTGCAATGCCTATTTCTTGGCACAGTTTCAGTAGATCGGTTTTTCTACCCTTGCCTAGGAAAGCCATTTTTGTTTGCTTTCCGAAATTTTGTTTAAAAAAAAATAATAACTAAATATTTATGTCAGAGTTCAGTTAAAGTTTTAGAATAAAAAAAATTTTAGAATTAATGAATCAAAAGTAAATAGTATATCTTTATTATACTTGAACAATTGTAATTAAAAGAAAAAAAAAATTTTTAGTTGATAAAAAAAAAATTCCCTTTTATTCAGTTACTTATTTTAACGTTAATGAACTCTGAAAATAGTTTATTTAAAAAAAAAATAATAACCAAATGTAATTATAAAATCTATAAAATAGAACAGATAATTTTAAAATTTAATCTTTCCATTTTACCAAATGTCATTAAAGGGTTAAATGATTTATTGAAAAAAGTAAGCAAAGCAAATTTTGCATAAAACAAAATTAAACAAATATATATTTGTAAATACTGCTGATATAAGGAAAAAAAAAAAAAAATCTATCCGTAAATAACAATTTACTATTATATGTGAAACAGAAAACAACCAATTAAAATTAAATATTTCCTTTAACTGGATGTTTATATAAATATGCCAATGCTTTTAAATAAATAAAATAAAATAAACTAATGGCACATGAATTTATTCATCAAATAAAATAAATCAGCATTATGTTTCAAATAAAAGAAGAGAAGAAAAAAAGAGGTGGCTTGCTTAAAGCACACACATTCCAAGTAATTATAATATAAAAGTAACTTATTAATATATACATATATCTTTTCCTCTATTTATTTTATTAAACACTCATTTTCTGTAGACAAGTAATAAAATAATAAACAAAACAAATAAATGACTCTTTCACTTTATACTCGAAAACAAAAGTAAATAAAAAAAAATCTGCAAAGCAATTGATAAAAGAGAAAAAAAAAAAAAAATCTCTTTCAAGCAATTTTATCAAAATGAGTCACACATCTATATAATTATCCTTTTCTTCCAACTAATCGCCAGAAGGAAAAAAAAAAACATATATATATCAGTTTAAGAGATTGTGTCAGAATAAAATTTTTGTTTTGGTTTAGAATAGACACAATAAGAGAAAGAATACAATTAAATGTTAAAACATATAGTTTATTCGAATAAAGTAAAATATCTTACCTCGTTAAATAACAAGCATCCGAAAGTTAAGTCTGCCCTTACTTTATATTATTATACTAGATTACTGGAATTCTCAATACCGAAGTAATTATAATTAAACCATAACTTTGAATTCTCTTAATATTGAAAGAAAAAAAAAATCTTTATTCCATAATAGGATATAAATAAATAAACCTGATTCTTAATACATAGGGTAATGTATTACTTTTACTATCAAAATATTGGTATCTAAAACCAAAGTTGTTCTCAAATGAAAAAAAATTGTGCACAGAATCTGTTCTCAGATGAATAAAAATGTGCACATTATTCCTAAATGAATAGATAAAAATTTTATTTTTTATTATAGCAATACGAAATCGAAATAATTTATAAAGTATAAAATTACGTTTAAAGTATAAAAGTATTAAAGGATAAAATTACGTTCAAACAAAAAAAGTTACGTTTTCAAAATTACTGAATGACAGAATTTTCAGAACAAGAAAAACAATAACGTATTAACACAAAACGGAAAGTGAAATGCACTTACCTGTATTATCCTGTGGATGTCCAGCGGATGCGGACTTTACCTGACTCAGTCCAGTGGATGAGGACTCTATCTTTTTCCAGCGGATGCGGATTTTATGTGTGTCCAGCAGGTGCCAGACTCGAAGGAATTTATTTAAAAAAAAAATTCACGACGGAAAATTTTAACGTGGGCGCCAATTTTGTTATAATGGCCCCATAGAACTATAATAGAACGTTTAACGAAATCCATGACACATTTTTTCGTTGGGCGCCAATTTTGTAGTGTGCGGAACTCAAAAAATGAAGCTAAATTAGGGTAACATTATTTATTATTTACATTTAAAGTTATACACTAAATATACAACACATAAAGTTACTATTTACAGGGGTAAGTTAAAGGGGTAAGTTGAAATTGTAGAAATAATGAGTCCGACACCCTACAATATCTGTTACTTTGTGATCGTGGGCCATTTCGGCTAACAGCGACCACACGTTTCAAGCACTTCCTTCTCTGGAAGCCTGGGGGTCTCTGAATGTTCTCTTCTTGGCAGTGTTGCCAAACGGGTCGCTAGGGGGCGCTGAGGTTACGTAGCATAGGCGCGCTACAAACCCATAAAGAAGTAGAATTGTGCTTAATATTTCTCACTCATAAACTACTTCCCTCCCCCCCCCCTTTTTTTCCCCATTTTCCACCACCGATCAATGATTAAATGTTGATTGTTAGCTTTTTTTTTTTTTTTTTTTACACGTTTTATTGTGTTGACGTGCCGAAGTGGCTAATCAGACCATCCTTTCATTGCTCATGCACAGCTCCAGGGGTCGATCCAGGCAAAATTTGGGTTCCTTTTGCGGCCCTTTCACAAAATTCCACATAGTAAAAAGGGACCCTTCACAAAATTCAAATTTATAAAATGAGTGCCTTCACAAGATTTTGTTTTATAAAAATGATTCTTTTATTAAATGTTTTCATATTTTCAGTATTATTTTTAATTTATGCCTTAATTTGGCTCAACGAAACTATTAACTTGATATTAAACATTACATAAAGGGGTTGTAAAAACTGAAGATTTTACACAATATTGTACTTTTTCACAAAAATAAATACAAATTTCACAAAAATATTTTGTTTTTCACGAAAAAGGGACCCAAAAATTAAAACCTGGATCGACCCCTGAGCTCACTATGGCAGGCTATAGAAACAGGAGAACGAGTAGGTACTGGTAAGAATAAAATTTAGAAAGATTGTAATGAGTTTCGTCCTTTAACCTGTCCTGAAGTTAACCTTTCATACTTTTATTTTTTTTCTTCTGTAGGGTGCAATGACATTAATTACTTTCACAGAAATCTTGTACTTTAACGTTCACTACTTAATTTATTTTAAAAATTACTAAACTAATTTAAAAAATGGCTTTTAGACGCATAGCTGATCATAAATATTTAAAAAATAAATTAGCATTGTTCCTTTTCGAGAAATTTTCGGTAAACATTATCGACAACAAAAACCGGTAAAAGTTGCATAGATCCCAACATTTCAATTTATTCTGGAGTATTTTAACCCTTTGCGGCACAAGGTAATTCGGATTATTTAAATTACACTGCCACTGGAATTTACAAATATAATTAAAATAGAAAAATTTTAAATTTTAACGTTAAAAAAAGGGCCTTTTCTGCTGTGTTATAAATGTAAATTTTTGTCAAAATTTCCGGGATGAGTTTTTACACTTGAGAATTAAAATTAGGTGTTCCATCAGCGGGAACACTGTCGACTGAAAGGGTTAAATGGTGTTAATTTTATTTATCCTAAGGCAAATAACTCAAAATAATTTTTAAAAAGCAAAAGTGAAAATAATAAAGCTTTCAAAAATTCAATAATAAAATATGAACTATCTTCATCGTACAATATAAGCTTAGAAAACTGACCTTAGTATCTAAGTAATTTCAATTTTTGAAAAAGTCTTAGCAATATTCTGCTTATAAATAAAATATGCATAAATAAAGTTCTATATTCAGCTAAATAAATGTTATTCATTTTTCTTTTTTTTTTTATTTTTTATTTATTTTTTTTTTTTTAATCATTAACTAAATTCCAAAATGATTCGATACAAACCCAATTTTCTACCGAAATATAGGTATGATTTTTATGAAATTGCTTTTTATATTTATTTTGAAATGCTTTCTAATGGCAGTGTTAAAATAAACATGGACTGTAGATCACATTACACGTTTTCAAAATAATTTTTCTAATTTTCAGCTTAAACTAAATCATTATATTACTGAAAAACATCCAAATATTCTGATGCTTACATTCAGAATTCAGACCTACGTCTGTCTCGCACTACCAACCCATGGGTAACAAGAAGACGGTCCGAATAATCTCCACACTAATCGCACTGATGGTCCGAATAGCAATGGCCGTTGACGTGCATTATTCTTTTAGTTTGTCGCTTTTAAATATTTTATATAGTTCTTCCCTGTGCACATTATTTTTCATTTGAAATAAATTTTACAAACTTATTTGTATAGTTTTCCCTGCATGCGTTATTATTCATTTGAAATTAATTTTATGAACACGCGTGTTTACTCATTTTTTAATTTTCTGCACTATCATGCCTATCAGGCATGAGAATTATCCGTGATTTTCCGCTTTTTTGCGATTTTCGCCAATTCTGCGGTTTTTTATTTTGTTAAAATCAAACTCCAATAACAATTAGTGTTCAAACGCTCCACGGAAAACTTTAGATTCTCAATCTTTTTCCATCCAAAATAAAAATTTTAATATTCATTTTAAACATGCTTTATCAGATTCTATAACATATAAAAGAACAGAATTATTCAATATTTCTCACTCATGTAATTTTTTTGTCCTCCCCCCCATTTTCATCTCTAACCATTGCTGATCAAACATTCTGCAGGAAGCCTTTTATTTTTGAATACTTATCCATCCACAATATTAATTTTAAACTTTATGATATTCTAGAACCCATAAAGAAGTAGAATTGTGTTTAATATTTCTCTCATGAACTATTTTTCACATTTCTCCTTATTTTTTTTTTAATCAAATTTTTGGCTTAATCCTTGCTTTGAAACACAATTAATTGGCAGGGATGGGGGAGTAATATTCTTTTATCTATTATCCTGCAATTCATACAGACTAGTGCTCATAACAAACCACTATTACATCGATGTTTTAACAGAATTAATCAGTGATGAATCCAAACTTTCAAAAATACTTTGTTTCGTATTTTTAAAATATGTTTTACATTTTATACGTACATATTATTTGAATATGCTTAAGTTATTTACAATCACATATGAATGTGATAGATTAGTTTCATTAATATTGAAGAAATGTTTTATTCTAAAATTTATTAGAAATTGTCTTTCCATTTTGATGTCTATTTATGATTTAATAGTAACTGACTTTGTATCTGCAAAAGAAAACTGTGAACAAAGGCAATGATATCTAATCTGCAAATTCTTATAATCCGCACAACATCTGGACAAAACTTTTGAGAGTTAGGGGGAGTTGACTGTAAAACAAATGAAACATTTTTTAGGCTCAATACTGCACTTTATTTTTCAACTTAAAATAGATAAATACAGACTATAGTTTTTTTTTTTTTTTTATCCTAGAGAACTTGCAGGAGAATTTAAAAGTAGAGGTATCTTACGTATTGATACAGTTCATTGGGTACCAGCTGCGAGTTTATAAAAAAAAATTGTATCCTTTAAAAAAAAAAAAAAAAGTACAAATATTATGGCTAAAAATTCCATAATTATTATCACTTGTACTGTTTGAATGTATAATAATATGAGAGAGTATCTATGCAAAAAGTTCTAAAAATATTAGTATTGAAAAGATGAAAAGTAAAAACCCATCACTTGTATATATTTAATATTTGTTATCAAATAACTTATTTTTCTAAAAATATTTTTAATATTAATTAGATTATAGTTTAGATTTAACATTATATTTATGCGTTGAGTTTATACAGTTCATAAATTTTAATTTTGAACATATGTTTTGTCCTTTGGTTGGTTTCTTCCAGTTTCTTCCACTGTCCTGGAAGAAACCCAACTCTGTTTACCTAAATGATACAAATCTATATTGAATTTCAGCTCATTTTAAAATTTAATTTAAAAGTCATAGGCGGCTCGTGCGGGGGGGCAACTGCCCCCCCTCACTTTCAAAAGTAAAGAGGCCATGCCCCCTCACTTTTCTAAGTCTAAAATAAAAGTCTAAAAATCGATCACAGTGTAGACTGGCAGACCTGCATAATATACACGAATGCACATCGCGAAAAATTTGATGAGCTTATGGAAAATTTTTCTGCAAACAGCGATCATGGAAAAATCGTACGGCTACTATTCATTTTTGTTTTATATTTGTGCAATACATTATTAGCAAACGCTAATAAAAGCAGGAAGCACTGATAAGAGCAGTGGTTCTGTTAAAGGGCAAAATTAACGGTCGCCACCGGCCACATGGCGACTAAATAAAAAAAGATGGCGTTTAAAAATTAATGCATCGATCGCCACTAAAGTCGCCACTTTTTGTGATCATTAAAAGATTCTAAAAATCGAGCGACGATAGGCAATCGAAGCCTTGTGATTTCCAATCTTTTTCCATCCATGGCATAAATGTCAATGTTCATTTTAAACTTGCTTTATTATAATCTACAACCTATAAAGAAGTAGAATTGTTTAATATATCTCACTCATATAATTTTTTGGACCCCCCCCCCCCCCCCTTTCCTCCCCCTAACGATCTGGGATCACACAGCTTATAGAAAGATTTATAATTTCTAATCATTCTCCCTTTGCCGCAAAAATATAAATATCTATTTTAAACTTACTTTATTAGATTCTAGAATCTGTAAAGAAGTAGAATTGTTATCTCTTACTCATAATTCTTGTAATCCCCCCCCCCCCTCCAACGATTGGCAATCACATGCTCCACTGAAGCTTTGTGATTTACAATCTTTCTCCATTCATTACATGAATGTGAATATTCATTTTAAACTTTCCTGATTAGATTCTAGAACCTATAAAGAAGAACATAGATGTATTTCCCCCCACAGCCCACACACATGTGCGCTCCATTTCAACTAGCAGTTAATGATCAAATGTCCTGCAAAGCACAATCTTTCTCCATTATTATCTCCATAGTATTTAGTGTATATTTAACCCATTTAAGATAATTGACAAATGTGTGTATTTGCTTTCTTTTAAGTAGAAATCTTCCTTTTTCCTTCCCATTTTAAAGTAGAAATCTTCCTATTTTTAAAGCTACAAATTTGGCAGCTAAGTAAATTATTTTTAATGAAGCAGCTAAGTTTCCATATCTATACTTTTCAAGAGGAAATATTTTAACTCTATTGAAATAAATTCATTTAAAAAAGTGTGTCTTTAGAAATATGAAAAAATAACAAAACTGCTAACTGTATTTACACATGACCATGCAAAAGGATGTGATGATGATGAATCAGCTGATTCATTTACTAGAAAATATCAATGTGAACTGTGAATGATAACAGCTTATTTCACTTAAATAAATTGAAAAAAAAAAAGTACTACTGAATTATCTGAAAGGTAAAAACTTTTGCTGTTATTATTACAGCCCTAAGTAGATTTTAATTTATGATGTGCAAATTAAGATTTTTAAAAAGAGCGTAATTACAAATTACAATTTCAGTGTCCCTGTGTTAATTTTATTATTATATGTATTTCTTATTTTCATATTTTTCTTGTGGTGATTATACCGCAAAATGGTGACTTTTTGCAGTCTGATAGAAATAGTCTTATCATGCGAAAAGTGGCCACTAACGTAAAAAAGTGGCTACTAATGAAACTGACAGTACCGGCCACTGGCCACTAATGAATTTTCCCAGTTTTGCCCTTTAGGTTCTGTCTGTTTTCTTCCCGCTCATTCCAAAGTCCGAAGTCTAGGCTTTCGCGGCTGCGGTAGGCGTTTTTTTTTTCCCCAGAAAATTTTTGCTTTAGATTTTAAGTTTGTAGAAAGTTTTTCATTTTATCTGAGTCAGTAGACTGATTTCACGAAACTAAAAACTAAATTTTTACAATTCGCCTGTAAAGCTTCTTTATGCTTTGTTTACCTTCATTAAGCACTTCTTTCTGTTTCTGACCCTGCAGAAATCATTCCCGGAAATATACAACAGGGCAAAAGCCTGATTCTTCTCTTATCTCCCCACCTAACTTTCCACTATAGAACCCGCACGATCCAGAAATGAAATCGTCCATTCTCTTCACCCCTTATATGCCTCTTTACCCAAGTGAAAAATAAATTTGTCCACTGCAATCTTTGTATTCGCACTACTCCCAGCCAGGTGTAAGGGTCACGTGAATATTTTCTTCTCATATGCGGATTCGAAGCAGTATGCTGACAGTGCAGCCTAAGTTTTTCTGATTTGAAATCTTTGTTTTCGAAATGTTTAGAAAAGCAAAGCGGCTTAAAAACCAATCTACCATTAGTTCATGTTTCCGTAAGATTTCAGTTGCAGAAAATGCAGGTAAAAACATGCTTAGTTATGGAAATGAGGATTGAAAATATGACGGATTAAAATTCGAGGAAACTCTGGCTCATCCTACGCCAACGTCAAGTCTCAGTGCAAATAACTTGGATTCAGAACTGAAAACAGTTGATAGCACATTAACTTCCAACCATCATGAATACAGAAAAAATGAAATAAACGAAGAAGGCCCACACCAGCCTCTTGACTTTAACTATCCGGTAAATAATGGAAGAAAATTCCAGAAAAAGTGGTTCGAACAATTTCCATGGTTAGAGTACTACGGAGAAGTGAACAGAGCATTTTGCTTTCCATGTCGACTGTTTAAAAATGAAGTTCTAGGCTGTTCTGAAAAAACTTTAGGATTTCAAAACTGAAAAAAAGGCATTGAAAAATTTAAAATCCATAAAAGCAGTGAAGCTCACAGATCATCTATTGAAAGACTCCGGGCATATGAATCTTCATTAAGAAGAGGAGGTGTTACAGTCCAGTTAATTTCCCAAAGAGCGTCCGAAATCGAAGAAAACAAAAAATATCTAGAGTCGATTTGTGAAACCTTGCTGTTCTGTGCTCGACAAGGCATTGCGCTAAGAAGACAGTATGAAAAAGAGGAAAGTAACAAAGGAACTTTTTTGGAGTTGTTAAATCTCCGCTCAAAAGACAATGATCTGGTGAAAAAATTCTTTATGAAAATATTTTTCTTACAGTAGTAAGGAAATTCAAAACGAAATTTTGGAGCTCATGAGCAAACAGGTCTGTGAAGCAATAGCTAGTGAAGCAGTTAAGTGGGATTGTTATTCAATACTTGTAGACGAAACAGCCGGTATAGCTCACGACAAACAAGTTGCTCTTGTAATTCAGTACGTCACACCAGAAGATTTCAGTGTGCATGAAAGATTTTTGGGATTTTTCGAAACACGCAATACTGAAGGAGAAACGCTAGCAATTTTGATAAAAAATGTATTGGAAAAATTTAGACTTCCTCTCTCAAAAATTCGGGCTCAATGCTACGATGGGGCAGCAAATATGAGGGGAAATTATAAAGGAGTGGCCACGAGAATTCTTTAAGAAAATCCTCTAGCTTTCTACGTGCACTGTTATGCCCATATCTTGAATTTGTGCATTGTTGACGCATGTAGCAAACAAACACAAATTAGAAATTCTATGGGCATCCTAAAAGAACTGCACAACCTTTTTACTGCATCAACATTTTTAAGAGAACATTTTTATTTAAAAGAAAACTTAGAAAACAAAGACTTTTTTGGCAGTAACAAGTCACTTAAGTCATTAAGTGACACAAGATGGAATTGTCGTGTAGAAGCTTGCAATACTGTATCGCAGAATTTTGATGAAATCATAGATACTCTACAGAAAATATCAGAAACTGATCCTAAAAATGGATCGCAAGCTGAAGCTTTGCTGAACAATATTGAAAGTTTCCAGTTCATTTTTTGTCTACTTTTGATCCAAAGAATGTATAAAAAATACATAGACTCCATAGAGATATCAGAACTGCAAAAAAGATGCAATTTTCTTGTAGAAAATGAACTCAGTGATATATTTCCATGTCTGACAAAATTAATCAAAATTCTCCTTGTAATACCTGTGTCCACCGCATCCTGTGAGAGAAGCTTTTCATGCTTAAGGTCTTTGAAAACATACCTTAGAAACACAATGTGTCAAGAGTGGCTTTCTGCACTTGCTGTTTTAAAGATTGAAAATACCATAGATGTTAACTTTACTAAGGTAATCGAACAATTTTCAAAAAACAAAAATCGCAGACTATCTTTCTTTTATTTTGCAATATGGATATACAGTGTATAATTCAGTGACAAATAAATAAATTTATTACTGACCTGCTTTCTCCTTGTTTGAGAGTACGCCGTTTTGTGACGACATCATTCATGGAATCACGAGTTTAAAGAAAGAACTGACTTAATAAGTAGGTGTTTTATAATTATCTCATTATTTCATAAGAACTGAAATGGAAGGAGGGAGTCTACGGTTTAAAATTCATCCCGATTTTTAGGCCATGCCCCAAATTTTTCAGAGAAAGTCAAATTAATCAGTAATGTGGTTAATCAATAATGAAGTTAAAATCCAATATTATAGCCGAATTTTACAAATTAAATAAATAAGCTTTAGGGGCACCGCCCCCACTACATCCCCCTCCCACTCGCACCTCTTTTGATTCTGCCCCCTCCCACTTTTTTAGTGCACCAGCCGCCTATGGTAAAAGTCATGAAATTTCAATAAAACTAGTTGGAATAGATTGACTCTGCTCAGTTCCCCATCATATTTATGTTTTCATAAATTTCTAGTGCGAGACATATATTATATTATCATGTTAAAAGAAATGAATTTGACCAAAGCTTAATACAGTAACAGAATGAAATCCCTGCCTAATAGGCTATCCACCGTTCAGTTCGATATATTTATCTTATTCTAATCTATTAATTTATTTTATCAGGGTCAATTCCGTTGTTTAGTTTTCATGCTACTATTTCCAGTGCAATAATCCTCAAAATTCATATTTATATGAAAAATTTACAATTTCGCTATGTTGATAAAATCGTGAATTACGAATAATTTACGAAATTTTCCTATTAGAATATTTGTATTCAATCATGTTCAAAAAAATATCATAAACGTAATTCTGAAGTTGTCTAATGTATTTATGATCCTCAAAATGGAAGTTTATGCTCAATTTTGCCTTATTCTGCCATTTTTAGTAAATCGTAAATTCCAAATAACTTAAGAATTTTTTTAATTGGAAAAATCATAGTCTATGATATTCATGCCAGTAACCTAAATAATATTTCGAAAGTGGTTTGACATGTTTACGATGAAAATATCCCTCAAAATTGGCGTATATGTGAAATTTTGCTCTATTCTGCCATGTTAAGAAATTCGTAAATTTCCAATAACTTACGAAATTTTTATATTTGAAAATTCATAGTCATTAATATTCATGCCAGTGTCCTAAATAATATTTCAAAAGTAGTCTGACATCTTTACGATGAAAATATCGCTCAAAATTGTTAATGTGAAATTTTGCCCTATACTGCCATGTTAAGAAATTCGTGAATTTCCAATAACTTGTGAAATTTTCAAAGTAGCATATTTATAGTTACTGATGTTCATTCCGGCATCAAAACGGATATTTTAAAACTGGTCTGACATTTTTACAGTAAAAAGTTTCCATTTAATGCACGTTTAAGTGAATTTTTGTCCTATTCTCCCATGTTAAGAAAATCGTAAATTTCTAATAACTTACGAAGTTTTTAAAATCGAATGTTGCGAATAAATAGGGTTCTTGTCAGTGTCGAAAGTAATATTTTAAAACTGATCTGACCTCTCTGCGACTATTTGTTCTTGAGATATCGTGTGCACAGACTAACAGACACCCTACAGACAGACACCATACAAATTTTGTCATTTTCGGATTCCTCACACCTGAAAACGTGTAAAGTAAAAAAACAGAGGTCGAAAATTTTCACGATTACCTAAGTTCCCCATACCTATAGTATGATGGGGAACTAAAAGTCAGGAAAAAACTTAAAAAGTCAGTATTTTCTATTCTAGAAATAGTGTAGAAACCTTGGTGTGTGTGTGTGGTGTAAAACACTTTTTTTTTTTTTTTTTTTTTTTTGTAACTGCCATTGTATGTAGTGTTTAATATCAAGTTATTAGAGTTTTGTTGAACTAATTAATTAAAAATAATACTGAAAACATAGGAACATTTCATAAATGGATCATTTTTATAAAACAATATTGTGAAGAAGTTTTCTTTTCATGGATTTGAATTTTGTTACGGGTCCCTTTTTATGGTTGAATTTTGTAAAGGGGCAGTGAAAGGGACTTAATTTTTACCTGGTTTGACCCGTATTAGTGCTGTTATGGAGTATTTCTAGGATAATTTGATTAAGTAATTATGTGAATGATGCTTGTGTTCAAATACAATATTTTTTTTTTAATTTTTATTAATTTATGTTTATTTTTTGCAGTAGTGCTGATGATGTTGATAAGTTATGTCTACTCATTAGAAATATTCCTTCTGAAATTTCTAAAGTAAGTTATCTTGGTATATTTATTTTTTAAAATGCTGATTTTGTTAAATTGATGTATAAGACTGGGCTATGACATTGGAGAGAAGAATATTTTGTATTTGATAACTTTTCTTTTCCAAAGTCTCATCTAATTTTTTTCCTGTAATAAAATCATGCTTTTCAGCCTTTTTAATTTTTCCAAACAAAACACTTTTTCACACATAACTCTATATTTAAAAGGTATGAAGGTGGTAAAGAAATATATTCAGATTACTCCAAATCATGTCAGGAAGTGGATTTTTAGTGTGTGCGTGCGGGGGGAATTATGTGCGCCTAACACACGCTATAAATGGATTTTGAGGAAAATCCCGTTTTCTTCCCTTGGGGACAGGAGAGGAGAAGAAAATTCTTTTTCAAGTGTAACTCTTCCAAATTGTTCCCAAAAATTTTAATAGGATGAAAGTTTGCACAAGGAAAATTAGTGGTTTGTATTAAAATTTTGAAGTCTAACAGCCTAGTCTCCTTTTAATCTCTATTTAAAATAAAAGATGAGTATCTTCTGAAATTTAACTATCAAGGGTAATGAAAGGGGGTGCTTAGCACATCTACCTATTCTTTGCATGAGGAAAATAGCAATGTTTTCCAACAGAATTTTTCAATTGATTTAAGCAAAGCCAACAGCTAACTGGCTTTGCTTTAAATTTTTATTCTGTAAAATTTTTTGCTGTGCAAAGAATGGGTAAAACTGCTGAAAATCCCTAATACAGTACGAAGCTGAAAATTCGGACAATTTCGACTGCGTTAATCATCACCAATGACGTTTTTTAAAGTATAAATATATAAAAAAAAAAAAAAAAATGAAAAAGTATTTTATTTCTTACTAATCTTCAAAACCAGCATTTGCAAAGTCTGAGAGAGGAGGGGGAAAAAAATTATAACAATAGTAATCATCATGCCCAAACCTTTAATTAAAAAGTCTGTAGTACTTAAAAAAAAAAAAAAAAAAATCACGGGAATGTTTTAAAAATGATAGGTTTTTCTTATTTATTTTCTTGTATGCAAATATTTCAATAAATCTGTTTTGTTTTTAAGTTTAATTTTTAATTTATTTTTATTTATTTATTGTTAAAGTTGACAAAAAGAATATTACAGAATATGATTAAAAATCATAATATATTATTTTTTACTTGAATTTGCATATTATCCAAGTACTTAAACTAGGGATGAAACGGATAGTGATTTTGCCGGATATCGGATATCCGGAGCTCTTGTGCCTGCCGGATACGGATATCCGGACCGGATATCCGTCGGATATCCGGCATTAGTTTTGTTTATTGTATATTTCTTTCCTTTTCTTTTTTTTAAACAATAAAATATAAACAGATTTCATATACTATTCTTTTAAAAACATTTTAAATATAATTTACTTAAACATATTTAATATTTTATTTATTTGTGCAATATCACCATGAAGAATAAAACTTTAAGGCAAACATACTCCTTCATATACTTGCAGCTTGTCATGAAAAGTATTGTCACAAAAAGATAGGTTTTGTTATGAATTACAAGAATAAAACTTATTATTTACATATTTTTTACATTACTAGTATTAAAAAAGTGAAATAAAATATTTTACTAATATAATCATAGTTGAAGGGTTATTTTTATAAGAAAACTAATATGTTGTGGCAATCACAAAACTTTCTGTTATATCATTCTATATAACAGTGCCACTTACTGTTTACGTTGTAAAAAAGTTTAACCATAGCTTCTCACAATAAATATTTTGCATATGGAGTTTGGTACAATTTTAATAAACAGATGCCGAGATAGAGGCTTGTGAAAAATCATAATAGCAGCTCCACCTATCGGCTGATATACACCCAAATAAGGTCGACATTCGTTTTCATAATGGTTGTCTTACATATCAAGTTTTATGCACTTATGTCATAGAAATTGAGACTTAGCCCATTTATGAGGTAAATTGCAGCGAAGTATTGCCACCTGTTGACTGATATACACCCAAAATAGATCACAATAGTGTTTCATAATGGCTGTCTCACTCACATACCAAGTTTTGTGCAATTATACACAATAGAATCTGAGGTATAGCCTTCTCGTTTTTTGGGGAAATTTCCATATAGCAGCATTACCTATTGGCCAACATGCACTGAGATTGAATCAGCATAATTTCTCATAATGCCCTTTGTAGGAACTTAACTACAAATAACTAATTTTCGACGGACCATCTTCGTTGTTTTAATATTTTTAATTTGTACGATCACATACATCAAGTATTTACACTATTTACAACGAAGAATAAGATTTATAATAGGTAGAACATAAAATAATAATTGTGGGCGTCAATAAATTTAAAGTTCTTTGCCCACGTCCATTGTACTTGGCTTCTCATAGCCTTCTGCCGGTGATCCGCGACGGGGTGGCGCGCATGCGTCAACATCCCGCCCGGCCTTGCTATGTTGTCATGCAAGAACTTACAATATTTTTTTTTTGCAAAACTTCAAATTTACAATTTCACATAACATGAATAGATAAAATAATAACAAATAAATGAATGTAACATAATATCAATATTTCGCACAACACATAGAATTAGAAAAAAGATTAACTGATTATAATAAACAGAAATTTTCATAATTAACTAACAAATTTAGAGTAATATATATAATACAGTAAATTAATATAATAAATGTTCATATTCATTTTTACTCCTCGATAGGCAGCACACACAATCTGGAGATGGATCTTTTGTAAATCCCCTTGGTAGTTTTTATATCTACCAATCTAACTTTATTATCCTGACCAGGATATAGCTTTATTACACGCCCTAAAACCCACTTGCATGGTGGAAGATTTTCTTCCCTGACTAAAACCATGTCTCCGATTTTTAAATTTTCTTTATCAATTATCCATTTTCTGCGCTGTTGTAAGTTATTTAAGTAAGAAAGACTCCATCTTTTCCAGATTGCCTGAACTGACTTCGTAATATTTTGCCAAGCACTTAGGCGATTTTTCTCAATATTGATTAAAGAGGGTTCAACAACAGCCGTTATTGGCCTTCCAATAAGAAAATGGGCTGGAGTTAAAACCTCTAAATCTTCAATACTTGAAGTTAGCGGAGTCAGTGGTCTCGAGTTCAAGATCGCTTCCACTTGAGTAACAAGTGTAAGCATTTCTTCAAATGTAAATTTTGAATTACCCGCTATCCGTTTAAAATGGTATTTAAACGCTTTGATATTTGCTTCCCATAGACCACCCCAATTTGGACTCCTTGGAGGAATAAAAACCCATTCTATTTTTTCCTCTGCAAAAAATTTGAATAAGGATTCTTCCTTATCTCTTACCAGTTTATACAAGGCATTTAGTTCCCTGTTGGCGCCTACCATATTGGTCCCATTATCCGAAAATATTTTATGACACTTGCCCCTTCTCGAAATAAATCTTTTTAACGCAGCTATCAGAGCTTGTGAAGTTAAATCACTGATAAGTTCAAGATGTATAGCCTTTGTTACTAGACAAATGAAAATACAAACATAAATTTTGATTTCTGGACCCTTCCTTCCATATTTATTTTTGATTAAAAAGGGTCCAGACAAATCTACCCCAGTTGAATTAAATGTTTTATCTGGCGTTATTCTTTGTTTTGGCAAGTTTCCCATTTTTTGTACACATACTTTCGGATTTGCTTTAAAACAGACTAAACATCTGTGCACAATTTTTTTACAAAGATTTCTCCCATGAATGGGCCAATATTTTTGCCTAACCTGAAACAGAAGATGTTGGGGACCAATATGAAAATATTTTTCATGATAATATTTTACAATTAATTCCGTTAATTTATTTTTTGAAGGAAGTACATAAGGATGCTTAATCGAATAAGATAACTGCGAATTTTGCAGTCTCCCCCCTACCCTTATTAAACCATTTTCATCCAAAAATGGGGATAAATTAAAAATTTTACTTTTATGCGATACATTACCGCCACTTTTCAAGGCAGATATTTCAGTATGAAATTCCTCCTCCTGCAGCTGTTTCAGTAGGAAGTCTTCTGCCTTTGTCAGCTCTTCAGGCATCAGCGGTCCTTTCTTCTTTTCTAAAGGATTTCTTAGATTGTGAAGAAACCTGAAAAGAAAACTACATATACGTAATATTTTTAAAAATCTATTACTACGATTTATCAGATAGTTCAAAATAGTAAAGTCTTTTTTCAAATTTAGAGTCACTGCATTTTCAGATTTTAATTCAGGAGTGTAGTCTTCCTCATTTAGTTCTGAAAAGTCAATAAAGGATTGTTTGTTTTTCGGAAATTCAGGATCTTTCAGAAATTCAGCACCTGTCCACCATGTGGCGCTGTTTGTTAGGCTTTCAGCAGTCATCCCTCGAGACAACAGGTCAGCAGGATTTTCTTTACTTGCACAATGGAACCAAGAGTTAGGGTTTGTCAGGCTGGCAATTTCTTGAACACGGTTGGCGACAAACTGCTTCCATCGGGTTTTAGTACCCTTTATCCAGAAAAGCACTATCTGCGAATCAGTCCAGTGATATTCAACAGAAGGTCTTTTAAGGTTTACAGTATTTTTCACTTTGGTGATCAGACGAGCTGCGACCAGGGCACCCAATAATTCAAGGCGAGGTAGTGTAACACCGCTGAGGGGAGCTACACGGCTCTTGGAAGTCAAAAGTTTTACTGAAATACCATTTTCTGATTTTGTTCGTACATAAATGGCAGCGCCATATGCTTTTTTGCTAGCATCGCAAAAACTATGTAATTCAACTACATCTTCTGGGGAAGTGGCATCAAGGACGAATCTAGGGACTTCAAGCTCTTTTAACAAGGGTAATTCCGAACACCATTTCATCCACTCTTTTTCGATATTTGGTGATAATGATTCATCCCATTTGGTTTTAGTTGTCCAGATATCTTGAATGATAATTTTTGCCCTGACAGTGAATGGAGAAATTAACCCTAAGGGGTCGAAAATTCTCCCTACGGCTTGAAGAATGGTACGTTTTGTAATTTTATTTATGGATATAAAGTTCAACAAACTCTTGATATCTACAATCAAATTATCTTTATTAGTATCCCAAGATAGTCCCAAGATCTTTGTCTGATTTATACCTAAGCTGATGGTAGATTCTACAGGGTATGTATCAAATTTTTCGCTTTTCCACTGCTCTGTTAATTCGGTATCGTTACTTATCCATTTTCTAAGGGACATTCCTGCGGCTTCCATAATATATTTTGCACTTCGTGATAATTCAAGTGCTTCGTTAAAATCATTACCTCCAGAAATTAAGTCGTCTACGTAAAAACATTTATCTAAAAGTCGAACAGTAGCGGGAAATTCTTCTCTATACTTCTCAATGTGATGTCTAATAGTAGCAGCGAGTAAGAATGGACTTGAACACACCCCAAAATTAACTCGATTGAAACGATAAATCTGTAATTTGGGTTTTTTATGTGCATGCGGTTCTTCATCACTCCAGAAAAAACGAACAGCGTCTTTATGTTCATCAGCGAGACAGATTTGTAGAAAGGCTTGTTTAATATCAGAACAAAATGCTATTTTGTTTAATCTAAAATTAATTAAAACATCCAAAAGATTCGGATTTAAATTTATCCCCTGCCATAGGCAATCATTCAGTGACAGCTGATTATTTTGATGACTCCCTGCATCAAATACGATTCTTGTTTTGGATGTTAAGCGACCTTCCTTTCTTACTGCCTGATGAGGCAAATAATAAATAGGTTTGTTTAAATTATTTTCTGCTGTACTGGGTTCAACTATTTCTATTATTTTTTGATTTACGTAATCACGAATAATCTCTCTATACTGTTCATATAATTCTCTATCATATTTAAAACGTCTCCATAAACTTAAAAATCGTTGTTTCGCTAACGTGTAATTATCGGAAAGTTCATTATAGGGTCTTCTAAAGGGCAAGTGTACAACGTAGCGTTTGTTTTTAAACTGAATCGTTTCATTAAAAATTTCTATAGCTTTATCACTTTCTTTTTGAATTGGATCGTCTCTTATTCCAATGCTTTCTAGATCGAAAAAGAGTTTAAGAGTGCTACTAAGGGAATCGTCTGACAAAACGAAACACTGTTTCGAATTATTCAGTTCTGTTTCTTCAACCTTTCCACACGCTAGCCATCCAAATTCGGTTTCCTTAAAAAACAAATCGTCATTTATTTTATAAGTATTATCCTTTAAAACTTTGAATAATATATCTGCACTGATTAACGCTTCTATTTCATTCGGTTCAAAAAATGTCTCGTCACTCAATTTCAAAAATTCTGGAATTTTTATGTCTGAAATGTTTAATTTATTGCATGGTGTAAGCCCAGTTATTTTATCCACAATCAAAAATTCTACTGGTTCACTAAAGGAACAATCTTCATTTGAAATAAAGGTATCTAATTTCCACTTAATATTTTGGGTCAATCCATTCAAACCTGAAACTGGAGTTTTTATTTTTTCTCTTTTAATTCCTAAACATTCACTCATCTTTTCAGTTAAAACGCACACATTTGAAGCCGAATCCAGAACGCATCTTATTTTTATTCTTTTTTTGTTTTCGCATTGAACATAAATATAAGCTGTCGAAAACAGAATACTTTTTCTATTTTCTTTTAAATATCTGCTATTATTACTCAAAACGGAAGCATTTAATTGCGCAACCCGTTTGTCTATATCTGGTAAGTTGGATGAATTTATTCCATCTGCGTCTGGAACCGGGGTTTTGGCGCCAGAAGAAAAACATATTAATCTGTTGTGCTTCATTCCGCAGGTGCATTTGAATTTCGATAAGCAATCATTTTTCTTATGGTTTTGCCTAAAACAAACCTCACAAAGCTTGTGAAGGCGTATTATACTTAATCTTTCGTTAATGTTTAATTTAAAAAATGCATCACATTTATAAATAGGGTGATAAGTATTTTTACAAACAACACAATTTTTGTTTTTATTTTCATGCATTAAAAGAGTTTTAGATTTGTTAATAGCCGGAAAGTTTTTGTTAGTATTTTTATTTCCGCTAGTCATATTCGTTCTATTAATAGATAATAAAACTGATTCTCGTTGTTCCAAAAATTTGATAAATTCTTCAAAGGTGGGAACATTTTTTGATTTATGGGATAACTCAAAATTCTTTCTAGATTCTCTGTCTAACTTTGCTACGAGAATATTTACAATGAAAACATCTGATAATTTATTTTGCTCATATTTCAGAACTTTCAAGGCACGCAGATTTTTCTGTATACAATCAATCATATTTCTTATCTCTTTGGGATTTTCTGTTTGAATTTTCTCAAAATTCAGAATATTTTGTACATGAATATCAACAATTAATCGCTCGTTATCATAGCGATTTTCTAATGCATTATATAATGATTCAAATGTATCAAAATTACTAACTAGATTTTTAGCATCAGATTTGAGACAAGATCTAAGATAATATAATTTCTGCGACTGATTAATGTGAACATTATTGGTTATTAAATCATCAAATTGTTCTTTAAAAGAACTGAATTCCTCATATTTTCCTGAAAATTCAGGTAATACTAAAGGAGGAATTTGAGTTTTAATTTCAAAGTTATCTTGAGATGCATTTTCAGTCGCATTTATTTTTTTATGAGAATCAAATTTCTTATAAGAATTAATAAGAGTATTAATTCTTACCTCTAATTTTTCCAGACGTTCTTCACATGAGTCAAGATCGTCATCTATGGTCGCTTGTTCAGCATCTTTCAAATCTTGAATTTCGTAGTATTTTTGTCGTAATTCATCGATTTTTGTTTGTAGCAGTTCTATGTTCTTTAATTTCACTTGTAGTTCCACTACATCTATATCGTAATTTTCGGCATTCGTGCCTTCTACATAGTTTTCAATTCTAGTTATCTTCCCTTTCAAGGAAGATTTCAATTTATTATTTTTATCCATAAGTCGCTTATTACAAGCTCCGGTTTCTCGACGGAGCCACTTTTTGTAGGAACTTAACTACAAATAACTAATTTTCGACGGACCATCTTCGTTGTTTTAATATTTTTAATTTGTACGATCACATACATCAAGTATTTACACTATTTACAACGAAGAATAAGATTTATAATAGGTAGAACATAAAATAATAATTGTGGGCGTCAATAAATTTAAAGTTCTTTGCCCACGTCCATTGTACTTGGCTTCTCATAGCCTTCTGCCGGTGATCCGCGACGGGGTGGCGCGCATGCGTCAACACCCTTCTAACATAAAGTTTCATGTAATTATATGCAATAGAACCTAAGATATGGCCTTCCCTGAAATTGCAAAAAGTGCTGTATAACAGCACCACCTGCTGAATGATTGACACCAAAATTCGATAGGTACTAATATATGCAAAGGTGCATGTACATATATATTTCTATGAAATTCTGTTCAGTAGTTCCTAAGATATAGCCTTTCTTTATGTTGCATAAATCGCAGTGCGGTAGCATCACCTGTTGAGCCATATGCACCAAAAGTTGATAGGCACCAGGGTATGACCTGGCGAAAAAATTTCTTTAGCATTTTAGCTAAAATGACCAATTAGTATTTTAGCTTTTTCAAAAGTACTTTAGCTTTTTCTTTTCGGGAAAGAAGAGGGGGGGGGGGGGTTATAAAAATACTTAAATACTTTAAGGGGAAAAAAGAACTTGAATCTAAAATTATAATTTGCTACTTTTATTTTGACATACATAAATTTTACACACACTATTTTCCTCTGATGAGGGATATGATTGTTCTGCATAGAGAAAAAAAATATTGAATTTTTTCAAAATAATTTTAACTAAAATACATGATTTCACCTCTAAATAAATATTGTGGTTTAAATCCAGTTAGCTGCATTACAAATGTTAAAACTAAATAGGCTTATGGTACAATTCTCCTTGGCTTTGAAGAACATCAATTTTTGAAAGCTTTTTGAAAATTGAATTCTTTGCTTGGAAGTCTTTCTACATTTATCATAAGTAATCGACTTACAATTTCTGTTGTTAAACGATTTCTTATAATTGTTTTTATTAAATTCATTTGAGGAAAAGCTCTTTCACAGTCTGCTATGTGTACAGGTAAGCTCGAAGCATATTCCACTATAGAGCATAACAAAGGATATTCATCATGCATTTCATTTTCATTTAGAAATTGTAAATTGTAAAAAGTGTTGTCTATACATATGATTCTAATTACTTTTTGAATACGTTCCATTCAGACAACATTTGGTTTTCAATAAATGTATTTTTGTATACAGGACTATTTTTGAAATTTTCTTTATTTCATCTATTCCAGTCTATATCTATATTGCTATTATTTTCACAAATATTTTTGAAAGTAGCATATTAAATAGAATAGTTTATTTGATATCTCCAAACCATTCCCTTAATTCCTTCAATAAGGCATTTGAGAAATTCATTCAATAGTTTTTCCTAATCTGCTGTTTGTTTAAATGTTTTCTTCATTAATTCCAAATATGTGATTATTTCACGATTATTTGCCGAAATATGGGTTTATTTTACTGCTGTAAAAAAAAAAAAGAAAGAAAGAAAGAAAAATGCAGATTAATAGCATCTAATTACTGAATTATTTATATTTTCTGCCGCCAATTCCCCAAATTCATTATTTATTCCAAATTCGTTCTATTTTCAAAGCTATAAATGTAAATCAACATTTCTTTTTTGATATAAAATTTCCGAAATACGCATCATTTTCGTGATCTGCTGCCGAAATCTGGAACATTTCATTGTTTTTTGGGAAGAAAAAAAATTAATCATGGCTAATTACTCAAAATTCCTGCTTTTTTCTTCTCTAAATGCCGAAATACGCAATATTTTCTGAAATGAAGGATTTTTATCAATGTCAATTCCAGAAAAATCGTGATTAATTTGCCGATAATCGACATTTTAAGATTGATTTCTAAAATATGAGATTACCTTTGTCACAAATCGAAAACAAAAAATGGCTTCTACTTATGTTTGATTGCCGAAATACTCAATATTTTTTTAAATAAAGAATTTTATCAACAACGATCCGCGAAAAATATAAAATGTGAAGAATATTCGCAAACATCGCCAAATCGGCGATCGATCACCAAATGTGGTATTGATTTGTGGTTTATGGTAACCCTGTAATTATTATAACCTGTGGTTTTTATGTATGTGTTCTTCTCTTCTCTTTTTCTGTTTTGTGCCGTCATGTAATAAACGTCTTATTATTATTCCTGTCTATTGTTTTCCACTGTGCTTTGGTCTCTCATGGTTATGGAGCCCAGATTAAATGCATTTTTGTGGAATATTATTTTTAAATATGTGACGTTTTAAGGTTCAATTTATTTTCGTCGATTTAATTAAGTTTTTATTTTCATAATGGATGAATCGTCTACAGTTTTGGACTTTCCGAAATTATCTGGATCGCAGAATTTCCATGAATGGAAACTGGATGTAGAAATGCTTCTTAGAGACCGCGGCTTATATGGTTTCATATCGGGAACGGAGGTCGAACCCAACGCAGAAGCAAAACCCAAAGAAATTAACGATTTCAATCGAAGAAAAGATCGAGCCATTTCTACTATTTATAGAGCTCTTGAATCGTCAATTAAGCGGCTGATCGCGAACGAAAAAGAGCCCGATAAAGCATGGAAAATATTACAAGAAAATTTTGAACCTTCATCTAAAGCCTTGATCGGAAGACTTTTCACGGAATTTTTCTCGGCGAAAATGAAACCAGAAGAATCGATTGCGATTTATCTAGCGCGACTTCAAGATCTCGTGCGGCAACTGAATAATGTGAAATGCCAACTGGATGATAAACATTTAGCCTATAAAATGATTTCAAATCTACCGGAAAAATATAACTTAATTGTGCAGCAATTATATCAACTGAAAGATGAGGAATTTACTTCAGAACGTGTAAGCCAGGCTTTGTTAGCTGAAGATGGTAGACTTCAAAATGTTGATCGCGTAAACGAAAGTATCTCCGGTGCTTTTTCTGCTGATACTTGTGTTAATTTTTCGAAAAGTATAGTAAGTGCAAATCACGCTCAAAATGCCAATCCTTCAAAAATTATTCATTGTTTTTCGTGTGGTCAAGCCGGTCACGTTCAGCGTTTTTGTCCCCTTTCAAATCGAAACCGAAATAAATTTACAGGTAATCGTGGACCCGGATATCAGTCCCGCGGAAGAGGGAAAACCCAAGGTAAGTCTAATTTTAAGTCTAATTTTACTAGTTCATGGCATATGCAAATTTCTAATGCAATTTCCAGTGATAAGAAAATTTTTATTTTTGATTCTGGGGCTACAAATCATTTTTCTCATGACAGGAATTTATTTACGACTTTTAAAGAAACTGAAAAAAAAGTAAAACAAGGAAAAGGATATTTATTGGCTAAAGGGATAGGAAATATTGAAATAGAGTTAAAGGGGGTAAACAGAAATGTTAAGATAAAATTAGTTGATGCTTATTATATTCCTGAGATGAGTAATAATTTAATAAGTTTGGGTTTAATAGAGAAAGCAGGATGGTCATTTGTCGGTAAAAATAACTATTTAAGTATATATGATCCTAACGGAAAGTTATTTCTGAAAACGGCAAATCGAAATTCTATTTATCCTATTCAGGGCGTGAAAACGGAACTAGAAGTAAACAATGTTGAAATAAATTCGAAATCGCTTCGATTATGGCATGAACGTTGCACTCATGTTAATGTTGGGGTAATATATAGGATGGTTAAAACGAAAACGATATTAGGTGTAGATAATCTTAAAAACGAAAAAATTAATTGTCACGAGTGCGCACAAGGAAAACTTAAAAGAGGCCCATTTAAAAGGTTGACGGAAATAAGTAGTAAACAACCTCTTGAATTATTGCATGCTGATCTTTGGGGGCCCGCTCCTGTGTCTAGTTTAGGGGGAAATAAATATTTCTTGGCCATAGTGGATGATTATTCAAGGTGGTTAACAGTTTTTCCGTTAAAGAAAAAAAAATGATGCAGCTCGTAGTTTTAAAGAATTTATCACGTGCTCAGAAAGACAACTAAATCGTAAAGTTAAAAATGTTCGCACGGATAACGGACTCGAATTTTGCTGTGAAGAGCTAAATGCGTATTTTTTGAAGTTAGGAATAAAACATCAGAGGAGTAATGTAGCATCACCGGAAATGAATGGTGTTGCAGAAAAGATTATGGGCGACTCCATGAATGCTGTACGTACTTTACTATTATCATCTAAATTGAAACCTAGTTTTTGGGCAGAAGCCTTGCAATGTTATGTACATGTACGAAATAGATTGCCTCATTCAACTGATAAATTAATGACCCCTTATGAGAAATGGTATGGAAGGAAGCCCAATATTTTTTATTTTCGTATTTTTGGAAGTTTATGTTTCTATCATTTGCCTAAAATTTACAGAAGTAAATTAGATCCTGTCGCGCATAAAGGTATTTTTATTGGATATGCTACTTATACTAAGGGATATAGAGTTTTTGATCCTCAAAAGAAACGAGTTATTGAGATAAAACATGTAAAATTTGACGAATCCATTAGAGGCGTAGATGGATCGAAAAATAATTTTCTCCATCATACAAAATTTGACTCGGAGTTTGGCGACCTTGGCGAAGTTTCAGATTCGAGCGCTTCCGAAGAAATAACGGACTCCACCGCCGATACAGCCGACGATCGGATCTCCCCGCGCCCGCGCTTAGGCGAAACCGAAACCACCGCAGTAGATGAACGTACATCACAAGTCCACTGATCTCTATAGTAACCCTATAGAGATCAGTGCACAAGTCCCGCCTCTCAATTCGGCGCCCGATAGAAGGGATACGGAGAGCTCGCTTTCGTTGAACCGGGAGGAGAAAAATTTACTTACTCCAGATGATACAAGGTCACAGCCGCAGCGCATTATTAGGTCAACTGATGAGAATATCGCTCCTAGCGAATGGAGAAGAGTAGAGAGAAAAAGAAAAACAGGACATAGAACAGATGTTTATTATTATAGTCCGGGTAATGTTAAGTGTCGATCATTAAACGATATAAAGAAATATGCAGAACAACAAAACATAGAAGTAAATTTAGATCATTTTAATTTTAGACCAATTAAAACTGAAATAAAGACCGAAGAATCGGATAATAACGATGTCGAACCGGTACTAATGGCTTTAAATATACAAATCCCGAGTAATTATAACGAAGCAATTTCATCCCCTAATCGTGATAATTGGGAAAAAGCAATAAGGGAAGAGTTAGATACAATTTCAAAACGGGATGTATGGGATATTGTCCCGCGTGATGAAACTAAGAAAGTTATTACAAGTAGATGGGTATTTTCAATTAAAACTGATCAGGATGGGACAGTTAAAAAATTCAAAGCACGCTTAGTAGCCCATGGACATAAACAAAAATATATGGAAGATTATGAATTGACATTTTCACCTGTTATAGATTTTGAGATTATTAAAATGTTTTTTGTATTATTGGTAGTTTTAAATGATTGGCAAAATAGGCATTTTGACGTGAAGTGTGCTTACTTATATGGTAATTTAACTGATGAAATATATATGGAAATTCCTGAAGGTTATGAGAGTGTTGATCAAGACAGTGGTTTGAAACTGAAAAAGGCATTATACGGCCTTAAGCAAAGTGGTCGTAATTGGTATGAACATTTAGCTAAGACTCTAACATCTTTGAACTTTAATCAATCACAATTTAATCCTTGCATATTTTATTTAGAGAATAAATGTATAATTCTTATTTATGTTGATGATTTTGTTATTTTTACAAAAGATGAAGAAACTTTGGAAAGTGTATTTTTATCATTGTCTGTTCACTATGAAATTACTAATTTAGGTGAAATTTCTAACATTTTAGGTGTTCAATTTCAAAAGTGTAATGGTAAAATATATATTCACCAAATGAAGTATATTGAAAAGTTAGTTGAAAAATTTAATGTTGATTTAACTGTTAATGTGTATACTCCATTAGATTCTAATTATAATTATGCTTTTTCTGAAACAAATGATGAGTGTGTAGGGATATATCCTTGTCCTTTTAAAGAATTGCTTGGATCTTTATTATTTTTGGCTAATCGGACAAGACCCGATTTTTTATTTTCTGTAATTTATGTAGCTCAATTTTCATCTAATCCTAATGTTAATCATTATAATTTGCTTTTGAGAATTTTGAAATATGTCGGTTATACTAAGAGTTATGCTATTGAGTTATCTAGAGCCAGTTCATGTGATTTAACAATATATTCTGATGCCTCATGGGCTTCATCTGTGGATTGTAGAAGATCCATATCTGGTTACATTTGGAGTATTGGAGGAGTTTATTTAGGTTGGAGATCAACTACTCAGAAATGTATTGCTAAAAGTACTATGGAGGCAGAATTCATTGCACTTGATATGGCTGTTACAGAAGTGCATTATTTAGCAAATATAATTAATGAATGTAACAAAGCTTTCAATTTTTCGTATATTGTTCCTACAGTTTTTTGCGATAACCAAGCTGCCATTGCTTTTTCAAAGAATGTAATAGTAAATAATAGAACGAAACATATTGATGTTCGTTACTTTTATATTAGAGACTTAATTAAAAGAAATTATGTAATTATTACTTATGTTCCTTCCAAATCTAATGTAGCAGATATGCTGACTAAAGCATTGCTAAAGTCAAATCTTTTAAAATTTGTTAATTGTGTTTTTGGATGTTTTGCGAATGGGGGGCATATGTGAAGAATATTCGCAAACATCGCCAAATCGGCGATTGATCACCAAATGTGGTATTGATTTGTGGTTTATGGTAACCCTGTAATTATTATAACCTGTGGTTTTTATGTATGTGTTCTTCTCTTTTTCTGTTTTGTGCCGTCATGTAATAAACGTCTTATTATTATTCCTGTCTATTGTTTTCCACTGTGCTTTGGTCTCTCATAAATATTTTGCCGCTAATCGGCGAAATTCGCACTGTCTTCAAAGCTGACTTCCAAAAAGAAACCGGGGCCATGCGAGATTGCTCGTTCGTTTAAGCAGACGATAGCTGTTTGTTCTCGCGCGGCCCCATTAAAACTTAGCCCATTGAAAATCGAAATTAAATCAAAATATACTAAATAAATGAAACAATTTCCGATATTTTTTAGTAGTTTCGTAATTTTTTGCCAGGGATTATTTTAATTAAATTAGAGATTTTTATGTTGAGAAATTTTGTGAAATCATCTTGTTTTCGCTTTTTAGCGAAATTCTCTCTGGCATATTTTCGCAAAATGCGATATCCTTTCGTAAAACGCGAAAAAAGCGAACGGCAGTTTAAACCCTGATAGGCACTGATTTATATTATGGTTCAACTACATAAAAATTCATACGTAGTAATTTCAGAAGTACAGTTGGTCACATATACACCAACATAGGTGTCAACTTTTTAAAAAATCTGGGGGGGCGAGTTTCAGTGGAGCTATGTTCAAATAAGATTTAAAAAACTTTAGAATTTATATATATTGCATGCAATACCCCTCATGTGGGCCCCTCGCATGTGATACCAACAATACGGCTATTAAAATACATTCTTTATAAAAATTTTAACTTTCTATAAAGGGAAAAACACAACTGATTTAATTGTGAAGCAATGAACAAAATAATGAAACAAATCAGTAGGCAAGAAAAAGGAAAACTGATCTAATTGTGAAGTAATGAACAAAATAATGAAACAAATCTGTAGGCAAGAAAAAGAAATATTTAATCCGAACTGATATCAATCTTATCAAAAAGTAATAAGGAGAAATACAATTTCCGTAACTTTAAATTAAAAAAATTCTAAAAGTGATAAATGACTGGATTGAACCTGGCTACTGAACTAATAAGTTCATTATTAATGAAAATAGAGACTAATTTCTTTTCATACATACATATGAAACTAGTATGTTGTGGCCACCACAAGACTTTCTTCTATATTTTCCTATATACATATTTAATCAGTAACAATAATAATAAAAAAAAAAATTACGATTATTTTTCAAAGTTTTTTTTTTTTTTTTTTTTTTTTTTTTTTTAAAGTAATACATATTCAATCAGTAACAATATTTAAAAAAAAAAAAAAAAAAAAATTTTTTTTTTTTTGCTAAAAGTAAAACAAATTGATAACGTTGTTTTAAATTATCACAGATTTATAGTTCAACCATTCATTTTAAAAGGTATTGACGAGATCTTTCGAAAGATATCCGTCTTCAAAATTTACCCCCCCCCCCTTGGGAGGTACTTCCCCCACCCAGGGGGGGGAAGCGATGCCCCCACATGCACAACATTTTTTTCCTAGTTAACTATTACTATTATCAATAACTCATATTAATTTTACAATCACAAGTTAAAAATAACTCTCATTATGTACATTTATACGAAATTTTGTCCTATATATTGCCATGTTAAAAATTTAGAAAACATGAGATCACAGCGCCACCTGTTGAGCGATTGATCCCCAAATGTAATCAGCGCCAGTTTATGTCAGGGACCAACTAAATGCCAAGTTTGGTTAAATTTCGTTTTAAAAAAAAAAAAAAAAAAAAAAAAAAAAAAAAAAACAGAAAAAAAAAAAAAAACAATTTTTTTTTCTAAGTTTTTTTTTTCATTAAAAGTAAAAAAAAATCGATAACTTTGTTTTAAATTATCACAGATTTATGGTTCGACCATTCGTTTTAAAGGTATTGACGAGACCTTTCGAAAGATACCCATCTTGAAACTTTGCCCCCCTCCCCCCCGGGGGGGGGGAGGGTACTGCCCCCTCAGTTGCGGGGAACTGATGCCCCCACATGCACCAAATTTTTTTCCTAGTTAACTATTACTATTATCAATAACTCATATTAATTTTACAATCACAAGTTAAAAATAACTCTCATTATGTACATTTATACGAAATTTTGTCCGATATTGCCATGTTAAAAATTTAGAAAACATGAGATCACAACGCCACCTGTTGAGCGATTGATCCCCAAATGTAATCAGCGCCAGTTTATGTCAGGGACCAACTAAATGCCAAGTTTGGTTAAATTTCGTTAAAAAAAAAAAAAAAAAAAAACAGAGAAAGAAAAAAAAAAAAAAAAAAAAACAATTTTTTTTCTGTTTTTTTTTCATTAAAAGTAAAAAAAAATCGATAACTTTGTTTTAAATTATCACAGATTTATGGTTCGACCATTCGTTTTAAAGGTATTGACGAGACCTTTCGAAAGATACCCATCTTGAAACTTTGCCCCCCCCCGGGGGGGGATACTGCCCCCTCAGTTGCGGGGAACCGATGCCCCCACATGCACCAAATTTTTTTCCTAGTTAACTATTACTATTATCAACGAGACCTTTCGAAAGATACCCATCTTGAAAATTTACTTCCCGGGGAGGCCGCCCCCCCGAAGATTTAAAAGTGGGGGGGCCAGCCCCCCCTGCCCCCCCGTAGTTTACGCCTATGTACACCAACATATTTTTTTTTAATTGATCAAACCAGGTTCTGGACTTCTTAAAATGTGTAAATCCATCGAAAACCAGAAGTTGAAAATTTTTATGAATTCAATATTTTCTTTTGAGACATTTATAAGAAAACATACAAAAAAAAACAACTAAAAGGTTTAAACTAGTATGTTATGGCCATCACAAAACTTTCTTCTATATCACTCTATATAACAATGCTACATGCTGTTTAACATGCACAGAAGAAACTTAATCATAGCTTCTCACAATAAAGATTTTAGATATAGAAGATTTTGAGATGTAGCCCTGTGGAGAATCTTAGAAGGTGATGAACAGCTGTGCCACCTGTTGGTCGATATACTCCCAAATTAAGCCAGCTTTCGCTCTCATATTATTTATCTTGCATATCAAGTTAAGTGCAGTTAAATATTATAAATGTTGACATTTAGCCTTCCTATTCACAGAGTAAATTGCAGCATAGTATAGCCACCTATTGACCAGTATGCACCAAAATTGAATCAACGTGATGTTTTATGAAAATGCCCCTCTCACATATCACATACCAAATTTTGTGAAATTATACACAAATGAATCTGAGATATAACTTCCCCAATCACGGGAAAACTGCAGCATAGCAGCACCACCTATTGGCCGATATGCACAGAAATTAAATAAACGTGTTTCATAATAGCCCTGTGACATAGTTTTTTTTTTTAAATTATACATAGTAGAAGCTGAGATATAGTCTTCCTTTAAATAGGAGAAATCACAGTATAGCAGCGCCACCTGTTGAGTGATTTGCACCAAAAGTTCATGAACACTTTTTTTTTATTAAGGTGTAACTATGTATAAATTTATATGAAATTCTGTGCATTAACTCTTGAGCTAGAGCTGCTACACAAAATTTTTGTCACACAGACATTTTCTAAAAATGGTCAAATTGTGTTCTGGTTCCCCCAAAATGCGTAAATCCACTGAAAACTGGAAGTTGAAAATTTTTACGAATCTAATACTTCCTTCTATTTAACATAGAAGAAAGTAATAATTCAAAACAAGGTTGGCCAATTTTTGCCGAAGTGGAAAAAACCATGGTAAAAACCGCGGAAAAAACCACCCCGGCAAAAATAGTTTTTGCCACTATTTTTGCCAGTGGCAAAAATTACCAGTATTTCAGACAGGGTTTTAAGGATTTTAATTACATGATTTTAATGTTTAAATCATAATTTTAACAAATTAAAACCAGAGATTTAATTACACTCTTGCTCAATCGATTCTTATGTAAATCATTAAAATAATGCATTCTAAAATTTCTTTAAAATGAAATTTTTAACATCAACAATTAACATAATTTTTTTCATTTTAAAAAATATTTAAATTACCTATCTAAAAAATATTCTTCAATAAATAATTACTAGAATACTTGTGTTTTTCAATGTATTACATATTTTTGTTTACAGTGAGGAAAAGTCAAATATTGAGTCAATTATTGACTCAGCTGTTCTAAAATTTGCCAGTCAGTCACTGATCATAATTTTTTGGAATTGAAATGTAAATTGCAAGTAAACTCTCTCTCTCCCTCTGAATATGTCTTACTTAAGATTATTTTACTTCAATAAAATAAAAATATAATTTCGTAGTTTTATTTTTATGGTTATGTTGAGGGACTGACAAAATCTTAGGAGCCAGAAATAGCGAATTATTTCTATGACAGTACTCACAGCAAAACTTAATAATATTTCATAATTGTATAATTAATGCAGGTCATTCACATATTATTTTACATTGAATAAAGGAACTATTCAGTTAAAAATGTGAACTAAGGAAATTTTTAAGAAAATAACTATTTTTTATTTATAAAGATAAAAACAAACTATTGGGGGGAAAAAATCCACAGAAATAAATATTATTTTTACCTTTAATATAATCATCATATATATTGAGAGTGTTTAAGTTTTGGCTTTAAAGTACTATTTGTCTATTAATTTTTCAGGACAAAATTCCTTTAAAGAGAATCCATTTGATAAATATCATACTATTTAAACTTTCTCGTTGTAAATTCAAACATAGTTTGCTTTAGATAGTGTTTATGATGCTTGAATCTTGTTTAACACAAAGACATTGACATGGAAAGTACCAGTATAGTAGTAAGAACATTTATCAAATATGGGAATTTATCTTTCATGGAAAAACATCCTTCAAAAACAGAAATAATTGTTAAATTTTTCAGAAAACATTAAACTCATACTATTCATTCAATACATTAGCAATGTCATCTTTTATACCAAGACAAGAAGGTGGGAGGAAAAACAAAAATATACATAAAAAATATTGTAAATGTATGAAATTTTTTTTGTCAGTCTGCCGTAATTGGTCACCAATGGATATTTATAGTCACCCTGTCACCCGGAATTTGTCGGACACTGGTTATATATTATATTAATTAATTAATTATAATTACTTTTTAAATTAAAAAATCTTCAAAAATTTTTTTTATTGAGGTGCCAAAGTGTAAAGGGTGAAAATTGAAAGGGATTGTGCTGTTCTAATTTTATTTTTCCACTTTTCCTAATTTTTTCCATTTTTGCCAATATTTTCCATTTTTGCCGCTTTTTACCTGGTTTTTTCCACTTTTTGCCACTGTCCTGGCAAAAATGCATTTTTGCCGGCAAAAACCCAACCCTGATTCAAAATGAATTTGTTTTTTTCTTTGTATAAATTTTACTTATTTTATATTTTCATATTCTGTGCAGATAAGAAAGAAAAGTTTAGATTGTTTATTAAAATTCTTTAATTAAAAGTTAAGTTTTTCTAATGTACAAAATCAAAAACTATAAATAATTGAACATGTAAAAAAAATTTTTTTCTTCTCCTTTAACAATCTGAAAGTCAAAGTACAGACTTTCTGAAAATTTAAATATGTACTTTTATTTGAAGTAATTTTAATTTTGGGGAATATATCTATACAATGTAATGGGAATTCTTAATTCAGGTGCTTTAGCAAGATATTCTATTAAAAGCGTAAATTTATATATATATATATATTTTTTTTAAAAATACAAATCGAATAGGTAGATGGTGCAAGCAATGTAAATGCTCTGCTAGTATAAATGTACGATCACAAAAACAAGAACTTACTTATATATTAAAAAGTGGATTGTAAATAAACAAGCAGGTTCTAGTCAATAAATGTGCATTATTTGACTCATTTTCGAAACAATCTAACAACTTTTATTTCCAATACTAACAGTTTTACTAAACAATCTAACAACATATTATAAAAGTCATAAAAACAGAGTTATATGCACTGCACAGAATAAATATCATTTGTTTAGGAACAGTTCTTTTTATTGTTATGGGGAAGATTAGGGGGAATGATAATTGATATAGATCACTCTGGAAAAACCTAGCTAACTCTGTATAAAATTAAAATAGGGCTTCTATATTTCTTAGACCTGAAGCTACTTTTGTCTAAATTTGTTTGCTAAAGAGGCTAATTTAAATTTCACAAAGGCTTACTTTTTTTTCTTTCTTAAAAAAAAAAAAAAAAAAAAAAAAACTCCATTTGAGGGGAGTTTAAGCTTGAATTTTCTGCTTCGGATATCCGGCTTGAAATTGCCGGATATCCGTATCCGGAGTGCTGATATCTAATATAAACTAAAAGTCTATGTTTCAAATCATTTCTATTAAGCAGATTAAATACAGTGGAAACATTAAGATTTAAATTTTAAGGGCTTCAATAGAAATAACCCGACCAGTGTTCAACTATTATAACACATTAAAGACCAAAGTTTTTAACAAATAAAACAACTTTATTCAACAAGATATAATGATATATTAAGATTTCAAATTTATAACAAGAACAAGATTACCTTTTACAGGTGTTGAGCTAGGCATATAGATAAACACAATGAAAAAGCAGATGACAATATACTTCAAGGAACGTCGCAGAGCCTCCGTGATCGCCTGGTTGATCAACGGGAAAATACGATGAAGAAATATACTTCCGCGATCGCCAGGTTGATCAGCGAAAGTGAAACAAGACGAAATAACACAAAGTTGAAATGAAGACAATTACGTTCATCCACTATACACTTCAATTTAGAAACTTTCATTTAACTTTTAATTAACTTTTAAAAAGATTTCAAACTTGAACAAATGACGCTTAAAAAGCGTCTAAACAAAAGTTAACATCAATTAAACTATCAAATTTAACAAACTCGTCTCAAAAGGACGTCAATTATCATTTTATTCAAAACTTCCATCATCCATGAACGACGGAAAATTTAACCTTTAACAAGGAACAATTTAACAAACAGAAACTTAACATGTGTAAAATATTAACAACTTAACAACGGCAGCCATCATTTCTTAAAAAAAGTGCAATAGCCAAAGAGCATTAATAGCTTAGCAGGAACGATACTATAAGCACATACATCGTTACTTGACCATCAAGCTACTTACACAACTCATAAACTACCGCTTCATATCTAATTGAAGACTAGCTGGCCATTGCTAAACACTGCCGACAACTGCCGATAACTGCACCTTAACACACGCATCGCGATCTTTTTATACTGACTGCCAAGTCAAAAATCTACATATAAACAATGCATTACCATTGCCACTCAACAGTCAAAGTCAAAAATACAATTTATCATAACTATTTTAATAGAAGTGGCAACAGCAAAAATTAAGAAAATTATGCAGAGCAAGTTTGGCAACGGCAACAATGTAAACAAAACATCGTTAGTAATGGCGCGATGTAAGTAGAAGATGGCTGATAGAGTTTAAGTAAAGAAAACTTTTAAATTCAAATAAAAAGGTAAGTTAACAGTTATATAATAAAAGATAAGCATTTATATTCATAAAATTAACTATTTTTGTGTGCGAGGACAATTGATAGATATCAATGCCCCCCACCGCAGCATACATAAAAATTTAATTAACAAAATCCCATCATGAGATTCCTCATAGTCCATAGGAAGTGTCACAAGTGATATAATAAACCAATTACCATGAAGATTACCATTGACAAAAACTTAGATTTTCAAGTGATGAAATACAACTCCTCACCCTGCAGATATACTAAAGGAAAAGGTGATATGAAAAATACATCATATACAATATTATATACAGTTATATTATGCAATTCAATTTTATATACAAGAAATGAATATATACAATATATGAAAAATTATGAAAAAAATGAATATATATACATAATGAACAAATACGCAAGGCGCCTCACGATTTCACACACACATTCACACCATGATAACATAATATAAAAAATTATGAAAAGTATCTACAGAGCAAAGAAATTTATTCAAACACAAAAGATTTATATAAAGATCAATTTTATAAATTTTAACAAATCACTTTTTGTCAACGGCTTCGTAAACTGGTCGGCAAGATTTAATTTAGAGGAAATATATTGAATATGAAATTTGCCCTCATCAAACCAATCCCTTATAAAAAATAGTTTAATATTAACATGACGCGTATGGAAACTCTCAATCCTGGACTTTGTAAAACGTATTGCAGCCTGATTATCAGCATATAAGGTAGGTATTTCAAAATTATTTTCTATCAGATTTAAATTAGAACATTCACATAAAATATTATAAAACCAGTCCTGCTCACGAACACAATCACACATAGAAACAAATTCTGACTCCATCGTTGATATGGTAATCCCTTTCTGTTTATTAGTACGCCAGGAAACAGCAGCACTATCCAGAAGAATTAACTGGCCACCCATAGAAACATAGTCGTCCCTATTAGCGGCGAAGTCAGCGTCAGAATAAGAAATTAATTTAACCTGTGTGCATTTAAGATGGAGCTTATATTGACTGGTGAATTTTATATATCCAAGAAGTTTAAGTAAACCCTGCCAATGTTTAATACCTGGATTTTGTTGGAACTGTGAGAAAATGTTGGTAGCATATGCGATATCAGGTCTAGTACGATTTGAAATAAAAGAAATACAACCTAAGAGATTTCTGTAAGGTAAATGAGAAGCTTCATCGATGTCTTCTTGAATAACAGGACAATCACTTTTTGAAAATTTGATACCTTTAACAATAGGTAAGGAGGAGATAGGTACACGGTGATTTTGAAACCTCTTACTGACTTCGTCAATATATTGATTTTGGTGGATCAAAACTCCTGTATCTGTATACTCAAACTCCACACCTAATAACTTGCGTGTGATACCCAAAATTTTCAAATCAAACTTTGATTTCAACAAACTTAAAATGTCATTAGCTTGAGATTCAGTCCTGGCAAAAACAACGATGTCGTCAACATAAACCAATAAAACAGAAAAATCATAATATGAATAAGCACAGTTACAATTTTCAAATTTATTAAAACCAAGTTCCAACAATACTTTATTTAATTCATAAAACCATAATCTGCCTGACTGGTGTAATCCGTACAGTGCTCTATCCAGCTTACAGACCCAGTCCTCTTTACCTTTTTCAGTAAAGCCAACTGGTTGCCTCATGTAAATTTCATCCTTTAAGGGAGCGTACAGATAGGCACACTTAACATCACACTGTACATTAAACCAACCGTAACATGAGACTAAAAGAGAGAAAAAAAATCTAACAACAGAAAAGTTTATCACAGGCGAGAAGGTCTCATCGTACGATTCGCCCTGGACCTGGTTGAAACCTTGCGCGACCAACCTGGCCTTGTATCTGACAATGTTGCCAGACTCGTCACGCTTTACTGTGTAAACCCAGCGGTTTCCCAACGCAGTCTTGTTCTCAGGGAGTCTTACAAGATGCCAGACACCTCTCGTGGCCATACATTCTAACTCTTCCAACATAGCCTCATGCCACTCTTCAGACTGTGCAGATTTTAAAGCCTGTTTATACGTTCTCGGGACCACCACATCTAGTCAACTAGTCGTGCTGGACACGGAAGGTACAACACCAGGATTAACAACACCAGTAAACTTATTAAACTTGGAAAAATCAAAATCAGCAGGGTTAAAAACAATATTATTTAAATTACAAAACTTTTCGACATCATTAGGCAGGGATTAATCTAGAACGAATTTAGTGCCGCTTTGCGGCACTTTCACAAATTCAATTTTCGACCATGCGGTACCTTCACAAAGTCAATTTTCGCTGATGCGGTACCTTCACAAAATGAATTTTCAGCGATGCGGTACCTTCACAAAATAAATTTTCGGCAAAACGGCACTTTCAAAAAGTCCATTCTTAGTAATAAAAAAAAAAAATCTCACTTGAAACTTACATTTTCTTTATATTTTTGGAACATCTCGCTCTGAAGAAGAAACAACAAAAATCCTTTGTAACCCTTTTCTGCTGTAAAGAAAAAGAATCAATCCTGTACGAAAAACACACTCGAACACGATCGGTCGGCTCGAAAACAAAAACAGTTCCGAGACGCAAAAGCGTAGTTCGGATTCATATACAAAAAGATTACTAGTAAAAAGTGCCGCATAACCGAATCTCATCATTGAATCACATCACTACAAAAGGAATCGCCAATGCGTGCCCTGTATCGAAGCTCAGCGCTCAGCCGAAATTTGGAAAATGGTCGAAAAATCACATTCTTTCAAAAAATAAAAAAGTATTTCTCTGCAATATGATAAACATACACAGGCAACCCCCCCCCCCCAAAAAAAAAAAAAAAAAAAAAAAAAAAAAGAAACTGTGTTTCTAGACGAGAAAAGAAAGTTCCGATTCAAAAAGGTTATAGTAAAAAGTGCCGATACTCCGAATCGCATCCTCACGTAATGAATCGCCAACAGAAGCTCTGTTTCAAAGCTTAGCCTCTGTCTTTTCTGCTGCGTTCTAAGTTCATTGGAAGAAATAAAATGGTTGAGCAAATGTGATTACAGTAGTCTGTATATGCAATTCAAGAATTTTTATAAAGGGTCTAACTCCATAAAGAATTTCAGTAAGATTTTACTGTTCTATTGCTTTGCGAAAACATAAAATTTAAAATAAATTATCACATTTTCTTTTGGTTAAATAAATATAATTTTACAGATGATTAAAAAAAGTTGGAAAACTGTCTGTAATACAATTTTGACCAGTCCTATCTTGTGTGTGTTTAAGTTTTTACTTTTTTTTTTTAAATGCAATTTATTTATACATTTATTCTATCTTTTAACAATTTGACTTGACATTTTTTGGTGTTAACCTGTCAACATATATGCAATTTCTCAATTTTCTACTGCAATGAAGTTTTACAAATGAGAAATGAGGTATAAAAGAAGTTAGTAAATGGAGTAAATTAATGCCACAGATACGCTATAGCGCGTAAATTACGCAAAAAATATCAAAGGTGGGAAGCTAAATATACTAATATGGTGCCTAGGGGATGCGCAATAAAATTCATCCTCAAACGAAAGAAAGATTTTTTTTGTGTGTGTGTGGGATGAGCGTTCTGTAAAATCGTTCACATGCGTTTAAAAATAGCTTTTGATTTTTTTTTTTTTATGTTGTTTCGATTTTGCGATAACAATTACTTAGATTATAAATGATTTCTGCAAGACAGTTGGACATGGACATTCCACGGTGACTTCCTGAAACGCGTACTCATTTGTCCAAAATTTAATCATAGTAAAAGTATCTATTATATTTAATAATAAAATCACTGAATAAAATAAATAAATAATGCTCAATATTCCGTTATCTCTTGACTTGGCTAAATGATAATAAACACACTCCTTCAAGATCCTAACAGAATCGCTGACCTACTTCTACATAACACGTTGCTCTTTGACCTTGAAGCAGGCCGCATGCAGACTAGCGTAACTCTCATCTGTACATCTTTATTTCTTTTGAGAGCTAAGAACTAACTATAAAAGGGATAATATTAAAATTTATTGACATTATACAAAATCATAGAATATTTATCTTTATACTTTTAATAATTCCCCCCACCCCCCAAGAAACTGAAAAATACGGGTTTTTATAAAATTCCGGAGTGCATGTCTCCTATTTTATTATTTAATTCGCCAAATTAAGTATAATTTGCTTTTAAGGAGTAAAAATAGCATGTGGCATGTTTCTTTTATTATCAAAAATCAGTTTTCACAAATCTGTAAAATTCAAAATTGCCGCGATCCTTGCAATTCCGGATTTAAGAGGACCATGATAAATTATTACTTCAATAATTATTTCGGTAATTATAATCTAATAAGTTTTTACAAAAGGACGAAAATAATATACATTTTTTCATATTAATCGCGCAGGTCGCTGTTAACGTCTGGTTGTTCCAGTGAAATGAAAGGCATGAACATAGCTACCAACTTTCCCGTTTTTTCCGGAAACGCCATACTTCAATTTTTACTTTATTTTGTATTCAATAGAAAAACAAATTGGTTTCATAAATATTTTTTTTACTTGCGGTTTTCGATGGTTTTATACGTTTTGATAGGTCCTGAACAAGATTTGATAATTTTTAGAAAATTCTATTTGTGTGGGACAAGAATTTGTGGCGATTATATTTCAAGAACTAGAGAACACAATTTCATATGAATTTATATGTAGTTGCACTTTGACATAAATTAGTGTCTATCAAATTTTGGTGCAAATCACTCAACAGGTGACGATACGATTTTTTCCATTTAAGGGAAGACTATATCTAAGGTTGTATCATATATACTCGATCAAAACTTGATAAGTGAGAAGGCCATTATGAAAAATTATGCTCATTCAATTTTGGTGCATACCGACCGATAGGGGGCGCTGTTATACTGCAGTTTTTCCCTTGAATGGGAAGACTATATTTCATATTCTATTACCATTTATTGCACAAAACTTGGTATATGAAAGGACTACTGTGAAATACTATGCTGATTCAATTTGGGTTCATATCGGCCGACAGGTGGCGCTGCTGCGCGCGTAAATAGAAAGACTAATTTTCAACTTCTATGGCATATAAATGCGCCAAAACAGTTATTGACTTAATTTGATGTATATTGGCCTACAGGTGGCGCTGCTATTACTCACCTTTTGTTATTTTCCACGTGGCTACATTTCAGCATCTGTTGATTAAATCTGCATCAAATTCCACAGATAAATAAAAATATTTACTGTTAGAAGCTATGTTTGAATTTTTGTGCATGTTAAACAGTAAGTGGCCCTGTAATATAGAATGATACAGAAGAAAGTTTTGTGAAGGCCATAACAGACTATTTTTTTAAATAATTTTTAATTAATTTAATCGTTAAATAATAATAATAAAAATAATTTCAGTTTTATTTTAGAAAAGTGGTGAAAAATGTTATTTAAAAATTCAAAATATTGACAATCTTTGTAATCAAACATTAGTTTATTTCAAAATTTTCTTTTCCTTCCTTCCCTTTTTTTTTTTTTTTTTGTTATCCTAATGCTGATAATTTCAAGGACTTTTTTTTTTTTTTTTTTTTTTTTTAAATGGCATTTTATATCACTGAAAATAAAATGTATTTAGTAAATATATACATGTATAGCTATTATACTGTACTTTCTTTTGTTAATTTTTCCTTTCTGGTTCCAGAACACACTGGGCTAAATATTTCCAGTTGTTTTTAAACAGCAAAAACCTCCTACATAATAGTTTTAAGGAAATCTCAAAAAGAGCTGATGAAAAATTCATAAAAAAATATCTTTTAACTACAATAAGATAATTTTAATTTATATCTTTATAGTATATACGACCCATTTTTTTGAAAGAAGGACCCAGATCTTCGGAACTCATGGGTCCTGAGGACCCAGGATTTTCCCAAATACCCTGAAATTGGACGTTTAGCTTTTCCTTCATTACTGTTTAAAAATTGTCAAAGTGACACAAAATGAGAGGAGGGAGAACGTATATATAATAGCTTTATATTATAGCATTTGGTATGATGAATATTATTTGCTTATTAGAGAATAAAGCATTTATCCATTGCTAGTTGAGATCTTTAAAATTTGTGACTTTTGAAACGAGTCTGTTATATGTGATGTCTTAGATGGTTTGAAATGTCACGTAATATGCATACTCAAATATTTTACAAAAAAATTATAAACAGCTTCAATTTAGGTATTTACCCAATCAACATAAATATAACTCTATTTTACAACTTTTATATTTTTATTGGTATTTTAAAACTGTATAAATTACTTTGTGCACTTCGGTTAATTTGTTCACTAGGCATTTTTAATTTTCACAAATTAATAAAAAAAAATTTCACAAATTATTTACAAAATTCACAAATGGGGTACCATTTTCAAAAACCTGGATTAACCCCTGTTAGGTGACCTTTGACAACACCTTTTACCCTCTCCATCAGGATAATAGTAAATATCGACCTTTTTTCCCTGAGGTCGAGGCACAACCTTCCTGTACCATACGGGATTGGTCATCCAGTTAGGAGAAGCAGTCTGCGGAGTTACTTGAGGAGCAGGAGAAACAGGAGAGACGGCTGGGACGACAACTTCAGTCTCGCTGGGCAAGACCCCAGAGGTACCAGGCTCCGGACCAGGAAGAAGGTACCGGTCAACAGGCCGTGGTTGTTCCTCTGGGACAAGCACCAACTCAAAAGAAGAGTCGCCCATCACCGCTCCACTGCGTAGAACATCACTGCTTTCAACAAAAGAAACATTAATGGTTTCCACAACCTTCCTCTCGTCTTCTAACCAGACCCTGTAACCACGGGTACGCAAGGCATAGCCCACAAGGACACCACGTTTTGATTTGGAGTCTAACTTGTGCTTACGTCTAACCTTTGGAACACCCACATATGTCAAAGTACCGAATGGTCTTAAGTGTCGAACAGAGGGTTTATTTCCTGAATAGAGTTCAAATGGAGTTTTAGAGTTCCCACCATGACAAATACGATTCCATGTATAATTAAAGTGTAAACATGCTTCAGGCCAAAAATCATCAGATAAACCACTGGACTTTAACATTGCCCGAACACAGTTCATAATTGTTTGGTTGAACCTCTCACAAACTCCATTTTCTTCTGGTGTGTAAAAGTTGGTCAGCTCATGATTTATTCCATTTTCTCTACAAAAACCCTTAAAAGAATCATTATCAAACTCCTTGCCATTGTCAGTTCTAATCGACTTCAACTTGGTTCCCAAAAACCTTTCGGCCCTCAAAACATGTCTCTTAAAAACATCAAAACACATGGATTTTTCCTGGATAGGGTAAACGGATGATCTACCAGAAAAATCATCTATTATTGACAGGAAAAACGTTCACCTTTTTTGCCAGGAATTTTAATTGGACCCCAAGTATCCATAAAAAGTCGATCTAAAGGTTTTTTGGAAGAAGAATGACTTAAGGGTTTGAAAGAAATACGATTTTGCTTACTCACATGACAGGGATCACAAAAAAAATTATCAACTGATTTTAAATTGGGCAGACCTTTTACAGCAGAATTACGGATAGTATTAAAAATTAAGTCAGGACTTAGATGATCAAAACGAAGGTGCCAGGTATCAAAGTCTTTTATATTAACAGGTTTTATTACAGGAAAAGCTGAAATTTCAGTATTATCATTTAAATTTTCATTAGAATTTTGCCCCCCATTCAATTTAACACTGTGCTTATTTTTAATTACTTTTGGAAATGTATAATAAATCCCGTCATGGAGTTTAGCAGAGAAAAGAAAATCACCATACTTGTCGACCACGTTTATTTTGCCGGCCTTACCAATAAATTTAGCACCACCCTGGTCGAATCTAGAACCACTCAAAAGATTTTTCCGCAAGTTCGGCGAATACAAAACGTTCCAAAGTTTAATAACAGTCCCATTAAAATTCAGTTCTACTTCACCTTTACCAGTAATGGGAAAAGTGACGCCATCAACAGCCACGTGTAACTCATCACCAGAAATTTCAGAAAAATTACAAAAGAAAGATTTATCTTTGCAGAAGTGATGAGAGGCCGCTGTATCATAAGCCCAGCTTCCCTCTCTATCAAAACTACTTAAATTTGCTTCTGCAATAAAATTTTGAGCTTTAGGAGTTTTATCACGTTTTGACTGTTGATTGGAGCCACCCCTCTTAGAAAAATTACTTCTGAGTGGTTTTTCCTTTTCTCTTGCAGCTAGATCATTATTTAACTTAACTTTACAATCTTTAATAACATGGCCTTTTTTCCCGCACCTCCAACAAGTAAAAACAGGCCTGCGTTTAAATTTTACATTTTGGGCCTCAATAGAACATTCCGTTCTACTTTTATCAAAATTTCTAAGTTGAAGGCGCGTTTCCTCGGCACATAACTCAACAATAATATTTTTAAAGTTAAAGTCCTTATCAGGCCAACGAAGAATTTGTTGAACAACCTGATCAAATTTATCAGGTAGGTATCTCAAAACCTGAAAACACAAGTATTCGTCAGCAATAGGTTTATTAATGGATTTTAACTGATCAGCAATTTTAGATATTCTAGCTGAAAAAACACCAATAGATTCGCCAGGTTCTAAAAAACATGTCATAACTTCAGAAAACAATTTCATATGATGACTTCTACTATCTGGCTGGAAGTTAACTTTTAAAATTTTCCACGCCTCTGAGGGGTCAGTACATTCACTTATTAAACTTCTAAACTCACTATCAATATTCAAATATAAAATTGACATGGCAGCATTCTGCCTTCTTTTAAAGTCTTGTACTGCCTCCTCAGACACGGTTTCACTAACTTTAGGCTTAGTTTCGTCACCAGTGACGATATCATAAGCATTTTTCTCCATAAGTAAAAATTTAATATCACACTTCCAACCAGAGTAGTTAGTGGCATTTAACTTAGTGATTTGAGGTACAATATTATAAGCCATTTTTAAACAGTTACTTAATTATCAAACAATACTTAATTATTATACAAAAAACAAGAAAAGAACAACTGGTCAAGTTTAAAAATGACACCCTCAAAAAAAACTAGCCCATAACCAAATAATATAAACTAAAAGTCTATGTTTCAAATCATTTCTATTAAGCAGATTAAATACAGTGGAAACATTAAGATTTAAATTTTAAGGGCTTCAATAGAAATAACCCGACCAGTGTTCAACTATTATAACACATTAAAGACCAAAGTTTTTAACAAATAAAACAACTTTATTCAACAAGATATAATGATATATTAAGATTTCAAATTTATAACAAGAACAAGATTACCTTTTACAGGTGTTGAGCTAGGCATATAGATAAACACAATGAAAAAGCAGATGACAATATACTTCAAGGAACGTCGCAGAGCCTCCGTGATCGCCTGGTTGATCAACGGGAAAATACGATGAAGAAATATACTTCCGCGATCGCCAGGTTGATCAGCGAAAGTGAAACAAGACGAAATAACACAAAGTTGAAATGAAGACAATTACGTTCATCCACTATACACTTCAATTTAGAAACTTTCATTTAACTTTTAATTAACTTTTAAAAAGATTTCAAACTTGAACAAATGACGCTTAAAAAGCGTCTAAACAAAAGTTAACATCAATTAAACTATCAAATTTAACAAACTCGTCTCAAAAGGACGTCAATTATCATTTTATTCAAAACTTCCATCATCCATGAACGACGGAAAATTTAACCTTTAACAAGGAACAATTTAACAAACAGAAACTTAACATGTGTAAAATATTAACAACTTAACAACGGCAGCCATCATTTCTTAAAAAAAGTGCAATAGCCAAAGAGCATTAATAGCTTAGCAGGAACGATACTATAAGCACATACATCGTTACTTGACCATCAAGCTACTTACACAACTCATAAACTACCGCTTCATATCTAATTGAAGACTAGCTGGCCATTGCTAAACACTGCCGACAACTGCCGATAACTGCACCTTAACACACGCATCGCGATCTTTTTATACTGACTGCCAAGTCAAAAATCTACATATAAACAATGCATTACCATTGCCACTCAACAGTCAAAGTCAAAAATACAATTTATCATAACTATTTTAATAGAAGTGGCAACAGCAAAAATTAAGAAAATTATGCAGAGCAAGTTTGGCAACGGCAACAATGTAAACAAAACATCGTTAGTAATGGCGCGATGTAAGTAGAAGATGGCTGATAGAGTTTAAGTAAAGAAAACTTTTAAATTCAAATAAAAAGGTAAGTTAACAGTTATATAATAAAAGATAAGCATTTATATTCATAAAATTAACTATTTTTGTGTGCGAGGACAATTGATAGATATCAATATCCGATACCCCGTCGGATATTTAAAACTCAGCCGGATAGGCCGGATACTGGATAGTTACCGGATATCCGTTTCATCCCTAACTTAAACCAAAACATTATATTTTTTAACCATGACCAAAAATCCAGAAAATTCAAAAATCTGGAATCGCTGTGGTCCCGACGATTCCGGATTTTCGACTTCGTACAGTATCACAATTGCAACAAATGATGAATGAACTGAGTCCATATGCTTAAATATTTCTCTGTCATAGCTGCCAAAAACTCAGATTTAATCGAAGTTTTTCCAATTTTCATCAGTATGCTCCATTAATCCAAAAATTATCAGAAATTTATTTTCTCTTTTATTTCTTCCATTTCTGTTTTATCTCATTTTATTTTCTTTCTTTGTACACATTTATTTTGTGAATTCATTCTTTCTGCTAAATTAAAAATACAAGAAATTTTGGAAATATCACTTCCAATTTTGAAAATGTATCATTTTCTTTTTCTCTAATCCTGAATGTCTCTGCCTTTTATCATGCGGCGAAGCATGGGAGGTAGGAGGGAAAGGAGGGGGGTAGCGAAAAGTTGGCATGGTATACTTATTTACCCAGCTCCCACTGGGAAGAACGATATAATTAAAAATTTTTGCCTCTACAAGTAATTAAGATAAGTATATGAATATTGAAGTGCCTACCTTTGTTGGTAGTTTTTTCAAAATGTTTGTAATGTAAATTTTAATTAAAACACATTTATCTTTTGCATAAGAAAAGAAAATCACCAAAAATAACTCATTCAAGTACAGGGATTTAAAAGCGATGGATATGAAATGAAACAGTTCTTTTCTTAAATTATAATGAACAGTTATCAAGAAAATTTAAAAGGGTTTTGAAGTTTATCGGCATCTATTTTACCCCTATTAAGGGCCAAATTTCCCATTTTTGATTTTGGAATCATCTTTCTAACAAAATAATTAAAAAAAAAAAATTATTTAACCTACATGTGATTAGAAATGCATATTGAAATCCAAAACATATGAAAATTCATAATTTTTCTGTGGTATTCATACAGCAGTGTGTAATGGTTTAATTGTAAAAGAAAAAAAAAAGGATTTTAAACTGTCATTTATGACATCTTTATAGTATGAGTCAGAATAATGTACTAAATAGAATTTATAATAACATAGAAATAATATATCGTAAAAGAAAAAATGCTGTCTGGAAAGAAAATTTTGAAACTAATTTTAGAAAAATGCTTTGAGTACAATTGTCTTAGAACTTGCCTCAGGTAAATGTATATATATTTTTATATTTTATTGCTGTTTATTTGATCATTCTTTGATAGTTTCATTGATTTAAAATCTATATTAAGACATGTAGATTATGTATGGGAATCTTATTTAAAATTTTTGTATCATAATAACAGGGGTTCAGAAAATATTTTTACCCCCAACATTTCCTCTAATCCATATAAAAATTAAATTTTCCAAAATGAGGGAACAATTTTAACAGTAATTTTTGTAATTCATTCTTCAATCTTTTTCTTTGTTGACATTCACAGAAAGAAAAATGATATGAAAACTAAGAGTTTCAAATGTGCACATCATATTAACATCAGAACATAAAACTATTCCTCATGTTGTTGCATTAAGAATATTTAACAGTGGGGGAAAAAAAAAAAAAAGAGGTTCTTATTTTAATGTTCACTTGTTGAGATTCAACTAAAATCAAAAAGCAGCCCTCACTGTGCTAAGATATCGCTCATTTGGTGATTTTTTAGTATTTTCTATGGAATCCCATTATTGTTCCCTGATATTTACAGATTGATAAAGCTCCCTGGTTTTTTCATGATTTCCTTGTTTTTCCAGATTGTTGACAACCTGCACAAGTACTGCAATGTAAACAAAGTGGCTTTGTTTGCATTGCAGCACCTTACCTACTTTGTTTGCCTGATGAAGAGTCATATTTCAGGGTGGCGACAATCATGGAAAACAGGAAAATCATGGAAAAATCAGAGTACTTTATCAATCTGGAAATATCAGGGAAAGATCAGGGAATTTAGTAAAAACACCCCAAAATCGTGGAAGTTTTCATTTTTGCCCTGCAAGCCTGACTGAAAGATTGTCAAACAGATGCTATTTTAGCCATGATTGGCTGCTTTCTAGTTGAATCTCGTCAAATTGACAAAAATAAAATAATAATAATAATAATTATTATTATTATTAACCATTTTTAGTGCAACAACTTGAGGAATAATTTTCTGTTTTAATGTTAATATGTTGTTCAATTAAAATTATTCATATTTCTATAATTTTGTTAATTTCTGCCAAATTTTGAATTTTTATTTTCCTTTTCATGTATGTTAACAAAGTAAACAAAGATAAAAAAAAACAGGTATAAAGATCAAGATATTTTTGCTCATTAGTATATTTTTTTTAACTGCAGCGGTTTAACGAGTATGTTACCCAAGAGTGTGTTTACACAAAATTATAGAATGTATATACAGTTGAGCCCCGTTAATGTGAACTGTTTTTAACATGATCTTTCTGCCAAAATGAAGATTAGTTACTGATAGCATGAACTACTCATAACATGAACAATCCCCCCCCCCCCCCTTGAGTTTCATGTTAACGAGGTTTGACTGTATTAGGTAACTGAAATCATAGAAATCTGTCAAAATTAGTCAGGGAAATCAGGGAACTTTTTATCTGAATTTCTGTAGCCACCCTGTATTTTCTTTTGACCTGAAACAATTGTTGAAAGTTCTGTATTTTATGGTGTTTATTCAAAGTTTTGTACTTATTAATGGGTCTTATACTCTATAATCGTAACATTAATGTTGGGTTAAAAAAAGAGGGGGGGGGTATTGGGAAAAGAATACTATTTTATACTTCAGGAAACTTATTTAGGAGACTATTTTTCACATGTAATGCAACTAAAGCGACTATTTTTGGGGTCTTTATTGAGTGGCAGCCCTGTACTGGTGATAGACAAAAATATCTCAATCTTTTTTCTTTGTTAACATACACGGAAAGAAAAATGAAATGAAAACTAAAAGTTCAAAATTTGCACAACATACTAACATCAGAACATAAAATTATTCCTTATGCTGTTGCATTAAGAATATTTAATAGCAAAAAAAAAAGAAAAAAAGTTCTTATTTTAATGTTGACTTGTTGAGATTCAACTAAAATAAAAAAGCAGCTCTAACTGTGCTAAGATATTGCCCATTTGGTGATTCCCTGATATTTCCAGATTGATAAAGTACCCTGGTTTTTCCATGATTTTCTTGTTTTCCCAGATTGTCGACACCCTGCACGAGTACTGCAATGCAAACAAAGTGCAGCACTGATACCTACTTTGTTCGCCTGACGAAGAGTTAAATTTTCTTTTGACCTGAAACAATTTTTGAAAGTTCTTGTATTTTATGGTGTTTATTCAATGTTTTGTACTTATTAATGGGTCCTATACTTTATAAATGTAACATTAATATTGGGTTAAAAAAGGGGGAGGGGAGAGAAAGGAAAAGAAAACTATTTTCTACTTCAGAGACTTATTTAGGAGACTATTTTTCATATGTGATGCGACTATTTTTGGAATCTTTATTGAGTGGCAACCCTGCTAGAACTGCTGATAACACGAACAAATTTTTTATCCTTCCTTCAGATACACGTTAACGAGGTTCAACTGTATATTTCACTGTCAGTGTTCCATATTAGTTTATAATTGAAATATTTATCAAAATATATTTTGCAAAATTAATTTGGGCATTAACGGATTAATGTAACTTAACTAATCTTTTTTTTTGAAGGGGATTGTAGACATAGTTCATATTAAAAGTAATTCACGTTAAGCATATTCAAGTTAATGAGGCTTGACTGTATTTATAAAATTAAATATAATTTTTAATTTATTTTTTCGTAGGAGGAATTTACTGATCTTGTGACAAACTATGGTCAACGAGAACTTGCATCTGATGTTAAACTGGTAGACAAAAGAATGAAATATAAATTTGGGTAAGTATTTTTACTAAATCTATTTTTATTTTTTATATTTGATGGTACAGTCAACTCTCAAAAATCCGCAACCCTAAAATCCGCAATTCTCTAAAATCCGCATATCATTTGCAATGTAAATAAACATTTTCACAACTGATTTGTTGATTAGTGGATTGCAAAACTTCAACTGTATTAAAAGATAAATCATTTATTAACTGGTGCTGATGAATCACCAATGAATGAATCACCATATTGCAGAGAAGAAAACGATAAGTGTAATTATGTATAATTATCAAAAAATAAATTATATTAATTTAGAGGAAGAAGGAGAAAGTTTCATGAAAGATTTTCTCACATAAGATAAATATTCAAGCTTTCTCATAGCACAAACTTATGTGATTGACCTAGAATTGCTGACTTTTTTGCAGGTTTTAGGAAAATAAATATGTATGAATATTCTTACTTAAACTACTATTATCAGACTTTTCAAAAATCTAGATAATTTGTAACTATAATATGATGTATAAAAATTGCTCCTTAAATTAAAATTTAATGAAATATTTGTACTTTTATTAGGCACACTTTATTTCAGCATTGTATGTATAACAAATAAATTGTTTCTTAAAGATTTTATACTTAAATGAGGTTCTTAAATGTAAATAAAAGAAATTACTCTAAAATCTGCAAAATTCAGAAATCCGCAAAACACTTCGTTTTAAGCTGTGCGGATTTTGGAGAGTGTACTGTATTAGAAAATCTCTTGAAGTGTCGAAACCAAAAGCATTCATAAAAAGTAAAAATTGTAATGTTAGATTCAATATACTTTACCCGCTGCTTATTAAAATCACATACATTCTGAGCCAAAATGATTTTATAATGCGGCTGATTTTTATATGTGGCAAACATTCCTGCACTCCAGAAAATGGTATTACTAACTTCCCTAAATTTGGAAAGAAATTTCAAAAGGTATCGAATAAGGGAATTAATAAACAATATTAATTAACTTTTGTCAGATAATTGTTACTTCAAAAGAAGTAAATTAAACACATCCCAAGTTCCGATATGCTTTCCTTTAAAAATCATAATTACTTTGCCAAAAGCTCATGCTTTTCTTTTAACCTTAAAATTCTTGCTTCTTAGTTATTTCAGAATAAGAACTAGATATTTGCTTTTAATAATTAAAAATTTAAAAATATTACATGCGAACCAAATCAAATTTGTAACTTATTACCTGAAAGCTTTGAAGAATACAGGGTTCCCACAGGTCAGGGAAAACCTGGAAAAGTCAGGGGAAATTGTAAATATTGCTCAAAAACCTGGGAAAATGATGATATAAACCTGGAAAATGCTTTTTGAGCATTTATATTGCAAGTCACATTACTATGTTGTCTTTTATGTCGCGAGCTATGTTCTGTTTTATATTGTGAGCTATTTTTTATGTCGCGAACCAAATTTCTAAAAATAAACCTGGAAAAGTCAGGAAATTTTATTTTTGAAATTGAGTGGGAACCCTGATACCAGGGCCGTAGGAACGTATTCTGGGGCTCCCCCCTAAATTCGTCTGGGGCCCCCTCCTATTATTTCAGAACAAAAACAGTATTGAAATTTCCATATTAGATTTTACTTTTATAACGATACAATTACCCTGATACCTATGCATATAATGAATACACACTGGTGCAGAAAATCTAAGGATGGATGACAAGAGCTAAGCTATAAAGATTTTCATCTATTAAAATATTTTATTGTGGCTATTATATTTCATCTAGAATTTAAAGAAAAATATCCAATGAAAGAAATATAAACAGGGAATAAAGAACAAACACAGTTGCGTTTTAATTCTTTATCATTATGAAATAGTAATAAAATATAATAAAATATCTTACAGCATATCACATAATTTTAAAAAACTTTAATAGACTTTATTTCCAACGTTTCGGTTAAAATTCATCTTTAACCATCTTCAGGGAATACATATATTTTATTACTATTTCATAATTATTAAAACAGCATATATAAAAGTGAAATAAATATTTCTGAATTCTTTATCATTATTTAAATAAAAATCGTATTTTCTCGGACATAGTTTTTACCATTTTTTTTTTTTCGGAATGACCCATGTATGTTTGTAACCGCTCTGGGAGCAAACAAAAAATCTATATTGTAAAAAAAGACTTCCCCTATGTGAATGCTGTGGCTGTGAGGTAAAGCTCCGGGCTACGAATCTAAAGGTCTAACGTTCGAGCCCAGTCAGGGGAGATTTTAAAAAAAATGTTTTTTGTTTAATTCTAAATTATTTTATAATCACCCTGTAATATGGTGTCTCCCTCACAATTTTTTCTTACCCTGCATTTTAATACTATAAAGATAGATATTTTGTGCTTTTTAGTTCACATTTCAATAAAAGCGTGTTCTTTAATTTTTTAAAAGTATAATTTTATGTTTTATTTTGCAAATAATGATTGTGAAACGTGGATTAAGAAATCTGGTTTATATAATCGTATTTTCTCGGAAACTATAGAACATTTAAATTGTTTAAATGGACAGGAAGAATATATATATATATATTTTATGCATACTGATAATCCTTGTTATATTTTAATGTAAAGAAAGGAAAGTTAATTTTAAATATTTGTTTTATTAATATTAAAAATAGGCATAATTTATTTATGTATATTACAAAACAGACTCAGTTTGAAAAACATGTTTTCGCTTTGTTTATGTTTGGAATCCATGACAACCACTTCCGAAAACCACGTTTCGCCATAATCTCACACACAAAAAAAATTCTGAATAGAGTTGTGGACCAACCTGCAATTTGTTCCAAATAGAGTCAAGATCAAACTCATTTATAAATCTTGTAATTTCTAAGTGATAATTTTTTTACGTACTACAGAATCAGACTTTTCTGGGACACATTTCATTTTTTTTTTTTTATTATGGCAAGGAAAAAAATTCACCACCTTAAGAGTATAAGCATTATAAAAAAAAGTATAGGTATTATGAAATGTATAGGCTTTAGATCATAAGTACTAGATTTTTTTTTTTTTTTTTTTTTTTTTTTTCTTTTCTTTATTTTTCTCCTCCTTCTCCACTTTTTTTTTTTTTTTTAACAAGCAATTACAGCAGAACATTCATTGCCAAATAATGACAAAAAATTAAAAAAATACCAAGGGGGTCATATACTAAAGTTGAAACACAAAATAGTCTAGATATTGTGAATTTCTTTCTATTCTTTTTTTTTTTTTAAAGAAAGCATAACATTTTTAGTATTCTTAACACAAGTTTTAAGCATAACATTTCATTTAAAAAGCAAAAAAAATGTAGTATTAAATATCATGTATTTCAATTTCACCTTAAATATGGGAATTTCTGTAACATTTTTCTGCTTTTGGCTTTTGATAAACACTATTCATATTCAGTGAAAAACCTCACAAGGGTTAATAAGTGAAGCAAATCGGGGTTTGGTGAGCGAAGCGAGCAAGGGGCAGAGCCCTCTAGTGTTGTATATATTTCTATTTTTTCTTTTTTCTAAATGGAAATTTATAAATTTTATACTCATGTTAAAAATAAAAATATTAAATGTGTGATCTATTTTAATTTTAGATTTGTTTATTATGTTTCTGAAACGGATGCAATGAATACCTTATGTGAACTAAATGGTAGTCCACCTTTGTTTTTATCTATAATTTTTGCTTCAAAACAGAAGAAAAGTGAATATGAAAATAAAGTAAGTTTTTTTTTCCCCCTTTTTATAATTGTATGAATAAAAGTTATGATTTAAGTTATGAATTTAAGTGATGATATGAATTTAAGTTATGATTTTCCACAAATGCTTTTTTTTTTTTTTAATTTTACAGAATTGTTTTGTTCTAATACATGTATGTTTTTTAAATATACATGACAGGATATTAAAAATAATAATTTGGTAATCTATGAAATATTTTAAATAAATATTGGTGAAGTCTATAGGTCTGCTTCTAAAGTAAGTAATTGTCAATTGAAATCTGAAGAATCTGAAATGAAAAAGTAAATTTAATGTTTTATATATTGAAGTCTGAAATGGAATAGATTGAAGCCGTTTGTTATAAAAATATACTTAACTAGTTGACATAGATGGAATCTGCTCATTTCTCCAATTATTTGTTTTTATAAACTTCTATTAATCTATCTCTATAAGTAAAGCTGAGAATATTTTAGTAACTATTAATGAAGCTATAAATATATTTAAAGAAAACTAAGAAAACCTTACTTCAGCTTCACTGATATAACTTTTTTCTGGTGAAGTACTTTCATTTAGGAAGGGGGTGGGGGCTCATCTTCAACACCGCTTACTCTTGCTTTGTTGAGCTTCTGTGGATTTTTTCTGGAACTAATGGATCCTCTTCTCTCCTCCAGGAGGTGGCGTCAGGTTGGATCTATACCTGTTGTTGATTAGTCGATTTTGCATGCATGGGATTGGTCTAAAATTTCTGTTGTCTCGTGGAAAAAAGCATAATGGTGGTTATTATAAATAGTAATTTTTTGAACATTTTTTAAATCTATTTGGATATTTTCATTATTATGGGTTTGTGCTAGGGCTGTAGTATACTTTCCAAATTTGATGTCACTAATAAAATAAGTTCTTTTATTCTTGTGCTAATTTTCCTTTTAGTCATGAATATATAACAACTATTGCTATTATCTTAGTATTTGAAGGAGATTTTATTATATTCCAGAGGTTTTGAAGGGGATTTTGATCTTTGTCATTTCTAATGATTTGGTAGATGTTCGGTTTGGGCTTGATCAGGATATTTAATTTGCTAGCGATATCTTTTATTTTTATGGCATGGTGTTGGTAAATTTTTTGCTTGGTTTCTGGTGGCAAGGAATATAGTTAAGTTTAATTAAGCATTTCCTGTAAAGTTTATGAACGAGGTTTCTAGGGTAGTTAGCCTGAATAGCTAAATTTTTAATATATTTAATTTCAACTTTGAGGTCTTCCAGTTCTGTATAGATGAAAACTGTGCGATAATATATGATTGAATTGCATTGATTTTATACCTGTAGGGAGTTTTGCTATTATAATTATCTCCTGACTAGAGGTAGGTTTTCTGTAAACTGTTGTTCATGGTGTTCTTTAAATCTTCCAAACAGTCTAGGGGTGTTAAAAGCATGGTTGTTGATTTTTGATGGTTAGTTATTTCGTTGGTGGTTGGTCCGTCAATCGATACTGATGAAGTAATAGAAATTATAAATGATAAAATTGATAAAAATTTTAGCCCTTCAATAGCCCAAACATTAAAATTCACTACCAATTTATTACTAAAAGAAAGCTATTTTAAATTTAATAAAAAAATATACAAACAAATCAAAGGGGTCCCAATGGGATCTCCCATATCTGGGGTTATTGCCGAAATTAAATTAAGAAAACTAGAAACCCTAATCTTAGAAAAATTCAAAGAAAACATCATTTATTAGAACAGATCTGTTGACGATGTATTTGCAAGAGTCCCTGAAAATCAAAGTATAAATGAACTTTTAGATAACCTAAACCGTTTAGACAAAAATATACAATTCACCTTCGAAATAGAAACAAAAAATGAACTTAATTTCTTAGATGTTCATGGTGTTCTTCATTCTTTCAATTTTAACAACAGTTTACAGAAAACCTACCTCCAGTCAGGAGATAATTAATTATAATAGCAAAACTCCCTACAGGTATAAAATCAATGCAATTCAATCATACATTATCGCACAATTCTCATCTGTACAGAACCGGAAGACCTCAAAGCTGAAATTAAATATATTAAAAATTTAGCTATTCAGGCCAACTACCCTAGAAACCTCTATGATAAACTTTACAAGAAATGCTTAAATAAACTTAACTATTTCAGAAAATCCTGGAGTGGAAGGCTGATATTTTATACCAACTATGTGAAAAATACCAGAGCCGGGAATCAAACCCGGGCCTTACGCTTTACGCGCGGATGCTCAAACCATTGAGCTACACTGGCTGATTACCAGCTAGGCATTTCTCACATAACATTCGTTGGCAAAGTCACCGAGTCTGTAAACACAGCTGTATCAAGTGACATTAATATTCATGGCACAACTCCAATAGACCACGAAATAAACAATTAATAATTTTTTCACATAGTTGGTATAAAATATCAGCCTTCCACTCCAGGATTTTCTGAAATGAATTTTCATGGTTGATGAATAAACTTCTAAATTAAAAATAAAATTTCGTGGTCTATTGGAGTTGTGCCATAAATATTAATGTCACTTGATACAGCTGTGTTTACAGACTCGGTGACTTTGCCAATGAATGTTATGTGAGAAAAATGCCTAGCTGGTAATCAGCCAGTGTAGCTCGATGGTTTGAGCATCCATGATAAAGCGGAAGGCCCGGGTTCGATTCCCGGCTCTGGTATTTTTCACCTAGTTGGTATAAAATATCAGCATTCCACTCCAGGATTTTCTGAAATGAATTTTCATGGTTGATGAATAAACTTCTAAATTAAAAATAAAATTTCGTGGTCTATTGGAGTTGTGCCATAAATATTAATGTCAATTGATACAGCTGTGTTTACAGACTCGGTGACTTTGCCAACGAATGTTATGTGAGAAATGCCTAGCTGGTAATCAGCCAGTGTAGCTCGATGGTTTGAGCATCCACGCACAAAGTGGAAGGCCCGGGTTCGATTCCCGGCTCTGGTATTTTTCACATAGTTGATATAAAATATCAGCCTTCCACTCCAGGATTTTCTGAAATGAATTTTCATGGTTGATGAATAAACTTCTAAATTAAAAATAAACTTAACTATTTTCCTAGCCACCAGAAACCAAGCATAAAATTCACCAACCCCATCCCATATGACCAAGGAGCTGCCGTAAAAATAAATATCGCTAGCAAATTAAATATAAATATCCCGATCAAGCCCAACCCGAAAATCTACCAAATCATTAGAAATGACAAAGATCAAAATTCCCACTCCCCCCTCGAAACCACTGGAATATACAAAATCCCCTTCAAATCCCAAGATAATAGCGATAGTTGTTCACTGTAAAAAAAATAACTATTGCCAGCTGCAAGAAACTCTCTGTGATTGGAGAAAATAATTATTTTCTCCAATCACAGAGTTTCTTGCAGCTGGTAATAGTTATTTTTTTTACAGTGTTATATAGGCATAACTAAAAGGAAAATTAGCACACAAATAAAAGAACATATTAGTGACATCAAATTTGGAAAATATACTACAGCCCTAGCACAAACCCATAAAAACGAAAATATCCAAATAGATTTAAAAATTGTTAAAAAAAAAAAAATTGCTAATAATAATAACCACCATTATGCTCTTTTTTGTGAAACAATAGAAATTTTAGACCAATCTGGTGCATGCAACCTTGACGAATCAACAACAGTTATAGATCCAACCTGGCGCCACCTCCTGGAGGAGAGAAGAGGATTCATTAGTTCCAGAAAACATTCCACAGAAGCTCAACACGAGTAATCGGTGTTGAAGATGAGGGGGGGGGGGGCTCTATGTGAAAGTACTTCACTGTGAAAAGGTTATATCAGTGAAGCTGAAGTAAGGTTTCTTAGTTTTCTTTAAATAGAGCTGAGATGTATGCATATTAAATACATAGCTGCCAAGTTTTACTCCCCGGGAGTAAAATTTACGCTTTTTTGACATTTTTTACACTTTTACTCCTAGATCACTATTTTTACTCTTTTTCTACCGATTTTTACTTTCTTCTATATGTAATATAGAGAAAGTATTGGATTCATGTAAATTTTCGACCTCTTTTTTGATGGATTTACACGTTTTGGGATGTCCAGAACAGGAATTGATAGTTTTTAGAAAATGTCTGTCTGTCTGTATCACTTTTTTGTGGACGCTGTATCTCACGAACCAAAGAATGAAATTTAACCAAACTTGGTATTTAGTTGCACCCTGACATAAACTGGTGCTGAACAGATTTGGGGATCAATTGCTCAACAGGTGGCACTGTGATCGCATTTTATGCAAACTTTTAACATGGCAGTATAGGACAAAATTTCGTATAAATGGGCATAATGAGAGTTATTTTAAACTTGTGATTGTAAAATTAATATGAATTATTGATAATAGTAGTAGTTAACTAGGAAAATATTTTGTGCATGTGGGGGCATTGGTTGCCCACCCTGGGGGGGGAGTAAATTTTCAAGATGGGTATCTTTCGACAGGTTTCATTGATAATAGTACTAGTTAACTAGGAAAAAGATTTTGTGCATGTGGGGGCATCATTTCAAGATGGGTGTCTTTCGAAAGGTCGCATCAGTACCTTTAAAACGAATGGTTGAATTATAAATCTGTGATAATTTAAAACAAAGTTATTGATTTTTTTTACTTTTAACGAAAAAAAAAAAAACTAGGGGGGGGGGGGTCTGCAAATTTTTTTGTTTGTGCGCTGTTTTACTCCTTGGAATTCTTGCAGGTTGGCAGGTATGTAAATAGCTCCTTCTGCATAAATTTTTTCTCCCTTGTCCTAATTTCAGGGTTGCTACAGCACCCAGAAAACAGTAAAAACCTGGAAAACTCAGGGACTTTGAAAATCTATTACAAAAACTGGGAAAACTCGGGGATTTTTCAAAATTCATAGCAAAAACAGGGAAAACTCAGGGAATTTTGAAATTTTTTTGGAAGAATATTGGAAAAATTTTTCATTATAAAATATTAAAAAAAAAATTTTGTTCAAATCAATTATGTTTTTTCCCCCAACCATAGTAAGTTTATAAAATTGATATACTCTAAATATGTTTAATTGACTTGTAAACATGTTAGATTCTAAAGCTGCATGATTGCGTGTCATCTGTTTTACTTGGACTGGGAAAACTCGGGGATTTTTTTTTTTTCCTGATTTGTGTTGCAACCCTGTAATTTGCTAATTAATTTTATGAGGACCAGTTTTGTATTTTAATTTCTCTGCAATTCCTTATTCTTTCCATTGTAGTAATCCCAATAATGCAAGTTTATGTGAAATTACAAGCTCTACTCTCTGCTTTCGCTGCTTTGGTATACATTTTCTGTTTCACCCCTCCCGTCGTAAATCATTAATCTAACTTCCATGTGATAAAACTGTCACCATTCTCAACTTTTTGTTAAGTAGGCATGCCTGAAAGTCCTGAAGATAGTGTCTTTCAAGCACGGCAGTTCTTTATACTATCATCATGTGTAGATAAAGGATTCAAATAGTATTTGTCAATTTTTGAAGAATAAGGTTTCTTATTTTCTGCTTATATATAAAAGTATGCCCAATTAAAGATATGAAACCAGATGAAATCATATTTTTTATTTTATTTTTTTTATGTACACACAACTATTACATTTTTCATTCTCTGCTTCCTAAAAGTGTTCAACTTATAGAGGTTGGACATAATGTTAATCCTATGCATACATTCCGTTCTGAGAAAAAGTGTCCAACTTGACAGGTTTCACTGTATTATGAAAATGTCATTAAACAAGAAATTTATTTAACTTTCTTGTTGAAATGTTCGTAAATAAAGTTTTTACTGAAAGTCTCTTGTTTTCTTGTGCACTTAGTCCAACACAGATCATTAAAAAAAAAAAAAAAAAAAAAAAAAATCACACTGCAGTTGCAGTGACTCTTTAAAAAACGTATGTTGTAATGTTCTGAAAAGTCCATACAGCTGAAAAAATGACACTGCAAATAATTTTCTATAGTTCAAGACAACTGAAAATTTTCCTTGTTTACTACTACAAAGAGACAAGTGATCAGTACAAGTTAAGTAATTATTACATATGAAAAAAATATTCTGAACATTAAATCTTATTAAAAACATTATTATTTACCTTACATAAGTCCTAAATACCTTCACAATACGCATTTCAAGTGCCAGCGCACTCATCCTCAGGTGAACTGTGACATCTCTTTCCACTGTTGTCATCGGGGATCATCGGCGTTGTTTCTTCATTTCTTTTCGTCTTGGTTGATTGCTTGATTAACTGGCTCCATTCTTTAGGGATTCTTGCATGTTCGCGGTCATTGACTGCCATGGGGTTAGTAATGATCTCTAGCGCTTCTCTTTTGAGGGCATAACTGTGATTATTGTAGTGGGCGATTTTATTAGTATGTATGCTGTTAATATTAATTGGGTTATGCACAGTTCACCTGAGGATGAGTGCGCTGGCACTTGAAATGCGTATTGTGAAGGTATTTAGGACTTATGTAAGGTAAATAATAATGTTTTTAATGTAAATTATCGTCCTATTATGAAAGTAATTAACATTAAATCTTAGTTGCAGAAAGAAATCCCAATCGATAGTTATTTGTTCTAATAAAGAATTAATCATTTCTTTTAAATCATGCTCAACTTATTGTTTTGTTTCTATATTTCAGTATTTTCAAATAACATATTAAAGTTTTGTATTGTCAATTTTCTTTTAAGGTTTCTGCAATTAAGGAAAATTCAACATTTTATAAAGGAAGAGGAAGAGGTATCCCCATGTTCTTTAATTTTAATATATATTTTTAAATGAATAATTTATACAAAATTTTTTAATCATTGTTAATATGTTGCTTTTGAACATGTAACTAATTTAAAATTGTGTGCATGCTCTTATGTTGTGTATTAGTGCTGCTCAAAATGTTCTAGACCGATAGTCACCAACTGTTAGTCTTCAAGAAAATTTATTGGCTCAACCAGAAATACCTAACCATTTCTCCCCCCCCCCCCCCCCCATTTTTTAAAGTCATTTTTAGAAATTTTAAGAGTTGTTTATGCAACTGCTAACTTAATGATTTTCTTAATCATTTTAACTCACAAAAGTTTCCAGATTTATAATTATTAACTGCAAATTGATCAAAATACAAGTGGATGTATAATTCAACAGCAGTTTTAAAGTACAAATTCAAGTGTGTATCATAATTTCACTTCTGGATTTCTGGTGAATTTCTTTTACTAATAATAAAAGCAATGAAAAATCTTATTCAGTTTTCAACATTTAGAGAAAAGTCATCTTCATTAGCAATTAAAGTAATGTACATCATATGTTTAAAATGAAATCTAGTGATAAGAACTGATCAATTGATTATAAAAATGCAAAAACAATTGCTGTACTAAGCAATATTTAAATAAGTTTAAAATATTTTGTATTAATTAAGCTAATTTTTTATAATTAACCAGACTTTATATTATAATTAACCAAACTTTTATTATAATTAACCAAACTTCTCATAATTATTAAAATAAAATATCGGCATACATAGTAATTTATATTACACATATTTCCTTTTTATAAAATGGAACAAGCTCATTTTTCCATACAATAATTTCTAAATAATTTGCAAACTCATATTTTCCACAATCAATTTAGTCACTAGTGCAATTAAAGGACCAACCACAAATTGAAGAAAAGCATAAATATTTTGGATTGTCCTGTATCATAAAATACTACAAGTGACTTGTAACTTTAACACATGATATTACATACTATGTGCAAAACTTGTATGCCTTTTTGTAGGTATCAAATCCTTTAGACAGATAATTTATTTATTTATTTATTTTTTTTTTTTTTTAAGATTTTTGCTAATTAAAAAAAAAAAAAAAAAAAATGGATGTCAACAAAATTTTATGAAATTTTCAGAAAACTTGACAAAATATTTAGAGAATCATAATTCTGAAATATAAAATCCTCGCCTGTAATTTTCACTGTGATATTACTTTTTGTAGTAAATATTTTTTTATTATGCATGCACACATACTTGCCAACTCTTTCTTATTTCAAGGGAGACTCCCTTGTTTTTGGACTATCTTCCACTCTTCCTTATCCTCGTATATTTCTCCCTTATTCTGAACATTTTAAAGATATGTCGAACACCTGTCCATGTTGTCTAGGTCTGAAAACGGCACTTATAGAATCTCCCTTATTTTGATTAGGATTAGTACGTTTCATGTTTATTTGTTAGTATGACTAGATTTCATATTTATTTTCATCTATTTCATAAATTTAAAGTTTATCATTAATTATCTATTTAATGCTTATGAATGTATATATAGTTCAAAGTTTTATATTTTTCTGTAGGACAGAGAATTTCTTTGGATGGTCCAGTCTCAAGGGTATGTTATACAATGTTTAAATTATTCTGAAATTTTATTGCATATTCATCTATGAACAAATATCTAATTAATCAGTATTTAATATATAACAGTTGTAAAAATTTCAAGGGAAATATCTTTGAGCATCTATTAATTTTAAAACAGAAAATTTCTATTTGATGTTTTTCATATTTTAAATAAAAAGAGCTTTTTTCAAATATATAATAGAACACTTTAATTTATAGCACTTCATAAAATAGCTATTATTAGCTATCAGAATAGTTACTTTTAAAGCAAAGTTTTTAATGTGATATTTTAAAGCAAATTTTGAATTTTTAAATTAAACTCTAAATAATACAGGGTTCCCACGGGTCAGGGAGAACAGGGAAAACCAGGAATAGTCAGGGAATTTGAAATTACTGAAAAAAGTCAGGGAAAATTGTAAATATTTCTCAAAAACCTGGAAAAATGGTGATATAAATCTGGAAAATGCTTTTTGAGCATTCAATTTATATCGCAAGTCGTGTTACTATGTTGTCTTTTATATCACAAGCTATGTTCTGTTTTATACCGTGAGCTATTTTTTATGTCACAAACTAAATTTTGTGACTGGAATTTTCTAAAAATAGTCTGGAAAAGTCAGAGAATTTTATTTTTGAAATTGAGTTGGAACCCTGTAATAGTTGTCTAAGCAAGCAGTGTCATTGATTAAAAAAATTTCAGGGGGGGGGGGATTTCAAGGGGTGGCGGGAGAGGAACTGAATATTGTAAATTTTCTGCAATAGTGCAGCTAGACCAAAATTTCGGAGGGTGCTAAAATTTTAACTATCCTTTTTAATAAAATTATTTAGTATTTCGATGTATTATTATTTTTAGAGGTCTCTAAATTAGAATACTAATTTAGTTTGATAATTCAGATTGTATTTTTTAAATAAAGATATTTGTAAAAATGTAAGGATAGGAAGTAAAGGTTAAATGAAGAAAAAATACTGCATCTGAGACTTTTCTATTGAGACTTTCATCTGAGACTTTTCTAGCCCCATTCTGCCGACACCCATGATAATAAGTTTTGTGCGCGGGACAGAAAAATTGAAGAATTTTGAAATTTGCAAACCTCTATCAATAACAGATGTTTTTCTTTCTCTCCACTTTCGAGATTTCGTCTATGAAATTTCGGAGGGTGCTAAAATTTTAACTATCCTTTTTAATAAAATTATTTAGTATTTCGATGTATTATTATTTTTAGAGGTCTCTAAATTAGAATACTAATTTAGTTTGATAATTCAGATTGTATTTTTTAAATAAAGATATTTGTAAAAATGTAAGGATAGGAAGTAAAGGTTAAATGAAGAAAAAATACTGCATCTGAGACTTTTCTATTGAGACTTTCATCTGAGACTTTTCTAGCCCCATTCTGCCGACACCCATGATAGTAAGTTTTGTGCACGGGACAGAAAAATTGAAGAATTTTGAAATTTGCAAACCTCTATCAATAACAGATGTTTTTCTTTCTCTCCACTTTCGAGATTTCGTCTATGAAGTTAAAAGAGAGTTGCCATGGTAACCAAATTATCAAGTATCTTATCGAGATGCAAAAAAAAAAAAAGGGGGGAAATGATTTATCTCTAAAAGATTTTGAGTTATAAAATGTTTTGTGAAAAAATCGATGTTTCGTAAAATCTAAAAATATAGATCGCTAATCCATATTTTGTTAAAATGTTTATATGGTTTGAAATAGGATTAAATGACCTTTCAAAATATACCAGTTGTTAAGAAATGGGACTATTACTCTTTTGTACAGAGCATTTCAAAAAAGACGAACGAGAAAAAGAGAAATTTTGGACCCTTTTTAAAACTTTTTTTTTAAATAATCCGTATTTAAAAAAAAAAAAAATCATAAGAATCGGTAATAAATGATCTTTCTCGTGGTACAGGCGTATTTTCAATATCTCGAATCTATAGCAGGGATCGCTTTATAAAAACACACGAAATTTTCCCTCTGTGCTTCTTCTTTTGTGGAACGCGCTGAATTCAACTTCGAGGATGAAAAATACGATCTGCTTGCTTTTTGATTAGACATAGGCTGACGTTTTAATAAATATCTTCGGAACTAATTAAAATTTTAAAATTCTTTTTTCACTATCCCCTCGGGAAGGTTTCTGATCACCCGCATGTCAAATGTTATACTTTTATGTTCAGTAGGGGCTGAACGTATAGATAGATGCACAGACAGACAGACTGACTAAGAGACAGACATCTTTTATTATTATAGATTTCGGGAAAGATGTCAATTACTGGAACATGTCAATCACTGGAACACCTACGCTATATCAGTATTTTCATAATACAATAATGTAAGTTTTAACCATATTTTGTTCCCTAATTAAGTGACGGCAGAAAACGTATAATACAGACTTTTAAATGATATATCACATGCGTATGTTTTTAAAATTTTTATTTTAAGGTAAAACCTTTTGACTTTTAATATCTTTAAAAATACACATTTAATTTTCATTTAAAAATTATGTGTTGTTACGTTAATTACTTATAATTATAAGATATTTATATTATTATAATATTTATATTTGTAAGTTTCAACATGGGATGGCCATTTCTTTTTTCTTTCTTTTTTTTTTTTTTTTTTTAAACATACGTTATGTTAATATGGAAATACTCATAGAATTGTATTTTAATTTACAACTCAGTATCCATTGGCCGTCCCATGCTGAAACTTACAGTAATTATAAAGAATAAAAGTAAGAATAACATACAATTTTTAAAAGAAAATTAAATTTGTACTTTTTGAGATATTGAAGGTCAAAGGTAAAAAGTTTGACCTTAAAATGAAAAATTTTAAAAAATATGTACATGTGATTTATCATTTAAAAGCCTGTATTATAAGCTTTCTAATGATACCTGTTTTATATTAGGTGTACAAATTAATACGGTCCGTTTTTTAGCAATAAAAAAAGTATTTATTATTAAACCAAAACAAAAAATACATTATTCAAAGTATTGTCCATTATTTTCTACTATTTTTTCCCATCTCTCCAGCAATCGTCTGATTCCATCTCGATAAAACAACTCATCTTTTTCGCTCATCCATGTTTCGAGCCATTTTTGTATTTCTTCGTAAGAAGTGAACCGCTGACCGGTCAGATCATTCTGCATTCGTCGGAACAACCAGTAGTCGGAAGGGGCGATGTCCGGAGAATACGGCGGGTGCAGTAGGACGTCCCACTTTAGCATCTCCAAGTATTGTTTCACCGGGTTAGCGACATGAGGCCTTGCGTTATCGTGCAGCAGAATGTGCAGCACTGAAAACAGCTGTCATAGCCTAGCATTTGTGGCAGCTAGCGCCATCTTTCGAAAACGGACCGAATTAATTTGTACACCTAATATCTCTAAGTTAATCAGGGAAGACAATATGGGTAAAACGTACGTTAAGTTATTATGAAAATACTGATAGAGGTTACACTTTAATTTATAACTCAGCATCCTATGGCAATCCCAAGCTGAAAATCACAGTAATTGTAATAACACAATAAATCAAATGTAAGAACAATATATAATTTTTAAAATGAAATAAAAAATGCACTTCTTTCAAAGGTCAAAAGGTTTGACCTTGAAAGAAAAAGGTAAAAAATATGTGCATATGATATATGATTTAAAAGCCTGTATTAAAAGCTTTCTTGTGATACCAAATTTATGCCTTAAAATGAATTTGGTAACAAAATATGGGTACATTTATAATACAAGAATTTTGAAAATTCACACATTTTACCCATTTTTGCAGCCCTGTATATCAAAAACTAAAAGAGATAGGGACTTATTATATGGTATATATTCATTTCTCTATAGAACAAATAAATGAGCCCAGTTTCATAGAGAAATCTGAGGTGGGGGGGGGGGGTCAGGTTACATAAACTTTGTTTTCTTGCAAATCACTTAGCGATTTTGAGAGAGAAAAAAAAAGGTTACAGATTTTTTTTATTTTTTTCTTCCCAGATGAAAAACAGTCTTACTTAACTTATTAATTAGCTGTCGCAGCCCTAGAATAATGTATAGTGCAAATCTTGTCTTTTAGGAAACTGCTCGAAGGATTTTGATATGAAATTATAGTTAGAGAATTGATATAATAATTTGATTTGAATTTTCCTTATCTCCAGGAAAATTAGCTTTTAATGGTAAATCGCGCTGCACCCTGGGCATACAGATAATAAATATAGTTATTGTTAAACAAACCACTGTATCTACACAACAAATGTTTTTTAGAATGAGACCAAGTGAATATGGTCATCCAAGTACTAAAATAAAAAGAGAGAATGCAAGAGGGTGGTTGTGAAGTGAGCAATCTTAATGCATCTTTTTAAATGTATGTATGTTCAAAAATTAATTATTTTTTGTATAATGAATTTCGTTGTATAAAACTCTTAATTTGTGTATCATCATTATAGTTATTTTGCCTATTAATTTATTTAATGTTAGTCTATTAAGTCTTAAATTTCGAATTTTAGTTTATAAAGTGTATATATTTCAGGTAAAAACTTGTTGTGAGGCCTGTAAAAGTAAATTTACTTCTGTTTAGTCATGATTTTTAACTGGTTTTCTGATGAAATGTATATATATGTAACGTATTGTTTCTTTAGTAGATGATTGACAGTCACTTCATATTAAGATAGCTCACTCAATAAATATCCCAAAATAGTTTATGCAGTCGTTTATTGAAGACAAGACACTTAGTCATTCTACATTTTATTAACAGTCCATGAATCATATTATTTTTAAATTTATTATCGTTATCTCTCATTTATTTTAAATTTGAAAATATTAAAAAAAAAAAAAAAAAATTCTCTCCATATTTTCTTATTTGTAGAATTAGTATTCCTTCTTTATAAAAAGTCAAAATTTAGTGTCTGATATATTGATTCTGTAGTGATAATCTAGCAAGGAAATGTATTTTTAATGATGTATATAAACGTCATACTAAATAGATAACAGCCAGATTTCCTTTTTCTTTCAGTTTAGTTTTAATTTACAGATAATCATGGTCATTACAAAAGTGCTTGAAAACTTTCCAATCACTGTTTTATATATTTACTTCTGTGTTATGAAGTTTTGTTCTAAATAAACATTTAAAATGTGTATTCCTTTCATAGATAAAAATAATTGCTAATACTGAAGGTAGAAAAGTTACTGTAAATGAACATGTTGATCATGAACAAAAATTTGCTGATGATAAAGGTCTTTCTAGACATTCAAATTCTGTCTCTTCATTAGGGCCAAATCCTTATTTCTTCTGTTTCATCTGTTGTGAAAATAAAGGTAACATTTAAATTTTCTTAATTTTACATTACTGCTTTTTTGAATTGGTTTTATGTGAAAAAGTAATTAAATAATATCCTAAATTTTTTTCTTATTTTAATTTCTTCTTTATTGTGTCATAAACAGCATCACTTTAAGATATCTTAATGTTTTTTTAACACGTTAATCGCCATGTCAGTCATATGTGCCTGACGCATTTTTAACATGCATTTTTAACTAGGAAATAACCCTAAAAGGAATATGATATACGCCGAGTAATTATTAACACGTTAATCACCATGTCAGTCATATGTGCCTCACGCATTTTTAACTAGGAAATAACCCTAAAAGGAATATGATATACGCCGAGTAATTATTAACACGTTAATCGCCATGTCAGTCATATGTGCCTGACTCATTTTTAACTAAATTGTCTAATAAAGTTACCATGGCCCATGTGAAAATTTTTCTGATATTATCGTGGCGATTAACGTGTTAAAACTCTATAGGTAAAAATCCACCGCTTCTTTTTTTTTTTTTTTTTTTTTCCTATTTGGAGGGGGGAAGGGGTGTGTATTAGACTTAACCTCCTTGCCTTAAAAAATAGCAAACTAGAAATGTTTTCACAATTTACTAAAATGAAGGTAATTGAGATTGAAAGTATAGCTATGCATAAAAGATAAACATTATGAGTATTATATGTGCAGAGATGCTAAGTTTTTTTTTTTTTTTTCACTGCATCTCTCCTTTTTCAGATATTTCTCAAATTTCTCCTGCACGCCCTTTATTTTTTATGGTTATCCAAATTTTTTTTCTTCCTTGAAATTCTGCCTGAAGCAACCAACTTCTGTCCAGAAGGAACTCCTTAAAGCCAATCAATACATATTTCTCCATTGTCTTTATATCTGACGCCACCTCGGAGTTTTAGTATAGTTTATAACATATCTTCGTTTCTTCAATGGGCGTAAAATGTAATGGGGATAAAGAGACATGATACTTCACTTTTTTAGCTTTCAACATCAGCATGTGCTTGTGTTATGTATCTGTATGTCTGAGTTTCCACATGATGTTAAATGTTTATAGAAAATATTTCACCTTTCTTTCTCATGATAATTAGTTTTTGCTTTAGATATTGGCTGAAAAAAAAAAAAAAAAAAAACATTATTTTGAATATCATTTACTGATTCCCCCATATACAGTAACCACCGCTTAATAAATTCACTAGTTAATAAAATCAGCCACTTAATCTGGTCAAATTGCCAGGACCGAAATCAAATCAATACAAACTACTTTTAAATACGGCGCTTAATAAAATCATCATCGCTGGTTAATAAACTCAAAAATATCTCTTCAGCAGCTAAAAAATACCATTTATACACACTAAAAAAAGAAAAAAAATTTGAAACGGAAAAAAAAAAAAAAGTTAAAGCACAACAAACCTTCAGTTATCACTCATTTTCGAAGATTTTACATTTGCAGTACAGTTACAAATTAAACATGCTCCGTAACTTATCTCCGTTAACAATTTCAAGAAACGTATTCTTCAGAATGGAGTAATAAGTTACAAATTTGATTTTAAATGATATATATATATTTAATTTCTAATTATTAAAAGGCAATTTCTAGTTCTTAGTTTTAAATTACTATAATTTATAAGGTTTAAATGGAAAGATTTTAAATTTATAAGAGCAGCATGAACTTTTAGTAAAGTAATGATGGTTTTCTTCAAAGAAATGTGCATGGGAATTCGGACTGCATTTAATTTACTTATATCAAAGAATTAATATTGTTTACTAATTCCATTATTCGTTACCTTTTGAAGTTTCTTTCCAAATTCAGGGAAGTAATACTTTTTCCTTAAGTGCAGGAACGTTCGCCAGATATAAAAATCAGCCATTTAATAAATCGCTTTGTCCGAGAACAATTGTGATTTCAATAAGCGACGGGAACTGTATAGCTTTGTCTTTGTAAGGAAATTCTTTTGTGCAATCTACAGCGCGCTCATCTGGAAAAAAAAAGCCGATGTTGTTAAACATATTAGAATTTAAAAACACATAACTTTAAAATTCAAAAAATATGAAGCTTACTAACTATTTAATAATTGGCAAAAACTTTAGGCTCCATCCTTACTTACTTTCACCTGAGGCCCCCGGCATTATTAGAAGTTCAACTTCAGCGGTAGCACTTCTGGTGGTAAGTGTATTATCCTGGTGTCGCCTAGGATTAGTTGGCAGATTCTTATCAGATGGGTTCAAACTCAAACGATGCCAGCACAGGGCTTGTTGCCATTGCAAGAATCTAAATTACTAAGTATTTCGACTGTTTTCCGGTAGTATGTGTAAGTTGGGTTTTCGTAATCTGTGATCTTCTTAGCTTTATTAAAGTGGATATCAATATCCTCGTTTTGCATGGTTTTAGCAAGGGCGGTACGGTAGTACTCCTATTAATTTTATCTGAAACGTGTTCCCTGATTTGACTTTTAATCCTTCTTTTTGTAACTTCGATGTAGCATCTGTTGTTATCACTATGCCAGGAGAATTTTATTTGTAATATTCCATTCTCCACTTTGCAAGAAGCTTCAAGTAAGCCCTTTTAATTCATGGTAATTTTTTTAAATATTTGTTTTTAAAGCAATTTTATTGTAAAAGTTTCAAAATAATAATAATAACGTTGAACGTAAATGAATATCCGTATGTTGTTTCCATGTGGGCATGAAAAAGGTAACTTGAATTTCATTGTTTAGTCACACGGATTAAAATGGCTGCTTCATATTGTGAAACTGGGACAATGGCTTCATTCAGCTCTAACATCTCTGAAAGCATGGCAATGCACTTCTGATTGTGCAAACATAATGCTGTGAGACCGAATCAGCAAGTGCTGAGGTAAAAATTAACCTCGAAATTCTCCAGTAAGGAGTAAGGCTGAAAACCAACTTAGGCCGAGTTGAGGCAGGGGAAATACAAACACAAACATGCATCTGCAAAGCACTTTTTTTAAATTGAAAAGAAATGAATAGTGGTGTATTTACATCACATATCCTGGTAAGATCTACTAAGAATAATTTATAAAACCAGAAACAAAAACTGTAAGTTGAAGACAAGTCTGATTAGAATCAACACATGCTTATATTGTCAAAAGCATCTTTATTTGTACTGTACTAGCAAAATTTTAACAAAGTTATAGATATTTTTCATATAATTTAACAGAATGTTATTATATATTTAAGGTGACTAGTTGAGAAAAAAATTAAATGGAGATTTCTTACATAAATTACATACAAAGTTGCGATTTTCTTATCTGTTTTCTTTTTTTGAAATGCAAATAATATGCTTATACAAGATTTCCTCTGCCAAAAGAGAGAAGAAATTTCCTTTAAAAAGCAAATGCAAAAACAAATCATTCCTTATAATATACTAAAACTCCAAGATAACTCCAAGGTAAATGTCCTTTACGGTAGAGTACTTTCTAGGTAGGGGATCCCCCTCATCATCAATACCAGCCACCTCTGTGGTGCTTGGCCCTTGTATCGTTTTAGCAAACTGATGAGTTTTTCTTTCCTTCAAAATGCGGTACCAAGTGGAATCTATTCCGGTGTTTGATTCGTCATGGTTGCATGAGGTTGATTGGCTTAAAATTTCTACTGTCTCACGTAGCAAAGCATATTGAGGGTTATTGTAATGAGCTGTTTTCTGATCATTATTAAAATCAATATTAATCTCCTCTTTTTGATGGATCCGGGCAAGAGCAGTTGTACTTTTCACATATTTAATATTGTTTGTGTGTTATTTAATGAGTGTTTATTTTTTACATGCCAATATAACAATATATATGACATGTACTTTTCTCGTATTTACGAGAAAAGTACAACGGCCCTTGCCCGGATCCATCAAAAAGAGGAGATTAATATTGATTTCAATAATGTTCAGAAAATAGCTCATTACAATAACCCTCAATATGCTTTGTTACGGGAAACAGTAGAAATTTTTAACCAATCAACAGCATGCAACCACGACAAATCAAAAGACAGAATAGACTCCACCTGGCACCACATTTTGAAGGGAAGAAAAACTCATCAGTTTGCTAAAAAGAAACAAGGGGCCCAAGCACCACAGAGGTGGCTGGTGTTGATGATGAGGGAGATTCCTCTACTTAGAAAGTACTGTTTTGTAAAGGCCACTTACTTTGGAGCTGAAAGTAAGGTTGTTTTAGTATATTATAATGTTTAATGACTTGAAGTATTTGAATTTAAATTGATTGATTCACATTCAATTTAATAAATTGTTAGATGATATCTCTGTATTATAAGTTTTTTTTATATATATGTATATCTAATTATTCATGTATTATCCTTAAATTCTTCCCTGTGAAAACAGAATAGAAGACAACAAAAGTATCATTTGTATGTGTCAACATTTCATTTTAATTAAATTCATTTTTAAGAAGCTTTCTAATAGGAATATTATCATTTTTGTTTTTATATAGAGAAGCATATTATATAGATTTTTTTTTTTAATAGCTTTAAATTTTTATAAATTTTAGGTACCTTTGCATGTAAAGAGTGTAAAAAACCCTACTGCTCAGATGATTGCTGGGTCCTTGATCCAACCCACAAGGAAGTTTGCAAGAAAGGGTATGTTGGTAATGTTTTTTAATGATTTTCAAAAAAATACTTATTAAATTTTTCTTTGAATTTGCTGTATTTGTTCATTTGATAATAATTTTTTATATTTTCTCTATTAAAAAGTTTTTGAATAATAATAATAAACAAGTGTTTAAAAAGGCACAATTACAAAGTCGTCATACTTATATGTATTTGCATGACAATTTTAGGAAGGAACTTGCTGAACCTTTATTATGCATTTACAAAAATTCTTCTGCTCAAAATTTTGACAGTGGCATATCAGAAAATGGCTTTTCAGAGCCTGAAACATCTCACAAGGTAATTTTTCATAAATTGTGATTAAATATAAAATTTTTTGGTTATTTAGTTAATTGTTTATATTTATTTAAGATTATTTAAAACTAAAAATGTCCTAACGAGAAAGAGGGGGGGGGGGGGAATAAAACATGCTGAATTAAGGTAAACTTTTACATACTCTGAAAAACATATTTTTCCCTTGAAGAAAATTTTTTGGGAATGTTAATTTTACTTTTTTAGTGCATTAGAATCTTTTTGCAAGGTTAAACTCTATATTTCTAACAGATTTTAAGTTTGTATGTAGCTTCATTATACTATGTTTTTCTATTACTTAATGCCAAACTTTGAAAGGATTGTGTAGCTCAAAGATAATTTAAATTTAGGAAAATGCATTTATAATTTCATGTTATGTTTAAAGAGGTTCATAAATTTAAAGCATATATTTATTATGATTTAGCAAACTATCTTACAGTTTTCAAGTATTTTCATTAACATTTATTTAACCAGGTTTGAAAAGTTACTATTTTCTTAAATTTCTAAAAAAATTTAAGCAAACCCTTTTTTAATGGTGGAATTCTGTAGAGACCCAGTTAATTCAGCATAGAATTATTATTATAATTATTATTTTTTTTTTTTGGGGGGGGGGATTTATGTATAGTCTGTTCAACTTAAACTGATACCGAAAGTAAACAAAACCACGTGTTGTTTGGCGATATGGATAATGTCACAGTTACTGTTGGCGCTAGCCAAGGTCACTCATTTCTCCCCTTCTTTTGTTGGAATTTTCCCACCTCTTCTTTTATAACCTTAACGATTTTCTCTTACTTTAATGGATCTTTCATTGTTGTATGTTTTTTAAGGTACAAGTGTTTGTCATAAACGCCAAAACACAAAAAGATGTGGCGGTGAGATAGTTTTATCTTTTAACGAGCTCTTTATAGTTTGAAGGGGGGGGGGGTGACTAAAGGATTAACCTTAGCACATTTTTTTTTCATGAATAACAAAAGTCGCCATTTCCGCTGGAAATACACAAAAATGGAATACCTTGGTAACCCATTTGTTTACTTCTGGTATCACTTTAACTTGAACGGACTATAGATATGTATTTAATAAAAAGTAAAAGTAAAGTTTTTTTTTTTTTATTTGATTAATATTATATACTGCTTTAAATTTTTTAACACAACAGTTTATTTCTTCAGTTTAAATAAAAATTAAATATGCATTTGAAAAGTCGTAATTTTTCTTTCTGTTTCCAAAAATTCTAATCTTCCATCGTTTGTGTTTAAGTTTTAGCTTTCTTTTTTGCATTTCCATTTAGCACAATGTATTATTTAAAAGAATTTAGCACACAATTAATTTTTTTTTTTTTTACTGTTTCCTTTTTAATGTTAATTTTCACTTTTTTTAATATTTAATGTAATTATCAGTTTGTTTGTATGAACATTTTAATTATTCAGATACTTTTGATTTTTAAGGTTCCTAAGGCAATCGAAAAAATAGTTCTATCATCTAACGTTGTTGAATTGGTATGTATTTTTTATAGTTTGAACATAAGTTTGATCATAAGTTTTTAATGACTAGACACTAGTCATGTTCATATCTTAATATTCCACTTTAAAAAAGTCTTTATAAATAAATATATATACACCCCGCGACAAAAAGACAGGTACAAAGGGTTTTTTCTTTGATTTTTCATAAAATAACATTATCTAAATTGTGCTTATAATTTATTATTATTATACAATAACACTATTCTCAGACAAATTTTTGTATTAAGACTAATTTAGAAAAGTTTTAAGATTAAAATTTTTCTAATTTAAGACTACACTCCTCGACAAAAAGATAGGAACAAAGGTTTTTTTTAAATTTTTCATAAAATAACATTATCTAAATTGTGCTGATCATTTATTATCATAACAAAATATTATCATATCAAAAACATATTAAATATCTGAATCATATTAAAAAACTTAAAAAAAAAAAAAAAAACCTTTGTTTTTATCTTTTTGTTGCGGTGTGCAGTCTTAAATTAGAAAAATTTTAGTCTTAAAATTTTTCTAAATTAGTCTTAAAACAAAAATTAGTCCGGGAAATAGTGTTATTTTATGATAATAATGAATAAGCCCAATTTAGATAACGTTATTTTATGAAAAATAAAAGAAAAAATCCTTTGTACCTATCCTTTTGTGGCGGGGTGTGTGCATATATATATATATATATATATATATATATATATATATATAATATATAAATTAGCAATGTTTTTGTCATAGGTGATTGTGTTCAGGTATTTTGCTTGATTTAAAGTATTTATTTCATTTTCAGTACGAGAATTCTAGTTTTTTTTATAGTTAAATTCATAAAATAAGACTAATACATAGGCGTAGCCAGCTTTCCGAGCGGGGGGGTGCCCAAATTTTAAACTAAAAGTTACAATATGAATACTTTATGAACATAGTGCGCATATGCATGCATATGTGCGTTTTAACTCGTGTATAAAACTTACACAAGTTAACACATGTACGTTTTAAAATATAAATTAAGCAACTTTCTCTTAGACTAAATAACTAGACTTGACGCAGAACAGAAATATCAATATTTACACAACGTTAAAAATGCCAATGTAAAAAATTGTTAAATGCAGGCTGCAGATTCGGTAGCGTAAATCGGTGCATTTGGCTTCCTTTGAAATATTATTTGATAAAGTTTGGACTTTCAGAGTAGTGCTGCTATCCGTTTAACAGAAAAGGAACAGAAGTTTGAAAATTGATTAAAACAAGGAAAGAATGTTGCATAAAAAATATTAAATGGTGTCAAATATTTGGTTTCAGTACGAAACCAATGCATGCTAAAAGATTAAATAAAAATCTTAAACCTTAAGTTATACACAAAAACCTAAAAACTAAACTACGGAAAAACTTATACTATGGTACTTAAATTGCGCGCACAGAGTGATAAAGTAGAATTATAATGATATGTTTACTTTATTACCATGTTTTTATTAACTTCGATTCTTGTTTGTTTGTGTGTTTGTGAGGGACAAATCTTGCAATCGATTTTAAACTAACTTCCCAACTAGCTAGATATTTGAAATTTTCAGGACAGCTCACAACACGGTGACAATACATTTTTCTAATAATTTTAGTCAACTATTTCAAGTCCCGCTGCCTTCGGCAGCGTTTATATGATTCAACAGAAAATTTATTTAACTAACTTCCCGACTAGCTAGACATTTAAAACTTTCAGAATAGTTCAGAACACGGTGAAAATGCATTTTCTTAATACCTTTAGCCAACTGTTTCGGGTTCCTGCTGCCTTCGGCAGCGTTATCAGTACAAAGCTTGCAATCGATTTTTCACTAACTTTCCGACTAGCTAGACATTTGAAACTTTCAGGACAGCTCACAACACGGTGACAATACATTTTTCTAGTAATTTTAGTCAACTATTTCAGGTCCCGCTGCCTTCGGCAGCGCTTATATAATTCGACAGAACATTTATTTCACTAACTTCCCGACTAGCTAGACATTTGAGATTTTCAGAATAGTTCAGAAAACGGTGAAAATGCATTTTTTTAATACCTTTGGCCAACTGTTTCGGGTTCCTGCTGACTTCGGCAGCGTTATCAGTACAAAGCTTGCAATCGATTTTTCACTAACTTTCCCACTATCTGGACATTTGAAACTTCCAGGACAGCTCATAACACGGTGACAATACATTTTTCTAATAATTTTAGTCAACTATTTCAGGTCCCACTGCCTTCGGCAGCGTTTATATGATTCAACAGAAATTTTATTTAACTAACTTCCTGACTAACTAGACATTTGAAACTTTCACAATAGTTCAGAACACAGTGAAAATGCATTTTTTAAATAGCCAACTTCGGGTTCCTGCTGCCTTCGGCAGCGTTACCAGTCCAAAGCTTGCAATCGATTTTTCACTAACTTCCCGACTAGCTAGATATTTGAAACTTTCAGGATAGCTCAGAAGACGGTGGCAATACATTTTTTTTAAATACTTTTAGTCAACTGTTTCAGGATCCTACTGTATTCGGCAGCGTTCATATGATTCAACAGAAAATTTATTTAACTAACTTCCCGAGTAGCTAGACATTTGAAACTTTCGGAATAGTTCAGAATACGGTGAAAATGCTTTTTAAAAATATTTTTATTCAATTGCTTCGGGACCCTGCTACCTTCGGCAGCGTTTCCAGTACAAAGCTTGCAATCAACTTTTAACTAACTTCCCGGCTAGATAGCCATTTGAAACTTTTATAATAGCTCAAAAAACAATAGAAAGGAATTTTTTTAATACTTTTATCCAATTGCTGGGGTCTCGGCTGCCTTCAGTAGCGTTTATATGATTCAGCAGAAAATTTAAAAACATGGTTTATAATTTTTTTTTTTTTTTTTTTTTTTTTTTTAATCTTATAATTATTTTTAATCTCATTTCATTTCTTTTATTTTACCAGTTTCAAATTATCAACCTACATATATATATATATATTAATTAAATATATTTATATATATATTAAATTAATACAATCTTGTAGCTACTTTTTTAAAATTATTATTTTATTCGTTCCCATACTCATGGATAACATTTATTTTCTGTATTTTAAAACATTGTTGTATTGTTGTAGTTGTGATGTTAGTTTCAAACAGAATAGTACAAACGAGTACTGTGATCGCTATAAAATTAAAGTGATACTTATTAAGATTGTAATAAACTGTTGTGTGTACCATAATATAAAAATGTGATGTGTGTAAAAGTCGCAAAAAATAAAATCAGCATTAAATAAATGTATCGAATCGGGGAAAGTGTAGAAACACGCCACAGACCATTAGTCAAATAAATTTACAAATTACCACTGTACATAAGAATTCCATGAAAAATTGCATAAAGTAAAATGAAAACATTAAAAGGGACACATACCACCATACCAATAAAATTGTACTAAAAATCCCCGCAAAATAAATGTATCAAAATGGAGGACAGATAAAAAGCTAGTGGGGTGTCTCATTATCCGACCGTGCCCTGGCCATCAGCCGAAAATATTGTCTAGCAACCACCACAATTCAAAATTGCATATATAATCGAATCCAGAAACATTCATTAATAAAATAGCACAAAAAATCATCATGACATAATGTTGGAAATTTTCTACCCACACAAATAAACGCCTTTGCTATTTAAAAAATTAAAAGACTAAATAATGGAGCCTATTTTGAGCATACCTTTCTTTGATATTTGTATTTTTTGTGTTGTCTTGAGCTTCCTCTCCGAACTCTCTCTTTTTCTTTTGTTGGAACAATTATCTTCACATTTTTGCAGAACAGTTTTGCGTTTCTTTAGTCATTTAATACAGCTTTAATAGAATTATACACCACCTTCTCCAGATGCAGGATTTTCAGGAAAGTGGAAGAAGAAGGAATCCGAATAAATATTTACACTGTAGCCTAATTTTTAATAATTTTCCTTCTTTATTAATTACAAATACAAAATCGTCTGTTCATAAATACATAATTTATTTTCAGCAATAAATCGTTTGTCAAAGTTCAAAAGTAATGCAAATGCAAACGATTATAAAATGTTTTATTATTATTAAATTTGAGTGACAGCTTTTAAATAGGGTAAAATAAAATAAATAAATAAAATGTGACAGTTTAGTCACAAAAATAAGATATTGTATACTTGACCGACCATTTTTGAGGTGCTTTAAAATGAAAATAAAGTTGAAAATTGTTTTAGAAACAATTTTGTTTGGCATGTATTCTTGTGAAGGGGAAACATTTCTATTGCATCCTTCAAAACCCCTCTGTTTGATTACTCTACCTGCATTCTTAAAACATTTAAGGCTTAAATTAAAAATACTTTTAAAATGATTCAAAGAACTTTCACCCCACAGTAAATTTTTCAAGAAAAGTCTGCTTATGATATGATTTACAATACTAATTTGAACCTTCCAGTGCTGTCTTTTTTTTTTTTTTTTTTTTAATAGCAAATGAGACAGGCCGACGAAGAAATTTTTTTCTTCAGATTGATATGTTTTTCTGTTTCTGATATATTTCTGGATGCTGTTTAAGGAAAACCTATTTAAAAATTTCCCTCATGTACAGTTTCGGAAAAAAAAAAAAGAATTGTTTGAGCTTAAATACATTTAAAAGATAGTGTGTAAATAATAGTCTATTTCAATGCATTTTTTATAAAAAAATGTTTCGAATTTGTTATAACTTCTAGACGAATTCTTCCGATTTTCATCCTTACTTTGTGAAAATTTCTTACGTGATTGGAAAAAAAAGTAATCATGTCTGAATTCAGATTATCAAAACACATTAGAGACACCCAACGCAGTACATAAAAAGTTTGAAAAGTACGATTTCAGAGACCAGCGTAATCGGAAAAAAATTACCCACTAAGTTATTATGATATCAGACATGCATTCAAATCAACAATTACTAAAAGAATTATTTTTGTATTCAAAGAACTTCAAAACCTGAAATTATCGCAAATATTTAGTTTCGAAAATTCGACCCCGTAAATAATACTTAAACTCATGGTAAAGGAAAGTAATTATCATTTTTAAACGTTTTTACTGTACGCAATATAATTTGGTATGAATGCTTTTAATCGAACCTAACTTTTCTTACAATCTTTTTTACAAAAATTATTTTGTATCAATAAAGTATGTTAGTTTCATTATGTTTAGTTCACTTTAAAAATGTTGTTGATATGTACGAACTAGAAATTTTGTACTTAAACAATAAGGTATTTGAACTCTTTGCATGTCATAGTATACGGATCATTATGATATAAATTGAATATGATTTTTAGACTTCCTGCCAATACCTGCTTTTGAGTTATGCCCATGCAGACTAACCACAAGAACCTGGTTATACAATTGAACGGACTTCAAGACATACTATTGTAAAAACTATTTCATATTCAAAAATTGGATCGCAGAACATTACATTTTCCAACATGTATGGGTAAGAGAAAGTTACAAAAAATACTCATTAAAAAAGAAATGACAAAAAAACTTAACTCTCTGTTAAGGCCACAAGCTTAAATAAACTAAATCATATTATCGCCTCTTTTCCTTGAAGAAAAAACAAACTACTAATTTTTTTTTTTTTTTTTTTTGTTTACCAAGAAAAACTACTGTGCAAGTAAATTTGGATTTATGAACAATTTAGATTATTCTTTTAAATATATTTTACCACCATGTTTAAGAAAGTGTCTTTTTAGTTGCATAGAATCAATGGTATTAGTAATAACAATATTTTTTTTTAACCTTCAATTTTTTTTTTTTTCCAATATGTTTTTGTTAAATATTCTGAATATGTGTGCGTGAGCGAGGGGGTGCCCGGGCACCCAGGGCACCCCCCCTGGCTACGCGCATGTAATAGATGAATTTCATGTGACTGCTAAACTTGATAAAAATTAATATTTCTTAAAATGAGATCACTGGACCTCCCTGCAACAAATTGTTTTCTTGCCATATAGAAACTTCTTGCTAAAATTTCAATTTTTTTTTCGTGAATTCACAATCACCTGTGGTTTACATATATGTTAATGTAATAATGATGTATTTGATGTAGAAATGGTCGTAATATTGTATATTTTCAGTAAATTTAAAATATACTTAACCACCTATGACAAATTAAATATATTAGACACAAAATTAAAAAATTTAAAATGACTTACCAGAGGCAAGAAGTTTCAAAGTTGAGCACATCCCCCCCCCCTTTTTTTTTTTTAGAAGAAAACATAACTAGTATTGGTAGCCACCTACAATATTCAATAAACAAAAATATTTATTATTGATATGCATTGTTATAGTAAAAAGTCTGAGTGTCATATTAAAGTAGTTACTAAAGAAAGCTAATAGCTATGTTTATTATAGTCATATAAATAAAATATACAAAAACATAATTAACCTAAAACCAAATGCACAATATTTGTCCCCTACTGTAAGGATACATTTAACAAAATTAAAACAGAATCTGCAAAATTGAACATATTCTCTATAAAAACCCAATAAGAATATTTTTCAGTGTATTAAGAATGATAAAGACTCCTTCCCTTATCAATCTAATAAAAACTTCTGAAGGTTATATCTGTACTGATAAGTATAAAGGATTTAAGTCCATATTCTTGATTTTTCAGGAGACGAAAAATAAAGTTAAACTAACTAAAAACTAAGCAGAATCGATTAGGAAAAATGAATTATGTTGGTTTATATGCTTTATACCATTCAGTGATTGCCAATCTTCATTTAATAAAGGGAAAAAATTGAATTAAATATTTTATACCAAAGATTAGTGCTAAATTTCTGACTTGAATCTTTTTTTACCAATGGATTTTCTCAGACTAAATGACATGGATTTAAATCCTTTATACCAATCGATAGAGAATTTTCTTCTGAGTCTGATTATGTACTTAACTCAAAATCGACATTTTTGGACTTAAATCTTTTAAAGAAAAGAAAGCGTGATCAAATACAATAAAATTATCACAGCTATAAACAATTATAATAGAAACATTAAAATAAATGAGTGTGTGAAAAAATTAGCCAAATACCAAAACCATAATTGCACAATAGTCAAAGGAAATTTTATTCAATGAATGTACTTAAAATTACAGTAGTACCTTATGTAAATGCACTGACCAAAATCAGCTCAATTTTTCTACATTAACATTATTCCAAAATGATTTTTATTGTTTACATCTTTCTACTTTTTTCTGTAACGCAATCAATGACAGATTTTTCTATCCATTTACCACCCTCTATCTATGATTAAACCATATGTGTATGTGTGTCATATGAAGTGATTATAAATTAAGCTCTTTAAAATTTCTGATTAAATAAATTTATTGCTTGTGTTCTTTGCTTAAGTTTTTTTTTTTTTTTTTTAATATTGATTTTTTATATCTAAAGGCCACTGTAGTAAATATAGAAAGCCCTTCTAAATTTTGGATACAATTGGAGAAATTCTCTGAAGATTTTATGAGAATGGAAGAAAAGTTGACATCTTTTGAGAAAGAATTGAAACATTTTCAAAATATATCTCCTCAACTCTATTGCAGCACTTTACATAACAATAAAATATGTCGAGCGAAAATACTGAAGGTAGAGAAACATTTTTATTATTAAAATAAGCTCATAACTCATTATATAATTTTTTTTTTTTTTTTTTTTTTTGAATGAAGTGTGTCAATATAAAAATTCATTTGATATTATGAATAAACATTTAAATCTATGTTCTGTAATTTGTATGTATAAATTTATAAATTATGTTATTTCCTAGTTAATTCTAAAATTATTCCATGTTTAAAGCCATTTTAATTTTTATACTTACAATTTTTCAACTAGACAGTTATGAAATACCTTTAAAAAGGTAGAGAAACTATATCTTTTGCATGCAAAAGATAGTTATTAATATAAAAACATTTATATCCATGTTTTAAAAATATTGATTAGCAATAAATAGTTTTTCAATATTTCTTGGATAATAAATTATTTTATCCTTTCTTCCACATTTACTAGAAGAAAGTATTGGTTTCGTAAAAATTTGTTGGTTTTCAATTTTTGGTGGATTTCCACATTTTGACCATTTTTAGAAAATGTCTATCTGAAAAGATATTTTAGATTTCTAATAGCAAAAAAAAAAAAAGTTGTATTTTGACATCCTCAATTTGGGAAAAAAATAAATAAAAAAATAAATATTTGTATCTTTAGTTCGCGTAGGACCTTCAAAGTTTGAAAAAAGGTCAAATTTCGAAATTTTTTATTGAAATACAAGAATTATTATTTACTGGCAAAGTCCCCGGTTCGGGATCAAACCGAATTCCGAATGCGGGAAAAATTTCAGAATCAAACTCGGAATGTACAAAACTTGGCCTGATGCTGCCTGCGTGCCAATAGATCAAAGTTTGTTAACGAAACCATTTTTTAATTCATGAAATCGAATGAAGGTAGTGAATCAACAAAATCTTTTCTCGCTTCGCTGGTCACTATATTTAAAGGAAACTCTTTTCTATATTGCTTTACAAACAAAAATAAATTTTAAAGAAATCATGAAATTGCTTTAAAGCCCGCTTTGGTTTTCTGCTGCCTTTGGCAGCGACCCCTCATTCGCAGCCTCTCGGGTGTCTGCCCATATTGCCAGTGGCAATAGCTTACCAGTGGGCTTCCATTTGGGTGCATATCAGATGACAGTTTCAAAACGGACAGTATCAAAAAAATTGAAGTTGCCATTAAGTAAATTGGAGTGTAAAGGTTGATATTTTTTATTTACCAACTATGTGAAAAATACCAGAGCCGGGAATCGAACCCGGCATTTCCGCTTAACGCACGGATGCTCTGCCACTGAGCTACCCTGGCTCACAACCAGCTAGCATACTTGCCAACTTTTCCGGTTTTCCCGGAAGACTTCCGGTTTTTTAGCGTATCTTCCGGTCTTCCGGACAGATGATGAAATGTTCCGTTTTTAAAAAAGTCGCGGATATCGTTCGTTTTAAAAAGAAACCCCAAATGTTCTACGAAAAATCCCGATTCCCAATCTTTCTCCATCCATAACATGAATGTCAATATTAATTTCAAACATGCTTTATGAGATTCTAGAACATCTAAAGAAATAGAATTGTTAAATATTTCTTGCTGATGTAATTATTTTTTGCCCCCCCCCCTCCCCTTTATTTATCTCCAACTAGTGATCAGCAATCAAATGTTCTGCAGAAGTCTTTTGTCTCCTAATCTTTATCTATCTGCAACATAAATGATAATAAATATTAATTTTAAACTTCTTTCATTAGATTCTAGAAGTACAGTTGAAAGAATTTAATATTTCTTACTCTGTAATTATTTTTGTATCCCCCCCCCTTTCCCCAGATTGTGATCAATTCTAGAAACAATCAAGCAATGGAAGTGCTCAATATTTCTGATGTATGTAATTATTTTTAGACCTTTATTGCTGAATTTAATGAATCTGTTTATTTTTCCTCAATTAAATTAAATATTTGTTTGTCACATTTATACCAAATGTGTAAACATAGGGAAAAAAATGAAAAATAATTTTTTCAGGTAGGAAAATTTTGTGCGCTCCCCCTCCCCCCCTAGCTGGCACCACCCCTGAGTATAGTCAATGTATAGTAAAACATTTTTATAGATTGCTTCAAAATATTAAAATTGTAAAACTGTATTTTTTAATATGTCAAAAAAAAAAAAAAAAAATCTTCCCTTTTTTTATGAAATCTTCTGGTTTTTCAACAAAAATCTTCCCTTTTTTTATTAAAAGTGGTTGGCAAGTATGAGCTAGGCATTTCTCACGTAATATTTGTTGGCCAAGTCACCGAGTCTGCAAACGCAGCTGTATCAAGTGAGAATATTAATCGCAGCACAACTTCATAGACCACGAAATTTCAATTTAGAAATATTTATTCATGAACCGTGAATATTCATTTTAAGTAAATTGGAGTGTAAAGGTTGATATTTTTTATTTACCAACTGTGTGAAAAATACCAGAGCCGGGAATCGAACCCGGGCACCTCCGCTTAACGCACGGATGCTCTACCACTGAGCTACCCTAGCTGGTTGTCAGCTGCTGACAACCAGCTGAAGTATATAAGTACTTATTTATATGTGCTTTCTATAAGTCCTTTTACTGATGATAATCTCTTTCTTTTTATTTTCTTTTAATGTTATGTTCAGAAGAATATTTTGAAGTTATTAGATTAATTTTAGTTGTATTAAAAATAAAAATTAATCGTAATTAAATTATAAAGGATTACCACGGGTGAAAGTCTTCCATCTACAGGATGGAACTCAGTCTTTCAAAAATATCCCAGGACAGAAGCGAGACTGAAAAATCGGACGACTTTCCATACTACCTTTGCTATCAGAAACTGTCCCGCTCCGCTCCAGCTAATGATGCCACGTCGCCAACGAGCGGAGGAGACGGCATAAGAAGCCAGATGGAAGAAATGATCGTCTCATCGCTTTCGCAGACCTGCCAACTGCTACGAATAATTCGTATGAATAATTCAATGTTTTCCGTGTTCATTGTTTGTCATTCCTCTTCTGCCGATTCTCTTCACTTTGCTTCATTTTTTCAATAAGATGTTGCCAATCAGAAGGAATTATGCTGTACTGTCTATTGTAGATGGTATCATTAGTGCTTAAAATTTCAATCGCTTCACATTTTAGTGCAAAATTATGGGAATTGTAATGGGCTATTTTTTTAAATTCAAGAGTGTTAGGGTTAATGGGGTTATTGTTGTTAATCCTAGAGAAAGCGGTAGAGAGTCTATTGTATTTTAAATCGGCAAGATGCTCGGATTTACGACCTTTTACATAGCGTTTAGTCATGCCAATATAACAGGTAGGTTTTATAGTCTTTGAATTTAAAGTTTATTTTATAAATGCTGGATGTGTATAAAAAGAAAAAAAAAAGCTTAACTACAGCCCCACTATAGTTCAAAAACTTTATAAACAATAATTGAAACATCTAAATAATATAAATAACGCACAAAAATCTAAATCACTTTTTCACCTCCGCTATCCTATACTGTAAAGGTACAGTCAGCCAAAAAAAAAAAACGCCCCCCCCCCCCCACCACCACCACCTAATTTCGCCGTAAATTACCGTAGAAACATGCGGCTGGTACCTATCGATCTGTAATAACATCTAGTTTTTAATGGTGTAGTCATATTTTGCTTAAGGGGTCGTCTACATATTAAAACACGTATAAACTTCATTTTTTTCAATGACGACCACTATTTTTGACCTCATATTCAGATTTCTGAGATCAAGTCAGTTTGGAAAACCTACCTATTTATATACTTTATATCAATTCTAAACAGAGTTACACGTGAAAATGTGTTAGGGGGTCGTCTGTACATTTAGAAAAAATAAATCGTGATCTACCACACAATATGCATTATTTATTAAATTTCACACCGGAAAAACAGTTCAGAAATATTAGTTATAAAATAAAAAACGATTCAAATTCGCAAAACTTTCTGTGTTAGCTTATAAATTAAAAGATTTTTATTGGTTTCAATTTATTAAACATTGAATAGTTAAATACAACACTTCATATAAAGAAAATTAAATAGCTTGAATCATATGAATCCTACAATGTTGAATTACAAAAATCTAGATACCAAGGTAAAAGAACAATTGTAATAATGATAATAATATTAATAGCGGTTTAAAAAAAAAAAAAAGTGTTTAATATTTAAGAAAAAGAATTATACTTCTTAAAGCAAAAACTTTTTTATTTAAGAGACAAAAATTTAAGTTAAAATACATATATAATAAAATATATATATAAAAACAATTAAAATCTACTAACTAACAATTATTATCTACTTTTATTGGGTATATTTTTATTTTATACAATAAGCATCGCATGAAAGTGTTACTATAAAGATTTACATTAAATTTTAGGCGTACAAACCAACAATAGATAATATACAAAAATATAAATAACAAGATTTAAACAGAAATCCGAGAAAAGATATTTAACATTTTCGCGACCACTGACGTAGTTTCACGTCATTTTAAAATCTGTAACTCCTTCAGTGTGCGTTTCTTTCACAATTTGTGTTTTACGATATTTCTTAAGAATATTCCTTATATTCATATATATACATAAACAAAATAGTATGAATACAAATACTTTCACTAGAAAGAGTATAATTATTATGTATATCCATTTGAAAAGAAATATGGATATAGAAAAAAACTGTTTCCTATTGCCTAGAACGAGTATTCCCCGTTCTGCAGTCGTCTACTGTACGTGAATTCTTAATTTTAAATGTGTAAAATCTATATCTTTAAAAGTAATAAGACATATTACGTTGTTTTAAATTCTTTTTCCGTGATAAATGTGATGCCAGTTTTACGCCGTGATTAGAATAATAGAAAATAAAAATAATATTGCGCTTTGTTTCAATAATAGATATTAAAAAAAAAAAAAAAAAAAAAAAAACACTTCATTATTTAGTATTAAAAAAACATTTAATAAAAATTTTATATTTTATTATGTTACGTCATGCGATAAAATTTAAATAGCATAAACGGTAGAGTAAGCGAATGCGAAAATGTCACAATAAGATTAAAACAGAAAATTTGTTTTAAAAAATCTGATAAAAATTAATAAAAATCAATTATATTAATTTAAAAAAAGGAAAAAACAAAAGTATTGTTCCAAAGTAGTCCTTGTCCTACCGCGTTTTTTTACCGTCATGATACTTAATTTGAGGTGCACGAATCGTAGAATATTCAAGTTAAAAACAAAAGACAAAAGGGACAAAATAGAATTTTAGCAGTGAGAAACTGGGAAACGTTATGTAATATTTAAGAACAGAGACTTAACATTTCAGAATCGGGTATAAACCTATTTGTAACGGAGGCCACGCCTTTACACAGTTTTTCTGCAACTTTACATTATAAAACAAAATTATTTTACATACTTCCAATTAAATCATTTAAATTTTGTCTTCAGCATTCGATGTAGTAAATGCCATTGACATTTATGCATACCAGCGTCACATAGAGAGTCATATACGAATACAGACACTCGTCTTTTTAATATTGTTTCCGCAATATAGAGGCGGGGCTTCATTTCTTTTGGAATTTTTTCACAATCTCTCGCTTGCTTTGCGATAATTTCATAAAAATTAGCCAATTTGTATGATAAACGTCGAAATATTGCTTAGAAAGCAATTAGAATAACAAAAATATAAATTAAAATTGTTTTTCGTCAAAATATATACAGATATTTACGCATAGAGGATACAAATTATAACAGGTGACGGCCCCCTAACAGCAGTAAAAAATGAAATATCACTGTAACTCAAAAAATGTTAGGAACGAGCTGTAAATTTGGAAACCCATGTTTTTGATGATGCCCGTTCTATTTATGCAAAAATCAACATAGGTAATAATTCATAATTTTTTCAAATATGAAATTATTAATAATTTTCATATTTCAAAAAAAATTTTTTAATCAAAAATATGCATGGAATATGTTTGGGTCACTTCATTCTATCATATAAAAAAAACAGAATTTGAATATCGTAATTATTTTGGAAGATATGAATTAATGTTTGTCACATTCATTTAACATTAGCGCCCTCATAGTTTGGCAGCTTATAACTCTGTGAAGAATTGAGCAAAAAATATAATCTATACCATTTTCCGCAATGATTTTGTCCAAAGAATTAAAAAAAATTATAAAAAATGGGGGTTACTATTGAAAAAAATGAAGTTGATGCCAGTTTTAATATGTAGACGACCCTTTAATCAAAATCTAACTATATCATTATAAACTAGACGTTATTACAAATCGATTGGTACCAATCACATGTTTCTACGATAATTTACGGCGAAATTAGGTGGGGGGGTGGCGTTTTTTTTTTTGGCTGACTGTACATTAATAAAAAGTGAATCTAATAAACATAACATCAATATTCTAATTAAACCTGATAAAAATATTTTTCAACGCATCTGCTACGAAAAAGATCCCATCCATTTTATTTACTCATCCGGCATTTATAAAATAAACTTTAAATTAGAAGACAATAAACCTGCCTGTTATACCAGTATGACTAAACGCCATCTAAAAGATCGTAAATCCAAGCATCTTGCCGATTTAGAATACAATACTCTCTGCTGCTTTCTCTAAGATTAACAACATTAACCTTAACACTCTTGAATTTAAAAAAAGTAGCCCATTACAATTCCCATAATTTTGCACTAAAACGTGAAGCGTTTGAAATTTTAAGCACTAATGATGCTGTCAACGATAGAGAGCACAGCATAATTCCTTCTGATTGGCAACATCTTATTGAAAAAATGAAGCAAAGTGAAGAGGATCGGCAGAAGAGGAACGACGAACGAGGGAAACAGAAACCGGCTATGACATTCGAGCACTGAAGATGAACCCGATAGATTTGAAATATATGTGCTCAACCTCCTAAAGGAATTTTTGCAAATGTTTTTAATAAAAATTAATCTATTTGCGAAAAAGGCCATGCCATAGTAAAAGAGTATAATGTACAGTTAATTTAAATTCAATTCTTTAATAATCAACTATCCATATACATGGTCTGTCCCAAAAGTAATGCGCCCATTTTTATTTTAAGAAATTTATTGAACCGATTCGTGCACTTACTCAATATTCTTCGAAATACATTTCTCCTGCTTCAACACGCTTGTTCCGATGCGATTTCCATGCTTTATATGCGTCCTGGCTGTCCATCACAGACATGTCCTTTAGTAACCTCGTTGTAGCCACCTTGATGTTCTCCAGAGTCCCCAAATTCTGTCCTTTAAGGATTTTTTTAATCTTTGAGAATTAAAAGAAGTCGGACGGGGACAAATCAGGTCTGTAAGGCGGCTGGAGGAGCATTGAGACGCTGGGAGCATTGTCATAGTGCAGCTTCCAGAAATTCTTGATATCGCGCCTGACGTGGTTGACCCTTTGCTTTAGCCTTTTCAGTACTTCAACGTAAAATTTGGCATTGACTGGTTGGACAGGTGAACAAATTCAAAATGGACCACTCCCTTGGATTCGAAAAAAATAAAAACAACAGCAAAAAAAAAAAAAAAAAAAAAAAAACAATGAGCATCGCTTTGCCCTGCGATTTGCTCATTCTTGCCTTTTTTGGGCGTGGTGACGACATCGTATGCCACTCTGTGCTCTGTCATTTTGTTTCTGGGTCGTACAAGAAGGTAAAAGATTCGTCATCACTTACCACATTGTCCAAAACAGTCGGATCGTCCTCACAACACTGCAACAATTCTGTTCGAGAGTTTGTTCCATCTTGATCTCGACCAAGCACTCACACAAGGGTTCACTGAAACAGGCACTGAGACTCTGAAGTGTTAAACTTTAAGTTTATGGATACTGTTAACTAACTCCTTAATACCTTCCCCTCTGGTGTTTTTACATAAATGTCTTCTTTACCTCGACTTTCTCCTGTCTTTCTAATTGCTATATATCTCTCAAACATTAATTGTGGGTCATCTACTGGTTGGTAGGGATTTTCGGATATGTCTAATTCATCATCCGATTCTTCTGCTAATATATGACCTTGTTTTTCTATACCTAATTTTGTTTCATCAAATCTGACATGTTTTGTCTCTATTATTTTGTCTTCAGTGGGTAGATAACCTCTAGTACTATAACTATAACCTACTAAAATTCCTTTTTGAGCACAAACTTGAAATTTGTTATGCTTTTGGGATGGAATGTGAGCATAAGCTACACATCCATATCTTTTTAAATGACGGAGAGAAGGTTTTCTGCCGAACCAGCACTTGAACGGTATTTCCCCGGTTGAACTATGCAAAAGTCTGTTTCTTATATAGTTTGTTGTTTGCATGGCCTCAAGCCAAAGTTCTTCTGGAAGATTAGCAGAATTAAGCAAAGTTCTCATTCCATCAAACAACATTCGATTAAGACGTTCTGCTGCACCATTTGATTGAGGTGAATATATGTTTGATCTTTCATGTTTTATACCCAATGATTCTAATAATTTTTGTACGGGAGTACAACAATATTCTAATCCATTATCGCTTCTTATAGCTTTTACTTTTTTATTGGTTTGACGTTCAACAAATTGGATAAAATTTCTAAGTTTTTCACAAACTTTATTTTTACTTCGCATTGGATAGCAAAAGGCTCTTCTACTATAGTCATCAAGAAAGGTTAAAATATAACGATAACCATGCTTTGAAAGATAAGGAGCAGGGCCCCAAATATCTGTGTGAATTAATTCTAAAATGTCTTTTGAACGAATACTTCTAAGTTTTGGGTAGGGCTGTCTTGTATTTTTCCCCATTATGCAAGCCTCACAGCAGACCTCTTCCCCTTTTAATCTCACTTGTGGTTCTACTAGGTCGTTATTAAACATTTTCTTAATAGTTTGTATATTACAATGAGCAAGTCTTTCATGCCAAATCATAATTTCGTTAGTATCTACAGCAAAAGCTTGATTAAATATTTGCTTTGTAGGCTTTGGTATTAGCTTTTTAGATGAGCTTTCAGTTTGTGTACATTGATTATTAGTTACTTCTTTATGATGGCTATTTTCCAAAGTATCTTTTATTTTTAAAACATTAGGTTGGTTATGAATAGGTAAACCCTGTATAACATAAGTTATTTTTCATTTTTGCAGACCATAAATAGTTCCAATCGGGATCAAAAATTTTAAATCCTCTATCAAGTTTAGCATAAAAACCTGTTTTATCCATTCAACTCATACTAATTAAATTTCTATGAATTGTTGGGACATAAAGGCAATCATTAAGTGTAATTCCTCTTATGTTTGGACCATCTTTAATTTTAAACTGCACAATTCCTATACCTTTAACTGGATGAGATGTAGTTCCCATTTTTATCATTGAACCTTCTGAAGAAGGTTTTAGGTATGTGAAAAACTCTTGATTTTGACAAATATGTGCAGTCGATGCACTATCTAATGTCCATTCCCTAGTTGGTAATAAATTTTCGCTTTCAAAGCATTCTGAAATAAACTCTGTTACAAAAGAGGATTCTTTTAAATTAGTTTGATTTTTACTATTACCCTTATTTTTAAACCTACAAATATTTTCTGTGTGGTTGGGTTTTCCACAAAAACTACATGTAACTAATCTTGCTGACTCTTGTTTTAATGAACTAAATGAGTCGGGATGTTTGTGTTTTTCAACAGAAAAGCATTCAGTTGTTTTACTAAGCTCATGCAAGTTACGACGATTATATTCTTTAATTATTTCTGCTTTTAGTTTTGCAAAATTAAAATCTGCATCCTTACAATTTTCAAATTCTCGAGCAAGATAATCGTAATCTTCTGGCAAATTTTGCAAAAGCATGTAACATCGATGTTCCTCACTTACAGTTTCCCCTGCATCAGTTACTTTTCTATACTGATGTTCAAATCTATCAATAAAAGTTGGGAGTTCCTCATCCGGATTTGGTTTCATAGTTTTGAATTCAGCTAAACATAGAGATTTATAAGAACGACTGGCCGTCAATAGATTAGTTTTTAATGTATTCCAGATAATTTCTGGTTCTTCCAAATTATCAATCATTAAAACTATTTCTTGACTACAATAGGTTTTAATTAAACCTGCTGCTTTTGCTTTAGATTGATTTAATTTAAATTGCTCTAGTGGGGATAATTTATCTATTTCTTGAGGATGCTTGTCTGCATCAATCCAAGCAATTAACCCTTCTGTTTGCAAAATTCGCTTCATACTAGTTGACCAAGATTGGTAATTATATCTAGTAAGCAACATTTGTGGATTTATATTCGATGCCATTTTTTTAATTGAATTTTAATATAACTCTAGCAATTACACTCTGTTCAACAAGAACGTGACCGTTCTTATTCAAAAAAGGGACATCACAGCGCCATCTATTTTTTTTGTTGTAATCTCTAACTCATGCCCTAATGCGCAATATAACTTTTACCGGTGTTTAGCGTTGTTTATATTGATAATTTATCTATTGTTACAATGAGTGCAAAATACTTAAAATGTTACGAAGCAGTGTTTCTTGTTAAACATGTTAAAGGGCCGAAGTTATCTTATAAATCGGCTGCAAAATACATGCGAAAGTCTGAAAGTTTCGTCAAGAAATGGGTGAAACGATATGAAGAAGTTGGAAACGTGGACGACCTGCCAGAAAAGGGATCAAGCCGAGTGACAACTAAAAAGCATGATAAAGCGATCCTTCGTCTTTTTCAAGATACTCCATGCCTTTCATTGCGTTCTGCCCAATCCAAACTACGTAAAAAGGGAATAGATGTCTCCTTGAATACAATCCGCAGTCGCTTGCGTGAAAACGATGTATCTTTTCGAGCCACTTTGAAGAAACCATTGCTGTCTGAAAAACACATTCAGAAACGATTGAACTGGGCAAAGGAAAATTTGAATCGAGATTGGGACGATGTCATTTTCACAGATGAGTCTTCTTTCTGGGCTTGGTCAAGTAGGCATAATAGATTGCTTCAACGCACAGTTAAACACCCTGTAAAAGTTCATGTTTGGTGATGCTTCTCCAAACGCGGTTTTGGTTGCCTTTTTGTGTTTACCGGTGTTTTGAATGCTGAAAGAATGTGCAGCATTTATAAAAAATACTTAATGAGGTACGCAGAAAAGTTTTTTGGGTCAGACACAACGACCTGGGTGCTGCAAGAAGACAATGACCCAAAACACCGCAGTGAACTGTGCAGTGCGTGGAAACAGAAAAATAACATCACTACGATGGAGTGGCCGGCAATGTCTCCAGATGCAAATCCTATCGAAAGTGTGTGGTCCTACATGAAGATGCAACTAAGAGGAAAGCCAGTGTACACGGAAAAGCAACTGTGTTATCAAATTAAAAAGGTATGGCGATCATTGCCAGAGGAGTACGCTGAAAATCTTGTTGAAAGCATGCCTAAAAGGTGTCAAGCGATAATAAATAATAACGGCGACTGGACAAATTATTAGGTAATTGCGCAATAGCCAACAACATGTACTTCAATAAAATATGAGAAAAAAATTTGCCTGATTTATTTTTACCAAATACAAGCGGTCACGTTCTTGTTGAACAGAGTGTACTTTTCGATCAATAAAGACTACAATAAAAAAATATTACAATACTTCATTCTTCAGGTTAGGGCTGGGCCCATAACGACTGTTAAACTTTAAGTTTATGGATACTGTTAACTTAAAAAAAAAATTATGAGTGAAAGAATAAATAGTATATAAAGTGGAATACTTAGAAAATATTGTTGCTTCTATAATACACATTTAGTCATTACTTGAAATCTTCATCTACCTATTAGTAATATAAGTTCAATTTTTAAAATACCTTATTTTTGCTGGAAGAATTTTAAGTAAGTACTCCTTAAAAAGTGTAAGATAAGTAAATAAACTTTCACTCATCTAAGCAGCCTGAAGCAAATGAAATCTTGGTGTAAAATTGGTCATAAGAAAAATCTTGAAATAAAACTAAGAATTTATTATAAACTAGCAGACCCGGCCACGCGTTGCTGTGACTAAGTTATACGTTGAATTATACGGCTGTAAACTATTTAGTACAGTTAAATTATTATTTACGAACAAAGACGAAAACGTTGTAGCCGATGTAAAAACCCACAGGGTTGAGATTTGAAACTTAGGTCAAAATTTGGAAGCGATTGATAAAAATTTTCGTAGTGTTGATATTAAGCACAAATTAATTTTATTGTAGGGTCCTATAAATTTTAATGGAGAAGTGATATATATTATTTCTAATGCTACTTTGGATAAAATTGCTAAAATGACTAATATATAAATTAAATTCTATTAAAATTCTATTAAAATAAAAGTATAAAAGAAACAGACGATTTTAAAATCAATTTTTATGGAGGAGTGAAATATAATATATGCTATAATGGATAATTTTACTATTAAATGACCTCATCATTTTAAATATTTTAAAGAGGGCAACAGCTGTAGTTATAAAAGGGAAAACAATAAGGCTAAACCAGAAAAATAAGTAAATTTGATAAATATTTTAAAACTTTAAAATTGGAAATCTTATGAAATATTGGACATTTAAAGTAAATACATGTATCATTTTAAATACAAAAAGATTTTGGAAAAGTTTAGTGTATTTTAACGAAGTGATGAGAAGTTTTTGAGTATGTTAAAATTTTAATAGTAAATTCAAGTCAATAAAGATGGGAAACATTGAGGATTAAGATAAGAATAATTATAAGATTTAAAAAAAAAAAAAAAAAAAAAAAAGAAACTTTTTATATACCATGCTTTTAAATTTTAATATACTAATAATATACAAATTAAAAGGAAAATGATAAATATTCTATCATAGTTTGAAGTCAAATTTGTTTTCAAATGTCTAAATAAAATATCTGATGTAAGATACTAATATTTTGCAGCGGAATAGATTTCATTTCTGTCATCCTTGGCGAAAAAAAAAGAATATCGCCAAATTATCTGGCGAAAATATTTAATTCCTTTCAAAAATCATGGTTATTTTAACAACTTATATTAAAAGAGTAATGAATAATATGAAACAATATTTCGTACAATACATATTACATGTCATACATACGTACAATGAATAATACATATTACATTTCGTACAATGCATACATCTGGCATGTATATTTTCGTGTTACGCTTTTGATCGCCAAATAATAATAATAATAAAAAAAAAAGCCAAGGGCGACAGAGTTTAAAAATTTAAAATTAAAATTTTGTCAATTTGACAGCAAAATAATTCAATCTAACACCCGCGATAACTAATACATATCTATACCCAAATATAAGGATTAAAATCGGGAAATAAATTTCCTCGATTTTTAATAATTTCTTACAAAAAATCCAGTGGGCAATTAACATAGGAAATCTTTTTCTTGGCTGCACAGACGGTCAGTGAGTCACACTTCGCTTGCGTATAGAACTCATAGATATAGTATAGCATATATAGAATAGAGTGATCATTGAGGAGAAAAAAGTTATTCCTTTTCATTTGGGAAAAGACGACGTTTTTACCAAAATATGGCCGTCTTTCCCCGAGTGAATACACACGGGAATACATACTAATATTTTAGCAAATAAAATTTATGAATAATTTATTTGCTAAAGGGGAATGGAAGACTCCAGATACAGTTTCAAATTCATATTTCTTTCTTTCTTTTCTTTTTCTTTTTTTTTTTTTTTCAATACCACTTAATGGCTGTTTCCAAAGCTTTTATTTTTTATCTTTTTTCGGCATCAAAAATCTTTCTACGATAACATGGGGATGAGAGATCTATATATATTACTATATCTATGATAGAACTACATTAGCACTTTATCAATGTGTATAAAATCTTTAAATTGATTATGACGTCAATTTTCGTGAGATGCATAATTTAACTTTTTATAATTTTTTAACGTTCACGTTTGATTAAATGTATTTATTTTTATGTCGAAAGAAAATGAACTCGTATTTTTTTTTTTTTTTTTTTTTGGCAACAATTAAATTAATGGAACTCACAGATATTTTGGAGCAACTTTAATAAAGGTCTATAATTAACAAATAATTGCAATAAAACAATATTGTGACAATAAATTGAGATAAAAACTATCCTATCTCTCAAGTTGGATCAAACTGCACACAGTGTGCAAAATTTCATCAAAATCAGTTCCTTAGTTTAGGAGTTTACCCCGGACAAACATCGTGACACGTAATTTATATATATATACAGATTAAATTATAAAGTTTTGATCAATGAAGCACAAATAAGTAAAAAACAGGATTAATTTCACTGTATTATCTTCATTATAATATGAATTAAATTTACACTTCAGTCTAAGTAACACGTGGCCGGCTATGCTAACACCAAAAATTTAAAAAGTGGAAATAATTGAATTATACGAAATTTATTAATAGGTTAAAAAGTTGAAGATTCTTTGTGTAGATGGCAGCACCAAATATATTTCAGCTTTCATTTCAACCCAGTCGAAAGGTATCGACATCTGTTAGAATCATTTGGAGTTAACAGATAATTGTGACTGTCAAATAATAACAGACAAATAATTAGCAATAAATTAAAATTGCGACTATAATTTGAGATTTAAACTATCCTATCTCTCAAGTTGGATCGAACTGCACATGGTGTGCGAATTTTATTATAATCGGTTAAGTGGTTTAGGAGTCCATTGAGGACAAACATTGTGACACGAGATTTATATATATTAAGATTGATTTATTGAGAATTCTACTTGATCCTTATTGTAACAAAAAAAATATTGTCTTGACAGTAACAAGAGAAAACTTGAAAGTAATTTTCAAACATTAATTTAAATAGTATAAACTCATACCCAATGCCTTTGCAAAGATAAACAAACATTTGGAAATTTCTATCGCTACACCTGCATCCATTCTCTAGTAACTGGCATATCTCCGGATGAGTCTGGTAAGAAAAAAGAAAAGCGATTTGATAGCAGACGAAGTCTTGTTTTATATCCTGCTGATTGGCAGTTAACAGCGAATTTCACCGTTATGCTGGTTGCGTCATCTATGCAAATGCATTGGTATGAAAAATTTAAATAAAGTAAAAAAAAAAAGAACAAAACATCCAAAGTAAAATAATTAATGAATTTTTATAAACGAATATTTATTAAATGTCTAGAGAAAAATTAAGTTTTAGTAGCTTTACTAGTAGCTAGTTATTATAATGCAGTTGCGATCGCAACTGTTATTGCTGAATACCAAAACTGGGAGTTTTCTAATAGAGTGGCAACAGCTCATTAAAGTAAGTTTTGTAAACAAAACAACGTCTAGTTAGATGGTTCTTAATAGGAAACTATAAAATTAAGAAATAAAGTGGAAACTTTGGATGTTTAAGAAAAAAAGGTAATTAAATATATTTACAAATTTAAACCTCTAAGAGGTAAAAAAAAAAAAAAAATTGTATTGAATATGCATGGGGAAACAACGAATGTAGTATGCACTGCATCTACATGAAGGAACTCGGAGCCGACTAGCACTGGTGGCGCTCTGTGTTCCCAAGATTCCACCCTACCTTCCGTGCAAGCGGCAACCCTGTGCGACGGATAGTTGCGGCAGAAGAAAATGAAGCGTATTACTTTTGGGACAGACCATGTATGTTAAAATAAAAATGCTGTTCCACAATCTTCCATTTTAAAATATTTAAATTTTTAAGAATTTTTGTTAGAAATATTAAAAAATTGTATAAAAAAAATGTTAAATATTGGGTTTGACAAACGAACATTAAAGGATTAAGGGATATAAAAATAAAATAATACAATAGTCATGTGTATACCTTTACAAGTTAATATATATTGTTTATTTTTGTTTAGGTTGAGTCTCAAGACGAGGTTCTTATTGATTTAGTGGATTATGGTAAAATGCTGAATGTAGGAAAGGGGGCACTTTTTGGCTTACCTAATGAGTTTAGGAATCTTCCTGCACAGGTAAATTTTATTTTATTAATTTAAGAATGTTGCTCACAAATGTTAATATTAATTGTTAATTTATTTTTTGAGCTTTCTTTTTTGTGTAGATTATTATCTAAAGCTTCTCTTTGTATTTCTTACAATTTCTTCGTTTCCAGGAGCCAAATTCCATATTATTCTATAGGAAAAATTTTTTGCAAAAGCTACTCTTCCGTTATCTGCAATAGTATGTAGAGTCCTTTTAATAAATTCATATTATACACAGTGCGTCAAATAAGTTTTAAGACTTATCCCAGAGTGCAGGTTGTAAAATGTTATGAAAATTTAACTTTTTCATATTATTTCTCATGTAAATTATGGATAAAAAATAATTAGTATTTAGGGCTACTTTAAATTTAAATCGTAATTTAAAAGGTAACTGCATATATGGAGGATATATAATAGGTAGCATTAAGATAGAATTCTAATTTAAAATATAAACATAATGAATACTTTTTATAAAAATTTAATTTGAATGTTTATTCATAAAAGAATCTTTAAGTTTGAGATAAAACTTACCTTTTTCTGTAGTTGCTTTTTTTAAGCACTAAATTAACTTTCTTTCCATTAAAAGTATAGTTATATCTTTGTTTATGTTTTACCAGCATCGTTGCACATCGCACTGTAACGTAATAATGGCAGAATCCTATCCTTGAGCCAATTGATGGAACCAGAGGATCTATTAGTTGCTGCTATAGCAACAGATCACGTGGGAGGCGGTGTGGGGCGAATTGTAAATCGCTGAAGTGTGGAACTTCTTGAATGGTTAGTTTACAAGCTTCTCTAAAAGATATAAGTGTAGAATCTTGGCTGGGCGTCTAGGGGTGGGGCAATGATGAGTTGCGACTTAGATGACTAAACGTTTATTACGTAACACACATACAACACAAGATACACAAAGAAAAAATGATAATAGCAGAATTTGCATAATTAACCAACAGCTGGTTTCGAGGCTTAGCACATAACAAACTCTCTTCATCAGTATAACCGTAACAAAACAATTAAGCACCTACTCATAATTCACAATAGTACCTACGCGCACTATTTTAAATATCTTAGATTGAAGTATTGAGCCCTCCATGGCTCTACCCAACTATTATGATCATTCTGTGCTCAAATTAGGACTAAATGACCACATCAGCCTTTGCGCTGACAGTCTCAACCGCTTTCCACTGCAGCCAGATCTAAACTCTCTTCCGTTTGTCCTCTCGTCCAAAGATAAGCATCAGAGGCAGCACCATCTGTTGTCTGTGCAAGGAACTTCCCACAACGCTCTGCCATGTGCGGTGACCTCACCGTCGTACCAGCCTGGTATACTGAAGGATATCTGCAAAATACAATTAAAAGAAAAAAAAACAAAAAAGAGAAACAGACATTAAAAAAAATTATGTACAGTCGGGGAAAAAAAAAACGCAACACCCACTGTAATTTCATTATTTATTGACGCAGGAACATCTAATAGACATAATTCAACAGGAAATTAAATGCACTTTCTGAAAATGTCGTCAAAGTTTGAATTAGGGGTCATCTACATATTGAAATGAACGCCAAATTTCATTTTTTCAATAGCAACACCCAATTTTGCCTTCATATTCAAATTTCTGAGAGTCTGGCAGTGCGGAAAAGTATACTATATGTATACTTTATCTTTAGCATTTAAAGAGTTATAATCAAAAATGTGTTAGGGGTTATCTATAAATGTAGAAAAATAAAATTAAGATCCTATAAGAAATAGAGAAAATTTTAATCTTTCACACCGGAAATTTTTCAGGAATAAAAAATTTATATAAATTAATAAAAACATTTGCATTTTCCAGTTTTTTAATTAACCAGACTTATGTTTTTTACATTTCTCTAAGAAATGCGTAGTTTTTTTATTATTGTAATTAGCGATTTTTGTAACTCTGTCAAAATCGATATTTATATTATTTTCATGGTAACTTCTAGCTAAAGCGGTGGTATTTCAATTGTATTTTATGTCATTTTGGTGCTCTTTAAATCTAGTTTTGATTTTTCTTTTAGTGACTCCTATATAGTTGTATTCTTCATTTTTATGATTTTTAAGGGGGATTTTATAAATTCCTGTAGTTTCGGTGGGGGAAATTTGGTTTATCGCTTCTTATTAATTGAAAAATATTGGGATTGAGTTTGATAGGAATATTTAAATTGAGCTTACTAGTGGGGTTTCTTATTTTATCTGAAGTACCTTGGTTGTAGGGTATAGAAAACGTATATTTTGTAGGGTTTTTTTGTGCATTAGGAATTTTATTTGTTTAATTCGTTTTTTCTAAAGTTGATCTATGAGTTTTCTGGGGTATCCTGAGTCTGTGGTTAGTTTATTTATGAAATTTAATTCTTTTGTTAATTCAGCCTTTTGGAGCATTATTAGGATGGCACGGTTGATGTAACAGTGATGCACAGTTGATGTAACAATAAACAGTGCTCAGGAAGCAAAATCAATTTTTCTTACTTATACTGCAAACAAAGTACTTTTTTCAAGCTCGATATTTAACTCAGTTTTTTGTATAATATCATATTTTGAGGTGACCTGGTTACGAAAGTCAAATTTTTGGTGGTTGATCTGTATGTTTATCTGTTATCAATATAACTTAAAAACAAATATATACAGGAAATTCAAATTTGGCATTTTGAAATTCGTATTAGGTTGCCACTTAAATATTTGATCAAGACTGGCAAATTTCAAGGTAAATATAACGGCCTTGACTTTTTTTTTTTTTTGTGTGTGTTAGATATATATATGTATGCACTATATTTGAACCAGAGGTTTAGCAGAGATAGCACCCCTCTCACGCGGAATTACATGTAAAATAAAATTATTTCTAAACATCTATTTTAGATTATTTTAAAAGTACTCAGACCTTTATTATCTTACGCTATTGATCTTAAGACTTAACATGCAATCTATCTTTATACTGTTTAAATGCAGGGTAAGAGAAAGTCGTGTGAGTGACACACCAGATTATTTCCCTACTTTTTGGAAAAAAGATGTATGACAAAATGAAATAATATAAATGATAGAATGCCAAAAATGTTAATGCAATTTCTTATAATTTTTCTGAATAACAAATATTTGTCATGATAAATTGCTATAAAATTTACTAAGATAATATTTATTTCTCTATCTTTGACGTAGTAATTCCATTAGTTTTGTATACCTTTCTTATATACCCAAAGAAAAGAGAATCTGGTTCGTAGCACTCACATGACTACCATTACACATATTATAAACACTTTTTAGAAATGAAGTTGACATAAAATTGACTTAACCAATTACATGATAATTTTTCTGTGAAGCCAATTAATGCATACGTAATAAAGACATATAAAATAGAGTTTACTCAGCTAATAAAAAAAAGAAGTTAAAAAAAAAAAGTAAAAAGAGAGAGAGACGTTTTCTGAAACACCAGGTTTTCGAGATTTAATACTACCTTACCTAATCAGGACGCCTGTCAGTTTCCATAGGTAACCATGTCATATAAAAGAAAATATAAAAAGGAGTTTATGTAGCAAATTTGAAACAATTTATTAATATTCTTGTTTTTATACTTTGCAGAGCATAAATTTTTAATACAAAATAATTAGTTAATGATGTTTCTAAATACTGAAAGATGCAGAGAGGAATTAAAATGTGTAACTTTAAATCTAAAATCGTGCCGTTTGTCATAGATATCTGTGTATATTTTATTACCATTAAAGAATATTTTGAGATCTAAAAAGTTAATTGATTGATTATTTAGAGTATTTTGAGTTAGGTTAGCATTAGGTTAGATGGATAATTAAAGGAAAGGGTATTTTGTGATTTCTTGTTAAGATAAAATACAATATCATCAGTCAGGGAAATCATGGAAAATCTCGGAATTTTCTAAAAACACCCAAAAATTATTGAAATTATCATTTTTGCCCAGCAAGTATGACTGTAAGAACGCGAAATAGATGTTATCTTGACCATGATTGCACAGGATTAGCTGCTTTCTAGTTGAATCTCACCAAGTTAACATTAAAAAGAAAAATTAGTACAACATGAGAAATAATTTTATGACCTGGTGTTAATACGTTGTGCAATTAAAATGAGTCATATTTTTATAATTTTGCTAATTTATCCAAAATTTTGAATTTTGTTTTCCTTTTTAAGTGAACAAAGGAAAAAATAAAGACAGATATTTTTTCCCATCAGTGTAGATTTTGAATTGCAGTGGTTTAGTGAGCATGTTACACAAGAGTGTGATATACACGAAATTATGGAATGTATATAATAGATAACAGAATCATGGAAATTTGCCAGAATTAGTGATGGAAATCAGGGAAATTTTTTTCTGAATTTCTGTAGCCACCCGGTCTATGTAATGATAAAACCGGACATCTTTATAACAAAATTGTTTTTCATAATAATAAAAGTATAGATCTGCCAAAATACTGAAGCTACATCCCCTTTGTGGAAGATATAATTATTATGGATAACAAAGTTAAGAATTGTTTTGAATTTAATTTTTAGTTTTAATGGCATTTTTTAATTTGTAAATGTAAAATATGTTAAAAGGTAAAACTTTTAACATTTTATTTAAAAAGTCATTATTTTAAAACTTACTTCCAATGATTCAGCTATTATGAATTTTTAATAAAAAATAATAAAAACGGAGATGATTTATTTAAAAAATTAAAATCTGAAATAAATATTTAAACTCTGGAAATAATTTATTTAAAATCCAGAAAAATCCATTTTTTCAGTATGTTAAAAGGTAAAACTTTTAACATTTTATTTAAAAATTCATTATTTTAAAACTTCCTTCCAATGATTCAGCTATTATGAATTTTTAATAAAAAATAATAAAAACGGAGATGATTTATTTAAAAAATTAAAATCTGAAATAAATATTTAAACTCTGGAAATAATTTATTTAAAATCCAGAAAAATCCATTTTTTCAGTTAATATGCTCTGAAAATAATATTTAATAAACCCAGAAAAAAAATAATAAATATTTCCCAAAATACGAATAAATCTCAAATTATTTGGTGAATTAGCAATTGAAAATTTATTTGAATAAGTTCTGGATTCTTCTATTTATTTCTAAAAAAAAGCTCTGATATTTTGTATTTTCAAAAATACATCGTTTTCTCTCTCAGAGCCGACGCCATGACGTCACTCACTCCAAGATTTTTTGCTTAAGTTCAATGCACTCCGGATGTACTCCTACGCATTTTCAAAAGATAGCGTCATTACAAGACTTTCAACAAAAAATAGAAAAAATTAATTACTCTTTCAATAAATCAAAAATAAATAAATGGTGAATAAAGATAATTCACTTTCATTAACCTTAATTAACTTTTATTTATAAAATAAACTCCAATTAAAAATAATTGAGTGAGCTATTTGAGCGCGTACTAATTCGCCAGTAAATCAACACTTCTAGGCGGGAGATTTGGAAAGGAGCGCCGTGACATTCTGACGGAGAACAGCATACTGTAAGGACGTGCGGTTCGAGGTTGGCCTAGCGGCTCTGCCGTTAGATATGGTCGCCGGGTTTGGCCCGAATCGTAGCGTCCCTTCCTATAATTTTTAAGTGATGTATTTTCTCATTATTGTTTAGAATATTAATAAGCAAAATATTTTCACCACGTACATTTCTACACATCAATTACCGGATCCATCAGAAGTTTGAAACCATCAACGATGTCGCTCGAATTGCTTCTTAATCGTCTATGTGTGTCGTTCCCAGTAGCTGATTCTCAGGAGAAATAAATTTTTAATTGCAACAAGTATTGCTTATCCAGAAGTTTCATATTGGTGGGAGCTGCTCTTCACGATGACGCTGCAATATGTGCATCATGATAGATCGACGATAATATAATCAAACTTCCATAGTTATTCAAGATCATTCCAAACCCAACAGAATAAATGTCATCGAATAATTTATCGTAATAATTCATGCTATAATGCATTTACAAGTGATTATCGGCATCGTCTGCCAACATCATTCATTATTCATCATAAATTGAATTACATCAACATGTGCTTCAATCAATTCTCTTATTTATGAAAAGGCAATGCGCCAAGTGTATAAAAATAAACGATTTCATGCTATCGTAAATAATAAACTGTGAACATTTTAATAATAATTCAGAACTGAGGAACGTTAGTAAAATAAGTGAAATAACAAATAAAATAAGAATTTTTTTTTTAGTAAACTTCAGTTAAATAATGAGAATATTGATGCCAAAGAAATAATTTAAGTAAAATAGTGAAAATGTTAATTTGTTGTAATTCTTATTACTTATCAATGTGATATTGGGTGCCGGCCCTAATATATTTATTCTTATAATTAAATAAATAAATAGAGTCAATTTAAGTGATTAAATGGTGCTCTTTAATTTTATTTTAACTTTGTTTAAGTGTTCATTTCTTATTTATATTTCAGAGTTGAAGGTAAGCTCTTTCAATATTTGTCTTTTATATTTTTTGATGACCATGCTTTTTTTTAGATCATTAATCAGCAAGAGAGTATATTCTCAGTTATTTGCCGATAAACGGCACTAAGAAAAATCGCCGCAATTTTTATGTCCGCTGTTATCTAAACAAACGCAATGCTGTCTTGATCTCTGAATCATTCTTTTGGCCTCGAGCCACCACTATACGATAACGCTTCTCTCTCCCTTTCATTTATCAACACATGGCCTTGCTTGTTTCGTTCATCCATTCCAAACAAATAAATTGATATCCAATTAATATATTTTTCTATTATTTTTTCAAAATAATATTGTGTTTGTGAGTAAAATATTCTCTGCATTAAAGAGTTTACCTAATTAAGAGATAGATCAGAGATTTTGCTATTTAATATTTATAATTGTCTTTTTTCCCCCAAAAAACAGGCATTTTTATGCAGATTAGTAAGTGATACTAATAAAATTATTAACTGGAAGAAGGAAGACAGTACTCTATTTGAACTTTATGCAAAGAACAACATTTTTAAAGCTCATATATTTAACTGTACTGATGACGTGTATCACGTATCTCTAGTTAATGATAGTGGTATGTATGTATTTTTTATATTTGCCTTTTATTTTATTTTGAATGCAAAGCCTATTGTAATTTTTTAATTCAAAAAATTTTCATTTATAAAATGATGTGATCACAGAAAGAGATAAAACTTGTTTGTATAAATATAATATTTATGGGCGGTATGGACTAAAAGTTTATAAAATTATATATAAGTACCTCAAAGTTGATTTCTTAAAGAAGAATTAGTAATATTGATGCAATTATAGGCAGTGTTGTAAAATAATAGTAAATTAGAATAGTAATTACAGTAAAACCTACAGCAGAGCTGGTGTTAAAACAGGAAAAATAAATTGGGGGGGGGGGGGGGTTTAAAACATATAACACATTTTTTAATATTGCGTTACTTGCACTCATGCTTTTTTTTTTTCCCCTTCTACTTTTCATTCTGAATATATACTAGTCTGAATTATGATAATCATATCATAGTAAGATAAGATAATGTTAGCCTAATGATTGGCAAATTCAAACGATTGCACCAACCTTTTATTGCTCTTATGGCTGTGTAATGCAGCTTATCTTTTTTCCTAGATTCTATTTACTAAATATTTCTTTTTTTTTTTTTTTTTTTGTGCATACATATATTATTCAATAATTTTTATTTTCAGTTTTAAATTAGTATAGTAAATAAGAAAAAATTTTTATTTATATTAGGTATACTTTTACATGAAATTGTGATGGGTGAAAATAAAAGACTTTCTGAAGTAATTCCTATATCTACTGAAATACCTAATTCATCAAACACTTCAGAGTTTAATAAAAGACTTTCTGAAGTAATTCCTATATCTACTGAAATACCTAATTCATCAAACACTTCAGAGTTTAATGGGTAAGTTGAAGTTTAAACTAGTGTAATTTAAACTTTTATTAAGAAAGAAGGAAAGAAAAAAAAACTGATTTTCCAAAATGATTTAATTGATAATCTCAGTATTTCATATTAGAATTTTTTGTTTTTTAAGGGTGGCTTTTAAGTGTTTTCAATATGGACATAAAGAATTCAGTTTTAGTTTGAAATATTTTGACATGAAATACAGGGCCTTAGCGAACGATAAATTTTGGAGGGGCAAAGTGTTAAATGGCTCAAAACCGATTAATGTCAATCCTCCCCATTAAAAAAAAAAAAAAAAAAAAAACTATTATATTTGCTAATTTTACTTTCATTTTGTGCCAACCGTAGGTAATGCAGGCCTAGCAGCGCTCCTATATTTCCTATATATTTATGAAACCTCCTATTTTTCCTATATTTTTTAATTGTCTCTCAATATTTCCTATATTTTAGTTTTAACTACTTCCGAACGTCTGATTGAATGCATAGTATATGAATTTTAACTCTAAATCTTGGCCAAGAGCAGGGCTGGCACAAGTGTACGTGTCGCCCCCTAGGCAAAGAAAAATTTCGGTGCCTTTTATTAATATCTTTTATTAATGCGCCCTATGTTGTCATAAAAAAAGGAGCATTGTTAAGATGTACTTACATACACTTACATACACATAAACATTGCCAAACAAGACATAAATAAATATTTTTAAAAAAAGTTTTGAGAGGAAAAAAAAAGAAATAAAAATCGTGCTTCGCGAATATATTATGAAACAGTTTCCAATGCGAAAAAAATGTTCTTTATACTTTGGCACACTCAAAGAAAAGTTGTAAACAAACATATTAATTAGTGCTTATGTCATCTTCAGATTTTTATACTATTAAAGAAATTTAGTTCCGCTTATAAATTTTTAGCATCACGAATAAGGATTTCAAATATTTATCATTATGAGGTACTTTTGCATTCAAATTATTTTGTGCCATCTTATATCAGAATAACAGTTAATACATGCACCATATAAAATACTAAGTGTATATGTAACCGAAAAATGAATATCACTGAAAATACATTTCAAGAAATATTTACTGTAATATTATAAAACACTATGAGGTAAAATAAACTATAAAAAAAAAATGTGTAGTATAAATTCAAATTATTTTGTGTGTCCCTGTTTAAGGATTTTACACAAAAGTTTACCAAAATTATTTCTAATGAATACTAATTATGTAAAACGAAGAAAAATTATGAAACATATCGATATTAATAAAACAAGATAACTGTACGTCTCTATGTGCATATGTTTTTGTACCGTAATGAGCTTATTATACACCGCACATTGTAGATCTATAAAAATTGGCAGTTTTATACATTAGAGAGATCACTGTTTCTCATTATACAAGCAACTTCTAGAAGTTGAGCCAGTATCTAATATTCAAAAGTTTAAGGTGCCTCTTAAAAGGATGTTACCTATTTAAAATACTAAGGTTTTTCTAATGTCATTTCCGTTGAACTTATAAAGTTTTTGAGGCTCAACATTAGCACAGCCACAGTTGAGCTTTTTTTAATTGCTTGTTTCTTAGATATTATGCCAATTTGTGTACAGCTTTATAGATACTAATAAAAGAAGATATCTGTCAAAAATGTTTGAAAAATTTCATTTGAAGATTTTAGTTGATACATATGTTTTTTCAGTGTGCTGAAATTGAAAATGAAACTAATTTTTATCTATCACATATAGATTTTTTGTCAATGCACTACCTACACATTTTTTTCCTTTTCAGTAGTTTCTGGTATGTTTCCATGATTAATTATAATTAACATACTATAAAAGTTACCATATAACAATATTGGTAGAAAAATCGCAGATGAAATTGTGTCAATGTTTCCATTACTAATGGAAACATTGCATTAAATCAAAAAAAAATTTTTAATAAGTTTTCTTCGGACTTATATGTTTGAAGGTTTCCTGAGTTTAAAAGAAGTTTTATTTTTTTATTTTTGTCGTGTATATATGTCTATGAGTGTGTGGGGGAATCTTATGATCATTATTCTCCCAAAACAAAAGAGAAAACAAATAAACTTAAATGGTGCACACATGAGTTTAACAACTTTTGGTGAAAATTGGAAAACCGTAAGTGGTTAGGACCATATTTTAACTTCAGCTGGTATCTCAAAATAAGCTCTAATGTTTTGCAATGGCCTTTCATATATATTAGTTGGTCGTTGGAAATTGTAGTTGGTTGTAGTCATCCTGTTTATGTGGGCCAGTTTTAGGTATTAAACAAAGACTTTAAAGATTTTGTTCAAATTCCCTGTATTAACTTCCTTTTAAGCACCAGGCTCATGTCCCGCTTCAGATATGGATGTTCGGAATTCACTTTTAATCATAGATCCCAATATAATAAGTACATAATAAATGTCTATTTGCAGCCTCAAAAATTTCAACAGAATTAAAATCCAATTAGAATATAATGAAACATGTTATCGACAAATAAGTCGACTTATGTATTTTTTTTTTTTTTATCGATATTTGGAGTCCAATGTATGAAAGAAATCTCCTGATGGCCAAATACATATTCTGTGGCATGATTATAGATAACGAATTAGAATCTCTATTGTGGCATGGTTATTCGCCGTGGTTGGGAATACCTTTTGACCAATTCACCTACTTTCAGTTTCAAAAATTTTTGCAGAGATAAACGCCAAAGGGGAAGAAATAGTCAGACTATCTGCCTATAAGCCAAATGGAGTGCTTTTATTGAGCATTTTGAATTGTGAGTCAGTTTAAATATGCACCAGGGTATCGGACTACCAGCATTTTGAATTATAAATTAGAAAGAGATTTGTTTAAAGACCAAATCTTTTTTTCAGTCAGTCAATTTGTAGTTGAAAAAATTTCATCAGAAATACAGGCCAATTTGAAAGTAATCAATCGAGTTATGTCAGTAAATCGACTAGGTTGCTTTTATTGAACTTTGGAGCTGAATTTTTTTTAAAGTAATTTTTCCTTGTCAACCAAATTATAGTTTGAAAACTTTCACCAGAAATAAAAAACGTGTGAAAAAATTCAGTTGGGATAGACCAGTTTATTCAGCTTTAGAGTTATTAGCACACACGAAAAATACCAATGATAAACTATTTTCCAGTTGCCCTAAATGAAGTTTTAGTGGCCTTCATTTCTTAGGCCAGCTGGAAAAATTGGATCTCTTAATAAGCCAACTAGAGTGCTTTTATATAGATTTAAATTACACTGCCACCAGAATTCACGAACAAAATTAAATTAAAAGAAATTTTAAATTATAAGGTTAAAAAAAAAACTACCTTTCTGCTACGTTATAAACATAAATTTTTGGTAAAAAATTTCCGGGATGAGTTTTTGCAACTGGATCTTAATATTTGCATTCTCGCAGCGAGGACAAAGGTTAAAGCTGAAAGTAAAACTAAATTCGTTCGGGAACCAAATTAACAGCTCGATTATCAGAAAATGTAGAATAGAGTATAGGTTGACTAAAAATAGTTGATTTCAAACTCCAGAGCTCTGAGACTTCAGTCGGCCTGTCGAAAGAGTTCTTCAAATGGCCGACTATTACATTTGGTTTATTTTCATTTTTAAATTTTCATCAGAATTCAACGCCAAATATATACAGTTGCTGCCGCTTAATAAAATCAGCCGTTTAATCTTATCAAATTGTGAGGGCCGCAATTAAATAAATCAATACAAACTACTTTTAAAACCGCCGTTTAATAAAATGAGCAATGCCAGTTAATAAACTAAAAAAAAAAAAAAAAAAAAAAAAAAAAAAATCTCTTCATCAGCAAAAATGTATATTTATGCACTTCAAAAAAAAAAAAAAAAAAAAAATTATTTACTTTTTTTTTTTTTTTCCAATAAAATAAAGCATAACAATCTCCCTCGTTATCTCTCTTTGTCGAAAATTTTACACTTGCAGCATAATAACTAAATAAACTAGCTTCATCACTTGTCTTAATAATAAATTCCAGGAGTGTATTCTAAAAATCGAAATAAGTTACTGTTTTGATTCATTAGTGAATTTTTTTTTTTTTTTTTTCATTTAACTATTAAAAGATAATTCTTAGTTCTCATTCTGAAATAACTAAGAAGCAACAAAACTTTTGAAAATGTCTAATATTTAATTATATAAATATTGACTAATTTTGCATGCACTATGTGTTTATTAATTTTATATGGAGTATGTGTTTGATTTACTTAGTTTGAATGAACAATTGTCTGTCGAAAATTAATACTGTTTATTACTCTCATCAATCGTTAACTTTAACTCAAGGAAGCAATACTTCTTTCTTGAGCGCAAGAACCTTCGCCGAATATAAAAATCAGCCACTTAATAAAATCAATTTGCCTTAGAACGAATGTGATTTTAATAAGCGGCGGGTACTGTATATACATTAGTTGGGTTTTTCATAGTAAGCTGCCTGGAGTGCCTTTAATTGAGCTTTAGAGTAAAAGTCAAAGACAGATTTGTCCTCAGTCTATAGATTTTTTTAGCTGACTTATTTACACTTTGAAATGTAATGCATTTCAAAGAATAATACATAAAAAAAAAAAAAAAAAAAAAAAAGCCAACTTGGTTAAAAAAAAAAAAAACTAATTTGGGGTATCTGTCAATAAGCCAACTGAAGTACTTTCTTCAACTTTTTTTTTAATGCTAGAGGCCTATTTCAGTCGGTACAGTTGTCGAATTTTTATACGTCACTCTTAATTAGTGCTAAGGGCCTATTTCAGTCGGTTTATTGAATGGGGATTTATTGAATGAAGTCCCCCCAAGGCACAACTTTGACATGAGTCCCCCCCAGGCCCAACTTTCACATGAGTCCCCCCCAAGGTACCCCTATTTCAGTCGGTACAGCGTTCTCGAATTTTTATAATACACTCTTAATAGTGCTAAGGGCCTATTTCAGTCGGTTTATTGAATGGGGATTTATTGAATGAAGTCCCCCCAAAGCCCAACTTTGACATGAGTCCCCCCCAAGGTACAACTTTGGCATGAGTCCCCCCCCCAGGCCCAACTTTGACATGAGTCCCCCCAAGGTACCCCTATTTAGTCGGTACAGCGTTGTCGAATTTTTTATAATACACTCTTAATAGTGCTAAGGGCCTATTTCAGTCGGTTTATTGAATGGGGATTTATTGAATGAAGTCCCCCCAAGGCCCGACTTTGACATGAGTCCCCCCCAGGCCCAACTTTGACATGAGTCCCCCCCAAGGTACAACTTTGGCATGAGTCCCCCCCCCCCCAGGCCCAACTTTGACATGAGTCCCCCCAAGGTACCCCTATTTAGTCGGTACAGCGTTGTCGAATTTTTTATAATACACTCTTAATAGTGCTATGGGCCTATTTCAGTCGGTTTATTGAATGGGGATTTATTGAATGAAGTCCCCCCAAGGCCCAACTTTGACATGAGTCCCCCCCGAAGGCACACCTTTGACATGAGTCCCCCCCCAAGGCACACCTTTGACATGAGTCCCCCCAAGGTACAACTTTGACATGAGTCCCCCCAAGGTACAACTTTGACATGAGTCCCCCCCCAAGGCCCAACTTTGACATGAGTCCCCCCCCAAGGCCCAACTTTGACATGAGTCCCCCCCAAGGCCCAACTTTGACATGAGTCCCCCCCCCCCCCAAGGCCCAACTTTGACATGAGTCCCCCCAAAAGGCACACCTTTGACATGAGTCCCCCCAAGGTACAACTTTGACATGAGTCCCCCCAAGGTACAACTTTGACATGAGTCCCCCCCAAGGTACAACTTTGACATGAGTCCCCCCCCCAAGGCACAACTTTGACATGAGTCCCCCCCCAAGGCCCAACTTTGACATGAGTCCCTCCCCCCAAGGCACAACTTTGACATGAGTCCCCCCAAAAGGCACACCTTTGACATGAGTCCCCCCAAAGGCCCAACTTTGACATGAGTCCCCCCCAAAGGCCCAACTTTGACATGAGTCCCCCCCCAAAGGCACACCTTTGACATGAGTCCCCCCAAGGTACAACTTTGACATGAGTCCCCCCAAGGCACAACTTTGACATGAGTCCCCCCCCAGGGTACAACTTTGACATGAGTCCCCCCCCCCCAAAGGCACACCTCCCCCTCATTGGGAAAAAGAGCAAAAAAAGTTGTTTTGCGGCTATAAGACAGTTTGGACTTCCAACATTATTTGTTACAGTATCTGCAGCTGAAACACATTGGTTTGATTTAATGAAAACTTTATTATGGAATTTAGATCGTCACGAATTAACTAAAGAAGAATTTGTCAATATTAACAAGTTTAGCAGTAGGCCTCTGGCACTAAATTAAAATCTGTCAATGTCAGATTTTCATGTTTTAAATGATGAAATAATGTCGTGTCTGTATATATATATATATATATTTTTTTTTTTTTGAGGGCCCCCCCCCCTCATTTTATTTTCAAGTGTTCTCCGCTTGAAAATAAAACGGTGTAGCAACTTGATTAAGAAATTCATCCAAGATATTCATAAGATACTTTAAGACAATGTCCAGATTTGGTTCGATTTAGAGTATTATTTCGGAAGTTATCGCAATTTTAAATTTTCAAGTTGTCCCACTTAACTTAAAATATCTGCTACTTTATTAAAAATGGAGGATAAAGTTCATTGAGACACTTATGTAATCTATGTATACATCAAAATTCAAACAAATTCGGAATACGCTTTGTACAATTTGAATTTAAAATTTTCAAGTGGTCTCCACTTGAAAACACATTGGTGGAGCAACTTGGTTATCAAACTCATCTCAGATATTCATAAGATAAGTTAAGACACTGTCCAAATTTGGTTCGATTTGGAGTATTATTTTGAAAGTTATCGTGAATTTAAATTTTCTAGTGGTAGCCTGGTTTCAAGTAGCCCCGCTTAACTTAAGATATCTGCCACTTTATTAAAAATGACAGATAAAGTTCATTGAGACACTTGTGTAGTCTATGTATACATCAAAATTCAAACAAATTCGGAATACGCTTTTTACAATTTGAATTTGAAATTTTCAAGTGGTCTCCACTTGAAATTAAAATGGCAGAGCAATTTAGTTAACAAACTCATCTATTTATAAGATAAGTTAAGACACTGTCCAAATTTGGTTTGAATTGGAGTATTACTTCTGAAGTTATTGTGATTTTAAATTTTCAAGTTGTAGCCTGATTTCAAGTGGCCCCGCTTAACTTAAGATACCTGCCATTTTAATAAAAATGGCAGATAAAGTTCATTGAGACCCTTATGTGGTCTATATTTACATCAAAATGTTATCAAATCTTACTTTAAACATGCTTTTTACAATGTGGGTTCGTTTTTTATTTTTATGCTAGCACCGTTACAAAGCTACCATTATTTTACTACCTCCATGCTCTTCTGTAATGGTGCTAGCATAAAAATAAAAAATGAAGCTAAAAATCTAAACGTAAATATTCTAGTCAAGCCAAATAAAAATATTTTTCAACATATTCGTAATGAAAAAGATACTATCAACTACAAATCCACTGCAGGAATCTATAAAATAAATTTCGAACATACGATCGGTAAAAAAGCATGTTACATAGATATGACTAAACGCAGGATTAACAATCGCGAAAAAGAACACCGTGCTGACTTAAAATATGGTAAATCTTCCACCGCTTTCTCCTCCACCCACAATACTAACCCTATTAATGTTAACTCCATCAATAAAATAGCCCTGTACAATAATCACCACTATGCACTAAAACGGGAGGCCATAGAAATAACTAACAATCAAGCTGTTAATGACTGAGAGCACTGCATTATTCTGGCAGTGTGGCAACAATTTTTACAAGAAAACGGAAAAAGAAGTGAAGTGAAGCGAGACCACAAACACCACAACACCACGAAGTGACCACCTCGAAGGAACAGATGTTTTCTCTTGGCACAGAAGATGGGTACCCGAAATATATTTGCTAAGTTTTTTAAAAGGATATTGTATAAGGTAATTTATCTAATTAAAATATATTTTTATTGTTTAGCTTCATATCAAAATTCAAATGATTAAGTATCGTGAAAATACATGTGTAAACAATGATTTCTACCTGAATGGTAATGACATGACATCCATACCTGCCAACATTTGAAAATGACAATTAGTAGCACACCAATTTTAAAAATTGATTGGATGGTTGATTGGTTCATTTTTATCATGCGATACACGAATCCTGAACAAATGTATGTATATTACGGTATTTTCTAGTGTATAATCTGTGGGGTATTATTTTCAGCCCTGATGAAAATTTTTTCACAGATAATATGCACTGCCGGACGCCTGACATCCAGCTTTATTTGCCACCGAAATCCGGCCACATTATGTTTAATGCACCCCCCCCCACACACACGCACACCTCCAGATTAAACATTTTTAAAAAATTTATTATTTTTACCTAAATAATTTGCATTAGTGTTCATATATAATGAAAAACTGTTTAAGAAAGAAACATGAATTATGAAACCAGGTATAAAATAATTTTATTCAAAATCAGAATTCCTGTTTTTACACTGTATTCAACTAGCCAATAAAATTCAGCAAAAATACTACCTATTAAATAAATATTTTTTTATAATTACAATAATTTTACCTTACTTAAATCCTTACTAAGTCCGAGCTTCATATATATTTCGGCTACCTAACAGTGCCATCTTCAGAAACACTCGATAGACGATATTTTTTCTGTCACCCCACCCACGATTAATCCCGACAACATTCTTGAAAAACTTAATGACACCGATCCGAATATCAAATTAACCCATGAAATAGAAAATAACCATACTTTAAATTTCCTTGACGTCACCATTATCAAAAACAAAAATAATTCCATAGACACCACCGTCTTCCGAAAACCTACGAGTAACAACGAAATCATAAATAATAAATGTCACACACCCCTCTCTTACAAATACGCCGCTATTCGCTCCTACATTAACCGCGCTATACTCATATGCTCAAATAAAAAAAATATCTAAAATCCGAAATAAAAATAATAAAAGATATCGCCAAGAAAGCTAATTATAATCCCTCCATAGTTGATAAATTTTATAAAAAACGTATAAAAACCCTAAACAGTATTCTGAATGCTCAAAAATCTAAACAACTTTTTACCCCCGCGATCCCATACTGCAAAGGTGCCGCCGTAAAAATTAAAAATGAAGCCACCAAACACAATATAAACATCCCAATAAAACCAAATAAAAATATATACCAGCGAATTCGCAATGAAAAAGATCCCATAGACTTTAAACACACAGCCGGCATTTATAAAGTCGATTTCCAATATCAAAATAAAAATAAAGCCTCATACATAGGAATGACTAAAAGGAAAATAAAAGAACGTATTTCAGAACACATAGCCGACTTAAAATACAATAGACATTCCACAGCTTTCTCAAGAACTAACAATACTAACCCAATTAACATTGATTCCATTAACTTTAAAAAAATAGCCCCATACAACTCTCACCATTATGCTCTCAAAAGAGAAGCTATCGAAATACTAACCAATAATAACACTATCAATGATATCGAACATAGCATTATTCCTACCGAGTGGCAACAGCTATATAAGGAAAACAAGAGAAGTGAAGAAATCAAAGAGGAAACTACAAAAGATAAACAAGTCATCCAAACTTAGCACCTTCAAATCATTTTTTACCGAGTGTTTCTGAAGATGGCACCGTTAGGTAGCCGAAATATATATGAAGCTCGGTCTTAGTAAGGATTTAAGTAAGGTAAAATTATTGTAATTATATTAATAATCCTTCCTTCAACATCTTTGTAAAGTAAATATTTTTTGTTGTGTGTCTAATTATGTGTATCATTTAAAAAATATAAATTATAATGATTGCAAAAAATTCTAATCTTAGCATTGCGATAATTGTTTTAAAAATGTTAAAATATAAATATTAAACACATTCAACGGTTTCTGTAGGTGTTTGATCATGGATTGGTAGGGGAGGAGGGGGGAGGTTAAAAAAAAAAAGTGAGAAATATTGAACAACTCTACTTCCTTATAGATTCTAGCCCAGGAGCAGAATTATATCCGATGTTCTGCAGGTATTTTGTCCAAATTTGTCAAAGCACAGTAAAATGCAAAATAAGCGTAAAAATAATACTTATTAGTAAAATATTTATTACATACTAGCCGCCTTCGGCGACCAGCTGGTTCGCGATCCTTGAAAAATCCGACTTTATGAAACTCCCGCTCAGTGGCGCCTGCGGCGCCTTTTTCCCGTTTCAGATCTTACAACAGCTTATTGACATATAGTAAGAATATCTTTATTGAAATGTTTAATCGCATTAAATTCCCGCTCGGTAGCCTGCGGCGCCCTCTGCCACTTTTAATATCTGAAACAGCCTGTTCGCTCACCATGTTATGATCTTTCAAATTTCTGACTTTAGCAAAGTCCCGCTCGGTGGCGCCTGCGGCGCCTTTTCCCGTTTTAGAACATACAACACCTTCCTCGCTCATTAGAATTTAAAATATTGAAATTTTAAAATATTACATCACCATCTGGCGGTAGAAATTTCTGTAATCTACTGTTCAATTCTAAATCAACAAACCTTTCAAATGATGTATTACTTGTGAAAATATTTTAATTAGTAGCTGAGATACAAAAGAAAACCTAAACAGGAAACCTTAAAACGTGTAAATCGGGTAAAATCTCGAATAATACTTTCGATAATATAAAAGAACTTTAAAATATCTTTCGAATGATGTATTAAAAATAATATAATCATAATTAGAATTTGAAATATTGAAATTTTAAAATATTTCAGCGCCATCTGGCGGTAGAAATTTCTGTAATCTACTGTTCAATTCCAAATCAACAAAGCTTTCAAATGATGTATTGCTTATGAAATTATTTTAATTAGAAGCTGAGATAAAAAAGAAAACCAAATACCTTGCCTTAAAATCTTAATATGCCAACCAATTTCAAACGCTGTAACTCTTTTTTTTGCCTTTTTTCCCTCTCCCTCAAGGTCAAGCCCTCTTTAATGATCGTACTCTTTCAAAAATATTCACAATCGAATTATCGGGCATTAAAACTACATACTACGAAATTTCGACGGCTGCAAATACTGCAAAATATAAAAGAAGACAATCTTTTTCCAATAAATATGTCATTTTTTTAATTATTCATATATTTTCATGAAAATTGAACAGTAGCTTTATAATACGCTGTCTAGGCCGAATATTAATTCAAATGTAACGTGAATGAAAATTTGAAAAAAAATTGAAAATTGCAATTTTTCCCCCCAGTATAAAACGCATGATATCTTAATTGATTAGAACCATTTCCGTTTTCATCAGACAGTTGTCTCGTGTGTGTTTTGTTTCCAATCGAGACCGCTTAGAAAATCGTCTGCCTGTTTCCAACTAAATTTCATAGTTTAGTTAATTTTAAAAAATCTAATTGATGTATCGATAAGCCGCTTGCACTCTTAGATTCGGAAAAAAATTCCCCTTTCGTTTGGTACCAAATTTGTAATGATCGGACTAATATTTCTAATTTATTTTCCATTTTTTCTGCTTTTAACTCCGTTAAAATATCTACTTTTATGCAATCGAGGTGAATTCTGAGGCATTGAGATCGCTTTTTGATTAAGACATAGGTCTACATTTTAATTAATATCTCCGCAACTAATTAAAATTTTTAAATTCTGTTTTGACTATCAACTCGGGAAGGCTTCTGAGCACCCGTATGTCAAATTTTATACTTCTGCGTTCAGTAGGGGCTGAACGTATAGATGCACAGACAGACAGACAGACATCTTCTTTTATTATTATAGATTGTCATAGGGTAAACCCCGGAGAAGTATTGAAAACGGAGTTCACCGCTAGAACGAAATGGCGCAAGGGAACCATTTTGAAAATTTTGTAACACATCCATGTTAACCAGAACGTTTCAAATTTGATATATCAAGTTCATCCTTTTGGGGCTGAATATATACACTAGACATCGATTTTAATGTCATTCAGGATATGCTACTTCAGCGGTGATCGTATAATCCAAAAAAAAAAACGGGAACCCAGCGTAACTCACTGAAATGGCGGCTTTCAAAGAATGTTAGTTCTCAGTGGAGATATTGACAAAAAAAACTACATTAAATAAGAAATAAAATGGACAGGGCTCACCAATTAAGAGATGACACATCGTTGTTTGAAGATCCAAATTTCTTTTTATTGAATTATCCAAAAAAATAGAAGTGCTGCTGACATGGCGTCGGTGGCTACCTCGTGCGATCATCCGAGAACATCCAAGCACATATTATTATATATTTAAATATGCATGTTAACATCAGTCAAATATGAAGTTATTGTGAAAAATATTATTATATTTAGCATGATAGCTAAGCAGTTAAACTTCGAAAAAGAATCCAGTACGCGATACACGTTCCGTCATTGCAAAACGCAGGAGCGTTCAAATTCCGCGGCAACTCCTACCCAGACTCTACAGCTACTGACTGGAAATCGCGATCGATCTCCGGTCGAAGGTAGAAAAATGACGACACGGCACTCCGAGCCAATCGGCGACGATCAAGCGCGGAGGTGCGTACCATGAGAGGGAGGGGAGAAGAACCTCGATTGAAGTTCCACTGAGAGAAAAATCTGCGTGTAGCCGGCGAGCAAACATGCAGGGGCGGAACGTGAAGTAACTGGAGAAGAGGGAAATTGAATTAAATGAAGGTTACGATGTAGATTCTGTAATTAATTTAGAAAAACTATTAAAACCAAATAAACGTATTGTCGTGCTTCACGACACTCTCCCGGAAAACACAGTGAAAAAAAAAAACAAAAAGCCGGAGAGCGAGGCCAAACAAGGAATGACGAGCAGTAAGGAGCACGCACAACAACCTGTCAAGCAGCACCAAGTTACATATATATACAGATATATTATGCATACATAGATACTTGATGATATTGTATTCTTGAACATCAATTCATCCAATGATAACAGTAGTATTTTCAATGTTTAGCAATTTAGACTCAAAATAATATTTCATATAAAAATTTTGTCTGTTTTTTTTTTTTTTTAAATTAAGGTTGTAGTGATTACTCATGAACTTTAAAATTTTCTACAACAATGTGTATTTTAAACCCTGCTATATTTTTTTTGTACTTCACATTTTCTCTTACAGCATGATATGTAAATTTATTGCTTTCATCATTACATACGGTCAACATGTGTCAATTCAGTTACATGTAAAATATATAATGAGAACACGGACATCTGTAGTTGTAAAAATAGCTTTATTTTTATTTTTCATACAAACATGTATACTCACCTACTTCTTGTAAAACATAAAGTTCTGTCAAGAAATATGATGTTGAATTTTTAACAGACATGCTGTGTGTCTTCCTGTAAACCTTTGTAGGTGACAGTTCTGTGGCCGTCTGATCCATCGTCTTTGCGTCATCTGCTCTTGTTTTTTTTTTTCCACCTGGTGCTTTAATTTTTTTTTCAAATCCCTTTTTCGGGGAGTGTGTCGTGAAACACGACAGTGTTTTTATATTAATTTAATTATTTTTCAGTTATTTTAACAAATCCAAATTATTAGATCGCATTTTATCCAAAATTTAATTAAGTTTCATTAGTTTCCCGTTTCGCCCCTGTAAGTTTACTTCTCGGCGACGCGAAAAATTCACTCAGTGCTTCTTCATTGCTTTCCCCTACCTTCCTCCCGGTTCTGGAGGCTTGGTTTCGTCCTCCCGTGAGCGCGCGTTCTGATTGGCCACTAGTGCCGTGACGTTCCGTCGCTCGCCGACCGGAGAGTAGAAAAACTTCTCTCTCCAGCACTGGGATACCTGAACACCGGATAGAAGGTCGCATTTCCCGGTCGCCTCGCGATTTTTCGCGTGCGCGCACCGCGGGCCCGTCGTGGCTTCGCCGCGATGACTTTAGCAATTATAAATTAATTATATTATAGCTTGAAGCAATGTTTTTTTATAAAATAAATTAATAATGTGTATCATCAAGGAATCACGGAGCAGGAAAACATTAACCATTCGTTTTTGGACAAAAATATAAGAGGATGCAATCAGATTGCGTATTAACAAACGTGCATTCCTCGGAATAGACACGTGTGTCTTCTGTACTTAAATATTGAATTAATCCATCGACATCACTTGGTATATCTACAGGATAATCATATATTTCGACATAATAGTGAATTCGTAATATTATGCTCGGACCATTGCGTCTTTATCACGATTATGCACCCAGATGGAAACGGATACTGACTTGGATCTTACTGGAGTAAGAAGGAAGAAGCCGATGGTGACGACGTACCACAGACTCGCACCCCGTCCTTATATAGTGCTCAAATAAAGTTTGGTGAATATTTACATTTGTCTCCAGTTCCTTTGAATTCGTCAAGTTATGGTATGTACTTTTTCTTATCTCAATTTTTATTAATTCTTCACCGTGTGGACCTCTCCAGCGATGTTTATAATCATAGAACCTGGATATCGATCATCAGTTTTGACTATTCACTGAAACTTTCTAGATATATCTAAGCTCAATGTCCAGTGAAACTTTTGAACTTAATTTTGGTGATCGTCATAACTATAGTTTCTGCATATTCTGTTATTACCATAGAATGCTAAACTTAAAAATCCCAATTTTATGTCAAGAGCAGCCTAACTCCGCTTCTTGACACATATGTATAATAAAACATGATTTAAAATTTTTATAATCTAAAACTGAGGAATATACCCAGAATTTGCAATTTTTTCAATGGCTTTTGGCATTAATATTGTCACATTAATGTGGATATACTACTTACAAAATGTTTATAAATTTTGTCAATACATTGAAATAATGACTGTTTCCAGCAATTTTCTGGTATGCTAACAGATTTACAGGTCAGTTGAACATATTTAGGTTTTATTAATTTTAGAATGTTAGCTGTATCAACATCATCCAGTTAGGGGATAGATGAAATGTTCTGCAAAAACCTCAATTGTTCTGCGACGTGCGTCGCAGTTTTAAGCACTTTCTGCTCCTGGGGATTCTAGCATCTAATAAAGTAAGTTTAAAAAGAACATTGACATTTATGTTGTGGATGGAAAAAGATTAGAAATCCCAAGGCTTTCGTGAGGCGTTTGTTTGCCGATCGTTAGGGGGTGGGGAGGGGAGCGAGGAGGGCACAAAAAAATACACAAAATGAGAAATATTTAACAATTCTATCTCTTTATACATTCTAGAAGCTAATAAAGCAAGTTTAAAATGAAAATTGATATTTGTGGCGTGGATGGAAAAAGATTGAAAATCGCAAGGCAGAATGTCAGAAATGTTGCAGTTTTGGTGCTAGATAAAAATTCGTAATTTTGGGCCGATTTTCTTAGCGTCGTAGTTTACGGCCCAAATTCGTAGCAATTACGAATTATTCGTAGCAGTTGGCAGGTCTGATGACATCATACAGTGTAGAGTCCTGCGCGGGTTGGGTTTTACCCGACCCGAACCCGACAGATGAATTTTAAATCAACCCGAAACCCGACCCGAACCCGACAAAAAAATTTTCATCAACCCGACCCGAACCCGACAAAAAAATTTTCATCAACCCGAACCCGCAACAGAGAATTTTTCGCGACCCGAACCCGACCTGAAACCCGAAAAATAAATCAACATTACTTATTCATCTAAAAATCATGCAAAACAAGGTAAAATGATATAACATGATATAAAATAAAGTAAATTTTTATTGTCCCACAGTTGGTAAATTATAAAAAAAATTAGTATGTTGTGGCCACCACAAGACATACTTCTATATTTTTCTGTCAAATTCACTAAATGCGAATAATTTATTAAAACTATTATTTAAAAGTTTAACGTGATGAATGCAAATAATTTTCATCTTAGGGAAATCTAACACTAAATATCCAAAGAGAGACAGTTTTATCGTCTATAAATAACTTCTTAAACAATGCGTTTTTATAATGGTTATCTCACATATCATGGTTCGTACAGTTATATGACATAGAAGTTGAGATATAGCCATCCTGTTATCGATGATTTTTTGCAGTATAACAACGCCACCTATTGGCCGACAAGCATTCAAACTGAGTCAGCATAATGTCTCATAATCTCGCCTTCTCACATATTAAGTTTTGTTTGATGATACACAATAGAACATGAGATATAGCTTTCCTTGTAATTGGGGAAATCGCTGTGTAGCAGCGCCACCTGTTGAGCGGTTTACACCAAAAGTTGACAGGCGCTAATATATATTAAATGGCACCTACATACAAATTTATATGAAATTCTGTGCAGTAGTTCTTGAGATATAGCCTTTTCTTAAATTGCGGAAATCGCTGTGTAGCAGCGCCACCTGTTGGCTGATAGGCATTCAGATTGAATCAGCATAATATCTCATATTGGTCTTCTCACATATCAAGTTTTGTTGGATTATGCGCAACAGAACCTGAGATATAGTCTCCCCTGAAATTGCTTATAGCAGTGCCACCCGTCGAGCGGTTGACACCAAATGTTGATAGAATCTAATAGTACTTTCTTTTACTGAATATAGAAGAAAGTAAAAAAAAAAAAAAAAAAAAAAAAAAACTTGTAAACTGCGAAATCTTTTTAATTTCCAGAATGTAAATGCGAGGTTATACTGTATTGGTATTTGTTTAATTTATATATTAACAACAGTCGAGAAAGATTTATAATACATTTCTAATTTTCATACAATTTTCTGCAAAAGATACATATTAGTTTCGTTGAAGAAAAGAAAACAGATCCAGATACAAATACGGATATATTTTTCTGGCGGATATCCGCGGATACGAATAGGGAACTCCGGTACATGTTTGCCCACCAGCGGCCGAGCGGTTCTGCGCTAGCAGCTGGTAGATCGGAGGTGTCGGATTCGATCCCAGGTCGCGCTCATCGACCTAGCCGTTCGGAGTTTTCCGTGATTTCCTCCGAAACACGCGTAAATACGGGCTAGGACCCCTTAGAAAGACTCAAACGGAGGGCATTCCCCCTATAGGCCTAGGACACATCTGGAGTCAATCGACCTTAAATCCTCTAACCAAACAACCAACCGATACATGTCTAGTATGTGCAGAATGTTTAAATTAGTTACATAGTTGTAAACATGCCTATAAATTTATGTTTATAATTGTAAAAAATATTTTGAAAGATGTTCTCAAGTCGACCCGACTTGTTAAAAATCAAACCCAACCCGAACCCGACCCGCAAGAAAAAAAATTCAGTCAACCCGACCCGCATGAAAAAAAAGATCAGTCAACCCGACCCGAACCGCAAGAGAAAAAAATTCTGTCAACCCGACCCGAACCCGAGCCGCGGGTCAGGTCGGGTTCGGGTAAAATCGGGTTACCCGACCCGATGCAGGACTCTAATACAGTGGAAATAGATGTATTTTTGCTATATTTTTATTAACTCGCTTTCTTGGTTTTTTTTTTTTTTTTTTTTTTTTTTTTTATCCAGTACAAATTTTAGAATAGATTTTTAACTAACTTCCTGACTAGCTAGACATTTGAAACTTTTAGAATAGCTCGGATCACGATGACAGTGCATTAATAAATGTATAAAAATTTCTTATAGTTGCTCTCTTTATTATACATTTGATCATTTTCTTTCAAGCTGATGGGATAATTCATTAAAAAAATTATTAAAATACAGTTGGTTCTCTGTTTAACGACGCTCTACTTAACGACGATTTCTATTTAAAGATGATATTTCGCAGTCCCTACCCCCTTTGCCGCAAAAATTTTCTATTTAAAGACGACGATGTTTCTATTTAACGACAATTTTTTTCTTTTTTTTTCCGCTTGAAACTCTTATCTGTAATAGAGAAATTTCCTGTAGGAGAAAAAAAAATAACTTTCAACAAACACAGAAAGTTTATTTCATACATGCAATGTTGCAATCGTAAAAGTGTTGCAGGGTTTACAAGAAAAAGGGGTGGCGGTTACTCTTTCTTGGAAAATCGAAGAATGGAGCTGTGCGGGAGTGCAATCACTCTATTGTCCCTAACCCGTCATGTGACTTTCTGTAGCAGTTGCCTCCCATTCCTTCCGATAAAGCGGTCTTTGCTTATGTGTGTGTTTATGTTTAGAGACTCAGCGAGTGTGTTGTGTTGAAGTACGAAGTGATCCGAACATTATGGCATCAAAGCGAAAGCATCTCAGTCTACACGAAAAGGTGAAAATTATTGCAGAATGGGGAAAAAGCATTGGAATGACGAAAGTGCAATTTGAAAAAAAAATTTGAATTGCATGAGTCCACTCTCAAAGGCATTTTAGCAAGCAGAGAAAAAAATTGTTGAATCAGCACACAAATTCTGTTTCGGATCCACATCCAAACGTAAGAAAGAACCCAGCCATTAGACTTGGGTATCATTCGCAGCATGAAAATTAGAAAATTTACAATCTTGGAAGCAAAGCACATGATAACATCAGCTTGGAAAGAAGTTTCTTCATTCACAATAAAAAATTGCTTTCGCAATGCCGGCATTTACAAACAACTTGACGTAGAGCTGCAATGTATGGACGTAGAAATCAATGAAGATGACATTACCCATGATCATGAAGAATTGAGAAGTGTTGTTCAAGGTGAGGATATTTCAATTGAAGATTTCTTCCAGTGTGATGAATCAGTTTTAACAACAGACTATAGAAATGTAGAACAAATTTATGAGGATTTAGTAAACGAAACTATAGTGTCAGACGAAGAAAGTGAAGTTGAAGAAACGGAAAATGAGATACCGCCACCATCTTACAAAGAGGCAACTTCGGCTCTAGATGTTCTCTGACGTTATATTGTCTCATCGAATGTGGAAGACGACACATTTAATATTTTAGGCAATCTTTAAAAAAGAATAATGAAAACCAGGCCAGAGTTGAAGCAATCATCAACACTTTTTGATTTTTTTTAAAGTTAATTTATTGTATTTTTTGTACCCATTTTTAATGTAATTTTTGAAAATAAAGTACAGTAATTGTAAAAAAAAAAAAAAAAAAAAAAAAACATAACATTATTAAACACGCCGGTATATAGAGAAACATATTAACAGTCCTAAGCCTGTAAAATGTGAAGGAAAATGTTATGCACATAATTTTTTCACATATTCTGTTTAACGACGTTCTCTACTTAACGACGATTATTTACGGTCCCTTGAAAGTCGTTAAACGGAGAACCAACTGTATTTATTAATACATAAAATTGTCAAGCTTATGTGATTCAACAGAAAATTTAAAAATGTAGTTTATAAAAAGTTATTTCCTCTCTAGAAGAGCATTTCTTATAATATGTTGCTAATATTTTCTTAAAAATTGTTTGGAAAACTCAGAATTGTTTCCCTCATATTTGAGTGTGAACCCTGTATGTCTGATGTAAGATGCATAATATCATTAACTGAGAATGTAATAGAAACTGGACATATAATGTGGATTTCTGATACAATAATGTTTTTTTTTTTTCCTATTTACTTTAAGTACAAATGTATCATTCATGCATTACGTATTTTAAAAAAAAAAAGAAGGGGGGTTGTTGATCTTGTTATAACTTATCAAAGAATTTTATCAAGGACTTAGTATTTTTTCTAATTTTAAACCTGTTATATTAAATATCAATTTTCTCTTCAGTTTAAAAATATATTTTCCTATTTTGGGGTAGAAATCTCCCCCCTTTTTTTTTTTTTTTTTTTTTTTTTTTTTTTTAAGTAAAAATCATCATCTTTTCAAAACTGCAAAGCTTGCAGCTATGCTAAGCTATAGTTATTACTTTTTTTTATGGTGAAACTTCTATCTTTCAACATTTTGTAATGGCCACAGCATAGCTTTAGAATCCTGCATCAGGTCGAGTAACCTGATTTTACACTGACCTGACTCTCTGACTGAATTCTTTCTTTTGCAAGTCAGATTGGCTATTTTTTTTCCCCTTTTTACTGTGAGTTGGACTCAATTTTCAGTGAGTCGGGTCGACTTGAGAATAACTTTAATAATAAGCAAACGTTTAGCTGCTATACATAACCCAAATTATTACAGTAAAAGAAACATCCATATCCGAGTAAGACAATTAATAAAGAAACATCTATATTATTTTTAAAAAATTTTAAAAAAATACAACCTTTTTATTTTTTCATGTCTTCATTTCGAACTAGTTTCGCTTGGGGCACCCCAGCTTGGTCTCCGACATCTCGGTGTTCGAAGTTATACGAAACTGAAGTTTCACGCTTCCTTCCACTTTTAAAGATTCTGCGCCATTGACGATTGAGCAAAGCCCCATCGTAGCCATTGCAATTATTTAAACTTGTTAAAATTTCGACTTACTCCCTGATTGCTGCGTAACCGTGGTTGTGATAGTTGGCCAACTTTTTTACTGTTGTTCAAATTTTATATTAATTTCTTCATTTTTGTTTACCTGAGTTAAAGCAGTTGTTATTTTTCCGGTGATTGCTGCTGCTTTAACTCAGGTAAACAAAAATGAAGAAATTAATATAAAATTTGAACAAGTAAAAAAGTTGGCCAACTGTCACAACCACGGTTACGCAGCAATCAGGGAGTCAGTCGAAATTTTAACAAGTTTAAATAACTGCAATGGCAACGATGGGACTTTGCTCAATCGTCAATGGCGCAGAATCTTTAAAAGTGGAAGGAAGCGTGAAACTTCAGTTTCGTATAACTTCGAACACCGTGATGTCGGAGACCAAGCTGGGGTGCCCCAAGTGAAACTAGTCCGAAATGAAGACATGAAGAAATAAAAAGATTGTATTTTTAAAAAAAATTTTAAATTAAAGTTACTTCATGGCTTAGAATTATTTAAAGTATCTACACTGATGGAAAAAAAAATCCCAACACCAAGAAAAAATTATTGTACAGTAATGAAATTTCAGCAATACATTTGTCTAGGTAACATATATTTAATTGATTAAAGTTTCAAGATCACAGGTAGAGCCATTGGCGAGAAGAGCCATTTCAAATGTGAAATGTTGGTACATTAGTAACCGGTGTAACCGCCAGAATTTTGAATGCAAACATGCATGCATTGTGTCGTACAGGTGTCGGATATCAGTTTGTGGGATGGAGTTCCATGCCTGTTGCACTTGGGCGGTCAATGCAGGGACGGTTAATGCTGGTTGTGGATGACGCTGGAGTTGTCGTCCAATGATGTCCCATACGTGCTCGATTGGAGAAAGATCTGGTGATCTAGCAGGCCAAGGCAGCATGTCGACACTCTGTAGAGCATGTTGGGTTACAACAGCAGTATGAGGGCAAGCGTTATCCTGTTGGAAAACACCCCCTTGAATGCTGTTCATGAATGGCAGCACAACAGGTTGTATCACTAGACTGACGTACAAATTTGCAGTCAGGGTGTGTGGGATAACCACGAGAGTGCTCTTGCTGTCATACGAAATTGCTCCCCAAACCATAAATCCAGGAGTAGGCCCTGTGTGTCTAGGCCGCAGACAGGTCGCTAGCAGGCGTTCATCTGGCCTCCTTCTAACCAACACACGGCTATCACTGCGACCAAGGCAGAACCGGCTTTCATCAGAAAACACAACAGATCTCCACTCCGTCCTGCAATGAGCTCTAGCTTGACACCACTCACGTTGCAAACGGCAGTGGTTTGGAGTCAGTGGAATGCACGCTACAGGGCGTCTGGCTCGGAGCTGTCCTTGAAGTAACTGATTTGTAACAGTTCGTTGTGTCACTGTGGTGCCAACTGCAGCTCAAATTTCAGCTGCAGACGCAGTACGATTAGCCACAGCCATATGCCGAACACGGCGGTCTTCCCTCTCAGTAGTGCCACGTGGCTGCCCGGAACCCGGTCTTCTTGAGGCAGTACCTTCCCTTGACCACTACTGCTAACACATATGCACAGTGGATACATTCCTGCCAAGTCTTTCTGCAATATCGCGGAAAGAAAACCCACCTTCTCGTAGCCCTACTACACGACCTCGTTCAAACTCAGTGAGCTGTTGATAATGGCTTCTTCGTCTTCTTAGAGGCATCCTTGACTAACATTAACCCACTACGTCAAATCTCAACTGTAAATAACGATAACGAACCTTACAGCGCTTATTTAAAGCAAACCTCATTTGCATGTTCATAGTGTCGCTACTAGTGCCACACTTATGCGCGTAGCTCGAAATTTGAATCGACGTCATCTTTCAGATGTATAAACACGCCTACCAAATTTCATTTATCTAGCACAGCTCCTTCCTGGTGTTGGGATTTTTTTTTCCATCAGTGTATATTATTATTTAGAATATAAGCTATAAAAAAACAGGCCCAGATGTGTAATTCATCTATTTTAATTACTCATATGCTTTTAAATACTGTGAACTTAAACTGATAATATATTTTCTCTTGCAGATGTTTTTAAGAAGTTATTGAAATGTAGATTTAGATGAGAACAAATGTTCATTCGGCATCTGTAACACTGTATCATTTTAATATTTATGTGTGTGATATACATTAAACTTGAATCCCCTTTTTGTACATTTGAGCTACAGAACATACATAAATAGTTAAAAATTATTAACTTTCCAAGTGGCTGATATGATTTTTCCATACACTGAGCAATAGTTTTTCCCTTAATGCACTAATAATTTAAAATAAACATAATTATATATCCTTAGCTTGTTTTTAAAATATAAAAGTCACATATGGTTTCATGAGGTTTATCTTGACATCCATAGTCACTTTTTACTTTCTCTTACCCATAGGGTCAAATTTTCGAACGTGAGTTTTTGTTATATTGACATGTTCTGAGGTTCCCTGAATACGAATATCATGTTTTTAGCAAATGGTCTGTGTGTCTGTTATCAGCATATCTCAAGAACAAATAGTAGCAGAAATTCCAAACTCGGTATTCTAAATGTATATCATATAGGGATGTTACAGTAAGCTTTTCGTTGAGATGATGCAAATGGTTCGTGTACAGGGACACTCAAAAGTATTCAAATACATTACGTCTATGGGGACAAATTTGATGTAAGTAGAGTTTAACATCTATAGACTGCACTAAACCAAATGAAACACAGGAAACGTGGGTGGTGTTCATTTTGTTATTATGTTTGTGCTTATAATTGTCGCACATTTTTGAAAATTTTGATGACATCTGAAAAGAAATATTATTATCAAGTGTTTAAAGATAGCTGTACAACTAAATTTCGATGAATAAGAGCATCTAGTCAGGGTGAAAAGTTCGCGTATTGTGTTTATTTTCGATCCAGTTTTACAATTTCTCATAGCGGCAAATATGATGTGATGAAACGCACTGGAAAGAAAAAAAAGTCTATATTATGAAAATCAGCTAATATTAGCGAAAAGAGTAAAGTACTTGTGACTCGCCCTGCCCGAAGGCACCCAAGTAACAGACTTATCACCACAACAGGATCCCCACAGCAGGAGCCCCGCAGGCTCCGACACCCCTAGACACCACAACACCACCAGCATGTGCAAGCCAGTGGAGCCCAAGGAACCGAGCAAACCTGATCCCCCCCCCCCTCCAAGCATGCAAGAAGCACAAGCACCACACCCTGGCAAAGCCCAGGCGCAGCCGCAGCGAGCGGCACAACACCACAGCCCACCAAGAAACACCCCGACAAGAAGACACCAACATAAAGCAAGTACAAAATACAACTAAAAACTAAGACTAAAAACTAAAACTAACAAATGTCTTTGAAATCTACAAACAATAGGGGAGGGGCAGGGGCAAGGCTAAAAACAAAATAATAAAACCAGCTCAGGGGCACGAACAACCTGTTCACCAAATTGAAGTGATGAAACCTGAAACCCTACCCAAAATAATACAGTACAAATATCATCATTCCCCGTGGCAGAAATGCAGCGACACGGCGACATTGTCGCAGAACGGCATTGAGTCCTTGCAGAAATGTTTTTCTTTTAGGAACAAAATATTTTGAAAGAAAAAAAAAGTGCAATAATGTGGCTGAAACTGTTCTGCAGTATAAATTTCGTTTTTGCAGAAGCTGCTTGTTCTGCAGAAAGGTACAAAAGGGTTACTACAGGGCTCGCAATCCCCCTAATATTCCTAAAATTCCTAAATATTTTAATCATTCCTAAAATTCTCCTACATTTCTTCCATGAATCCTAAAAAAATGCATCCAAGGCTAATCCAAGGGTCGAGAGTATTATTCATTCTGGTCCAGTTCATATTGAATGCTCTTGTATTGTGTTTACCGCTTGCACATGCATGTGTAGATTATTTTATTATTGTATTAATTCTTAGCGTTGTTGCATTGAATGATTTTATACTAAATCTCAGCATATCGTTTCATTTCATTTGCATTCCTTCTCATGGTTAAAGGTAAAACGAAATTTCAAGATTTGTGGTTGAAAAAAGAATTTGACGGTGTTTTGCTGAGAGAATGGCTTGAAGCTATAAATGGCAACATTTATTCTGCTAAATGTGTTTTATGTTCCGAAAAGTTTTACATATCTGCTACTAGCTTAGTAACAGAACTTATGCAACATTGTCGCCAAAATTTTTTTTTCATAGAATTGAGTCAGTGGTAGACAGAAACTCATGTCTTACATTAATAATTCAGAATTCTTCTGCAGTATAGTAATCTTATAAACTTTCTAATTAATTATACATGTGTGGAAATTAGAAAAAAATTGAATCATCTTGCAGAGAAGGTTTAACCGTTTTGGGATGGGTGTATCATATGAAATGGCTGCAAATGTTCCTTCCCACTCGGGTGTTTAACATATGACACATCCTTTAAATTCTTTCTGTGGGCAGGCGTATCATACCAAACGTTCTATTTAAATATGATATGCTCGTCCAGAGAAATAATTTAAAGGCTGTATCATATATAACATGCTCATCGCAAAAGAGTTATACATACAAGACATGTCACAGAAAGCACAAAAATTTAAAACCACTAGAGATATCAAGTAAAGGGTTTCATCGAACCAAGTACTGAAAATGCAGAAAGCATAATTTACATAAAATAAAATTTATTTTATAAAAGGGCTTTTTGTTTTATAGATTATTTAAATTTTGATGGAGTAAGGGCTCTTAATTTTGTTTGGCTCAACCTGAATATACAAAATAACACAACATTTCCAATTTTAACACGTCAATTATTACCCATTACGGATTTAGAAGTTTTACAATATCATCGGTTTTCCCCTAAAATTTTGAGAAGCCCTAATACTAGGCCTGGTTACATTACTGCAGCGATACCGATACAACAACGGCAGAAAAACATCGAACGCTGTGTATGTACAGAACAATGGAACAGCAGCAGCAGCAATATTGCCCTCTACGCTCATTATCTGTGTCCGCGCTCTGTCTTGCTTGGATGCAATTTCTCTTCTGTTTCAAACTATCCGCACGGTCGTTCATTGAATTTGTAGGAAGCTGCCTTTCCTTTTAAAATGAATTTCTGATATTCATTCCTATAATTCACTCCCTCCCCCCCCCCCTTTTTTTTTCTAGTTTCACACAATTAAAAAGATATCGCAGTCCGATCATTATGAGCTTTCGATTTTATCTTTCTTACAGATGCTGCAAAAAACATATTCCTGGATTATTATTTTTTTTTTCTTCCTTATCTATAAAATTGCCTCATCATCTCTTGAAAATAGAAAAAATAACAAATCAATTAATTACTTTTATAATCTAACTGAAAACTACATGAATCATCGTGCAATACGCATAGCTAAATAGGAAAAAAAAAATCCTGTGCAAGGCATTGCATTATCAAAATTTACTGAATCAGGAGGACGGAGAGAAATATTTGTTTATATTAGCTGAAACTTAGTTTAATTAGAATCAAAAGCTGAAAGTGATGCAGAAAGAAAAAGAATGTATGATTATGCAGCATTTTGATTTTCATAATTTTTTTTTTTTTTTTTTTTAAAGATTCAGTTGTATAGCTGAAGAAGAATCTTTAAAAAATAAAACTTAAAATAACTGTCATTTAAATTATTATAAATAAATAATATATTCAAAGCTATTGAATTTTAACGGTGATGGTGAGGTGTACATGTTAAGACCAGTGACTGTACTAAGGTTTCTAGGACTGGGAGCATTGTCTTGTGTGGGAGACTTTCAAAGGTGTCTTAGTCTGTATGTACATTAGTTTTGGAGAAATCCGACTTAAACGAATGAAGTGTTCTCCGTGGGAAAATTACTAAAACGTTTCAGTTTGCATTCATGTGAGTTTAGGAGAAAATGACAGAAAACTCTGATCTTCAACGAAGTATTTACCATTGGAGAAAGAAAAAGAGTATTTTCTGTAACATTTGTTGAGATAATTGAAAACGTGATAACTCAGTTTTTATAATGCATGGGTAATTCTAAGAAAATTTCGGATCTGAAAACTAGTTTTTCACAAAAATTGGCAGCTTTAAAATAATTCTTCACGAAAATTGCATGATAAAATTTCGTATTTTGAAGCCAGCCTCAAAAATATGTTTCAGAAATCAAATACCAAAAAAAAAAAGGCTATTGCTGAATTATGAGGTTTAAATAATTAATGTTTTTAGCAAAATAGTACCGATATTAGCAACAAAATAATTCCATATTTCAGTAAATAACCTCAAAATTGTCTTCATGTGTATGTCACATATCTTGGGGGGGGGGGGGACAGAATTTCAACGTTTAGCATCAAAATAAAAAGCCTATTTCAACAATTAATTCTTATTAAATATAAATTTTGTTAATTAGTGGAGAAAAGTTCCACAGTTCACAGCATTATGCTCAGGTGAACTTTCGGTATCACTATCAGAACTTTACTTGAATATTGAATAATGTTTTCTTTACTGAATGATGAATCATTATCATCATTTCTTTCTAGAAATTCAAAATCATCTTCACTGTCAGACGGCAAGTTGTCTCATACTTCCTTTAATTTCTTCATTAGTCAAATAGTACTTCTTTCTCGTATTCATACTTCTGATAAGCTCACTCATACTAAAAAACACACACACATATATTAATAAAATAAAATAAATCAGTTTAATTTGAAACAGAAATTCTAACATAGAAACTATAAGTAAAATAAATTAGAAAATTCAATTTTAAATTATTGGAGGGAAATTATGTAATTCACAAGTATGCATCAATTTAAAATGGTTTGAAAACAATTACTCACTAAATGAACATAAAGAAAATCATTGGAATTTTCAGTATAAACAATATACATACTGCATAATTAGAAACATAAAATTAATATTTTATGAGTTTTAATAGTTATTATTCGGTTGGCCGAATATTCGGTATTCTGCCAAAAGTGCTATTCGGTGCATCCCTAATTAAAATACCCTTATTTTTATTCTTTTAAACAATTGCGCCAGCCTGCGCCAAAATGCTTAAAAATTTTTTGTGCCTAATGATGGCTTCTGCTATTTCATTTTCGCGTCAAAACATCGATGCTATCTCGTTTTAAGCAGGGTCTACTGAGCTTATATATTTCCTATATTTCAAAATCTTTTACTACAAATCCTATTTTTCTTTTCTTCTTTTTTTTTTTTTTTTTCTTTCACACATCTAGACGGAAATCGCGGTCCGATCCTTATCAAATTTTTCATTTCCAACAGTTGCCGCATGAAACATGATTCATTGAATTTTACTTTTTATCTATGAAATCGCTTCAACAAATCTAATTACTTTTACAATCTAGCGGTCCGCATGCTTAATTCTACAATACTCATAAATAAATCGTTAAGAAAAAAAGGAAGAAAAAATTCCAGTGCAGGGCAATGCGTAATCCAAATATTACTGACGCAGAACAGAACAGGAACAAGTATTTGTTTACATTAGCTCAGAGTGTGTTTAATTAAACACAAAATTTAAGGGGGGAAGAAAGAAACTGAAAATTATGATTATGTAGTATTTTGATTTTTATTTAAACAATACCAATGGTTCAGTTATCTTAATGAGTAAAAAGTCATTAAAAAATAAAACTTTCTGACATTTCGATTATTTATCAAAATAAATAATGGATTCAAAGCTATTGAAATTTAACGCCGATTGTTAATGCAAGGGTTTTCGGCCAGGAAGAAGTGTCCTCTGTGGGAGACTTTCTAAAAGGTCTTAGAATGTAATCATGCGAGTTTCGGAGAAAATCACTATAAAATCAGACCGTTAACGGAGGAGTCCTCTGTGGGGATCTTTCTTAAGCCTTTTAGTCTGAATTCTCGTAAATTTCAGAGAAAATCATGGAAAACTCCGAACTTTAACGGACCAAGTATCTACCGTTGGGGGGGGGGGGGGAAGAATACTTTCTGTGCTTTTTGCTGGGATAACTGAATATGCGATAGCTTAGTTTTTTTAGTGCATGGGTAATTTTAAGAAATTTTCAGATCTGAAAACGGGACTTTCACAAAAATCGACGGATTTAAAATAAATTCATCACAAAAGTCGCACGGGAAAATTACGTATTTTATAAATCAGCTGCAAAAACATGACATATTTCAGTAATCAAGTACAAAAAAAAAAAAAAAAATTATCACTAAATAATTGCATGTTTTTGAAAAATAACATCTATTTCAGCAATTAGTTTACTATCACGGAATTAAAAAAATTAGCAATAAATTATAAAATAATTCCGTATTTCGAATCATGTTTTAAAAAGGGAAGAATTTCATTGATTAGTATCGAAATAAAGCCTATTTCAGCAATTAATTGGTATTAAACATAATTTAGTTAATTAGCAGTGAAAATGATTGCATATTTTTTGTTATCAGCTACAAAAATATTGTTATTTACGGAAATTAGCTTTCAAATAAATAAATAAATAAATAACCCTTGTCGATTAGCAGCCAAATAATAGGATATAAAACGTAAATTTTTGATTATTAGTGGGTAAACGATCCCGTATTTCTGAAATCTACAAAATGATACCCTATTTCAATGTTCTGTTTTTGGAAAAAAAAGTGCAAATTTCACTGATTAGCAGCAAATTAGTTGAGTATTTCAGATTCATCTTTCAAAAGAACGCGATTTTCATGTATTAGTAGCTAAATAATAGCATGTTTTGGCAAAGAGCCGCATAATAATCACGTATTTTTGAAATCCGCTTTAAAAAAAAATTTTTTTTTTTTTTTCAATTAGGAGGAAAATAATTTAGTTCCGGGTAAACATACATTTTTGACAATTAGCTGTGAAATAATCCGGTATCTTTGAACTCATCTGCAAAATTTTCACATATTTCTGGGTTCAGCTTTGAAAAAAGTGTGAATTTTATCGATTAACGGCTAAGTTGTTTAGTATTTGGGGATGTAGCTTTGAAAAGGACACAAATTTCACCGATTAACAGTCAAATAATTGTATATTTCGTTAATAATTGACCGCAAAAATATTGCGAATTTTAGCGATCAGCTTTTAAAATAAGTGTGAATTTTATCAATTAATGACAAAATTATGGTGTATATTAGCAATTATTTGCTATTAAATGTAAATTTTATAAATTTGCAGCGAAATAATTACGTATTTCGGCAATTGGCCGTTAAAATAGCGTGAAATCTGCCGATTAACGAAGAAAAATAGCATATTTAATTAATTAATGGTAATTAAACGTAAAATTTTTACTATTTATTTCTAAATTGATATCGCGAATTTCAGAAATCAGCAATGAAAAAAGTATGAATTTTTCAATTAGTAACAAAATTATGGTATATATTAGCAATTATTCACGGTAAACGTAATTTTTTAAAATTTGCATCGAAATAATTTCGCCAATTGGCTGTAAAAATATCGTGAATTCTTCCGATTAATGAGGAAAAATAGTATATTTAATTAATTAATGTTAATTAAACATAAAATTTTGACTATGTATTACTAAATTGCTACAAAAATATCATGAATTTCGGAAATCAGCTATGAAAAATCATAATTTTTTTCAATAAGTAACAAAATTATGGTATATGTTAGCAATTATTTGCAGCGAAATAATTATGTATTTTGGCAATCAGCGTTAAAAATATCGCAAATTTTGTTGATTTACGATGAAAAATGTTCTATTTAATTAATAAATGGATATTAAACCTAAAAATTTCACTATTTATTGGGAAACTATTCAATATTTCGGCTATCGGCTGCAAAATTAACGCATATTTCACAAATCAACCGAAAAAAAAATTTAAGTGCAAGTGTGAATTGTAATAAAGTTATAAAAACAGTTTTTACATAATTTCAAAGGTATTACAAAAGTACAAGAATTTTGTTTCATGTGGGATTATTTATTCATTTAGAATATTTTGTTATTTATTTACTTTTCAAATGGAGTATTTATCCCCAGTAGCAGATTTTTTTCCGTTAATCTGCAACAGTTATTTAGGCATTGGAAAACAATCTGCAGCAGAATTTCACAATAAATTAGGGGGGGGGGGGAAAGATGTCAGCAGATTCAGTAAGCATATTTTTATCATAAATTTGCATTTATCTTATGTTAATCTGTTAGATATGTCCAAGCATTGTAGTTATAAAGTTTTAATTACATATAGCTAGGTAAAGTGTTGGCTGAGATTCTAAACATTGAAATTAATGCAGCTTTCTAAAATTTTCTGTTTCTTGTGTAACCAGATGAAGTGGACATTAACAAGTATAAATTTTCTTTTATCAATAATTACAGTTTGTTTCTCGTTCCTATCTGTACATCTTAATTGCATTTTGCTTACCTTCTCAATATCCGAGCCCCAACTTTCACAGAAAACTTCAGATATTGGAGCTGAAACTGCGTGTTTAAGTAACTTAATAAGAATAGGTATTTTCTTTGACAACTTAGTAGTAGACGTCCTGTATAAAACCTTTATTTCATATGAGATCCTAAAAGTTCTAACTTCCTCTTTTATAGTGCAAATGAATGATCCATTTACAAAAATACTGGTACTTAAACGAAAGTGTGTCAAGATCATCAAACTTTGAAATTGATGCAAAATCTTGCATATATTCAAAGAAGCAATTACAAAAATTACATGAGTACTGAATGATATTGAACAATTCTACTTCTAAATAGGTTCTACAATTTAATAAAGCACAAGTTTAAAAAGAATATTGACATTTATGCTATGCTGTATATAGAGAAAGATTGGAAACCCCAAGATTTCTGCAGGGAGTTTCATTTCCGGTCATTAGAAATAATAAAGGAGGTGGTGGAGGGTCCTGGAATTATGAGTGAGATATATATAATTCTACTTCTTTATAGGTTCTAAAATTTAATAAAGTAAGTTTAAAATGAATATTGACATTTATGTTGCGAATGGAAAAAGATTGAAAATCACTTTGCTTCTGTGGAGTGTTTGATCACAGATCATTATCACGGAAGGGGGGGGGGTGTAAAACAAATATATGAGAGAGATATTTAACAATTCTACTTCTTTATAGGTTCTGTAATGTGATAAATAAGTTTAAAGAGAATACTGACATTTATTTTACAGATGCAGAAATATTGGAAATTGCAAAGATACCGCAATCTGTTTGATCGCTGCGCCGATCATTATTCATTAGCGGTAGGAAAGGTGGGGTGGGATGGGGGGTCACATAAAATTACGTGAATGAGAGATAGTAAACAATTATATCTCTTTATAGCTTCTAGAGTCTAATACAGCGTTATTAAAATGAATATTGACATATATGCCGTAGATGGAGAAAGATTGAAATTCATTATCTTTCTTGCTAAAATCGGGAGATTTGTAATCTCTGCACAGTACTGTTTTGGAAATAATCTGCAGACTTAAAAAAAATCTGCGACGTACGTCTCGCGTCTCGCATTTTCTGCTGTGGGGTATTTATCCTATGTCAGAATATAAAAAATTTATATATGTGTATAATATTTTAATGCAATTCTACATTTTTTATTTATCCTCCCTTCCTCCCTTCCCCCCCTCCCAAATAAAAAATGTAGGGATAAATAAAAAATGTAGAATTGCATTAAAATATTATACACATATATAAATTAGCTTTTCTTTTGTATATATCGTGGTACAAGATTAAGAAATTTCCCTCACCCATTTCTGCTGAAAATTTTCAAAATGTATTTTATTTTACATATGATGTTGAGGTGTTCATTTTTATGTATTAACTAAGTGGAAAAATAGTTTTAAAAAATTTTCAGAATTTTTCAAAAAACAAGAACCCACAGATTATTCTAATGTGCTCCAGATTAGTAAATTTGCTCCAAATCTTTAATTATTTTGCTCTAATATGCTCCAAATCCATAAATATTCTGCTCCGATATGCTCCAAATCCATAATTATTCTGTTCCGATATGCTCCAAAATTGATATTTAGCTGCTCCAAAAAGGTATTTTAAGTGCTCCAAAGTGGTGATCATGCTGTTTCATCCCTGATTGATTCATAATTTCCAAGGCAGTATATTAAAAAATAAATTGAAGTACTGTGATGTGTAAGAAAATTTTTGTCGAAAGTTCGTACGACGGTAAGCATTAGCAATTCGCAAATTGCTTTTTTATTTTTTTAAATATACTGCCTTTGAAAATATGAATCAATGTATTAATCATGTGAATTATTTTTATCATTGAGCTTTAATTTGGCAGCTGCCATAGACATATGAAATGTCAATGGCGTCTGCTCGATCTCTGTCATTGATGTTCATATTGCACTGTATAAAGAGAAAGGAACATTCCCATTCCGAATCGGCTCAGAAATGTTTTACACGTGCCCAGTTAAATAATATTTTTCTTTTATGTTTTTTAGCACAAGTTTCTAAAATTAATGTATTACTGAGAAAAATGTGTAAAAAAAAAAAAAAAGCTCATGTGTTATATATTAATAATAAATCTTTTTTCAGAATGCCTCCTTCAGTTTTGTCACACTTGAAGCCTGGTGCTAAAATGTTTTTAATACCAAGTATTTTTGAAGATGATTATGTGTGGTGTTATCTAACTAATAACTTAAATGAAATATGTGAAATCGAAAAATCTATGCAGAATTATTCTGGTAAAGATGTGACCCTAACGTAAGTGTTTTATTATTACTATTATTATTAATTTGTTCATATTTCCCCTTCTGATTATTTTTTCTTAGTTGCAGTGTTTGAGAAGTTTTATTGTAATAACCACTATCTATGTATGCAGAGTTGTCACAATACCTCGAATTCCGAGAAAACCTGGAAAACTTGGAGGATTTGAAAAAACTGTTATATATTAAAAAAAAAAAAAAAAAAAAAATCTAGAACACTGGGAATTTTAAGATTTATTTTAAAAATCGACAAAAATCAGAGAATTAAGAACTTTTTAAAATTGTTTTTTCATGATAAGGCTTACCCCTTACCTGCTGAGGAATGTTAAGATATTCACATTCCAGTGCTATTGTTCTCCCTTAATTTTGAAATGAATAAATGCTTCGAAAACACTGTCAACTAAAGGGCAAAACTGGGAAAATTCATTAGTGGCCAGTGGCCGGTACTGTCAGTTTCATTAGTAGCCACTTTTTTAAGTTAGTGGCCACTTTTCACATAAGACTATTTCTTTCAGACTGCAAAAAGCATTGTCACCATTTTGCGATATAATTTACCACAAGAAAAATATGAAAATAAGAAATACATATGATAATAAAATTAACACAGGGACACTGAAATCGTAATTTGTAATTACGCTCTTTTTAAAAATCCTAAATTGCACATCCTAAATTAAAATCTGCTTAGGGCTGTAATAATAACAGTTTTTATCTTTCAGATAATTCAGTAGTACTTTTTTTTTTTTTCCCCCCAATTTATTTAAGTGAAATAAGCTGTTATCCTTCACAGTTCACATTGATATTTTCTAGTAAATGAATCAGCTGATTCATCATCATCACAACTTTTACATGGCCACATGTAAATACAATTTGCAGTTTTATTATTTTTTCTTATTTCTAAAGACACACTTTTTTAAATGATTTTATTTCAATAGAGTTAAAATATTTCCTCTTAAAAAGTATAGATATGGAAACTTAGCTGCTTCATTAAAAATAATTTACTTAGCTGCCAAATTTGTAGCTTTAAAAATAGGGAGATTTCTACTTTAAAATGGGAAGGAAAAAGGAAGATTTTTACTCAAAAGAAAGCAAATACAAATTTTTTTGAAAAATACACATTTAAGCCAAATCAAATTTTGATACACACATTTGTCAAATATCTTAAATGGGTTAAATATACATTAAATACTATGGAGATAATAATGGAAAAAGATTGTGCTTTGCAGGACATTTGATCATTAATTGCTAGTTGAAATGGAGCGCACGTGTGTGTGTGTGTGTGTGGCAGGGGGGGGGGGGGGTATACATCTATATACTTCTTTATAGGTTCTAGAATCTAATCAAGAAAGTTTAAAATGAATATTTACATTTATGTTATGGATGGAGAGAGATTGTAAATCACAAGGTTTCAGTGGAGCATGTAATTGCCAATCGTTGGAGGGGGGGGGGGGGAGGAATTACAAGAATTATGAGTAAGAGATATTAAACAATTTTACTTCTTTAGAGATTCTAGAATCTAATAAAGTAAGTTTAAAATAGATATTTATATTTTTGCAGCAAATGGAGAATAATTAGAAATTATAAAGCTTTCGTGATCACAGATCGTTAGGGGGGGGAAAGGGGGGGTCCAAAAATTATATGAGTGAGATATAGTAAACAATTCTACTTCTTTATAGGTTGTAAAATATAATAAAGCAAGTTTAAAATGAACATTGACATTTATGCAATGGATGGAAAAAGATTGAAAATCACAAGGCTTCGATTGCCTGTCGTCGCTCGCTTTTTAAAATCTTTTAATGATCACAAAAAGTGGCGACTTTAGTGGCGATCGATGCATAATTTTTAGTCGCCCTCTTTATTTATTTAGTGGCCGGTGGCGACCATTAATTTTGCCCTTTACTGTCAACGCCACTTTCGAGCTTATTTTTTTTGCATTGTCGAGGCGTGTCAGTAGTTTCTCTGATAGCAGAACAATACAAATGATCATACTTCAGAAAAGCGTCTGAAGTAAGAGAGTAAGAGGTTAATTTCAGTTTTTAATTTTAAATCATATAATTTCAAAGTTTAAAGCAACTTCTCAGCTACTTAAAGATTATCAACAACTACTATATTTTTAAAACTTAATATTTCAAAATTATCAACAACTTATTATATATTTAAAACTTAATACTTCAAGATTATACTGATACAATACCAACAATTTGCAACGTTAAAAATAAACTTTTTAAACTTAACGTAAACAAATTTAACCCGGCAAAGAAATCAATACGACGTTAGCCCAAAACTAGCGAACTATATGACGTTAACAGCTGCCCGAGAAACGGTGATCAACTTCCATCAAATTCAAATACTTGCCATTGGAAAAAACTTAAATCATATAAAGTCATCATATTCATTTAGAAAAACGCTGCAAACTTAAACTCATATTTCATAAATAACCAACTTATAACTAACCTTCATTTAAAATATAAAACATAACATGATAATCGCATCTTTGCAACAAAATGATACCGCCTTCCAAAACAAACGACGATAAATTTATACGGTTACTTTTCTACGGTTTGCAGTGTAATTGACAGTTAATGTGATGCGATCGCAGAACCTCCGTTTCACCTGGAAGCAATTGCCAACAGTCCCGCCAACTATGTGTTGGTTTGCTAACTACAGCAACATACTTGCCAACTTTTGCAGTTTTCCCGGAAGACTTCCGGTTTTTTAATGTTTTTTTAATTTTTTAATTTTATTTTCCGGTCTTCCGGACAGATGATGAAATCTTCTGTTTTTGAAAAAGTCGCGGATATCGTTTGTTTTAAAAAGGAAACCCAGATGTTCTACGAAAACTCCTGATTCCCAATCTTTTTCCATCCATTATATAAATGTCAATATTCATGTTAAACTTGCTTTATGAGATTCTAGAACATGTAAAGAAATAGAATTGTTAAATATTTCTTGCTGATATAATTATTCCCCCCCCCCCTTCATTTATTTCCTACTAGTGATCAGCAATCAAATGTTCTGCAGAAGTCTTTTGTTTCCTAATCTTTATCCATCTGCAACATAAATGATAATATTAATTTTAAACTTCTTTCATTAGATTCTAGAAGTAGAGTTGAAAGAGTTTAATATTTCTTACTCTGTAATTATTTTTGTATCCCCCCCCCCCTTTCCCCGGATTGTGATCAATGATCAAATCTAGAAATAATAAAGCTATGGAAGTGGTCAATATTTTTCACGTATGTAATTATTTTTAGATCTTTATTGCTGAATTTAATGAATCTGTTTATTTTTCCTCAATTAAATTAAATATTTGTATGTCATATTTATACCAAATGTGTAAACATGGGGAAAAAAATTAAGAATAATTTTTTCAGGTAGGAAAATTTTTTCCAAATCAATTTAAGAAAATTAATACTTAGTTGGTTTTATGCATGTTTGAAACTGATAATTAGCTACTGCTACTTTTTTTTTTTATATGTATGATTAATGTACATACACAAAAATCATATTCTATTTATTTAAAAAATAAGTTATACTTTAACTTAACTGAGTTTTTTTGTCTATTGTTAAATAAATTTCTTACAGATTCTGTTTTGTAGATAGTTATATGTTGAAGAGGAATAACTTCATTTAAAACTTTTATATATTTAGTATAATCAATCTATAGTAAAACGTTTTGATAGATTGCTTCTAAATATTAAAATTGTAAAACTGTATTATTATTATTTTTTTTTTTTTTTTTCTATTTGACGTAATAAACAAGTAAAAAAAAAAAAAAAAAAAAATCTTCCCTTTTTTTATGAAATCTTCTGGTTTTTCAACAAAAATCTTCCCTTTTTTTATTAAAATTGGTTGACAAGTATGCAGCAAATTTACAGAGAGCAATTAAACCGGCAAATGTAAACAATGTCATCAAAAGCACATTGACATTTTAAAACTGATTTTCTGGAATTTATATGTGGGTACCACTTTAAAGACTTTATTTTAAAAGATTTTTTAACTTAAATACTCTCCAATAGCGATGTATAAAACAAGAATATTTAACAACAGCAACATTTCATTTTAAGTTTAAGTCAACATGAAAGAACTGATTATAATGTTGGTTTCTCCAACATTATGTGTGACCGGCGAAAAAAAATCGTTAGCTGCAGTTTCAACCAATGTTTTTGTTCACGGCATTGCTCGAAGCCTGTGTAATGGGATCTTTTCTGCATATCCAAGATGTAGAAATGACTATTACAGAAATAATAAAATAAAAAATCGCAGAAATTATGTGAAAGAATTGAAATCGGCATCCAATTCTCATATGCAGGAGTTTGAGTATTCTGCATATTTCGTATTTTGTACTGAAGCACAATATTTTTTGCATAAACTCTGCATTTTATGATTATTATTTTCTCAATTTTAAATTAAAACTAACTTACTTAAAAATAAATCAGCGAACATAGAACAAACTTTTCACAAAGGTTTTTTCAGAATATTCGGACGAGACAATTGCGTATATTTCGGTAATCAGATGCAAAAACTATGTAATCAGCAAACATACGGCAAAAAAAGGCAGAAATATCGCTGATTTTTGACTCGGTATAGTATGTGTATGATAACATGTATGATAGAATAATCAATTTTCCGAAATAGCATGAATTTCGTCCATTATAGCAGCAAAAATCATTGCCTCTCTTTATTTAATGAAAATGAGAAACAATTGCTTTTTTGAGTAATTAGCCATGATAAAGGTAAATTTTGTTAATAAGACATAAAATGATGAATTTCGATAACTCACCACAAGAAATTATGTTGTTTTGAAGTGAATTAACAGCTTATTTCAGCATGTAATCTGAACAATTAAAAGTAAGTTTTATCGGCAAAACGATATCCATCCTGCTTTGCAGATAGACTTTCATATTGTGTATATCTGCAATGATAATAAAAAAAGCAATTTTATTATTTTTTTGTGCAATAATCTTATATTTCGGCATTCATTTTTTAAAAACGTACAAAATTTAACAATTAGCGGTGAAATAAGTCTATTTTAGCAATTGGTTGCTATTGCATAATTTTTAAAAATTAGCAGTAAAATAATTGATTCCATATTTCGGCAAACTTATTGCATACATTGGATATTGTCTTTGTAAAAATGTGTGGATTTCATTAACATAGAGATAAAGCCTATTTCAGCAAACAATTAGGATTAAACTAACCTTATTAAGTAACAGCAAAATGATTGAGTGTTTCAACAATCAGCCACAAAACATTGTGAATTGCAGAAATCACCTTTGAAAAAATTTCACATTTTATGATTAACGCCAAAATATCATATTTTAGCAATTAGTTGCGTTTAAGCATACATTTGTGACAGTTAATAGTAAAATAATCTCGTATTTCTGAATTAGGCTGAAGTTATTGCATATTTTGGGATTCAGCTTTGTAAAAGGCGTAAATTTTATAGATTTGCGGCGAAATAATTGATTTGGAGGTTGAATATGAACTTTATAAAGAATACGAATTTCATCTATTAGTCACTAAATAATACAAGGTTTCAGCAATTGACCGCAAAAATATTGTAAATTTTAGGTTAAAAAAAAAAAAAAAAAAAAAAAAAAAACATGAATTTTATTGGTTAACGGCAAAATAATAGTGGTATTTAGGAATTAAATGTAAAATTTTATTATAAAAAATTTACACCACACTTAGTTAGCGGTGAAAATAATCTCGTGTTTTTTGAAATCAGCTGCAAAATTATTGCGTATTTCGGCATTCAGCTTTGAGAAAAAAGTGCAAATTACATCTGTTATCGATGAAATAATTGAGTATTTGGAAATTTAACTTCAAAAACCGCAGAAATTTCATTGGTTAGTGACAAAAAAATTATGCTTTTCGGCGATCGTTCGTAAAATTATCGCGAATTTTGGAAATCAGTTTTGGAGAAAAAAAAGGGGGGGGGGAATTTTATTGATAACTGGCGAAATTATATCATATTTTAACAATTAGTTGTGACTATAAATATTGTTAATTTCAAATTTTTTTTGCACATACTGTGTAGTTTTTTTTTAAGTTTTGAAGAAAACTGGGTGCATTTATTTATTTATTAATAATATGTATAGACTTAAAAAGAAAAAAGAAAGATAACGCCCTTATTTATCTGATCTAGTAAATATCGAGAGAGAAAAATATATACCTACCATTCCTTATAGAATGTGTAATTTAATTATTTATGGGAAAAAATGCTTAGGGAATCTACATATTTAAAACCTGCAATAACTTAAAAATATTTGTAGATTACAATTTAAAAAATTTTCAATAAAATTATCTAAAAAATAAGTACTTTTCAGAAAATTATACCATAAAGCACTATTATAACCATATTTAAAAATTTATACATTTTTTTATAACTTCATGTCTTTTATGGCCATACAAGTTTCGCTGGGGCGCCCACAGCTTTTTCACCAGCAACAGTGCTTGAATGAAGTTTGAAGAAACTGATGTTTCTTCCGGACACTGCTAGCTTTAAGCATAAAAAAATTATGCCATAAAGCACAATTATAAACATATTTAAAATTTTATACAATCTTTTAAAACTTTGTCTTTATGGCCGTACAAGTTTCGCTGGGCGTCCACAGCTTTTCCACTGGCAACAGTGCTTGAAGTTTGACGAAACTGATGTTTCTTCTGGACACCGCTAGCTTTAAGCATTAGTCTAGCGGTCCCCCCCCCCCCCCCTTCTCTGTGTATTGTGTATTATAATAGTAATATTTTAATGAGAGATTTAGTCAATACTTACTACTTAGTCATTATCAAAATGGGATATTTATTTTATTTATATATTTATTTATTTTTTTAGGTTGGCTAGCGGGCTTGAACACACACTTGACCCTGCTTGATCCTTTTTTTTTTTTCTGACTTCATTAAGCAGTTAATAAAATAATCCTTAATAAAGCTCAAGGAAATGCAAATAGTTCCTAATTTTTAAACTAAATTTCTTGGTTAATTTTGGGTGCACAGAAGGTAAAACTTTTGGTGTTATTCATTTTGATGAGTGTCGACTTTTATTAAATATGACTATAGGGACCTCGGAACTGTATAAAAAGGTAGTTTTTGGAATTTTTAAAAAATGGATTTTTTAAAATTTAAATATGCCATGCCATAAATGGTTAAAGATTTTATTTAGTTTAAAGATTTTATAGTTAGAGGTGAATGTCTGATTGCAGTGATAAAGGCCTCCTCACAAATTTATTCTGCACCCTGTATTTTAATAATAAAAGTGAAATGGCGCTTGTCTGTCAGCTATGTATAAAAAAAAATTTACCTTGTACAGAAAAAAATTACTTAGACATGACATTTAGCTCACAGGTAGTCTTTAACGTCTCTGTGTGCATCTTGGTGTGCAATAGTTTTGTTTTTATTAGTTTAACTTCTGTCTATTCTAAACTTAGCCATGTAATTTTTTATTATCCAAAACATGTTTTGAAATGTCTTCTTATACTTGTATATTTTTCTAATTACAGCATTGAAGAAGATGATTTTGCTGCTGGTTATTCTAATCAGTATAAACAGTATTATCGATGTAGAATCTTGAAAAGGATGAATAAAAGTTTTCTTGTTCATTACATTGATTATGGTAATAAGGAAGAGATAACACAGATCAGCTCTTTATCCCAAGAACTTCTCCAGAAATGCTGTTATCTGGTCAAATGTGAAAAATCATCTGATCTTAGCCTAACTGAATTAAAAAGACTTTTAGGTGAATCTGGTGCTGAAGTTACTGTATTTCAAGTAGATGAGAAATCTGCTAAACTTTCTTTCGACGAAAAAAATAAATGTTCAATCATTTGTTACCCATGCTATTTCGACTCAAATTTGGATAATGAAGCATTTGTTAATGATGTTTCTCCAGTTCATGCAAAAGTTAGTCCTACTACAAGACCTCCCAATATTGTAAATGATTCTTCGCAAAATATTGTTAAAAAAAATACTTTTCCTAAAGCTTTGTCGCCTTCCTCAAATACTAATTCTTCTTCTGTGCCACAAAAATCTTTTCAGAGTGAAAATTATAAAGCTGTTGCCAAAAAAATTACTGTACCTAAAGTTTTACTACCTTCTAGAAATTATTCTGTGAAAATATTATTTATCAAAACAGTTTCTGAGATGTATGTTCAGTTAACGGAAGATGAAATTGAAATGAATAAGATGGTGGAAGATCTGAATAGATTTTGCAATTCTAAACAGAGTAGTTATACTCCTAAAATTGGAGAAATAGTATCTTGCAAGTTTTCTGATGGCAATTGGTATAGAGGTAAAGTATTAGAAAAGATAAAAAATAATTATCGAATCTTTTTTATAGACTATGGAAATGATGATGTTGTTATGGAGAATAATATCCAAGTGTTATCAGATAAATTCTTTTCTCCGCAATTCAGTATATATGTATCATTATCTGGCATCAAAAATGAAGATATTTCACAAAAAATTTTGTCTAAATTGCTCAATGACGTTTGGGACATGAAAATTGTTGATTCTAATAAAACCCCCCAGGAAGTAATGCTGTTTCAGAAAAATATTCCAATTACAAAAATGATTCAAAACGAAAACAAAAGTAATAAAGTTAAATCTAACCTTAAATTTCAAAAATTGGCTGGTAAATCCGTTGTGAAACTTTGTTTTGAAGATGAAAACTATTTGTATGTAAATCAAGTCAAAGATCTAAAATCGCTTGAAGAAATGTCAGTTAAATTAAACAAACTATCAAATTTGCCTGTTCCAAAATATCCTAAGATATATAATGTTTATTCCGGATTATTTACTGATGGTTTGTTTTATCGTGTTTCTATTGAAGGAGTGGTATCGCCAGATAGCTATAAAGTTTATTTCCTTGATTTTGGAAACTATGAGATTGTGAAAGCTGGTGATTTAAGAGAGCTTCCAGATGATCTCTTTGCTTTGCCCATATATTGCATCCCTGTACATGTTCAAGATCGTAAAAAACTGACTTTGAAAATGGAAGATCAATATACTGTTGAAGTTATTGATATGCAAGGTGATACACAGTTAGTGAAAATTTTAAATTTAGATTCATTTCCAACTTTGACAACTAAAAATGAAAATAATATGAATGGAATTGAAAATGATTCTAATGATAAAAGCTTTCTTACCGATAAAAAATTATCTCTAGATGATATTGTCAATGTTCAAATTTGTCACATGGATAATAAGTATGTATATTTGCAACAAGTCAGTGATTTACCAAGTATCGAAGATTTACTTATTCGGTTAAATAGCTCACTAGAATTGCTTCCTGTAGTAAAACCTGTTGTTAACAAAGTTTATTGTGGTATGCACTCTGATAAATGCTGGTATAGAGTTTCTGTGGAAGAAATAATATCATCTACTTACAAAGTATTTTTTCTTGACTATGGAAACTATGAAGTTTTATCTATTGATAGTTTAAGGGAACTTCCAAGTGACTTTTTATCCATGCCTATTTATTGCATTCCTGTAATAGTTGAAAATAGAGAAGATCTAACTCTCAACATTAATAAGCAGTATAGAGTTAAAGTTATTGGTGAACAAGAAAATTTTCAAAAAGTAAAATTTATTGATTATCAAGGAAATGATTCCTTAAATAGTGAAAATGAAATTAAGAGCAACACTGAAAAGACTGCAAATGAAAGTGAAAATTTTACTGAAAAGACAATTGCCTCATTACCTCATATTTCTTCATTAAAAAAACAAAAACTTCAAGATGGATTGAGTGAAGTAATATTTTGTCACAGAGAAGGAGATACTTATTATTGCCAATTGTTATCTGATGGTGATGTAGTCTTAAGCATATTTAAAACACTTCAGAAATATGCTAATGAAGGTAAAGCTCCATCATCATCATTATCTGTTGGAGATGTTGTTTGTGCTCAGTCTTCTGATACTCTCTGGTATCGAGCATGCATTTTATCTGTTGATCAGGCTCCTTTATATAAAGTGTTATTTTTTGATTATGGCAATGCTGAATCTGTGGAATGTGATAGCATTAAAATATTGCCAGAAGAGCTTTTGCATTTTCCAGTATTTGCCATCCCGGTAAAATGTGTAAATACAAACATTATTAATGATTCAACTATTTATACAAATCCTGTGATAGTGAAAAAAATTAAGGTCATAAATGGTGATGCTTATGTTGTTGAACTTCAGTTAAAAAATCGTTGTAATGTTTCTACTCTTGAAAAATTGGTTTTACCTGATGATGATATATCAAATGTAACTATTTGCCATGTGGAAAATGGTATATACTATGTTCAACCTACTTCAAATATACACAATCTTACTGAACTCTCTACTCATTTGTCAAAAGCTGATTCTTTTCTAAGCATCACTGATCCTCTTGAAGAAGGTGATGTTATTTGTGCAAAATATGTTGATGATGGCAAATGGTATAGATCTGCTGTAAAAAAAGTACTGGCTGATATGATTGAAGTTTGTTTTATTGATTTTGGAAATTCTGAATCAGTTTCTCTAAATAACATAAAAGATATTCCTTCAGAACTTTGTTCTTATGCTATTGCATGCATACCGATTAAATTCAAAGATGATAATGCAGTCCAAAGTAAAATAGAGGAAAGCATTTTGAAATGTGAAAGTATTAATGTGAAAGTTTGTGATGTAATTGATGACATTAAAGTAGTTAATATAGTTTCAGAAACAGATAAAGGTGATAAAGCTAAAAACAAACTTTTATCGTATACTCCAACGTTTCTTTCATCTTTTACTAAGTCATCTTTATCTTTAAATGAATCTTGTAAAGTTGTGCTTAAAATGAAGGTGAGTGAGTTATATGTTGCTGTAAAATTTGATGATTGTGATGAATTAAGAAAATTGAATTCGCTTTTGCAAGAATCTAAAACTGTCATCATTAATCATTTGCCATCTGTTAATGAAGTGCTTCTTGCCAAAAAAGATGACTTTTGGTATCGATGTTCTGTACTCAGTGTTTTTCCTGATGAAGAAACATGTAAAGTATATTTTGTTGATCTAGGTTGTACTGAAAATATTCATAAATGTACAATGCGGAATTTACCTGATGCTTGCAAGAAATTTCCATTATTTGCTATAAAAGTGTCAGTTAAATCTGATCAGCCTGTTACTCTTGATAAGTGTTATTCCATCTATGTATCAAACAAAAACTCAGATGAAATTTACAATGTTATTGTATATCATCAGTATAAATATTCTGCTATAAATAGAAAAGAATTGATTCCAATGGTAGAGTCTGATGTGATATTTTATCACAAAGAAAAGGGGAAATTATTTCTTCAAAATTTAGATGATGCTGAAACTTTAATTGAAGTTCATAAAATATTAGAAAATTATTCATCTAATCCTTGTATACCATATAAGCCTGATGTTGGTGAACTTGTGTGTGCTATGAGTCAGTTGGATAGTGTATGGTACAGAGGCTGCATTGAAGAAGCTTTGTCAAGTGATGAATATAAAATATTTTTCATTGATTATGGAAATTGTGAAAATGTTCACAAAACACATTTACAGCCACTTCCATATGTTCTCACCAAATTTCCATCACTGAGCATACCAGTAAAATTTGCACAGAACGAAATTATGGAAAAAATTGAAATCAACAAGATATATAAGGTTATAGCAGAATCAAAAGCTTCAAGTGATACTCAAGTTATTAGATTGGTTGAAAATGAGGTAATTATTTTAACTATTGTAATTTAAATTTTATAATTCTCTTTATTTAACTGTTATTTTATCTTGTAGTAATCAGTAAATTTTTATACACTGTTCAGGGGTGATTGTGTTCAGGATTTCTATAAATTTTTTTTTTTTTTTCATTGATTGTTCCTTTGTCATCCAGATGATATGTAAATGAATTGTAAATTATTGATTGGCCCATACAAGATAGGAAATGATTGAGGATTTCTGGTCTAAATAAATTATTTATCATATGATATTCTCCCCCCCCCCCCCTCCCACACACACACTTTATTTATTTATTTATTTTTCACTCAATTATCACTGCCTATTTTATTTTTAGTTGTTCATTCATCATACAATCATGAACAACTAAAAATATGAAACATACTAGATGAACAGTAGTATAAAAAAATTTTCTCCAAATTAAACGAACAGTAGTATAAAAAAAGAAAATTCATTATATTATTGAAGTATGGTGAATTTTGATATTTTTTGAAAAACATTTTCCTTCCTATTTTTGATGTTTTTACACTTTTTGAAATGTGAGAAATAGAATTTAATAATCATATAATTGATGTGGTGTCTACTGTCTACCTAGTCGGTTTTAATCTTTCCAGGGTTTGAAATTAGAATGTGAAAGACAGGCATCAGTGGCATCTAATTTTTTCTTAGTTGCCAAGATGTTTTGCTCAGGCATAATTTTTAAATTTATTGTAATCATAACAAGATAAAGCAATGTTCTTAATCAATAAAGAACCTTTCTTAAAATTGAATTATAATTTCAAATACAAATGTTAAAACATGAATACATTATTTTTAAAAATTAACTTTTTTTTTAAGTTAGACAAATTGTAGAAAAAAAAATTAATTTTTGATTACTTGTTGGTAAACTGATTTTTACAATCATTCAAATACCAAGTATGTCTTCAAGCAAAATGAGAACTTTCAGAAAATATTCTTTCAACTTTGTTTTTTGACTTGCTTATATTATGTATAAGTTTTATAATTAAAAAATATATATATATGTGTGGCTTTTTGCACATCTATTTTATTGATGGTTGATTTTAGATTTTGTTATTTAGACTTAGAGGTCATGAAAAATAATTTGTATAGAAATAATGCATTGCATTGTAAACAGTATTTTTCTTGCACATGATTGACCTGAAATAAAATAAAAGCATTGACATCCAGAGCAAAAATAAATGAAATAGACTTGAAAAAGTATGACTTACCAAATTTCTCTTATTTATGAAGTATGCACGTATCCAATAATGAAAAAGGGTAGCTACCACATTTTGTATGAAATTTAAACATTCAAGAAATATCGATCGCATACATATCTCACTGAAGTCACAAAGACAAAAGATACATCACAAAGTGAATTATGTATTACAAAGTCAATTATATATCATAGTGTTTGTTATCGTTCTTTGCAAGTTATAATTATTAGCGATATCGTGAAACTAGCTCATGGGTAGTTGGTAGATAACATCCTCTGTAGCTATTTCTGATTACAAGGTACATGAAACATCTGATAGGTTCTCTCAAACTCGTCTATTTCGTGTATAACATCCTCTGTAGCTATTTCTGATTACGAGGTGCATGAAAGATTTTCCGGCAGACTTTCTAGTTTGTCTACTTCATTTTACTAGTTGTATTTGTTATTTTAAAAGAAAGGTGAGTTTAAACTGTAGTAACTTCATAGGTTTAAACAATATGCAAACAGGTGGATGAACCAGCAAGCGTTCAAGTAAGCTTCTGCCTTCATCTAATTGGCATCGATAATCATCCAGACCTTGTGTGGATGTTAATCTTTTTACATCCCAAAAACAATTTTTTCTGTGATGTCTGTATGTCACATAATTCAAAAACGGTTGGATGTAGAATGTTGCAAATTGGTATATATTTTTTTTACAGCATCTCGTCATGCATCTCCCTTTTTGGTCTTCCTGTGACTTTCCGTTTTGGAGATATTTATGACAATTAATGACCAAAAATACAAAGATATTGGTCATTATAGGTGACTACCATCATAGATTTCAAAAGAAGCTAATGACAGAACCTGTAATGATATTGTTATGAAAGTTGTCAACATTTTTGCTTATAAAATTAATTTTGTAAAGAAATAAGCAGGTTCTAATTGATGACTGTAGAATATTTAATGAGTATTCTGGAAACAGTTGATTAAAACTGTTTTTTGTACCACAAAATCGATAGTAAACAGATAATCGCAAAACAATCCTATAAAACAGTCATTCATACTATAGGAGTCAAGTAAACAGAATTGAATATACTACAGATCAGGGATTTTGCTAATTCAGGAACAATGATCATCAGGGATGAAATATTTAGGGGCTGCCCCCGAATTCTTTTTTTTTTTTTTTTTTTTTTTTGAAAATTTTGCTATAACTGAATTTAATTTTAAGTTATTTTATTAAAAAAAAAAAAAAAAATTCAAAATAATCAATTAAGAACTTTCCAATATCACTTATGTGTATAATTAATTTTTATTTTAGCCTCATTAATAAGGTTTCTCAGCCTTTCATTTTGCATGCAAATAGCAGTTTTCAGAGTTTTTGCATGTTATGCAGTTTCACCCTGGATCCACCCACACAGTTTGAAATCCGAATAGAATAAAGTCTTGTCACAGTAACTTATAGAGATTTGGAGGTAGGTCTGCCCTAAAAACCAAGAATCATTCCTGAAAATTCCAGACCCCAACTGATGTTAAAAATTCCAAATTTTGGAAATCTTAAACAACCACATTTAGCCAAATTGTGTAATTTGATGCAAAGTCAACATCCACCTCCATGAAAATGGGAGAAAAAATGCCATCTCTTTTCACTTCTACTGTGCAGAAAGTTGGACATTAAAAAAAAAAAAAAAAAAAAAAAAAAAAAACAAGTTCTAGTCTACAATGTACAGTCTTTTTTTATAGTCCTATCAGTCATTTATAAAACTTTCGATAAAATCAGTTTTGTGCTAGAAACCAATGAAACTTCCCAGGAAAATTCCAGAGCTCTGTTCTTGTTAAAGTTAGAACTTCCAAACTTTTGCAATCCTAAACTACAAAAGTTTGCCAAATGTTGTGGTTAAGTCGGCATATCATATGCAAAGTAGCCAAAATTAAACCCTTTCTCTATTTTAATGGAGTTAATTGTTTGAATATAACGTATCTTGTGGCGCAACACAAGACATTCTGTCTCAAGATGGATTTCAGTCTTGTGAAAATTCTCGAGACTGAACTCAAGACAGAAAAGATGAGAACTTTTTTTTTCTATTAAAGAAGAAAAAAAAAATTGTATTGCGGTTTTTTATTCTAAAATAAGTATCAGAAACAATTAAAGTGCACTTGTTTCATTTACAATTATTTATTTTATTTTTATTTACTTCTTTTTTCTCGCTTCTCCAGCAGTCCACATAAGAATGTTTGATGAAACATTCTACAGGTACAGACGGAGAAAGATTTCCCCCCCCCCCCCCCAATTCTAAATTTCCTCCTTGGTCCAAGTGTTTGTTTTAGAATTTTTCACTTCTGTAGCCCTTCAGAATATATTTAGCAATTAAAATAAACCTTTTCCCCCCTACAAATAACATTTATAGTTATAAATTACTGAAAAGTAATAAAAATAGGGGGTGTTCCCAAAAAAAGGGTAGGTGGTAGAGCAAAAAATGGGTATCATATTCGGATTCAGGAGGTCGTTTTACATATGAATTTGCCAAATTCAGGTTGGGGTGGATTTTCACGCAGAACAGTATTATTTTCTAATGCCTTAAATAGCTGTCCCAGAATGACATAAAAAATTCTGCTACTGGGCTGCCTGACAACAGTCACTGATCAGGTACAGAAGATATTTAAACTTAGATAAAATGAATTTTAGATGAAGCAAATTAAATTTTTATCCAAATATTAGTGGATAAATAATACTTAAAATCTCACCAAGTAAACAGTATCTTTAAAAGATTAATAAACTTCATTTTTCATTTTAAAATACTCCTAAAAAGAGTTTTTTAATTTTATAAATTTAAGCTAACAATATGGAAAGTTTTTCTGTCAAAAACTTTCATATAAAAAATTAGTGAATTAAAATGTATCCTCCTCAAAAATCAAATAATTTAAAAATGCTTTTCAAAATGTTCGGGTGAGATAATTGTTGCCGCTTTGAACTGCAGCACTCATGCTTACTTTATTCGCCTAATGAAGGGTCGTGTGTTTTTTCGACCCGAAACAATTGTTGCGAGTTTATTGCATTTTATGGTGTTTATTCAAAGTTTGTAAGTAATCTTTTTACAACGCCAGTTTATTGATGCTTCTTTATTAAGCATCAATGAACTGTAGACTTTAATTTATTTCAAAACATAAACTCAACGTGGGATCTCGCTCGAGGATCCCATTTCATTTTGATATGTTATACTCTGGTATCTACTCATACACTGAGTCTCGAACACAGATAACACAGCCTATTACATCATATTGTTACAGATGCCTGTACAATAATATTTAATAAGATATGTAATTAAATTTAATAATGTATTCAAAAAAGAAATTTTTGAAAGATTTGTTATAAACATCTCGTGTTTATTACTGTTCTAATTATTTTTCAGATTGTTGCTAGCACAGACCATAAAACTGGAGAGAACATAATACCAACAAACTGTGTTAATAAAAAGTTCCTATATAGTCCTGTTGTCCCATTTAATTCAGGAGAACAGGATATTGTTATTTACAGTGTTGATGATGAAGACGGTTTTGTATTTTGTGCTCCTTTCAGCCTAGAAAGTAAGTTGATATTTGATACGTTTTCTATAAACTAAATTAACGTACAATTTACAGTTGAGTTATATAAAACATCTTAAAAACTTTATCTTCATGAATATTTTTGCTCTGATTGTTCAGAGGCTTTCTCAGACATAGAAGTTGTTTCCTCTTTTGATGTTCTGAGAGACTTTTCTTGACTTTTCTACAGCATTTCTTGCCACATAGTATCCACAAAAGTTGGATCATTCAGATTGCAGGCAGTTAAAACGAGTGATTACCTCCACAGTTTCACATTGCTATGCCATAAGCTTGATATTCATAGTTTGCTAATTTTTTAGGGTGATTTTTTTTTTTTTTTTCCCCATTATTGAACTGCTCATTAGTATTACCTCTGAATTCGAAACATCTATATAATATTTCCCTAACATCAACCAGTTAAGATTAAATTTTGTCGAAATGACACAGTGACGCAAGGTGCTATATGATATGTCAACTCAGATCGGATACTGAAGAGCTCTAGGGTTGATCAAAACAAAAACTTGGCTGCTAGATATTTCTGCTACAAAAATTTAATTTAATACACTTCAAATTTGAAATGGACATTTCTTAAAGAAATCGAAAAAATGACAACTTTTTGTATTGAGATACACCCCGCGGCAAAAAGATAGGTACAAATGGTTTTTTATTTATTTAATTTTTCATAAAATAAACATTATCTAAATTGTGCTTATCATTTATTATTATCATAAAATAACACTATTCATGGACTAATTTTTGTTTTAAGACTGATTTAGAAAAATTTTAAGACTAAAATTTTTCTAATTTAAGACTACACATCGGGACAAAAAGATAAAAACAAAGGTTTTTTTTTTTTTTTTTTTTTTTTTTTTAATATAAATATTTTGAAGATGATTTAAATATTTTATATGTTTTTGATATGATAATATTTGTTATGATAATAAATGATCAGCACAATTATTTAGATAATGTTATTTTATAAAAAATTAAAAAAAAAACCTTTGTTCCTATCTTTTTGTCGCGAAGTGTAGTCAAATTAGAAAAATTTTAGTCTTAAAAACAAAAATAAGTATATTATTAGTATAGAATACTGTTATTTTATGATAATAATAAATGATAAACACAATTTAGATAATGTTATTTTATGAAAAATCAAAGAAAAAACCCTTTGTACCTATCTTTTTGTCGTGGAGTGTATGCTCAAAATCTTATATTTAGAAGAATATTTAGTATGTGAAGTAGGGATGAAATGGATAGTGATTTTGCCGGATATCGGATATCCGGAGCTCTCGTGCCTGCCGGATACGAATATCCGGCACTAGCTTTGTTTTTTGTTGTGTTGTATATTTCTTTTCTTTTTCATATTTTAAAACAAATTATAAACATGTTTTACTCACTATTTATTAATAATGCTGCATAAAAAAAATAACATTACTTATTTAAAGATTTAAATTTTAAGCCTCTTGTGCTGAAAAGTATTGTCACAAAAAGATAAGTTTTGTATAAAATTATGCAAGTATAAATTAATTTTATTTGCTTAATTTTTACCAAATAGTATTAAAAAAATGAAACACACAAAACTTTCTTCTATATTTTCCTACACAAATTCATACAGTACAAATAATTATTTTTTTTATCCTTTATAAATACAGGCGATTTTCATCTCGGAGAGATGAAATATTACACTAGATGTCCAACGGAAGTGAAATTTTACAATGCAGATGACATCCTTTCCGCTCTCGGGGGAAAAATTGCAGTGTAGCAGCGCCACCTATTTGTGAATATGCAGTCAATTTAATCAGCATAATGTCTCATAATGTCCTTTTCATATATCGAGTTTTGTTCGATTATGTACAATTGAACTTGAGATATAGCTTTTCCTTAAACTGCGAAAATTACTGTATAAAGCACCATCTGTGGAGCAATTGGCACCAAAAGTTGACAGTTTATGTTAAGGTTCACCTACATATAAATATACATACAATTCTGTTCAGTAGTTTCTGAGATATAGCCTTCCATGATATTGCAGAAATCAATGTAAAGCAACACCACCTGTTGAGGGATTAGCACCAGAAGTTGATAGGCATTAACAGATGTCAAGGTGCATCTGCATATAAAATTAGATGCAATTTCTAGAAGTAGTTCTTGAGATATAACTTTCCTTGAAACTGTGAAAATCGTATATCAGCACAACCTGTTGAGCAATTGGTACCAAAAATTGATAAGCACAAATTTATGTCAAGGTGCATTTGCATGTAAATTTATCAATACAAAAAACCCTTAACGGGTTAAAAGTTTGTGACGCAGCACTGCACTTTATGGCTATAAGAATTAGAAATACGGGTCTTAAAAATAATGATATCAAATTTTCAGTGACGCTTTGCTATTAACTAAAAAATACAGAGATTTTCTTATTTGAATTTGTTTTTTTCCTTCTATTTATTTTTACAGTGTAAACGTTATTTTCAACATAAAATAATATATAACATTTACTTATCGATACGTTTTTCATTCACATCTCTTATAATATCAAAATATGTATTTTAAAAGAAATGATATGAAATTCCTGCAACGCAGTGATGTTACACTAAATGATTTGTTTTTAAATTCCACTGCAATTATTTTGTTTTGCATATTAAAGTATATTTGCACATTGAAATATTGCTTTTAATTTTCAAATACGCAGTCAAATATATCACTTTCATTAAGTTTATATTATGTACTGAAATGTATTTATTTCAATGAATTATTTTATCTTCTGCGTCACGCCATCCAAAACTACAACTAAAAATTAAGTTTTTTTTTTTTTTTTTTTCAGCACACTATCTATTTGCATGCTTTTTCAATTAATTTGGATAAGATGGCACAAAATAAACATTTCCATAGATTTTACTTACAGTTTTGGATAGCGTGACGCAAAAGATAAAATAATTCATTGAAATAAATACATTTCAGTACATAATATAAACTTAATGAAAGTGATATATTTGACTGCGTATTTGAAAATTAAAAGCAATATTTCAATGTGCAAATATACTTTAATATGCAAAACAAAATAATTGCAGTGGAATTTAAAAACAAATCATTTAGTGTAACATCACTGCGTTGCTGGAATTTCATATCATTTCTTTTAAAACACATATTTTGATATTATAAGAGATGTGAATGAAAAACGTATCGATAAGTAAATGTTATATATTATTTTATGTTGAAAATAACGTTTACACTGTAAAAATAAATAGAAGGAAAAAAACAAATTCAAATAAGAAAATCTCTGTATTTTTTAGTTAATAGCAAAGCGTCACTGAAAATTTGATATCATTATTTTTAAGACCCGTATTTCTAATTCTTATAGCCATAAAGGGCAGTGCTGCGTCACAAACTTTTAACCCGTTAAGGGTTTTTTGTATTGATATCATTACTTTTTAGGGGTTAATGATTAAAATGTAAAATTAAGGAGCATGGCAATGAGTTTGTAACCCTTAAAAAGTGCAGTTTCATAGTTCATACCACATTAAATTTTACCTCGAAGAAAATAACAAACTAACTGAAATTTTAAAAATTTATGAAAAGTGATAAATAAAAAACTTTAAGAAAGAATATTTGTTGTGTGATGGAAACACGCAACATTACAAAGGCATAATATAGTATATTTTAAAAATAACAAACAATTTCTACAAAAAAAAAAAAAAAAAAAAAAAAAAGGCAGAGAGAGAGAGAGAGAGAGATTTATTTTATTTATTTAATATTCAATTTCTTTGGTTCAACGGTTCATCTGTTTCTTAAATAGTTCAACAGAATATTTAAAATAAATGTTCAAAAAATAATTTGTGTACGAAAGTTTTTGTAAAAAAGTGTTATGAATAAGTTTTTAAAGAGCTCCATTCACCGCATAGATTTTGGTTAGATTAAAAAAAAAATAACACAAGTTTTTAAATGGTCCAATTGAATGAACAAAATATTAATATTTTGTTATATTTTTAATTGGAGATGTTTAAAGTAAAATGTTGTAAGGATTTGACAGTAATTTTCCAAAATACCTAACACCATCAGATCCTCCTTTGGAAACTCTGATAATTCTAAAAAAATGCTTAATCAATCTGAGGGAGATTTTGTTTGGTTTAAAATTAATTCAGATGGGGAAAATAGGAGGGGGGCAATCAGTTAGACCACTTTGAAATTTTAATCGGGAAAAAGTTTTTTTTTTTAGAAAATGTTTTGTTGAAAGTAGTTTTATTCCTATCTGGTTAAATATACTGTACATAGTTCCCGCATTCTTCCTGGCTAGAATTCCTGAAAATTTTCTAAAACGTGGTGAAGGAATTTTGGACATTGCCTCATTTTCTAAAATTGGGTTATGGAGGTAAAAAGTATACTAAGAGATCTAACATTAAAATTTTAAATGATAAGGATTTTTTAGCACTTTGAGAAATCTTCTAGATACAATCACTGCAACGATACTTTTTTAAGGTTGGTTGGTAGTAGGTTTTAAGGCCAACTGACTATGCTAGGGTCCTAGGCATATAGGTAGAATGACCTCCATGAGGTCTTTCTAAGGGGTCGAGGCCCGTATTTAAGCGAGTTTCGGCGAAAAACACGGAAGGAACGGCTAAGTCAAAGAGTGCAGGATGGGATCGAATCCGGCACCTCTCATCCACCGCTCGGCCGCTGGTGGGGCATTTTTAAGGAACTTATAATTTTTTTTCCTAAAAGTCCCATCTTCCTCCCCAAATCTATCGGAAATGATTAAGGGAAGGCAATAAACTGCAATATCTGAATAAAGGCAATAAACAAAATTTGCTAAATAATACAAAATTTGAAATGTATTATTAATTTTTAATTTAAAGGTTGCAGATGCATGGTAATTTCATTTTATATCAATATTATATGTAAGAAATAAGTCTGTACAAGTGAAAGAGGATTTTTTTTTCTTTTTTTCTAGAGTAGCTTTTATTGTTATATTCATGCCTGCTCCCTACTGTTAAATTTAAGAAAGAAATAATTATTATTTTTGAAGTATAGATTTGATTTAAAAGAGAAAAATAAATAAAAATAGAAAAATCTTTAAAATGTGAAACTTTTATACTGATAAATATTTAAGTAGTATAGTTTTTTACTGGAAATTTAATGAACAAAGTAATTTATAAAATAATACACTGTATAATTCTTAATTATTTTACCAGTATGCTTTGCAGAAATGTATTATTTCGTAAAATTAAGTATCACAATGCGAAAAACAAAATTGATTAATTAATATTTTTAAAAATATATTATGGGTTTAAATTAAAGTCAAATAAAGATGTATTTTACTTCATTTTATTTTATTACTTATTTTACTAATTTTAATTCTGTTTTCAGAGTTTTTCCAATGCATTTAAGTGTTTGGTAACCGAGTTCTTTTTTTTTTTTTTTTTTTTTTTTTAAATTTCATTACAATATTATTTTATAAAATTTAAAAAAAATAATAATAACAGAAAACATGAAATTTTGGATTTGATATATTATAATTATTACAATCTTTGTAAAATATTTCATTTACATACTATATTATAGAAATTTAATGAGCAAATTAATCAATTAATTATTATTATTATTCAGGATTTTTTCTATCCATAGTTTAAGTGATTTATCACTTAGTTAAAAAAAAAAAAAAAAAAAAAAAAAATTACAAGTATTTGCATATGATTATGATATTATCTATCATTTTTATGAAAGTAAAGAAAAAGGCTTTTGTTGTTTCAATCACTTTTTAAAAGAAAACCAATTTTGAAAGTTAACAACGTATCAACTTGAAAACAATGGAATTGAATGAATATTTTTGATAAAAAAAATATTATATAAAATACAAATCTCCAAATAAATAACTCATTTAATATATATATTAAAGAAAGAAAAATATTTTAATTTGTAAGTTTGTTTTTGACACTAACTGCCGATAGATGGAGCTAAATTACCTATCTGAGATTGAATATTTCAAATGGAAACGAAGACTGTATACGTCCGCGAACATTCCAAACCGGATTACATTCTTTTCTTTTGAGCAATGCGAAAGAAAATAGTGTAATCCGCGAGGTAATATAGTTCCATTTTTAAAGTGAAATATATAAAAAACAAGAGTTTTTTGGGAAAAACGAAGCACGTCACGATTCTTAGACAAAATAAATTAATATCATATATCAATTTCATAAAATTTCTTCGAGCCGTTTTCGAGAAAATTTCAGATCTCAAAATATATAGAATGTGGAAGTGTGAAACTTTCAGGATAGCATCATGCAAAAGATAAAAGATTATTCTGAAAGCATCAGATCAAAATATCTCCTATTTACTGAGATATTAAATGTCGGCGTTTCCAAATTCTTTTGATGTAAAACTAGCTGTATAATAGAGTGTCGATGCTAAGCTTTGTTTGAGCTTTGCTGCGTCACTCAAAAAACTGTCGTTTTTTATGATATGCAATTATATGCAGTAGTTCCTAAGATACAATCACCACGTGTTTTTTTTTTTTTTTTTTATCACTCGCACCATACAGACATTTTCTAAAAGTGGTCATGTCGTGTTCTGGACTTCTCAAAACCTGTAAATTCCCCGAAAACCACAAGTTGAAACATTTTACAAATCTAATATTTTTTTCCACTGAATGTAGAAGATAGAAAAAAGAAAAAAAAAAAAAAAAGATTAAGCTTATTCATTTAATTATTTCATGCTGTTTAATTTTAAGTAATATTTAGTTTCACTTAGAATTTAATTGTTTTGAGAGATTCATAAGATTCAAGAAACCAAAAGCTTTAAACTAGTATGTTGTAGCCATCACAAAACTTTTTTCTATATCACTCTATCTATCAGCACTACATACTGTTTAACATTCACAAAAATGTAATCATAGATTCTGAAAATAAAGATTTTAGATCTGGAATTTGGAGCAATTTTAATAACCAAATGTTGAGATGTAGTCGTGTGAGAATCACAGAAGTTGAGGAATAGAAACGCCACCTATTAGTCAAAATATACCCAAATTAAACCAGCATTTGTATTCAAAATATAATGATCACCTCGTTTATCAAATTTAGTGCAATTAAATTATATAGATGTTCATATTTAGCCTTCCTATTCACACAATAAATTGTACCATAGCATCACCCCCTGTCGGCAAATGTGCACTAAAATTTAAACAGCATAGTGTTTTATAATAATAGCCTTCTCACATACCAGGTTTTGTGGAATTATATGCAGTTAAATAGTCTTCCTTTAAATAGGAGAAATGACATATAGAGTGCTACCTGTCAGCAATTTGTACCAAATTGACAGGCACTTTTTGTTGTTGTTGTTAAGGTACAACTACATATAAATCTATATGTAATTTTGTACATTAGTTCTTGGGTTAGAGCTGCAACAAAATTTTTGCAACAGGCAGATCGTTTTTTAAAAATGGTCAAATTATGTTCAGGAATCCTCAAAACGTGTACATCCATCAAAAACCAGAAGTCAAAAATCCTTATCAATCCAATATTTTCTTCAATTTAATACAGAAGAAAGGAATAGTTGAAAACAAATTTATATTTTTTCCTTTGCACATTTTTACTTATTTTATATCTTTGTTTTCTGTACGGACAAGAAAAAAAAAAAAAATTAGGTATTAAAATTCTTTAATTAAAAGTAAGAGTATAAAGTTTTTCTAATGTACAAAACCAAAAACTTTAAATAATTGCAAACAAACATTAAAGTGCAAAATTACATAAACTGGAGAGTTTTTTAATCTTACGCATAATTGAGTTAGTAAGTGGTGCAGGCAATGACATCAGGGTCTGCTAGTATAAACTTATGGTCACAAAAACAACTTTCTTGTGTATGGGAAAAATGGATTGTAAATAAATAGGCAAGTTCTAGACAAAATATACACATTGTTTGACTCACTTTCTTGAAGCAATATAATAAAACTTAAAATATAAAAGTCATAAAAATAGTTATATGCACTGCAGAGCATGAATATCATTTGTTTAGGAATGACAATCAATGCCTCTTTTTACAGTCATGGGGAAAATTAGATTAGGGGAAATTTTATAAATCATTCTAGAAAAACTCAGCTAACTCTGTACCAAATTGAGATAGGGTTTCCGTATTTCTTAGGCCTAAAGCCATTTCTTTTGGCCAAATTTGTTTGCTAAAGTGGCCAAGTTCAACTTGCTTCAAAGCCAACTTTTTTTTTTTTTTTTTTTTTATAACCTTTACAAGCTATAAGCTACATTTATTTGATAAAAGGACATTTATTTTTTGTCTCAATAAATCTTCTGAGAGGAGTTTGATCACTGAATTTCCCTCTCTGGATATCCGGCATAAAATTGTCGGATATCCGTATCCGGAGTGCTGATATCCGGTACCCTGTCAGATATTTAAAATTCAGCCGGATACCGGATAGTTACTGGATATCCGTTTCATCCCTAATGTGAAGCCAGTTATGACTTGTATTTCATTGCTAGTATTTGGCAAGACAGTGGTTAATAGCACCATCTATTGACCAAAATTGAAATCATCATATTATGATAAGATTTTAAAATGCTATTCGAAATAAAGTTTTTGGAAGCCAAAATTATTTTTTAAATATAAGAAACCTTACTTCTTACTTGAGGCTTTATTTTCGTTCCTGAGCAACTTTTTTGTACAGGACCCTGGCATCATTTGAGAAATGACTTCCACAGTTGTCATTAGTTCGGCTACTGATTTTTTTCTTGTGCTGTTTCCATCTTTGATTTATGGTGCTATAATTGGTCAACATTGGCCTTGGGCTTGTTGCCATTTACAGAATCAGAATTTTTAATAATTTCAAGAGTTTTATGAAAGAAATCTTGGGTAGATTTTCATAATCTGCCAATTTTTTAACTTAATTAAAATTAATGTTTTTTAATGTGGTTTTTACTAATATGGTCGTACTTTTACTAAATTTAATATCTGAGTCTTTTATTCTGTTTTTAATTTTCCGGATACCTGTGGTTTCTAACGGGTCATTTTTATCTTTCCACTACGTATGAGTGAAAAAAATATTGTTAGGTTTGATGGGTATATTGAGGTTCAATTTTACTGCTTTGTTTTTAATTTTAAGAGCAGCTTTGATTAAAAGGAATGGCATTAGGGAATTTAAGGAGGTTTTTTGGTGGCTTGGTATTTTAAGTTTTTATTCTTTTGTGGTAAAGTTTGTAAATAGAGTTTATAGGATATCCGGTATCATCAGTTATTTGTTTTATTATGTTTAATTTCTTTATTTATGAGTGTAGTTAGAACAAAATAAGTATTGCAAAGTTAACATTGCACGAATAGCGTTGATTTTTGCCAGAACTTTTTTTGCTTTAAAAATCTTGAAATGCAACTATTTTCACAAAAAGGCAACTATATGGGACTATCTCATCTTTTGCAAAATTCTTCTTCCAGAAATATCAGAAAAATCTTTCATAAAGAAATATTTTCAATTTATTTTATAAACAATCCCATATCTTAATCTTTTCACCATTTATTTGTTTATTTTTTTACCACCTTTTCCCTGATGTTGACCTTGAAGCAGGTGAAATATCCAATGAGAATGTAGAAATTGCACCAGATGTGAGTGTGACATATGTAGCTATTAAGCTGACCAATTTTTTTTATTGCAATTGACTACTAGTACACTCCTGTGTTCTGTTATGTCCTTCCTCACCCTGATTTCATATAAGAAACAGTAACAAAATTGTAAAAGAAAGCTCTTTTAGTAAATGAGAAAAGGAAGACTACAATAAAGGAAACATAAGTTATTAAGAGCGGACAATACTTAATCTTTTTGACAGCAAAAGCCTGTGTTATTGTATGGGAAAATTTGTTTCCGCAATGATTCATTGCCTAATCTATTTTTTAAAATTCAGTTTTTGCATTTAGAAAATTCGCAATCGTTAAATTAGCACTCATTTTCGAAAAATTAATTTTCACTAAAAACATTAAAGTAAAAACCTTACTTATACTTCTCCATCTATCAGCCTTAGTAAACTTACGGGAGGCACCCTCCCCCTGCCCCCCTTCTTCAGAGGCAGTTTTTTGGTGGCTTGTAGCTTCTTTCTGAATGAGACTTGTTTCTACATTAGAATCCTCACCAGTTATGGTCAAGATCTTGTGCCTGGTCATTGCCATTACACGCGGACGGATTTGATAAAATTTCTATTGTTTCCTGGTTATAAGTATAAGTTGCATTGCTATAATTAGCGACTTTACGGACGTTATGAAAATTTATATCGATGGTAGTGTTGGTTTTGGTAAGTGCGGTAGTAATTTTGCCTAGTTTAACATCTGCAATATGCTCTTTTATTCTACTTTTTATTTTACGTTTGGTCATCCCAATTTAACAGCCTTTAGTTTTCTTTTCTTTATCAAAATGAGTTTTACAGATACCGGAGGTTTCCATAGGATCAACTCTGTCCTTCTCATTTCTTATCGTCTGATATATATTATTGTTTGGTTTGACAGGGTTCCCATGGTCCTTGAAAGTCCTTAAGAAGTACTGGAATTTCATTTTCTTTTTCAAGGGCCCTTGAAAGTACTTGAATTTTGTGCAAAGTCCTTGAAAATCCTTGAATTTTCCACTCCAATAGACAGGCTTAGTGCGAATTCTGTCAAGGCTAAACTATCTCAATCTCCATATGTGCACGCCATTGTCTAATATAATGATTTTGTCATACAATTCTTATTTCATTGTCTTGCTTTTGCATATAGTTTCAACTTTTTTTTTTTTTTTTTTCTTTTTGCCAGTCTCATACCTGTTTGATGGACTGGTCATTAATTTTGAGTAGAAAGTGACTAGACCAGGACTCAAACCTAAAAACTTTGGAATAATCATAATGATTCCAAAATCTTGAACTAATCGTTTTTTGACTCTTGTAAAAGTTAATTTGGTCAATCCATCAAAAATGTATTGTGAAAACAGGCAAAGTTATTCTAATTATTAAAAAAATATTACTAATGAAAGTAGTTACTAAAGTTTTGTGTGCATGCCTAGCATTCTACGATTTTCCCCTAGACCTTGAAAAGTCCTTGAATTTTTTTTTTTTTTTTTTTTTAAAGAGTGGGAACCCTGTTTGATGGGAATTTTAATGTTGATTTTATGGTTGGCATTTTTAATTTTCTGGGAAACTCCGCAATAGTAGGAAATAGCAAGGGTGAAGTCCGGTTTAGGTTTTTGGAAATTTGGGATGATATTAGTTTTTTAATTCTTTTATATAATTTATCAACTATATCTTTATTGAATCCTGCTTTATTGGTAATTTTTTTATATTATTGAGTTCTTGGTTAAGTAGTTTATTTGAACATATTACTATTGTGTGATTAGTGTACGATTGTATGGTATTTACTTTATATTGAAATGGGGTTTTACTTTTATTGCTAATGATTTCAGTACCGGTGCCGGGTTTTCGATACACGGGGGGGGGGGGGGGGGGGGGGTTCCAAAGTGTTGTGTTTAGTTTTTATAATAGTAACATCGAGATAATTTAGTTTGCAATTGTTTTCTATTTCATAAGTAAATTGTATGTTTTTATCAATGTTATTTAATTTTATTTAAAATGGTCGGAATTTTATAATCGTTATTAATAATAGCAAAGATGTCGTCAACATATCTGAACCAACAGTGGATTTCTTTTTTAAGGGAATTGAAAATATATTCCTCAAGAATTCTCAATTTTAATTCCACGATGGTACCCGAAACAGGGGCCCCCTTTGGGACACCTTTCTGTTGTTTATAGAAACAATTATTGAACCTGTAATAATTCTCTTTTAAAATTAAATTGCTTGCGGCAATTAATGTATTTGCTATTTCAGGATTTTAAAATTTATTTTGTAATTTTTTACTAATGATTTCAGTGATTTCATTTAGATCTATTGAGGGATAAAGATTTACAACATCAAAACTAATAAGGGTTTGATTTTCTTTAATTTCAATATCGCGAATTTTCTTAATAAATTTCTCAGCTGATTTTAGACTGGTTTCAGAAGGGGGGAGAATAGAGGAGTAGATTTTAGTCATAATATTTTTCGAGAAAATACACCAGTCCCTCACATTTGCTAACAATCGGACGCATTTTGGGGGGATTTTTATGGTCCTTAAACCTACCAAAAATTCTAGGAGTATTGGGGGCATGATTAATTATGAGAGGGTGTTTGTCATGGGGCCATTTTCCTCCCGCAAGTTTATGAAGGCTGACAAATGGAGAAGTATAAGTACGGTTTTTAATTTAATTAATGTTTTTAAAGTTAATTTTTCTCTTTTAATAATTTATTATCTGTCTAAAGAAATGCAAAAAAATGCCCTTAGTTATTTTTTCACTTTTTTCACTCATAAATAAAATTTAATAAACAAGTACCAATTTAACGATTGTGAATTTTCTGAATGTGAAAATGGAACTAAAAAAAAAAAAAAAATACATTAGATGATGGGTAATTGTGGAAACAGATTTATCCATAAAATAATATGAACCTTGCTATCGGTGGTATTAGGTATCATTCCCTTTTAAAACTAAAGATACACAGTGTATTAGACTAGTGGATCTGCAGATCAGGAGCCTCAACATCCTATTTGCATCACGCATTATTCAACAAGCATTTTTATTTATTCTTTATTATCGCTATATATATAAATGGCTAAGAAATTTTTGAGTCTGTTTGTCTGTGTGTTGACGCAAGTTGCCACCATCTCTTCATACTTTAGTTAATTAATTTTAAAAAATGCAATTGTCTGATTAGTAAGTTAATTAAATCAACAGATTCAGAAAAAATGCTTCTTTAACTTTTTTACCTTATTTGTAATGAAAATTTGATTAGATTTTTTAAAATTAATTAAGATGTGAAAATAACCTGGTAAAAGCTTTAAAAATGAACATTTAAATTTTTAATTGTTGTCCAAAAAAAAAAAAATTTTTTTTTTCAACATAAAATAAAATATGCTTTTACACGGGGGGGGGGGGGGGGGAACTATTAAATTTGCTATAATTTGGAGTGGAAGGCTGATTTTTATACCAACTTAATTCAAACTTTCTGTCGTAAGTTTTTTCATGTCCTTTTGCAGCTGTATTCTTCTCTACCTCGCATTCACGTTTATATATATATATATATATATTATTCTGATACAAATTTTAATTTATTTTTTACTTCGTCGATTCTCGAAAAAGATCTAACAGAAGACAAGAAATGGGGGAATAGTGACAAGGTATCTTGCAGATGAAAAATATACCAGAGCCGGGAATCGAACCCAGGCTGCTTAACTCGCAGATGCTCTACCACTGAGCTACCCTGGGTGATAACCAGCTAGGCATTTCTCAGCAATATTAATTGGCAAGGCCACAGAGTCTGCAAATGCAGCTGTATCAAGTGACAACATTAATCGTGGCACATTAGTTGTGGCACAACTAATGTCTCTGCTAAGTTTTGTAGCTCTGTTATGAATGACCTGAGCTTCAGCAGACATGACATGACATTTTTTTTCCATACTTTGTATAAAAATTCAACATTATACTCTAATTTCACTAAATAAAATAAAAATATCTGAATTTTTGCAACTAAGCTATTTAAATATTTTAAATGTGATTTAGTGCTTCTTTTATTTGATTTAATGTTTTCGAATACAGTAAAAGCTCTGCTCGCTGACATTTAATTAAGGAGAAATCTCATATGTCTAGAAAATCTTGACAGTGTCTTTTACTTTCCCCCTTTTTAAATGGTAAAAAGAATTGATAAACTTCTCTCCACTTCCCCCTTTCCTTTCTAAACAGCAAACAGATAAGCCTCTCATCTACTCTCCCTGTTTACTTTTAGTGGTGTGCATTCAATCTGTCACTGAAAAATACAAGCCACTAAGGAGAACTATTTCCATTCTATAATTATTACAGCTATCTAAATTAGCGCTAAATGCCTCCCACTACTAATGGTATCATAAAGTTGTCATAACAGCTGGGAAAGAAAGGAGAACTATTGTTTTTTTATCATCGATATTTAATCAGCCATAACAAACTATTTCTCACATTTTATGAAACAGATTCACCTGTCTTACTATATTTTTTTCCCCGTGGTTTCGTTAAAATTTGTACAGCAATGCTTAACAAATTATGTTTCAAAAGCAGAATCTCTGAAACCCTTATCTTGTTACTATATTTGTGCTCTTAACATTTGTTTTGAGCCTAAATCCCTCAACTCTGAAATCAAATACCTAGCACTTATAGTTTTTTTTTACAGGGACACAAATAAAAATTCTCATTATAACCAATGGGCTCAAATTATTTAAAGTGTGTTAGCTGAAATTATTAGAAGTTCAATAGCATTACATTAAAAAAACATATTTTATGGAGAAAAACCCTATGGAAAACACCCTACTATAGTTTTTTTCTTTTGTTTATTTAATGACTTCTCTTACTTTATTTATACACCCGTTAATTGCTTAATGTTTGGAAAGTCAAGCAAAGTCACTCCAGATTTTTGAATTTGTATTTTAACTTATGAAATTTTATTTTGTGTTGTGTTAGATTATAATGTTAATTAACTGTGCTCCGTTCCCTCATTCTCTCCACCCCGAATATTTATAATGTATAAATTAGGATTCTAGGTAGTCCTTAAAATTCTTCTGGATGTCCTTAAAAAGGCCTTAGAATGTCCGTATTTTTCTTTATCATAAATGTTCACACACCATGATATAACTCTGACTGTATTTAAAAGTATTCAACAAAACAAGAGTATGAATTCTTTTGATACTGCTGTATATTTTTTTAAAGTATTTGACTTAAGGTATCATACTTGTCTTACATATGGTAGGTGATTGTAAAAAAAAAAAAAAAAAAAAAAAAGAGTACATATATACATATAATATTGATATTTATGCATAAAATAAATAGTCCTCTTAAGTTTCTTTTTTTTTTTTCAGTTTTAGTTCCTAAAGTCTCATTATTTTTAAGGGAAATGCGGTAAATGCCCTGAAAATGTCGTCCTTGGAGTGTTAGGCGTACATTGATACCTCTCGTGATGTGAAGGACTTTGCTCTCCGTGAGGAAATGCGGTCATAGACAAAAAAAAATTTGATGCTAGCGAAAAGTAACTTTTAAAAAAAATATATATAGATATACTGTCTGTTTTGAAGCAGTCATCCGATAAATATCCAAATTAAAGTCCAATGGTTAGGTGTTGGTTGTCTCAGGCAGTAGGAACATGGACTTCAGATACTCTGGGTGAAAAAGACTCTGCCAAAAGCAGGGTTCACCCGACGCAAGTTTTTGAGTGATTTCAATGGATGTTTTAAATTTTTATTTATAAAATGAAAATTGTGATTTTTTTTTTTTTTTTTTTTTAATTATTCATTTAAATATAGTGACCTGTGTAGCGGGCAAAGCCTGTTAGTATCTTATTAAAAAAAAAAAAAAAAAAAATCTTTAAAATTTCAAGTATTAATTAGCAGCTTTTTCCAATACCTTTAATTTAGTTTTAAACGTTTATATTGATAGGTCTACTTATGCATTTATTCATTTCTTTAATTTAGATATTCAAGCAAATTTAGCTTTATCTAGTGAAATAACAGAGTATTGTAAAAGCAGTGGAATGCCATTTGATGATTCTGAACCTGAAGAAAGTGAAATAGTGCTAGCCTTATACCCAAGTAATAACTTATTGAATAATTTATTTTGTGATAAAGCATTATGTTCATTTTTCAATTAAAAAAAGAAGAAAATAATATATGTATATATATATTTGTTGTTTATTTAAATGTATGCATATATATATTTATGAAAGACTTATACAACTTAAGAAAAAACTTATTCAAATTTATTTATGCACTGTATTTTTGTTTTGATGTGTGGAGGTGATTAACATATCTGAGACATTTTCTGCTAAAAGAATCTTTTAATTAAAAAAAAAGAAAAGAAAAATTACCCTATAATTTTTAAGTATATCAAAAGGTATGTATATTTATTTACTTAAAAAAGAAGAGTATAGAATACGAAACTAAAAAAATCCCAAATCGTCGCATGAAATTTGAGTCAGTCCTAAGAAAATTTTATAAATGGAAAAACAGAATTTAAAAAAAGAAAGAAAGAAAGAAAACCTTAAGTAATGTGTAATTGGCAAAACAAATATCCCCATACAATAATTTGAAGTTTAGCTTCTGTCTATGATAGGTAAAATTGTATCCTAAAGAAAAAAGTATGTCAATTTAAAAAAAATAATGATAAAAATCTATTTGCATGCAAAAATTATTAGTATAAGTTACAATATGAGAAAATTTGACAAAGTAAATCTTATACAACTTAGTTTTAAACATAAAAAGTTTAACTTTGATTTTATTCTGCAATTAAAAGATCATTTTTCAAGACCATTTTGATACAGAGGGGCATTATTGAATTATCAATGAATATTTTATCCTATTAACAAAATTATGACTTTTTCTTTTTTTCTTCCTTAATTTTATTATAATTGAATCGGAGCTTTCAGATTCCCTCTTTAAGTATTATTATGTTAGAAAATATAATACCTACATATGTTATAAGTATGTGTAGGTATAAATATAATATCTACAGATGTTAAACTAAATAAACAACTTTGTTTCCTTCATCCAATTTACTAAATGAACTACGGTGCATCAGGAGCTCCAGCTCTTTTGTGAAAGCGAAATAAAATCAGGATGGTTGACTTGACAGTTATAAGAAAAAAAAATCAGAAAAACAAAGTTGTCGCATAATTTTTCTTCAAATCAAATTCATGGACATTTTTAGTTTTCTAATAGTGGGTTTTCAACATAGTTGAGAAATAGAATGGTCTCAATTAGAAATATGTTTAAAGGTATTATTTTCGTTTTTAATTCCTCTCTTGCTTCCCTCCTCAATTCTTTCTTTTTTCTTTTCTTAAGGGGAAATATTCATTTCCTTTTAACTCGATTGTCCCGACAGCGCCCTCTGGATTCAGTCGTAAATATTCTGCTGTGGGCGGGGATGGCAAAATGACAAATTGTAGTTTCCCCGCGCGGTGTCATGTCAGGGAAAGAAAAATACAAAAAATATCTCAGGGGACTGACCAAATGAAAGATAAGATTGCAGATGTGTATTCACGTATTCACGAAAGTCTGTGAGTTCAGTTTTCCTCTTCGCCGTCCAGACCGTCTCGTCAACGCACGTAACAGTTTCACTGTTACACTTAGGTTTTTTCAAGGAGTTATTTATTTATTATTTATTTTATTATTTATTTTTTTTTATTTTTTTTTTTTAAACTCCTGGTGCTTCACTCTGATTGGTCTCTGCTCACGCGGAGATTTATTTAGAGATCAAAATTCTAAATTCATCCCTTTGGCTTTTAATTATTTTATGGAAAATTATTTTTATGTTTTTCGCATTTTTCGTTGGAGGTAAGCACTGGTTGCGACCAAATGCAGGTAATTCGAAGCACATCGTTGACTTGACTTACGGGCAAAATACACAATTTCCTACATTTAATAAACACATAGTTCAAACACGAATACTTTTGGGAAATATCGCTTCCAAAGTTAATTATAAAATAACAATAAAAAGAGAAAAGAGATTGATTCACTTTTAATTGATTTCACTTTTTAAAGTTCTTCTCCTGACTTTTAAAAATTCATTTATTTATGTATTATTATTATTATTACTATTGCGGTTTTATTAATATGGTTAAATTAATCAGGTCCATTTAAAATTATACTTCAATTTGAAAACATAGCGTGTAATAAATAATTTGTTTGACGTTCAAAGATATAATGAGAAATGTATTTCTCATAATAATAAAAATAAATAAATAAATAAAAATCCTTAACAATTTTTTGAAAAAAGTGTTAAGGTTTTTTTTTTTTTTTTTTTTTTTTGGAGATTTTTACCCACTAAAACCAGAAGGGGAGAGTAAGGAGGGATGGGACAGTTTTAACAAAAATATTTTTTACAAATTTACTTTTACTGGTACAACACTGTAAGTTTCAGAGAAACAAATTGAAACATTTTAACACCTTTTAAAAATATAAATTTGATGGTAATTATTAAAATATTAATTTTATAAGCCAATTAACATAGTCATAAAAATGTCCCGCCCCTCCCTTATATGAGGGACGGATGGGGCATGTTTATAAAGTTAAAATAAGTACATAATATACAGACATACTATAAAACATGAGGAAAACAGTGGGTCACTATATATGTAAGGTTAATTAATTACTAGTAACATCTATTTTATCCACCATTAGAGTATAATGTACCACGTAAATAAAAATTTTCAAATGCTCGATTAGTTCATCTATTTTTTTACTTCTAGCAGAGAAAGTATTGTTTTTTAGTTCAAATATTCATCAAAAACAAATATCACCAAGAAATTCTAACTGTAATTGGTGAATGTAATTTCTTTTGTATATTTTACCATGTCCAGGAAAACTGCCCAGGAACGAAAATTAATTCTCATAGATACTATGTGGTAAATAAAGTATTTTTAAAATATAAAAGGGTAAACAAAACTCGTGTGAGTGCGACACCAATTATTTTTCATGATTTTGAATTTGTTTCGTGCATTTTCTCTTTCTATTATTCAATCATGTGCCTCTTGATATTCTCTGTAAGGATTATCAGAATCTTCATTCTTTTTCCTTTTCTTACGTGTCCCATCCCTTCCTGAACTGCTCTGTTCCACCCCCACCCCCCCTTTTCATTATTAAAAAAAAAAAAAAAAAAATATTAGACGCAAGCTACTTTTAGATTTAATTTAGCTATTAATTTATAAAAGTTTTATATTTGGTATATAAAATAGGAAAAGTAATTATGCTAACATCAGTGAATGACGTTGAAAACTTGCCTTGAAAATTAAACAATTATTTACTTTAGGTTCTATAAAATAGTTTTTTCGTTACATAAACTTACAGAATTCTCCAACTAAAATGATATATAGCAACAAATATGGGGCTGTAGTTACTTCAACTGGTGGAAGTGTCAGAAATTAAAAATTATGTTTATTTTAAGATTAATTTTAGGTGTCCCATCCCTCCCGACTCTCCCCTACAACAGAAAAAAAAAAAAAAAAAAAAAAATGCATTGCATCTACGTTCCCCCCCCCCTTTCTTTCTTTCTTTTTTTTTTTTTTTTTTATATATATATATATTCCAGAGAAGAAATTGTTGGATTCGTAAAAATTTTCGACTTCTAGTTTTGATGGATTTATATGTTCAGAGAGATCCAGAACACGATTTGAACATTTTTTGAAAATGTCTGTTTATATCGGTGAGTTAAAAAATTTTGTGACGACTGTACCTCAAGATGTAATGCACCGAATTGTATATAAATTTATATGTAGATGCACTTTGATATAAATTAGTGTCTATCAACTTTTGGTGTGAGTATCTCAACAGGAGAGGCTTATATACAGCAATTTCTGTAATTTAAGGGAAGACTATATCTCAGATTCTGTAGTGTATATTCAAATAAAACTTGATATGTGAAAATGATTCATGATTCAATTTCATTCATTTGGGGCAGTAGGTGGCGCTGCTATACTACAGTTTTATCGGAGAACGGAAAGTCTATATCTTAACTTTTATGACATATAATTATACGAAACTTGATGTATGAGGTAACCATTATAAAAATGCATTTTTTAAGATGCTATTTATAGAGAATAAAACTGTCTTTTTTTGTGTATTTAGTGTTAGTTTTCTCTAAGATAAAAATCGTCTGTATTCAACATGGTGGATAATTTTAATAAATTATATTTTTAGTTATTTACACTGCTCGGCATGAAATTTTCCTCTGACAACATTTCAGAATAGTCTTATGTAAAATGTCCTCCTAAATCAGAATATGACGCCCATTTTCCCCTACAGCCCACCGTTTTTTAGAATGGCCCCTATTTTTACCATTTTTCGGTGATTTCATGACTATAAATTTGATTTTTAGAAGGGGAGAGGGTTATTTTAAAAGTTAAATATCTTCTGAGCGGCTACAGAGTTGGAAAATTCTAAAACATGGGAAAAATTTTGGTGGGAATTGCCACTGAAATTATGCATTACATATCTTATACTTTTTTTTAATCTGCTATTAATATTATTTATTAAACTTTATATATTTTCTGTTTTTAGGTGTTAAATTAAATATTTTTCACTCTTCGAATTAAATTCGTGGTCATAAAGTTGAGGGGTGGTGTATCTAGAAAACGGTGGGTGCCTGGGCAAAATGGGAGTCATATTCGCATTCAGGAGGTCATTTTACATACGAATCAATCAACAAGAATAATATCAATTTTTTTTTTTTTTTTTTTTTTTTTTTTGTGCAGAGCAGTGTTATTTGCACTTAGTGAATTTGTAAAGAAATATAAAAGAAAGTGTTGTGGTGGGCACAACATATAGTTACTACTCAAATGCATACATACACACACAAAATTATATACATACATCCCCGTAAAAATGCTAAAAATTGACTCAGGCAACCTCAAAACGTATAGAAACACGAAAATCTCAAAATCGAATTTTTATCATGATTACAATACTTTCTTTACAAATGTGCGTTAAAAAAGTAGAAATCTTACGTGTAAAATGTAATAGATTCTCCTTTTACATACCTTTTTTTTTTTTTTTTTCTTTATGGATTTTTACAGAATATCTAATCAATATTGCTTGGGATAAAACATGTTTTGTGTACAAAACAATCTAACTTTTATAGGAAAATATAAATTTTGAAAAGAACGTTCATAATAAGGAAAGTTATCGTAAGTAAGAGAAAGCTCAGTTCCCATCGAAAAACAAATCAACATCAAATACAAAGTCGAGTTTTCTGTCAAATATAGTCATTTTAACGAATCTAAATACCTAGATGTAATTTTAAATTGATTACAGGACTTTTTTTTTTTTTGCCTATATCTGTCAAGGGTCATTGAATTCGTGCAACCGTTCTACGTGATGCTTGGACAAAAATAACGTTATAGACATACAGACACAACGACCTACACACGCGCAGAAAATTTTCTGATTTCATGATGTGTAAAACATGAAGATATCTGAAAATTAAAACCCGAATAAACTACTACGTCAGAAACGCCAAAGAAAAATATTGGAAATGCATACAGCTGTTTCGGTAGCCTAAAGCGTACCGTCATCAGTGCAAAAAGGATTCTGAATCAGGAGAAGTGCTCATATATATAGGAGAGAGGCCGGATTTAGTTCAACCAATAAGATTACGGGAAAGATGGGGAGAGTGGCCAATAGGAATTTAGGAAAGTTAGCTGTGTAAACAGTAGAAATATTAAGAAAATGTGGACTGAATATAAAATTCAGTCAGACAGTTCCAACAGTCAGACAAATAGGGAATAGCGAAATCGCAATTTACAAGGTTTTTAAAATTTTTATAAATATGAAAAGCTTCCTAAATTCCTATTGGCCACTCTCCCCACCTTTCCCGTAATCCTATTGGTTGAACTAAATTCGGCCTCTCTCCTATACATACGAGCACTTCTCCTGATTCAGAATCCTTTTTGCACTGATGACGGTATGCTTTAGGCTACCGAAACAGCTGTATGCATTTACAATATTTTTCTTTGGCGTTTCTGACGTAGTAGTTTATTCGGGTTTTAATATTCCAACGCCAAGTCTTCTGTTAATATCTGAAAATTGTTTGATTTTGAGAAATTTACAGACATAAGTCTTATTTTATTAAAAGATAGATTTATTTATTTCTGTTGGGAAAAAAAAAAAAAAAAAAAGTACGTGATGGAAAGAAATGGTGGCTATTTTTTTTATTAACATTCTCAAAAACTTAGAGTGCATCAAAAATTTTTCAAAAAAAAAAAAAAAAGTATTTATTTATTACGTTTATGTCTATATATATAAAAAAAAAGTTAGAAAGAAATATTTTTATTTACACATAATACAAAAAATTCAAATCGTCAAAAGTTAAACTTGTGGTAAAACTGATGGCACTGTAATTTTACAGCTATATATATATGACAATGTCTATACAAATGAATAAATATATATATATATCTATACACTACGCGACAAAAAGGTAGGTACAAAAGGTTTTTTTTTTTTTTATCCCCATAAAATAACATTATCTAAATCGTGCTGATCATTTATTATTATCAAAAACATACTAAATATTTATATCATATTCAAAAATTTAAAAAAAAGTCTATGTACCTATCTTTTTGTCGTGGAGTGTAGTCTTAAATTAGAAAAATTTTAGTCTTAAAAATTTTCTAAATTAGTCTTATAAAAAAATTAGTCTTAAATTAGAGTCATTTTATGATAATAATAAATAATCAGCACAATTTAGATAATGTCATTTTATGAAAAATAAGATTAAAACAAAACCTTTGTACATATCTTTTTGTCGCGAAGTGTGTATATGTGTATATATAAATAATTTAACACTTTTTTTTCTGTAATAGAAAGAAATATTTTTATTTACACATAAATCATACAATTTAAATCATCAAATGTTAAACTTAGACAACTACTGGTAAATTGAAGCCGTTATAGCTTTACAGAAATTAAATATCATAATTTCATGAACAACAAACATTTAAAAAACTAAATAAATGGATAACGCATTCATTTTTTAAGCATTAAAAAAAAAGGAAGGGGGATATTTATACATAAATAATAAATCTTAAACTTGGAAAACCTTATTGTAAAACTGACACCATTATAATAAATAATCTCTAAGAAAAAAAAAAGAACAATTAAACGAACAATTAAAAATCCCTGACGATGCTTTACTATTAAAGCGAAAAGCTTTGGATAAAAATTTTTTTTAACATCTTTTAAATAAAAATTTTAGTTGTCTATTTGTTTAGCTCAATTCTAATGATTATATTGTCTCCAAAAAGTGCTTATAATATGTGTAATAGCTGGTAATGGAAAACGTGTGGTTGTTTCACACCAGAATTTTTTACATCATTTTATAAAGAAAAACTAAAAAATGAACTCTGGGAACCCCAAAACATATAGATACACCGAAATCTGAGTCGAATTTTTGTCATGATTACAATAATTTCCTTGCACAATATGTTCCGAAAGCGAAAATGAAATTGAAATATCTGTAAAAGTGTGTTTCAAGTCACCGCTGCCTGCGGCAGCGCTTTTTGCTTCCTGCATTACATTGGGTCCAGGATCGTATGATTAGTTAGGGTTTAGTATGTTCGCAGGTTCGTTAGTATGATTAGCATTAGATTTACAGGGCCACACAAGAATATTCAGTTATATTAAGAGCTATTAATAAAAATTTGCTGAAATTGCACTTTCATTTACATTAATCGTTTTAACACTTTCTTATAATTTTAGTGGGAATTCAATTTATGTATCTGTCTGTCCGATTGTCTACCTTTCTATCTGTTTGTCCACGGCTATTAGCGTCAGTAAATATTTTGAGAATTCTTAAAACATGATACAATCAAGTTCACTATGGAATGTTCCCTAAATAAGATTACATTAATAGGTTCTGTACAACTCGTTTGTTTACAGGGACAACACTACCAAAAAGAAAAGGCCAATGCATTAAGTTTTAGGACAGAATCTTTTAAAAATTATACTTAAAGAACCATAAAAACATTGATATGTATTGTTAATATTCTAAAATAATGTTTTGTATAGAATATGATATGATTAATTTTCAGATTTACAGGGATTCACTAAAATATTCAGAGCGATTAAAAGCTGTAATTTTTAGCTAACGGCTTCATTTTTTTTTTTTTTTTTTTTTTTTTTTTTTTGCGTTAAGATTTTTTAACACTTTCCAAAATGCCTAAGAGTAATTTTAAAATCAATTAGTCTATCTGTATATTTTTAGTCCTTCTGTCTGTTGTGTGATAACCTAGGCAAAGAATATCAAAAGTTATTCGATACGTACAGTTGGAAAGTGTTATTAATCAATGCATACTGCATGCTTTTTCTTTCTTGTGTTTTGTATTGTTTTGTCCCCATTTTTTAACAATATTTTATTATAAGTAAATATGTTAACAAATTACCATTTTATTTTTACTTTATTTTGAAGAGCTGAGAGGCAAGGAAAAAAAAAAAAAAAAAGAAAGAAAGAAAGAAAAAAGAAAGAAAGAAAAAAAGCAAAATTATATAGTTATAAATCTGTTACTATAAAATATGTTTCTCTGGTGTAAAATATAAAATAATTATTATATAAAATAAAAGCAAATTTTTAATATCTAAATAGTTTAAATTTAAAGCAAATCAAATATATTAAACAGATCTATACACAAACATGTTTTACTACAACACCTTCAGAGACTTATTTTCAGTTTATTATTAGTTTCGTTTTCAGGTGATAATGTAAATATGAAAATAGCAATTTAAAAAAAACAATTAATTATTATTATTATTATTTTAGTAATAAAGCTAGCTTTAAAAGAAAGAGCTTGTTATTATTTGATTTCTTTAAAAGTAGTACTTAATATTTTAAATATGTTCAGACTAATGTGTATATTTTAAATATTTATTTCATTATTTAATCTAAAAATAATAATAATAGTAAATACACACAAACCATCCGTCAAAAACCTGATTTTCAAACTTATGGCATCTTAAAACGTGTAATTATAACTAAAACTCAATTTCGAAAATTTGATGCAAAAACAAAAAATTTTTAATTCAAGATTTTTTTTTTTTTATTTAACTATATATATGCTATATATATGTATATATATATATATATATATATATGTATAACCTATCTTAACCTTTTAATGGAAGTGTTTGCCCTTATTTAATTTTCTTTTCTTCTTTTTCTTTTCTTTTTCTTTTTTTCTTTTTGTCTGTAGAGTGTAATTGGTGGAAACGCTTTCCTACATTTTGACATATCGACGGAAACTGTTCAGCAATGAAAAAATTCTCATGCGGTAAACAAAGTGTGTTTTAAAATATAATTTTGAGCTCTGGCTTTTTTAATGATATCGCGTTTTGAGGTCCCATCATCCCATGAATACGAAAATCAAACTTTTACCGGTGAAACTATATGTATGTCTGTTATCAACATAGCTTAAACACAAATAGTGACAAATAGTGACAGGAAATTAAAATTTGGTAATTTGAAGTTTACATGAGAATACCACTTGAAAATTGTAACTTTGAATGAGCACTGCGAATAAATGTTGTCTGAATGACTTGGAATAAACTTTTAAATTTATTAACAGCGTCGATTTTTTTTTTTTTTTTTTTTTTTTTTTTTTTAATAAGTAATACAATATTTAAACAGAGATTGGGGGCATGGTAACTGGTAACTCTCAACAGAATTACATCTCAAATAAAACTGTTCCTGAATTTATTTAAAAAAATTTTAAGGTATGTCCATATACACTACTTGTTATCTGACCTCTTCACTTTCAATCTATCTCAATAGTATTAAAAAGCGGGATAAGAGAAAGTCGTGTGAGTGGCACACCAGATTATCATTATTATGTTTATGTTATCCTTAATTCATTTCTAGATTTCCCTTACTTATCGTTGACGGTATAATTAATCGAATTTTTCTGTTTTGCAGTTGATTCAAAGTTTAAATTTAAGTTTTTACATACCTGTTTGTTTAAAAAAAGTGCAAATGACCTTCAATTCAAAACAATATTAGAAATATTTATTCTTTGATGTTTACAGCTTACTATGCTGTTAAATACAAACAGCTAATTATTAAAATTTATTAATACTTTATTAATTATTTTTATATATTTGTGTGTGTGTGTGTATGTATATATATCGGTTTTAATTTACACTACTTATCTGTGTGTACTGATTATTAATCTGAGTCCCCCCTTTAATTTCTGTTGTAATATGCGTAAAATAGGTACGACAGCAAGTTTTTAAATAAAAACAGTGTTTTTAGCTTAATTAAGTAATTGTAACTTTGAAACTTATAATTCCTTACTTCACCTTTTCTTTTATTTGGTTTAGCAAATTTTAATTTATTGATTTACGAAAATTTTACACATTATAAAGTTTCAGTTTATTGTGACTTTACTTTTTTTTTCCTCTCTGTTGTTTTATCACCATTTTTTAACAGTATTTTATTATAAGTAAAATGTTAGCAATTTGTTATTTTATTATTTTATTTTATAGAGCTGCAAGGCAAAAAAAAAAAAGCAAAATTATGCAGTTATAAATCTGTTATTATAAAATATGTTCCTCTGGTGTAAAATATAAAATATTTATGTAAAATAAAAATAAATTTTTAATATTTAATTAGTTTAAATTTAAAGCAAATCAAATATATTAAAACAGATCTATACACAAACATGTGTTTTACTACAATACCTTCAGAGACTTATTTTCAAAAATATTCATTTGAGCACAAATAATATTGCTTTTTTTCTCTGTAACATCTGTATGTTTTCAAATTAGTAATTTGACCATAATCCCACCTTACGATAAATACCGGTTTCCGCCGTGTGAAGAAAATCCATTATCTCAGTCCTCCCGTAGTGTTAAGTGATTTGTCAAACTGTCAAATTAGGAGTTTCGTTTTGCTGTGAATATTTCTTTTCCAGTTTTGATACAATTTTAATTTGTACCGATAATCAATTTAATTTCCATTAAAAAAAAATTACTGTTTATTTTAATCAAAACTACATACATTAGAGAAAAGGTCCATGTTCTAAAAATTTCTCTATGATAATTTAAACAATATTTATTATACGATTAAAATGGCATATGTTATTAGATAGGCTTTTTTCGACCATTGATTAATAATTAAAAAATTACAATTAACTATATAAAAATTTTAATAAGCGAAACATCTGAGCCTTGAGTTTATCCATACAATGTAAAAAAAAACGAAGCCAAAATATAAATAATTGTACTTGCTAGAAGGTGAAATTTATTCCCTATAGATTAACATGGGGACGAATAGTTTCGTTTTCAGGTGATAATGTCGCCTTAATTGTTGATGGCGATCAATGCAGTCGAAAATATTCAGGTTTTTCGGAATCTATTTTTTTTTCTTCTTTGTATTGTATTATCAGAATTTGCTGCCAAGTTAAAAAAAAAAAAAAAACAGGGTTGCCACGCTATCTGGAGAACCTGGAATAGTCAGGGAATTTGAAAATTGACTATAAAAGTCAGGGAATTTAAATATTTTAGCCTGAATCTGGAAGTCAGGGTATTTCCTACAGTGATAGACAAAAGAAAAAAAACTAGTATGTTGTGGCCACCACAAGACTTTCTTCTTTATTTTCCTATATACATATTCAATCAGTAACAATATTTAAAAAAAAAAAAAAAAATACTTTTTTTTTTTTTTTTTTTTTTGTTAAAAGTAATACATATTCAACCAGTAACAATATTTAAAAAAAAAAAAAAAATTCCCCCCCCCCCTTTTTTTTTTTTTTTTTTTTTTTTTTTTGGTTAAAAGTAAAAAAAAATCGATAACTTTGTTTTAAATTATCACAGATTTATAGTTCAACCATTCGTTTTAAAGATATTGACGAGATCTTTCGAAAGATACCCATCTTGAAAATTTACACACCTCCCCCCCCCCCCCCCAGGGGGGATCCGGTGCCCCCACATGCACAAAATTTTTCTCGTAGTTAACTACAATTATTATCAATAATTCATATTAATTTTACAATCACAGGTTAAAAATAACTCTCATTATGTACATTTATACGAAATTTTGTCCTATACTGCCATGTTAAAAATTTAGAAAAAATGCGATCACAACGCCACCTGTTGAGCTATTGATCCCCAAATGTAATCAGCACCACTTTATGTTGGGGACCAACTAAATACCAAGTTTGGTTAAATTTCGTTAAAAAAAAAAAAAAAAAAAAAAATTTAAGTTTTTTTTCGTTAAAAGTAAAAAAATCGATAACTTTGTTATAGAAAGAAATATAGAAGAAAGTAAAAATCTGCTAATGCACGGCCATTTTTCCATTTTTTTACTTTCTTCTATATGTAATATAGAGAAAGTATTGGATTTGTGAAAATTTTCGACCTCCGTTTTTTGACGGATCTCCACGTTTTGGGATGTCCTGAACACGAATTGATAGTTTTTAGAAAATGTCTGTCTGTCTGTGGTTTAGTGTTTTCACCGTATCTCACGAACCAATGAATGAAATTCAACCAAACTTGGTATATAGTTGGACCCTGGCGGGGCATTGTGCTGATTAGATTTGGAGAGCAATAGCCCAGCAGGTGGCGCTGTGATCACATATTATGTAAATTTTTAACATAACAGTATAGGACAAATTTTCGTATTTTTCACCATATCTCACGAACCAATGAATGAAATTCAACCAAACTTGGTATATAGTTGGAACCTGACGGGGCATGGTGCTGATTAGATTTGGGGTTCAATCGTCCAGCAGGTGGCGCTGTGATCGCAAAATTTCGTATTTTTCATCGTATCTCACGAACCGATGAATGAAATTGAACCAAACTTGGTGTATAGTTGGACCCTGACATGGAAAGGGTCTGATTAGATTTTGGGATCAATCGCCCAGCAGATGGCGCTGTGATCACATTTTATGTAAACTTTTAACATGGCAGTATAGGACAAAATTTCGTATAAATGTACATAATGAGCGTTATTTTAAACTTGTGATTGTAAAATTAATATGAATTATTGATAATAGTAGTAGTGAACTACGAAAAAAATTTTGTGCATGTGGGGGCACCGGTTTCCCCCCCCCCCCCCCCTTGTGGGGGGAAGTACCCCCGGGGGGGGGGGTAAATTTTCAAGATGAGTATCTTTCGAAAGATCTCGTCAATACCTTTAAAACGAATGGTTGAACTATAAATCTGTGACAATTTGAAACAAAGTTATTGATTTTTTTACTTTTAACAAAAAAAAACTTAGAAAAAAAATCGTAATTTTTTTTTTTTTTTTTTTTTTACGAAATTTAACCAAACTTGGTATTTAGTTGGTCCCCAACATAAAGTGGTGCTGATTACATTTGGGGATCAATAGCTCAACAGGTGGCGCTGTGATCGCATTTTTTCTAAATTTTTAACATGGCATTGGCAGTATAGGACAAAATTTCGTATAAATGTACATAATGAGTTATTTTTAACTTGTGGTTGTAAAATTATTATGAGTTATTGATAATAGTTATAGTTAACTAGGAAAAAATTTCTGTGCATGTGGGGGCATCGCTTCCCCCCCTGGGGAGGGTAAATTTTCAAGATGGTATCTTTCGAAAGATCTCGTCAATACCTTTAAAACGAATGGTTGAACTATAAATCTGTGATAATTTAAAACAAAGTTATCGATTTTTTTTTACTTTTAACCAAAAAAAAAAAAAAAAAAGGGGGAAAAAAAATCTTTTTTTTTTTTTTTTTAATATTGTTACTGGTTGAATATGTATTACTTTTAACAAAAAAAAAAAAAAAAAAAAAAAAAAATCGTAATTTTTTTTTTTTTTTTTTTAATATTGTTACTGATTGAATATGTATATAGGAAAATATAGAAGAAAGTCTTGTGGTGGCCACAACATACTAGTTAAAATTAACTTTAAACACCCCCACCCTTCTTTTGTGCTCATGTAAGAAATTTCTTATCTTGCTTATAAGCAAAAAATGCTATCACTATATGCAACTTTTGTCATATGTAAATTTTGTGTTTTCAAGTGGTACCATAATTATATTGCCCTCAACACAGTCAATGCTCAGTATTAGGTTAGAATGGAATTTTTTTAGAATATACCTGGAGAAGTCAGGGAATTTCATTGTTCTGTTTGACAGGGTTCCTACGGGTCAGGGAGAACAGGGAAATATCAGGAAAAATTGTAAATATTACTCAAAAACCTGTAAAAATGATGATACAACCCTGGAAAATGTTTTTTGAGCATTCAATTTATATCGCAAGTCACATTACTATGTTGCAAGCTATGTTCTGTTTTATACCGTGAGCTATTTTTTATGATGCAAATCAAACTTTATGACTGAAATTTTCTAAAAATTGACCTGGAAAAATGGAAAAGTCAGGGAATTTTATTTTTGAAATTAAGTGGGAACCCTCGTTTGAGTGGCAACCCTGTAAAAAGTGAGAATTTTCAAATTCTAATTAAAATTTTAAGTAAGTTGTTCATTTAAAGTGCCCAAAGAAATTTTTGAAACCATAAACAGATAGTTTCAAGCATGAAATTTTCAGTTTTCAAAAGTCTGCTTTTTCAAAGGCCGTTTAGACTTTCTTAGATAATATAATGCAAGTCTGAGAAAAATCGTTATTAGATATTATGGAAAGGGTCAAAATGATGCTAAGCTATTCTCATATCTTACTACAGTATTAATTCATTACTATTAGGGAGAAGGAAAAAAATTACATTTAATCATGGGTAATTGCTAAATTAAGTTTTCTATCATTATTATTTTATTTATTACACCGCCTTTTTTTTTACTTCCATTACCCGACTACCGTAGGTAATGGAAGTATTGTATGTGTTTAAATTATATTAATTAAAGAAACGAAGTGAAATTACTAAATTAAATATATAAAAAACCACGCAAAAAGGCAGAAACCAGCAGAATAGTCCAAATCACACACAGAGAAGCCGTCTGACGAGAATTGGGATCCCGATGGAAAGATTTAACAGCAAGCAACGAAGGTAGTATAGGTTTTTTATATATTTAATTTAGTATTGTATGTGGTCCAAAAATTTAATATCAAGATTTCACCTGATTTACATGTTTTTAAAGTCTTCTGAGTCCAAAAAAGTGTTTTTTGGCAATTGGTGTATGTATGTGTGTGTGTGTGATTTTCTTCAAAATTTCTGTATGAACACTATTAGATGTCCTTTCGAATGGTACAGTTGGTTAGTTCAGGAAAATTGATAGGTATCCTGTATAAAGCTGAATTTCAGGTCCTGCAATTGCGTTCCTTTTCAAAACGGCTGTAAGAATATTTTTCAAACTTGCCCCCATAACTCTCTTTTAAATATCCTTTTGCATGTAATTGTTGTTTTCTGGTCAACAGTTAATTATGCCAAGCGTTGGTAAAAGTTGGTATCTCAAAAACAACTCTAACGATTTTCTTGAAAATTGTTACATAAGCCAATTTTAGATATCCTTTCTTATGCTTTACTTGATTATCACAAGAAAATTAATAGTCATCCTGATCAGATAGATCAGTTTTATATCTCGGAAATTGGTATTAAAAAAAAAAAAAAAAAAATACCTCTATCAAATTTTTTTCGCTATGTAAACTCTATTTTATGTTTTTACTCTGTTTTGTTTTTTGTATTAATTTTCTCTTACCGGAAGGGGGGGGGGCATTTAATCATGGTTGCTGAATATATAACTCTCTTCGCCACTGCTTCCCGAAATATGGGATTATTTCACAATTTTTTGTCAAAATATGCGATCATTTCATAGCTCTTTCAAAAGAATCCTGAATAAGGTTTTTTCTTTTTTCTTTTTTTTTTTTTTTCCTCTTTCTTGTCATCAATTCTAAAATATATGATTATTTCTATTCTTCAAGAACTGATAAAATTTGCACTTTTTTCGAAGCTGATTAGTGAAATGTGGGATTATTATTTATTTTTCCGTAATTCAACAAAATTTTTGAATTTTTTCATAATTAATTTTCGTAACACGTAGCATTATCGCGATCTGTTGCAGAAAGATCAGATATTACACCATCATTTCATTGTTGTTTCGTTTGGGAAAAAAGTTTAATTAGAGCTAATTGCTAAAATTAGTCATATGTTTTGCCACCGATTTCAGAAATGCTTGAATTTAAAGCACAAATGATAAAACTTAAAACTTTTTTTATATGATTATTTTCATACTATGTGACTATTTCGCCAAAAAATACCAACAAAATTTCTGCTTTTTTCTTATACCATTGACAAAGTACAGAATATTTGTTGAAGTGAGTTTTTTATTGTCAACGATTCCCGAAAAAAAAAGTTATTGTTTTTCTGTCAATCGACAAAATTTTCAGAGCAGATTTCTGAAATACACGTAAATTAAAATTCCTCCCCCCCCCCCTTTTACTTTTTCTCTTCTAACATAAAAAGAAACATTTCTCTATGCATGAAAAATAATTTAAAAAAATAATAAGAGGAAAATTAAACCTGTATCATAAAAAAATTTCTGATTTAAAAAAAAAAAAAAAATGTTGTAACACTTTAATGAATTTTATTTATATATAATTAAAATATTAATTTTCTTTAAACAAATAGTCTTATATCCTTTTTTTTATTCTCCCCATTCATTCCTTGTAGCAGTTTATTATGTTTTTCTAGCTGTTCAATTTCTGAATCTATGAATTGATTTCAACATTGAAATCAATTTCTTCCAGTAATTCAATAACAATAGTAATAAATATTGGAGGGGAATATGACCGAATATGAGTAGTCAGTCTGTGGAGTAAGAAGGGCTGCCTCACGAGAGGGTGAAAAGTGCCGATAAAAATAACTACTAATAATGTAGGCAAAATTGCCAACTTCTATAATTTATTCTGAAGAATTGTTTGTACCCTCCTTTTTTTTTTTTTTTTTTTCAGATCAGTATTTTTTCAGAATAAGCTTTTTTCTTTTTTAAACCAGAATTTAAATTTTGTAAATGTTTATTATTATTTTTGTATTAATTATTAGAAATTAATGAATGAATGTTAAGATTTAATTATTTTTTTTCTTGAAATTAATTCTGAGACTTTCTTAAGAGTATTACTGTCGATGCAATCAGTTTTTTTCAATCTTTTTGTCCCTCAAACTGATAATATTTGTGTGTGTGTGGGGGGGGGGGAATTGTTTTTATTTTTTACTTTGACAGCCATTCTTTTGATTTAGTCAACGTATTATGTTTATATGTTTGATGTTAATATGTATTTTTATTCATATGCTTATTTTTAGAGGATAATAACTGGTACAGAGGAGTTGTAATTAACAAGTCTCATCCTGATTATGATGTAACATTTGTTGATTATGGGAATACAGAATGCCTTAAAATTACATCTTTGCGAAAAATGGAAGAAAGATTTATGAAACTAGACATACAGACTTATATGTGTAACATAACAGGTCAGTTCTAGTTGTTCTTATTTTTTTATTCTTGTAGATAGATGAGGGGTTAAAAGATTATCTTATGAAATACTAATATGCAGGGTCGTCACTGGTTAAGTAAAGTCAAGGTATAATGCAAAAGTTTGGGAATTTAAATGAGTCTGGAAGAGTCATGGAGTTTCATGTAAACAATGTTTTAGAAGCTATCCCTGAATTCAGGATTTTTGAAAATTTTTGCTGCCTCTGAGTTTCACATTAAATTATTTTGTTTTTACAATAATTTCTCATTTTGAATGTTTAATTTGTCTTATAATATTTTGAGAACTTTCAAAATATCACTTATTATAAGTAGTCCTATATGTTAAGTCTCAGGTAGTTTGTCCTGTGTAAAGTCAGGGAATTCTGACAAATGTTGTGGAAATACACTATATTTGAAAGCTTGTTATTGTAAATTGCTAAATTTTTTTTCTACTATTTTTATGTATTATTAGCAGACTTTACCCACTTCGCTGGTCACTAAATTTAAAGGAAACTCTTTTCTATATAGCTTTATAAAAATAAAATAAAATAAAGTACTGAAATTGCTCAAAAGCTTGCTTCAGGTCCCTGCTGCCTTTGGCAGTGAATTGGTCATCCACTGAAACTCGGGCGTCTGTCCCTATTACCTGCGACAGTGGTTTACCAATGATCTTCTAATTAGGTGCTTTATTATATAACAGTTTCGAAATACATAGTATAAAAAAAATTTAAGTATCCTTTTTATATTTGAATCCCAATTACACATGAACAACACTATATGTGGTGCACATAATATTTGCTTTTACGTTATTTCCTATGTCTATTTTGTGTATCCGATCAACCATAAAATGACAGCAATTTAACGCCAAGTATTACAATATGCTATGACCGGCTACGTCTGTCGCATGAAACAATTAATTTTTGTGGTTATATATAATTCATGGTTTGTAAACTTGGTTATAGTACAGCCTTTAGTTCTCTTTGGCGACTTTTGAATTTTTGTCACCATTTTAGATTTAATCCCTTGTAACTTACTTCATTAGATTCTAAAAGTAGAATTGAAAGAGTTTAATATTTCTTACTCTATAATTATTCTCCCTCCCCCCCTCCTTCCGGATAGTTATCAATGGATAGTTATCATCTCCGGATAGTTATCAATGATCAATTCTAGAAACAATAAAGCAATAGAAGTGCTCAATATTTCTCACATATGTAATTATTTTTAAACTTTATTGCTGAATTTAAGGAATCTATTTATTTTTCCTCAATAAATTAAATATTTATAGGTCTTATCTATACCAAATGTGTAAACATGAGAAAAAAATGAATAGATTTTCAGAAAGGAAAAAAATTTCCAAATCAATGTGTATATATATAATTTTAGTCTGGTTAAATTTTAATATAATGTAGTAGTATTTTAAATTCAGTATATTTTACTTATTTCTCATATTGTTTGCTATAAGAAGAAAGCCTCTAGATAATACAAATTTTTCGTTTTATTTGCTCCTTCTCTTTCCTACAATTACAATACTATCAATATTCTATTTACAGCATAAATTATGTCATATACAAAGTCTCCCTAATTTTGATTCTCAAAGGTTGGCAGCTATGCATTTCAAATGAGAAAGCTTTTTAAATTAAACCTATAGTTTTAAATAAAATAGTGTTATGCTAATTGAAAAATAAAACAGTGTTATGCTTATTAAAGCATAACACAACCAAACCATTAGTGCTGCTTTCTACTGTCTACATTTAGACAGGCTACATTCAAATTTGTTAGCAAAGCGGCCATGTCTCATCAGTCGTCTTAGTGTTATCCTTCATCATGATAACGCCAGGCCACATGTTGCTGTCATCACTCGTCAAATTTACTGGGCTTTGGTTGGGAGGTTTTACCCCACCTAACTTGGCGCCAACTGATTATTACCTATTTCATTCGTTGAACAATTCCTTCGGTCAGAAAATCTTTGATGATCTTGATGCTGTGAAAATTGCCATCCAAGACTTTTTTTTAAATCGAAACCACCGAAATTTTAACCGCTGTGGGATTAATTTACCAGAAAGATGACGAGAGGTCATAGATAGCAATGGGGATTATGCACAATACAATAATAGGTGCTGTTCAATTTGTGTTTATTTTCTCTTCTTTATGGGTATTAAAAATGGGTAGAACTTTTGCACTCGCTCAATAGAATAGTATGCAAATGCTATTCTTAAGCCTAATATTCTCACATTTTATTTAGCAGACTTGGCACTGAATAAATAAACACAGCAATAATAAACGTCATCTTGATTGCTAAAGGAAATAATAAACTAGCAGACAGCTGTTTTGGTCACATTCAGTGTACCACCATTTTGCATTGACGACAATATGCTAAGTGCTACATAACAGCTGTCTGCTAGTTTATTACTTCCTTTGGCATTCAAGTCATTTAATGCTGTTTCCCGTAGGCTTACACTGCATTAAAATTAAATTTGTGTTAATGATAAGCACACTTATTAATTACTTTTTCATTTCAAATATTTTTATTAGTTGCTATATACTAATTATTTTATGGCATGATTAAATTTAAAAATTAAATTGTCCAATGCAAATAAAACAGTAGCATATAGAATAGTATGCAAATGCTGTTAATATTCTTGCATTTTATTAACAGCAGACTTGGCACTAGATAAACAAACACAGCAATAATAAACATCATCTTGATTGCTAAAGGAAATAATAAACTAGCAGACAGCTGTTTTGATCACATTCAGTGTACCACCATCTTACATTGACAACAGCATGTTTAGTGCTACTAAACCAGCTGCATGCTAGTTTATTACTTCCTTTGGCTTTCAAGTCATTTATTATTCCTATGTTTATTCTAGCATTTTGCTAAAGAAATTTTGAAATTAGGTTAAACCCTGTTATCATAATGTGTTTCTATTTTAAAAGAAATTTTTTTAGTATGTGCTCTAATGCATTTTGAATTGCTTTCTGATACAGGTTTTACTATTCCTGATGAAAATGCAGCAAAGGTGTATAGTGAGATAGCGAAATTTGTTATATTTGAATACCCAGAACCTCTAAGAGCCAATGTTAAAGTAACTGAAGATGAAGTTATGGTGAATGTACCTGTGTAAGTAATTTATATTGAATGTTCTTCTTGACATGTGTTATCAGCTTTATTAAGAAATGACTTTTCTGTTTGTTTTTTGAACTAATTTTGAATGTCATATGTATTAAAAATTTCACAATATTTTTAAAAATATACATAGTTTTATGAACAATCACTTTTCACATTGAAAGTAAATTTTCTTAATATGTTGAGTAAATGAGTCTGGCAATAAATATGGATAAAATTATACAATTCAAATTTTCTTAAAAACCAAAATTTTGTGTAATTTTAATTTTTTTATGATTAACTTGTAAAGACATTTTTTAATTAAATAACTGTGCTTTAAATATTCTAAAATCCTGTTTATCTGTCCTTTGCAACAAAAAGATGGATTTAAATTATTTAGTGTTGCTTTATTAAAATTTTTGTATTCAAAAGATTTTCATGAAACATTTTGATGTATTATTACTCTATTAGCATTATTTCATTGTTAAAATTTTCAAATATTTTTTAAAATGTGATTTTTTATTTATAATTTGCATTCCTGAATTCCCACAGTGTGTGTGTGTGTATACAGGGTGTCAGAAAAAGGTTGAAACTTGCTTTATTTCTTTACCCGTTACATATAATTGGGCAATGTCAATTGAAAAAAAAGTCCAAATTAAGGTAGAAAAGATGACTACCATAAAAAAAAAAAAAACCTTCCAATAATTTTTAAAAAGTTACATTTTTTAAATTTTTATACAGTCTCTTTAACTCTGTGCAAATTTTGTCAATTACAAAGTTTTTATTTTTCATTCAACAAGACCATTAGAAAAAAACGCATAACTATATCTTTAAAATGAACCGAATTATGATACAGAAAAAAAAGTGACTTCTGCCATTTTTCCATATCATTTAAAAGGCTGGCTTTTCTGTGAAAATAGGGATCATTTGCAAATTGATAATGGAAATGTTTAGATCAAAAACATAATGTGTCAAAAAATTCTCAAATGCATTTAAATTAATCTTTAGAATTTTAAAATCCTTAGAATTTAATTTTATCTTTTTATAATATGTCACAAATTTACATTTCTGTTTTGATATATGGTCCCTATAATCAGAGTCCAGTTCTCAATTAAGTATAATTCATTCAGTTTTAAAGATACAAGAATGTGGTTTTTTGCATTGATGTTGTTGCACTGAAAATAAAAACTTTCTAATTGATCAAATTTGTCTAGAGGGGTTGTATAAAAAATTTAAATATGTAACTTTTTGAAAATTAACAGGAAGATATTTTTATCAGCGTAGTTTTTTTTTTTATCTTATTTTGTACACTTTTGCAATTTACATAACCCTCTCATCTCTGACAGGTAAAGAATTAAACCATGTTTCAATCTTTTTGGGACACCCTGTATATATATCTATACAAACTACAAACATCTCTACTTTTGATTTTTTTTTTATTTATGAAATTTTTTTTATTGGGATTTTTTTTTTTTCCGAGATTTTGTTCTGTAGAGCAATTTGAGCAAATCAAATACTTTGAAAAATTTTGTCCATGTTATAATAATGTATATTACACTTGTTTTTAAATTTATATATTCATTAAATGTTAGGTAAGCTTAAATTTAAATAAGAATTTTGAAAAAAAAAAAACAAAAAAAAAAAAAAAAAACACAGCATTTGTAAAATTTCACTCTCATTTTATTTTGACACCACAATTTTAAAGCAGCATTTTTTAGCTCCCCATCATACTATAGGTATGGGGAACTTAGGTAACCCTGAAAATTTTCAATCCCATTTTTAAACTTTTTTACACATTTTCAGGCGTGAGAAATCTGAAAATATCAGAATGGGTATGGTTAGTGTTCATCTGTAGGTTTGTTAGTGTGTTAGTCTGTGTACACGATATCTTATGAACAAATATGCCATACTAGTTTGTGGGGCGACTAAGGTGCCTGTTGAAAAATATTTGTTTTATTTTAATTATTTCTCACTCTCACTTTAAATAATTCATTTGCTAGCTAGCCCATGCGAAATTTTCTCACTTTGTTTATCTCTTTGTTACCTTTTAAATTATTATTGTATAGACGTCATTTTTTTCCATATACATTAGCAAATTTATTTTTATTTATTTATTTTTTCGGGAAAGCATATTTCATTTTCTGCTGAAAAAAAAATGGCAACAATTAAAATTTTAAAATGTATTTTAAAGCTTTTATTTTTATATTAATTTTAAAAAATCTAATTATATATTCGTTACAAATAAGGTACCAAATGAAAGGCGTAAGTTTTCTGAATCCGCTGGGTTTTACCGATCGGACGATTAGATATTTAAAAATTAACTAAAGTATGAAAATTAGGAGACAGAGTCTAAGGAAATCTCTTAAGCCTAAAGTGTGACAGAATCAGCCACGGATGAGGGTAAATATATATGCTGATGTCAATGATGAGATAAGTCAGTTTTGCTTTGATAGTTTTTAACAAGAATTAAAATGTGTGGAAACAAATATGTGATGGGAAACTGTGCAGAGTTCACCTATGCTAACTAGTTAACATAATGTTTTAGCTATAAACAGTCAAATATTTAAAAAAAATTTCTTATTGACGGTACTGATGACAATATAATAAAATGAAGGTAAAATTTTCGGAATGCTGCGAGGGCTGAAAAACCCACTTGAGTTTTTTCAAGTGAGGTAAAATCAAACCAACTCTGCTCACTCCGGTCATACACACACAATGAAACATGCAAGGAGAAAATCAAGAATAGGATAGAAAGGGGTAAAAATTAATTCAAATAATTTAATAATTAATTTGATCCTTATTGTGTACTCGAAAAATTTAACCTGGTCATTACACACACAGACACACACACAAAATAATAATAATAATAATAATAATAATAATAATTTTTTTTGTATCTGTTTTTACTTTGCTATCAAGCAAAGAGAAACATAGCTTAAGAAGTAAACATCTCTATCTCTCTCTCTATATATATATATATATATATATATATATATACTAGCAGACCCGGTCACGCGTTGCTGTGACTAAGTTATACGTTGAATTATATTGCAGTAAACTATTTAATACCGTCAAATTATTATTTACGAATAAAGACGAAAACGTTGTAGCTGATGTAAATACCCACAGGATTGAGATTTGAGCCTTAGGTCAAAATTTGGAAGCGATTGATAAATATTTTCGTAGAGTTGATATTAAGCACAAATTAATTTTATTGTAGGGTCTTATAAATTTTAATGGAGAAGTGATATATATTATTTCTAATGCTACTTAGGATAAAAAGGCTAAAATTACTAATATATAAATTAAATTATATTAAAATTGTATCAAAATAAAAGTATAAAAGAAGCAGACAATTTTAAAATCAATTTTTATGGAGGAGTGAAATATAATATATGCTATAATGGATAATTTTACTGTAAAATGACCTCATCATTTTAAATATTTTAAAGATGGCAACAGTTGTAGTTCTAAAAAGGAAAACAATATGGCTAAACCAGAAAAATAAGTAAATTTGATAAGTATTTTAAAACTTTAAAATAGGACATCTTATGAAATATTGGACACTTAAATTAAATACATATATCATTTTAAATAGAAAAAGATTTTGGAAAAGTTTACTATATTTTAACGAAGTGATGAGAAGGTTTTGAGTATGTTAAAATTTTAATAGTCAATTCAAGTTAATAAAGATGGGAAACATTGAGGATTAAGATAAGAATAATTATAATAAAAAAATAAAAAAAACTTTTTATATACCATGCTTTTAAATTTTAATATACTAATAATATACTAATTAAAAGGAAAATGATAAATATTCTATCATCGTTTAAAGTCAAATTTGTTTTCAAATGTCTAAATAAAATATCGGATATAAGGTAGTAATATCTTGCAGCGGAATAGATTTCATTTCTGTCATCCTTGGCGAAAAAAAGAATATCGCCATTATCTGGCGAAAATATTTAATTCCTTTCAAAATCATGGTTATTTTAACAACTTATATTAAAAGAGTAATGAATAATATGAAACAATATTTCGTACAATACATATTACATGTCATACATACGTACAATGCATAATACATATTACATTTCGTACAATGCATACATCTGACATGTTTATTTTCGTGTTTCGCTTTTGATCGCCAAATACAAAAAAAAAAAAAAAAAAAAAAAAACGCCAAGGACGACAGTGTTTAGAAATTTAAAATTAAAATTTTGTCAATTTGACAGTAAAATAACAACTTAATCTAACGCATGTGATAACTAATACATATCTATATTCTATCCCCAAATATAACGATTAAAATCGGGAAATAAATTTCCTCGATTTTTAATAATTTTTTACAAAAACTTCAATTTGCGATTAACATAGGAAATATTTTTCTTGGCTGTGCAGACGGTCAGTGAGTCACACTTCGCTTGCGTATAGAACTCATAGATATAGTACAGTATATATACAGTGATCATTGGGGAGAAAAAAGTGATTCCTTTTCACTTGGGAAAAGACGACGTTTTTACCAAAATATGGCCGTCTTTCCCCGAGTGAATACACACGGGAATGCATATGATTATTTTAGCAAATAAAATTTGTGAATAATTTATTTACTAAAGGTGAATGAAAAACTCCAGATACATTTTGTTTTCGGCATTAAATATCTTTGTACCATAACATGGGGATGATAGATCTATATATATTACTATATCTATGATAGAACTACATTAGCACTTTATCAATGTGTATAAAATCTTTAAACTGATTATGACGCCAATTTTCGTGAGATGCATAATTTAACTTTTTATAATTTTTTAACGTTCACGTTTGATTAAATGTATTTATTTTTATGTTGAAAGAAAATGAACTCGTAATTTTTTTTTCTTTTTGGCAACAATTAAACTTATGGAACTCACAGATATTTTGGAGCAACTGTAACAAAGGTCTATAATTAAAAAATAATTGCAATAAAAAAATATTGTGACAATAAATTGAGATAAAAACTATCCTATCTCTCAAGTTGGACCAAACTGCACACAGTGTGCAAAATTTCATTAAAATTGGTTCCTTAGTGTAGGAGTTTATCGCGGACAAACATCGTGACACGTAATTTATATATATATACAGATATATATATATATATATATTTACCGATTTTTTAACTTTCAAAAGTTTTGCATAATTTTTAGATGAATTATGTTCATTTAGCTTTTGGGTTATGGGTTTGATTTGGGTAAAAAGAAGTATGATGCAGGTCTCCCAAATTCTCTCAGGTTAGATTTATGTGTTTTTTTAATAGGGGGGGGGGGGGACACATAAACATTAAATAGGTTTATTTTCAACTAAAATCTCCAAAAAGTAAATAAATTAATTTCCCCCCCCCCCCAATCCATCCCCGAAATTATAATAAATAATAAGCATAATAATATGCACTTTAAGCGCACAAAATTATTTTACTTTTGAAGTCTTGTTATCTAACACAGTTTATAAAATATTAGGCTATAGCGCACCCGCAGTAGCACTGGTCAGATTTTTACTTTCCGAACACTATAGTGAGGAAAGTATTGTAATCATGTCAAAAATCCGAATTCGAGATTTTGATGTTTCTATACGTTTTGAGGTCCCCTGAGTCCGTTTTCACTATTTTTACGATGATATATGTATGTGTGTGTGTATGTGTGTATGTCTGTGGGTGAACACGCTAGCGTCTAAACGCTTCGTTCGATTAACCTGAAAGTTGGTACGCATATTGTAAGTCACCATAGTACGAACCCTATAGATTTTGGTGAATCTAGCACTTATAGTTTTTTTACAGGGACACAAAGAAAAATTCTTTATCATTATGGCCTATGGGAGCAAAATCTTAAAAGTGCGATAGCATCTAAACGCCTTATTCAATTGAGCAAAAATTTTATACACATTATAGATCACAAATACTCAATCTGTATAGATTTTGGAGAATCTAGCACTTATAGTTTTTTTACAGGGACACAAAGAATAATTCTTTATCATTATGCCTATGGGGCCAAATTTTTAAAAATGTGATAGTGTCTAAACGCCTTATTAATCCGAGCAAAAAAATTGTACACATGTTATAGATCACAGTTGACCTAACTGTATAGATTTTGGTGAATCTAGCACTTACAGTTTTTTTACAGGGACACAAAGAAAAATTCTTTATCATTATGGCCTATGGGACTAAATTTTTAAAAGTACGATAGCATCTAAACGCCTTATTGAATTGAGCTGAAAATTTATATGAGTATTATAAATCACTGTTGCACTAACTATAAGCATTTTGGTGAATCTAACATTTATAGGTTTTTACAGGGACACAACGAAAATTTCTTTGTCATTATGATCTATGGGCTCAAAGTTCAGTAGCGTTAAATAAAACAACATGTAATAGATGGAGAAAAATAGTCAAGCACTCTATTATGGTTTTCTCTCTTTTGTTTGTTTAACAACTACTCTTTCTTTACTTTATCTGCAAAACTGTTAATTACTCAATGTTCGGAAAGTCGAGTGGAGTCACTCCAGATTTTTTTTATAGTTGTGTTAAGAAAGTACCTAAAAAGTCAGCAAACTTACTATCAAGTACTTATAGACACCCTATATAATGATATACCTGCCTTAGATAATTTTATTGGTTTCCTTATCTATTGCTCTTTTGAGGTTTTTTATTGTATTCCAATAAAAAATACTATGATTTTCACAATTATTTTTTATTTTACAGAATTACATCTCACTTATTGGAACAAAAATTAGTTACTGCAGCAAGATGAAATGTAAAAGACATTTTATAGATTGTAAAATAAACTTTTTTTTTTTTTTTTTTTTTCATTTTTTAAATCATCGATGTAAATAGTGAATAAACAAAGCATTAGTACATTTTATGTTCTTTTATATTTTCATTTTCTCCATATATGCATATAATTAATCATTAATGTATTTTGAAATGTATGGTACTGTAGTATTATTGTATTCTGACTATATATATATTTTAGCATTTAAAAAAAATGTATTATAAAATTTCATGTAAAATTATTTTCTGTGTTTTTATAAATTTCTTGAAGTTTTGACAATGTGTACTTTATTTTACCCAAAAGTGTCTAAAACGCACAGTTATGAAAAGTTGCATCTGTTTCCATTTTACTGTTCTGTTGTATGCTTATTCAAATGAATGAATATAAGTGTTTTACAAACTTAAAAAATAATAAAATTTTTACTTGATACTAAGGTAGATTTCAATAATAGTAATAGATTTTTCATTTTAATTTCTGTGTAAGAATTAATATATAAATGCAGGGTTGCCACAGCCTACTAAAAGGCAACTATTTTCAGCTGGAGGAGACTATGGCAACTTCTTTTGCCTAAAAAGCTTGAAAAAGCAACTATTTTCACAAAAAGGCAACTGTTGGGTGGAGACTATTTTTCACCTTTTTGCAAAATTCTTCTTCCAGAAATATCAAGAAATTTAATAAAATACATTTTACAAGATTGATTATTTAACAGTTCTCTTACTAATTTAAATCTCAAAGTTTTCGACAGGTTTTTGAGAAATTAATGTTTTCAATAGAAGATACTTCAGGCTTGCTACAGTACCTGGAAAACTCAGGGAATTTGAAAATCTATTAAAAAACAGGGAAAACTCAGGGAATTTTCAAAATTTATTGCAAAAACAAGGAAAATTCAGGGAATTTTGAAATTTTTTGGAAAAACATTGGAAATTTTTTTCATAATAGGATATTTTTAAAAAATCTAGTGCTTTATAATAAATCAATTATGTTTTTTTCCCCAACTATAGTAAATTAATAAAATTAATATACCTTAAGTATGTTCAATTGACTTGTAAACATGTTAAATTCTAATGCTGTGTGATTGTGTGCCATCTATTTTACTTCTAAAAGGGACAGGGAAAACTCGGGGAATTTTTTCTCCTGATTTGTGTAGCAACCCTGTACTTGATTTATGGTTATTAATTTGTTTATACAATGTGTGTGTGTGTGTGTGGGGGGGGGGGGGGGGAGAAAGGTAACTTTTTTCTTTCCAGATTATTTTTTTCTGTTACCTCTTTTGGAATGAAGTAAAAATATATGTGTATCAAAAATAATTATTTGACATTTCGTAAATTAATTCAACTTTAATTGTTTAGGTAGACATTTTCTTTCTCCTAAATTTTTAATGATCATTCTTTTCTCCATTCCGTGATAGTACTAAGATATGATTTTTTTTCCCTAATTTTGTAGGAATGACTGATTTTATTTTTTTTTTTTAATTTAACACTGTAAGATATGAATAATTTTTTAATAGTAATTTTTATCAATATTATTACAATAATTAAATATTCAATTCTTTAGAGAGATAAAATATTTCTTTATATAACTGAAAATTTTATTTTGGAAAATCATTATGATAGTGTTTTTTAATGAATGTTTCTTTCCTCTTGGATGTATACCTTTTATTTAATAAATATTCATCATTTGTAATTTTTCCTTCTACCAACTAGAACTTTTAATGTGTATTGTTTTTCAACATCATTGCTTTCTAAGTATTACAGTAAACTCCCAAAGATAGATATTTAAAAGTCAATGAGTTTTGTCCATATTAATGAGAGACTATTATAACTGGAAATCACAAACCTGGAATTTTACATGACAAATATGAAATACATACTTGTATTATGTACACCACATATACATATTTATATAAATGAATATTTTCTCAAACCCTTTTATATTACTTCACTAAAAATTATAAAGCTCAGGAAAAATGATGTGTCGAGATAATTAAATAATAAATATATATATACCTATTCTAATTGTAGTATTTGCTTACAGTATTACTTGTGTTCATATACAACTTCATTCAATATCAAAAGGGAAATGTAACAGTACCTAATAGTTTTTAGTCTGTCTTTTTTTTTTTTTTTTTTTTAATAGTTTTCAGTAGAAGTGGAGGTTAGAGCAAATTAATGACTCACAGTTCAACACTGTTATTTCCTGTGGTGTTATATTACCAAATGAAAGAAATGAAATCTTTAATTATTGCACTTCTTCATGTTAAAAAAAAAAAAATGGGAATTTATATTTCTGAGGAATAGGCTTAAAATTCCCTCCTCCCACTTTCAATAATAAAAAAAAAAGTCCATCTTAACAAACTACATGTAATTTCTATAGAACTTAATTTAAGAATCTGATATTGTATATGATAATAAGAAATCAATCTTAAATGAGACATTTTTTTTTTTTTTTGCATCATACATCCCCTGAGATGCTTGGTTCTCATCATGCAATGTATCAGAAATGTTATTGTCAGCACATATGGTCTATATAAATATTTCATAACAAATTCAAACTAGAATTTTTTTTTTTTTTTTTTTTAATTTATTGAACTAGTTAGTTATACAAAACTCTCATGTAAATAAATATATAATCCTGTACAGGACGTAGGTAATCCATAATCAAAATCCTCTTTTTTTTTTTCTTTTGCAAAAAATTATAAGGTTTTGTAAAGTTGTAAAAGCTATTTAGTTGTCAAATGATGTGGCAAGTGAAATTTGAGGCATTAGAATAAGTTCCAAATATTGTATTCTGTTGGAAAAAGTGATACATCTAAAAAATGTACTATTTGACGAAAATCAACTTAAAGATATTGATAAAACATTGATTAGACTACAATAAAACTGACTCTCAAGTAGACTAAAACTTGTCTCTCAAGTAGACATACTTGCCAACATCCTAATTAATACTCCTTAGTGTTGTTAGTCACGCCTTTTTTTTCACACCAATAAATTTTTAGAGTAATATTCTGAAAATGCAATTACAATTAAATAAGAAGAAAAATACTCTAAAAAGATACTGGTGTGAAAAAGAAGGCAGGGCTAACAATACTAAGGAAAATTAATTAGTACGTTGGCAAGTATGCAAGTAGATAAACTGTGAGATGGAGATGTGGCACATCATACATATTTTTCAATGATATAAACTTAAAAGTGCTTTTTACTTGTCTTTTTTCTTGTCATTCCGTTACTATATATATATATATATATATATATATATATATATATATATATATACCGGGTGATTCAAAATAGATGTTACAGCGATTATCTCGTAAACTAAGAAAGATAGAAACATACTTCCAGTTACAAAATTGGTGGAAATTAAGAGTAGATTTCAGATGTGGCATTTTTTTTTTTTTGTAGAAAATGCTGTATACATATTAAATATGAAATTTAATTTTTATACGGCCCCTCTTATCATATGACTTATATTTAGAAAAATATTTCTCTTGTTCTAAAAAGCAAAAAAATCATCTCTGAGTCAAAATCTCGCTGAGTTATTGCAATCTGAAAATGACGTCTTATACCACTTTAATTTCATTTTTTGCGTCTATTTTTTTATACCAACGGGCACACTTTAGGGGTTGTCTATGAGATGAGAAAAATTAAAAAAGATCCTTCATTTTAAAATAGCAACTAAAATTATTCAAACACATGAAATCAACACTTTTAAGAACTTAATGCAATTCTACATTATTCCGTACTGTTAAAAAATTTTATAGTTAAATTTTTTAGGGGGTCACCTGCAAATTAAAACATGTTAAGAGAAAAAGAAAATAAGACTAGCGAAACCGTGTGAAATTTTCGCACTTTATTTTTACCACTTTCCATAATGGTTGAAAAATTTAATAACTTCAGCTCTATAACAATTCCAGCAAGGTAAAAAGTGTTAATGCCTTCGATTTGTCAGTCTGTCTATCCGTCTTTCTGTCTGCCCGCGCTCTAACACCCATAAATATTCATGGAATTTCCTGAAACTGATATGTTTGAGTTCACTATCGGATGTTCCTTATTGAAAATGGAGTGACTACCTCTGCTTGCTTGTGCACAGAGGCACCCGAAAGTATTCCAAATCATTGTGTTCTACGAGAGGTATTTTTATAAACCATATTTTAATATCTTTAATTTATGCATATATTAATAAAATTAAAATATGTTATTAAAGTTTACTATCAGATATTTTCTATAGAAAATGGAGTAAACACCATCAAAATTGAAATATGTTATTCATATGCACAAAAGAATGCTTTCTATAGTGTACAGTACAATTAGCATTACATTTATAGGGCACACAAAAGTATGCAGTTAAGTTAAGGGTTATTATTGGACATTTGCTGGAATTGCATTTTCATTTACATTAAACGTTTTCTAACAATTTTTAACCCTGAATATGATTTCAATTTGCATATTTTTTTGTCTGACTGTCCATCTGTCTTATCTGTCTGTCTGCTCCCAACGTCTTAAAATATTTTCTGAAATTTAAAAAAAATGATACATGTTATTCAGATTCACTGTGGTATATTTTCTTTTTTAAATGGCATTAATAGGTCCTCTACAATTAGTTTTCGTTCATGAACGCACAAAAAATGCCAGTGCATTGCGTTTTGGGACAGACATTTTTATAAATTACATTTAAATAACTTTCTACTGTAAAAATCCTGAGGAAATTCATATTTATTGTTAAAATTCGAAAATGTTTTGTATAGAATATGATATGGTATTAATGTATAATTCCATGTCAGGATATGCTGATAATTCATAGATCAACCACTAAAAATTTAACTTTACGTATTCAGAAGGCCTCAAAACGTGATATTATGCAGAAAAAAAATCTATCTCCAAAAACTACTTTTACAGTATGTTTAAGAAAAATTAATTTTCCCTTCTATGTCAGCAGTGTTCTTCAAAATAAAAAATGCAGCAAAGCACTTACGTCAATTAAATTTAATAAAAAAAATTTTACCTTAATTTTGAGTAGCCCTGTATATTGTCTATAAACTATATACACATGACTTTATGTGCATAAATTTAGTGTTATATGTAAAACACGTAACACAAAATGAAATAAACTTTCTGCAATTCCCAAATATAGCTCCAATATATCCAAATACTCTGAGTTACCCTGTAAATGAATGATTGCTATACCACAATCTACATAAAACATACTTTTATGCGTATAAAAAAAATCTGTTCTTTTCATTTTGATTAGGGCAGTCTATAGTTGTCGCACTGTACATATGAGAAATTTCGCTCACAGACGTAATGTATTTGAATTCTCTTGGATGACCCTGTAAACAGCCCTTTGTTTGATCGCAATGAATAGCTTAGTGTAGCATCACAATATATGGATTTAGAATATCGAATTTGGATTTCCTGCTACTATTTATTCTTGTGATATGCTAATAATACACACAGAGAGAGAGAGAGAGAAACTAACTACTTCAAACATGATTTTTGAATTCAGAGGATCTGAAAATGTGCTAACAAAAGCTAATTTTTTGAAATTTGACTCAAAAACAATACTTTCTCTATACCATGTAAATGGGTAAGAGAATGTATAAAGGAAAAGAAAGAAAAATGAATTTGAAAATTCCCTTTTGGTACATAAATTATTCATAAATTTTGTTTGTTAAATTATCAATGAGTATTCTCGCATGTATTCACTAGGTGAAAGAGAGACATTATAGTTTAAAATAGCCATCTTTCCCTGAATGATATATATATATATATATGTTGTTTCTTCCCCAAACCCTGATCAACCTATGCCTTATTACAAAAGCTATAGTAGTTACAATTTCTCACTTTTGATACAACCCCTAAAGACTTGGCGAAAAATGCTAGAATTTTCAAATTGCAATAACTCAGCGAATTTTTCACTTAGAAACATGTTTTTTTTTTTTTTCCCTTAGACTGAGGAGAATATCTTTCTAAATATTTCACATGATGGGAGGGGCCGTATAAAAATTAAATTTCGTATTTAATATGTGTACAGTCCCTTGTATCAAAAGAAAAAATGCCATATCTGAAATCTACTCTTATTTTGCACCAGTTTTGTAATTGAAAATATGTTCCTATCATTCTTAGTTTACGAGATAATCGCTGAAACATATATTTTGAATCACCCGGTATATATATATATCTACAAAAAAGACTTTTAAAAAGTACAAAAAAGCCAAGCTCAAAGAAAGAGAATGTATTCAAGTTGTGTCTAAAAAGGGTGTGATATCAAATTCCCAAGCTTATATTCTAATACTTATTTAATATTCACTTTTAACTAAATTTTCACATGTAAATCAAGTGCCTTATGATATGCTGATAGAAATCCTTCTTTCCTGTACTAAATACATCATAGCGTGTTTCTGAAAATTATTTATTTATGCACGATGGGCTTGGCGGTCATCTTTCAAAATTTTCTTTAGTTTGAATTCTTCTGTAAATCTCATTAATTATAGGATGGGTTGGTTGATTGGATTTTATATCGCACTAGTGCTGCGCAATTGAAAATAATTATAGGATGAAAGTGCACCAAACTTAATACTGTTAAAATTTAAATTGATTCAACGTGTCGTGCATAACAGGGCTTTTGCAATGTTTTTCTTGCATTTTTTTTTTTTTTTTTTTTTACGTAGATTCCTTATAGAAGATCTACCTATTGCAATGGTTCTCATTATACGACTTCTGGAAAATTTCTTCATATCTTCACCGATCATGACCCCTAGAACCCAAAACTACCCTCCGTTCAAAAGTTTATGTATATAGTATAATGCTTTTTCCCATGTTAAGTTATGAACACGATAGCTGGAGTAATTTCTATTTAACACGTTAATCGCCACGATAATATCAGAAAAATTTTCACATGGGCCATGGTAACTTTATTAGACAATTTAGTTAAAAATGCGTCAGGCACATATGACTGACATGGCGATTAACGTGTTAATAATTACTCGGCGTATATCATATTCCTTTTAGGGTTATTTCCCAGTTAAAAATATGTCGGACACATATGACTGACATGGCGATTAGCATGTTAAATTTAAACAGCTGGGGATATGTTGTCAGGACAGTAAAAATCTCGGTCGAGTTTGGAGATGGGGTATCCAGCTCAAAGGGGGTGGAAATTTTCATTTGCCCATAATTTCTTTAATATTGAAAATAAGAAAATACTTCAAATCAAGCAAATTACCGCCTTAACCTTAAGAACAATTTTTGTATTTAAACTTTTTCGATAACTTCAATTGCTTAAAAGTTACAAGTTAAAAAGTGATTTTTTGTCAATTGTAATAAAGCAGACTTTTTTTTTTTAATCTTTAATTGTTTAAATTTATAATCTAATGCTTACGTCGTATGCAAACGATAATAAAAAAGATAGCTGAAAATATAAAAACCATCGTAACAGCTTTAATTAATCATTTAAAAATATAAAATTCAAATAATACGTTAATATATTAAAATCGCACAATCAACTGATTGGGAAGAAAATTATTTATTGAAATTTATTTTTCTGACTGAGTGAAAATAATGCCTGGACCGAGAGTCGAACCCCAGATCTTTGACTTACAAGGTCAAGGCTCTACCAATTGAGCTATCCAGGCCGACAACCGGTGGACATTACTCACTCAGACAACCTTTAGGCAGAAACATCTGCTAGCTCAATTGGTAGAGCCTTGACCTTGTAAGTCAAAGATCTGGGGTTCGACTCTCGGTCCAGGCATTATTTTCACTCAATTGGAAAAATAAATTTCAATAAATGATTTTCTTCCCAATCAGTTGATTGTGTGATTTTAATATATTGTATTTCTTTCTTCCATTGTTTAATGGTGTTTTTCTTTACCTGTGGCTTATTTCTGTCGAGCTATCTACATAAGACCAGATGTTTCTGCCTAAAGGTTGTCTGAGTGAGTAATGTCCACCAGTTGTCGGCCTGGATAGCTCAATTGGTAGAGCCTTGACCTTGTAAGTCAAAGATCTGGGATTCGACTCCCGGTCCAGGCATTATTTTCACTCAGTCGGAAAAATAAATTTCAATGAATAATACGTTAGTCTTGGTAAAAATATTGTTTGTGGTGAATCCGCGATTGTAATGAAATGCTCGCCCTCTAGGGGCCTAAGGTGAAATTACAATACGCAGATAGCTTTCGTCAAAATGCCATTGTGTTCTGTATAATCAATGTTTAGTTTCACTTATTTATGGAATAAGAAGGAATAAATCCGGTAAAAAAAGACTACACATACTGTTGTGTACCACATTGTAATTCCAAAGGATCCAGAAACCCAGAAGTAAGCTTTCATTTATTTCCAAATGACAAATATAAAATTTCTGTTGCTTCGGAAAATCTGAATGGGTTAGAAGTTTTTAAATTGGGAAATAAGAATCACCGAGGATGACTGTTTGTTCAAAACATTTCACACCTCAGGATTTCACAAGTAACAATATGTTTAATTTTGCTTTAATTATAAAATCTTTCAGATAAAGCTGATCGTTTCCTTTGCTAATGAGCAAAGCAAAACGGTCACATTTCATGGATGTCATGGAACAACTATAGTGTCGGTCCACAAGTGCATTTGGTGATATTTCTTTGTGATTATGGCGAAATGCCGTTTTTGCAAATGGTTGTGATGGATTCCAAGCGTAAACAAAAGCGTATTGTATTGCAAAGAATCCAGAAAGGCATCGTTATCGTTCAAAACGGTGCCAAAGAAAAATCGCCAATTCCAGTTATGGACCAACTTTATAGTTGTACCTTTTTTTTTTTTTTTAAATGTACCTTTGTTGTAAGATAACATACAGATATAGTTAAAATACAGTGGAATTATTAAATAATAAAACACTAATTTTCATTGCATTAAAATAAAATGGAACGACGATGTATTAAGAAAATAACAAACTGCTTACCTATAACAGTACAACAAAACTGCAACATAATATTTGCAGGTGTTGTTTTTACCCGCTTTGCAGGAAGGAACATTCAACATCTTTAATGTCCCACACATTTTCATTGTTTATTAAAGAACAATTAATTGCGTGTGGGGATCTGAGGCAAACTGCTTCTATAATAACAGTATTATCATCTTTTGATTTCACTCCGCACAAAATCAGATGATTAGAAACTAGCATTTTTTCAGCTTCGGTTAGGCATCTACTTCCGATCGAACTTTGAATAAATTGAAATGTTTTTTTCCAAAGGCAATCGTTATTCCATGATGTGATGGCAGAAAATTTATAGAACAGATAGCAAGTAGCAACACAACAATAATAAATACACGTGGCTATTATATTTACTAACATCAACACTTGCAAAAGCGCCATCTATCGATCATTACAAAAGCGGATTGTTTAGAACACCAGTTTATGCAATAATTTAAATTTACTGTTGAAATTGAGAGTAATACGTTACAACTTCATTTGACTTTTTATCTTGCGGAAACAAGATATTGGTCTGAGAAAAGATATGAGGTTTTTGCATGGGAAGAAAATATGACGCCAAAGCTGCCATTTTTCATAGCCAAGTTCACCAAATTTTTTCATCAAAAAAACTAATTTCGTCGCCAAGTCAAAAATGTCGTTATCAACTATCAAATTTTGCCGCCAAATCACAAATTTCATTGCTAAGTCGCAAGTTTTGTCAACAAATTTTATACGTTTATGGCTTCTGTTTGTTGAATTATTATAAGCTTGGATTTAAAAAAATTGAAACATTTACTGACAAATAAATCTAGCTTAAAATTTTAAGTAGAGTGAATAGTAGTATTTGATAATAAAATTTCTTAAAAATAGAATAGCGACGTAAATAATGCAATGTGTGGGAACAAAGCCATTGGCTAGGTATGTGTTAATGCATATGTAATATTTCTTTACTTTTGTAACATTAACGTAAAAGAATCTACCTTTGCCTTTAAGCTTGCCGAAAAGTGATTTTCCTTTTTAATCTGAATATTTCAGCCTCTGTTGAATGGAATAACCATATTATTTTTACGAGATTTTTATTCCAAGAAGCTACATTCAAATTTTGTAAATATAACTGGGGGTGGAAGCTTCTATGCTTTTTTCTCCCTCCATGTTTTTACGTCAACTTAAATTTTTATATACTTTTATTCCTGGCATTCATAGGATGGAAGTGCATTTAATATTAAATACTTATAATGAGAAATGTTATCAAAATATTTCCATATATATGAGATATTTATTTTAAGAAGCTTCCTTCAAATTGTGTGAATGTTTATTCATTATTTGAAAGATGGCCGCCAAGCCCATCATGCATAAATAAAAAAAATAGTAATTTTCAGAAACACACTATGATGTAGTATTTAGAACAGGAAAGAAGGATTTCTATCAACATATCATAAGGCACTTGATTTACATGTGAAAATTTAGTTAAAAGGGAATATTAAATAAGTATTAGAATGTAAGCTTGGGAATTTGATATCGCGCCCTTTCTAGACACAACTTTAATCCATTCTCTTTCTTTGAGCATGGCTTTGTACTTTTTAAATGTCTTTTCTATAGATATCATTTATTTAGTTTTTATATTTACTTGAATTAACCCTGAAACTTTACATCACATATGTCCTGGATTTCAACTCAGATTTCGTGATGTTGATGAAAGGAACATTTATTCTATTAAGCTTTCCATAATTCTGGTTGCTAGACATTATCTATGAGTTTTCTATACAGACTAGTATGTTGTGTCCATCACAAAACTTTCTTCTACATTTTCCTATACAAATTAACGCAGTACAAATTATTTTTTTCATTATGAATGCAGAATATTATCAACTCAGAGAGGTATTGTTGCACAAAATGTCCAACAGAAGTAAATTTTCACCATGCAGATGACATTCTTTCAGTTCTAAAAAAAATTTGTAGTATATGAGTGCCACCTATCGTTCGATAGGCATTCAGATTGAATCAGCATAATGGTCTTTTCGCATATCAAGTTTTGTTCCATTATATGCAACAGAACCTGAGTGTAACCTTTCCTGAAATTGCAAAAATCGCTGTATAGTAGTGCCACCTGTTGAGATATTGGTACAAAAGTTGATAAGCACTAATTTATAACGAGGTAAATTATTTGTAAATTTATGCAATTCTATGCATTAGTTACTCAGATATAGCCTTCTCTGAAATTGCAGCAATCACTCTGTAGCAGTGCCATGTTAGGCAATTGACACCAAATATTGATAAAGGCTATTATACATCAAGGTGCAATTGCATATAAGTTTATATGTAATTCTGAGCAGTAGTTCCTGATATCTAGTTGAAACAAAACTCTTGCAACACACACACGCACACATGCAAAAAGAAATTTTCAAAAAATAGTCAAATTGTTTTCTGGAGCTCTTACAATGTGTAAATCCATTAAAAACCAAAACTTAAAAAATTTTTCTAATCCAATACTTTCTTGTATTGCATACAGAAGTTCATTCATGCATAATCTCTCGTAGTAATGCATAATATTTTTTTATGGATGGATCACAACAATGAAAGATATTTTTAGATTTCAAGTTTGTTTCTACCCTGTATTTTTGCTTATTTCCTCTTTTTTTAAATAAATAAATCTCCAATCTAGATTTTTTGCAAAATGAAAAAAATTAGTATGCTGTGATCAGCTATAAGACTTTTTTCTGTATAATCTTATACAAATTCATGCAGTACAAATTATTTTTTTTATTGTTTACTAGGAAGCTACGTCCGCTTCGCTGGTCACTATATTCAAAAGAATTGAATTAGTATTTATTTTTTACATGTCATCGTAAATAAAAACTAAAAAATATGTATTGAAATCACTCTAAACTTTGCTTCGGATACCTGCTACCTAAGGCAGCTCTTTCTCCACCCGCACTTGAAAAAATAATTTTAAAAAAAAAATCTTTTAAATATTAACTTTATGATGGGTTGTTTATAAATTGGATGGAAGGAAGGATGAAAGGATGAGTAATGCTGCGTGAAAGAGCGTTTTACAGTGGGGCAAGGCCAAATGAGGATTCATTAAGAAATAATCAAGTTACATTGCGTTTATTTAGATAACGGCGGACATCTATCAAAGTAGCGGCGATTTTTTCTGAGTGCCATTTTATCAGCAGAAGGCCAGAAATATATTCTCTTGCTGATTATTTATCTAAAAAGAAAATATGGTCATCAAAATAAAAAAATAATTATTATAAAGCTTACCTTCAATTCTGAAATATAAATCAACATAAAATTGACGTTAATACACATTGATGAGTCATCATATAAATAAACACACTTTATTTAAGCATCATTATTTTCAAATTCAGTTATCCGTGCCGGCACTTAAAACCAAAATTTAATTGAAATCATTATCCTTATTGATTAATAAACATAAGTATCTTCATTCTACATCTCTTTGAAAAATAACAATAATTTTAATTTCATGAAATAATATTTATGTCTTATTTCATTGACCGTTGGACACAAAATAGTGTTCACGTCATTACTTGAATGTTTATGAATTACTTGAATGTTTATAGTTTGTTTCATTTTATCTTATTTCTATATGAATTATTTGGATTATCGGAAGTTCAATCGTTGATGAATCCTAATTTGTGCATTGGTCTTGACCCGGATTTGTTTATTTCATCTGTTGGCGTTGATGATATACAGAAATTCGATGATGAAAATCAATAATGCTTAATCACACCGTTCTCGATGAATTTTGCACCTCTTGGTGCGCTATATTTAATTTCACCGTAAACGAATAATTTACATTAATAATCTTCAATCTTCTTAGAATTACTGCTGTGGCAGGGCATTTTGAAGAGATTAGGAAGAATAGATATTTTCCTGGGAATAATCATTAACGATATTTGAATGAACTATATCAAATTCAATTAAATTGAGATGGGTTGAAAGATGCTTTTAGCGGCAAATGGAAATACTTCTGTTGGTATAATGTAAGTAGTGATAATGCTCAAAGTGTTTTATAATACGCCAATAGATGGCGCTGTGTGTTCATTCTCTTTTCTCTGTAACTGTACATATGTAAATAAAAGTTAGTTTAAGTCTAGCTCCCGTCTCGGTAACTTCATGTGGTAGCGCGAGCGCTGGTTGCGTTCGATCAGCGGCAAAAATGAAACGACGCCACGTTTTCCTGTAATTAAAAATAAAACTAAAAAATGGATCAGCGAAAGAAGATCTTCAATTAAAAAGAAAATTAAAAATGGATAAATTAATCCCGTCAGTACCACTGTTAAATAGTACTAATTATCACACGTGGTCATTAAAATTAAAAGCTGTTCTAACTATTAAAAAATTGTATGACGTAGTGATTAAAGAAGCAGGAGACTTAAAAGAAGAAGAACGGGCTGAATGGGATACTAAGAATGCTGAAGCTTATTCATATATATATCGATCAGCAGCAAAAATGAAACGACGCCACGTTTTCCTGTAATTAAAAATAAAACTAAAAAATGGATCAGCGAAAGAAGATCTTCAATTAAAAAGAAAATTAAAAATGGATAAATTAATCCCGTCAGTACCACTGTTAAATAGTACTAATTATCACACGTGGTCATTAAAATTAAAAGCTGTTCTAACTATTAAAAAATTGTATGACGTAGTGATTAAAGAAGCAGGAGACTTAAAAGAAGAAGAACAGGCTGAATGGGATACTAAGAATGCTGAAGCTGTTTCATATACAGTGCGTATCGAAATGATAGGTCCACCCGCATTTTTCAAAATTTCGACTCTTAATTTAGAATAAGAATCACTTTTTTGGTAGAGATAATTAATCAGTAATTGTTATAATTATTTATGAAGAAATTTCTTAAAAATAAATAATTCCTTTTTTATTTTATGCAAATTTTCATTTTCAGACCGTTTCGAAAAGATAGGTCCACCTTCAGAAATTTTGCACCTATCACGTTTATTTCCAAAAAATTTGCATAAATATAGTTGCTTAGTCTTACTGCGGGATTATGCTGGGTGCTGTGGAGGTATTTAAACAGATTTGAACATCACGTTGTAATCAAACAAAATGGGTCGTCGTTGCAGTCTTTCGCTGGTTCAGCAGGGGAAAATTGATGCATTTAAAATGTGGAAAATCGAATAGAGAAATAGGTAAACTTTTAAACAGATCACATAATGGTGTAAAGAATTATTTGCGACTTAGAAATGCTAATGGTAGCAAAAAAATAATCTGGCCGCCCATCAGAAGTGACACCCCGACATAGGACTATCGTAAAGGAGTTAAAATCTGGAAAATGAGCTTATCCACTGTGGCCAGACAACAAAACTCTCCAATATCAAAATCTACAGTCCATAGAGGGGTAAAGAGGTTCGGAAATATAGTTTACGTGAAGAGGAAAGCGGCTCCGAAATTGACTAAAAAGCACAAAGAAAAGAGATTGAAATTCGCACATGAAGTGATGTCCCAGAAACAAGATTGGCATCATGTGATATACAGTGATGAAAAGAAATTCAACCTGGATGGTCCAGATGGCTGGCGGTACTATTGGCACGATCTGCGTAACGATAGACAGATATTCTCGAAGAGGCAAGCTGGTGGTGGTTCCGTTATGGTATGGGCCGGATTCGGAGGTGCAGGAAAAACTGATATAGCATTTGTAGACAATCGTTTGAATGCTGCAGGCTATCAACAGCTGCTTGAACAATATTTTCTTCCACAAGCAGAGCACATTGAGGGCCCATTCTTCCTGTTCAACAGGACAATGCTCCTGTGCACACTGCAAAGTCCACTTTTGAATGGTTTTTGAATAATGGTGTACATGTTATCGATTGACCACCTTGCAGCCCTGACCTGAATCCGGCAGAAAACATGTGGGGTATATTCGCAAGAGCGGTGTATGCAGGCGGAAGGCAGTATAACAGTACTGCAGACTTAAAAAAGGCTATTTCCTCCGAATGGTCAAAAATCGAGAAAAAGTGTTTGCAAAAACTTGTAGAAACCATGCTGAATAGGATTTATGAGCTTATTCTAAAACAAGGTGGAAAAATTTCTTATTAATTCAACATTAATTTGATGCTTGGTTCAGTGGACCTATCTTTTTGAAACAGCATTTTCATGTAATTTTTTATTTCTTTATTATTCCTATTATCTGTATACTATTCATGTATTATTTTACATTGAATGAAGTAATGCAATTTATAAAATAGTACTTTGTACACAATAAAACCTTTTTTACCAAAATAACTTTCGTTTTTACTGGTGGACCTATCATTTCGATACGCACTGTATATTACTTTCATTATCCGATGAACAAAGTCTACAATTCGCAGACGAAGGAAACGCTAAGAATTTATGGGAAAAAATAAAATCAACATTCACAGGAAAACTGGAAGACCGAAAAATCGATGCAAGCAATGAAATAAAAAACATTGAAATTAATCCAGAAGAAAATGTAACGGATTATATTGCAAGAGCAAGAGGTTTAAGAACAAAATGTGCTTCACTAGGTCTGGAAATTACAGAGAGAGAAATCGTCTACTACACTGTAAGAGGACTCAGAGGAAAATTCTCGAAAATTAAAGAAATATTGAAAACTCAAAGAGAAAAAGATTTAGATGAAATACTCGAGATCTTACGCGAAGAAGAAAGAACAATCCTGAGATCACCTGACTACCAAAAGACTAGAAGAGAAGAAGCATTCCACGTTAAAAGTGAGAACAAAAACAGAGTGAAAAGTTGTTTCATCTGTAAGAAAACTAATCATCTTGCTAAAAACTGCTATTTTCGGAATAAAAACTTACCTCAGAACACTAATGAAAAAAGAACAAATGCTTATGATAACAATAAGAACAAAAACAAAGAACAGTTTAGAAGCAGAAACTCGAACTATGCAAGTAAAAATGATAGTGATTTCGCACTTTCCGCGAATAGAGAACAATTTGATATTTCTGAAAATAATGTGTGGCTTTTAGATTCAGGTTCGAGTTGTCATTTAACAAATAATTTGAATTATTTTTGTGATATTACTAATGATAATGGATATATCAATTTAGCAGGTAAGAATTCTACTTTAAATTTTACTGGTATAGGAACTGTTCGCGCTAAAACTTTGGTAAATAATTCTCAAAATATTTTAACTATGAATGAGTGTATATATATCCCTGATTTGAGAAATAATTTAATTTCTGTAAGTAAATTAATGGATAAAGGTTATAAAATTAAATCAAGTAGAGATCATATCTTAGTTCTAAGTAAAAATGATGAAATTGTGTTAAAAGCTGTTAAAATAAATAATAGATTTGAAGTCATATTAGAACCTTACAATGATATGTCACCTGATTCTCTAGAATGTAACTTAATAAATAAATCAGAATCTTATGATATTTGGCACAAAAGACTTTGCCATTTAAATCCACAATATATGATAAAAATGCAAAATATTATTGGCATAAAATTTAGAGATTCTGAAAATTTTAATTGTGAATCATGTGACATTAGTAAGTTAACTCGGAAAAATCATCCAAAAGTAAATTTTGATCAAAGTAGTTCTATATTAGAATTGATTCATGCTGATTTAGAGGACCTATAAATGTTAATTCTTTAGGAAATTCTAAATATTTTTTAGTATTGGTTGATGATTTTTCTGGAATGTATTTCACTTATTTCTTGAAACACAAATATGAAGCATTTGATGCTTTTACTATTTTCAAAGAAAGGTATGAAAATCAGATGAATAAGAAAATTAAACGTTTAAGAACCGATAACGGTTTAGAATTTGTGAATAATGAATTTGAAAAATTTCTAGAAAAATCTGGAATTATACATGAAAAAACAGTACCATATAATCCTGAAAGCAACGGTATTGCAGAAAAATGTGTAAGAGTACTGGTAGAACGTGCAAGAACATTGTTATATGATAGTAAATTGCCACTTAGATTTTGGGCGGAAGCCATAAATTGTAGTACCCACATTTCTAATAACACGCTGCGAAAAGGTAAACAAAAAATCCCAATCGAAATATGGACAGGTAGAAAACCCAAACTAACTTATTTAAAAACTTTTGGTTGTGTAGCTTACTATCACATTCCTAAACAATTCAGAAATAAACTCGATGTTCCCGCTAAGAAAGGTATATTTGTTGGATATTCTAGAGATAGGCGCGCATACAGAATTTATGATATCGAAAAAAGAAAAATTATTGAAGAAAGATCAGTTAAATTTGATGAAACATCTAAAGGTAGTGAATTCTTAAAAAGTGAAACCGAAACTTATTTGTGGGATATTAAAGAATTAACGCAGTTTAATGAAAACGAAACTTCTTCCCTACCCGGGAACAATGATAATAATTTATCAGATTTTTCGTCTGAACAACAAATGCTAGAAGAAAATGAAATACAGAATGAGTCAGAGTCTATTTTTAGATCGCCACCCCAACTGCGACGATCAGAAAGAATAAAAAATAAAATGTCAGCTAATTTGGCTTTAAACGACCTTGATGGGGAATCAGTACCGAGAAATTTTGAGGAAATAAAAAATAAAAGAAATTGTAAAAAATGGGAGATCGCTATGGAAAAAGAAATCGATTCCATGAATAAACACAATGTTTTTGAGATAGTTGAAAGGCCAAAAAATGAAAAAATAATTAAAAGTAAATGGATTTATTCAATTAAAAAGGTAAATAATGAGGAAATTTATAAAGCTAGGTTAGTAGCAGCGGCATTCAATCAAATAAAAACAGTTGATTATTCAGAGTCATATTCACCGGTAGTAAACATTGAATCATTTAGGTTATTAATGGCAATCGCTTCTAAGCTGAATTTATCTATAAGATTTTTTGATGTAAAAACAGCATATTTATATGGTAACATTGAAGAAACTGTATACATGGAAATACCCCCTGGTTATGAAAATAAATTTGGTAAAAATAATGTATGTAAATTGAAACGTAGTATATATGGCTTGCCTCAAAGCGGGCGAAATTGGCATAATAAACTTAAACATGAATTGAAAGTGATTGGCTTCTCTCCACTTGCATCTGATAATTGTGTATTTACTTATAAAGATGATATGAATTTTCTAGCAATTTGTGTATACGTTGATGATTTAGCAATTTTTTCAAATAATTCTAAGTTATGCGATGAAAAAATAAGTAAACTTAAAGAAATTTTTGTTCTAAATGAAACAACTAAAAATTCAAAATTTTTAGGCATGGAAGTAGTGCAAAATCAAGACGGTATCAGTTTATCGCAAATTAACTACATCAAATCTTTATTAGAAGAATATGGTATGCAAAATTCTAAAAAGTCTAATCTACCAATAGTTAAAGGCGAGGATAGATGTTTTACACCTACAGATAATTTAGTTAATCAAACTGAGTATCAAGAAATTATAAGTGAGTTGCTATATTTAGCTAACCGAACTCGACCTGACCTTGCATTTGTTACTAGTTATTTATCACAATTTAATAAACGTCCTGAGAAAAGACATTATACATTAGCTAAAAAGGTTCTGAAATACTTAAATGGAACAAAAAATAAAGTTTTGTTTTACGAGAGAAAATTCGGTTTAATAAATTGTAGTGCAGATGCAAGCTGGGGAAATGGAGAGGGAGGCAAATCATTTTCAGGTTGTGTAATTATGTTAGGAAATTCTCTTATTGTATGGAAAAGTAAAAAGCAAAGATGTGTAGGACTATCGACATGTGAATCAGAGCTGTTAGCCACTGCAGATACTGCAAGAGAATTAACATGGACTTTAAATATGTTACAAGAACTTAAATGTGAACAATTTGTTGAAAGACCTGTGACGATTTATTCTGATAGTCAAGCAGCAATAGACTGGCTAAATACTGCAAAGTCATCAAATAAAACAAGACATGTTAATCTCAAATTTCATTTCGTTAGAGACTTAATTGAAGAAAAGACTGTGAAAGTTATGTATAATTGTACTAATGAAATGATTTCAGATTTTTTAACAAAGGCTGTTACAAAGGAAAAATTATCATTTACGTTAGAAAAAATATGTTTGATTTAAAAGTATATATTTGCATATTAATTATTGTTTATTATTGTTTTTGATTATATATAAAACGCTTTTCGCAGGGGGAGAATGTTGGTATAATGTAAGTAGTGATAATGCTCAAAGTGTTTTATAATACGCCAATAGATGGCGCTGTGTGTTCATTCTCTTTTCTCTGTAACTGTACATATGTAAATAAAAGTTAGTTTAAGTCTAGCTCCCGTCTCGGTAACTTCAACTTCAAATAGTGATTTTTTTATGAAAATTCATTTTGTAGATTTGACAATTAGTAGACGATGATTTAAAGATGATTAATTAATATTTAATTCATAATAAGCTACAGTACGATCTCTCGTCGTGCTAATGACGAAATCGCCAGACGCAGCCAAGAAGATCGACGGAGCTGTTGACAGTAGAAGATGTTTTCTCCAAGTGAGAGCGGCGTCTCTTCCAAATTCCCCGCGTTCGGTTGCCGATTCACTGGCAAATTAATGAGCGTTAATATAGCTCGTTCCAAACATTTTTAATTGGAGTTGATTTTATGAATAAAAGTTAATTAAAGTTGACGAAAGTGAATTATCTTTATTCACAATTTATTTATTTTTGATTTATTGAAAGATTAATATATTTTTTCTATTTTTTGTTGAAAATTTTGCAATGACGCTATTTTTAAAGATGCAGATGAATACTTCCGGAGGGCATTGAACTAAAGCAGAAATTCTTGGAATTTGTGACGTCATTGCGTCAGCGATAGAGGGAAACTATGTATTTTTGAAAATACAAAATATCAGAGATATTTTTTGGAAATAAATAGAGGAATCCAGAACTTATTTAAATAAATTTTCAAATGATTAATTCAGTGGCGGATCCAGAACTTGACTTTTGGGGGGGGGGCTAAGATTTTTCAAAGTGTTATTCTAGACCGATAACAAATTTACAATTCCAATATTCAATAGTGAAGGTCAGTGTTTTGGGGGGGGCATCAGCCCCCTAGCCCCCCCCTTAAATCCGCCACTGGATTAATTCACCAAATATTTTGGGATTTATTCTGGATTTTGGGAAATATTTATTAATTATTTTCTGGGTTTATTAAATAATTTTTCAGAGCATATTGACTGAAAAAGTAGATTTTTCTGGATTTTAAATAAATTATTTCCGGAGTTCAAATAATTATTTCCAATTTAAATTTTTGAAAAAAATCATCTCCGTTTTTATTGTTTTTTATTAAAAATTCATGATATTTGAATTTTGGAAGGATGTTTTAAAATGATGAATTTTTGAATAAAATGTTAAGTTTTTACCTTTTAACAGCACTACAGCGGGTGCAGGTTTCCACTGCCTGCAGAAATGTCTTTCTCGGCCAATTCATTTTGAGTATTTACCGGCGACAGGTGGATCTGCTATTATTTAAAAAAGACTGTATCTCAGCATCTATTAAATATTTTAGTTTTTGAACCATGTATGTTATAGCCTCCGCTATTTCTACTATATTATCACATCATTCCGAGCAATAATAAATAAAATATAAAGTATTATATTTTTAAAAAGGAATTAAATGTGTAAAAATAAATAAATTTTAATCAGTTTAATCTTTTCTACTATATATTACCATTTTCTATACTAATATACCATTTTCTAATACTATAAATAAAAAAAAACTAGTATGTTGTGGCCACCACAAGACTTTCTTCTGTATTTTTCTATACAAATTCACTAAGTGCAAATAATACATACCTGCCAACATTTGAAAATGACAATTAGTAGCACACCAATTTTAAAAATTGATTGGATAGTTGGTTGGTTCATTTGTATCATGTAACACACAAATCCTAAACAAATAAATATGTGTATTTTTAAGTGACACTTTACTATTAGTTAAAATATACATAGATTTTCTCATTTGCTTTTTTTCTTCTATTTATATTTACAATGCAAACGTAATATTTTTAACTTCAATATAGACAAATATATAAAATATACTAACTAATGCTTTTTCATTCGTGTTTCAAATTCAAAATAAAAGGTATATCAAAATTCCAGTGACGCTTCGGTGTTACTTTAAAAGATTTGGTTTTAGAATCCTTTAAAATTACTTTTGTATGGTCTAACATATTATATTTACACATTGAAACAGTGCTTTTAATTTTCAAATATACTGTTACATAATCACACTTTCACTGAGTTTGCATTATAAATTAAAATTATTTATTTCAATAAATTGATTTGTCTTTTGCGTCACTTTATCCAAAACTTAAGTAAAATTTATGTAAATGTCATTTTGTATCGTAATATCCAACTAAGTAAAAATGTAAGCAAGGACATACTGCAATGCAAAGAAAACATTTGTATAAATTTTACTTACAGTTTTGGGTAGCGTGGCGCAAAAGACAAATCAGTTTATTGAAATGTAATTTGTAATTTCAGTGGCAAATTCCCCTACTCCCCCTAAATTTTCCCCTTGCTGCAAATGTTTTAGAATTTTTCATTTCTGTAGCCCCTCAAAAGACATTTAACAGTTAAAACAATCCCTTCACCCCTTTCAAATAAAATTTATAGCCATAAAAATACCGGAAAATGATAAAAATAGGGGAGCGTCTCCAAATAATGGTGGATGATAGGGCAAAATGGGCATCATAATCTCATACAGGAGGTTATTTTATGTAAGAATTTGCAAAAATGGTGTTGGGGCCGATTTTATGCAGAGCAGTGCCATTTGTAGATAATCTTTTTTTAAATCATTTTCAGGAAACAAAATAGAAAGGCAGGTTCTAGTCTATGAATATTCTCGGAACGAATCCAAGAAGACTATTATTAGAACCACTAACTTCATGGTAATAGGATTATATACATCTCAAAATAAGAATATCGTTTGTTCAGAAATAATATTCTACAGCTTTTTACAGAATCTCTCAGTCAAATGCATAGCTTAGAGTTCAACAGAATTCGCTCCTGTGCAGATAGCCTACATTTGCACTCTTTGACAAACAGTTATTGGCAAGAAACAATGCATAATATATAGAAAAAATTAACTCTGATAAAACTGAGAAAGAGCTTGCTGATTTTTGCAATCCTGAACTATTTCCTGCCAAATTTGATCGCTAATCTCGTGATGTCACTAAATTCATCACCAATGTAAATGACAACTTGTGGCAGAGTGAATGCTTTAGCGACAAATTTGGCAACCTGGCATTAATTTTGGTGAAAAATGGTGATTGCCGAAATTTGGAAGCTTGCATGATCTACTGTTTTCTTGCGCAGAACTAACTTTATCAAAAGTTCTACAAATCATTAATGAGAATATAAAAAGGAAAGAGGAAATACTATAATTATTGTTGACAAGAGCCTGTCTATTTCTTACGTATTACTTTATACATAATATTACAGTTAAAAGGGAAATAGATGGCAGATTTCTTCACTTCCACGGAAATGGGCATTAGGAGCAAATTTTGCAACTTGGTGAAAGATTTGGCAATTTGCCACCCAAATTTGGCGAAAAGTTGTAATTTAGGGTAGTCAAAGTTTAGAAGATTTAACTTCAATAGAAACCAAATTGTACAATTTTCCAGGTTAATTCATTAGTTTCTAGAGTAGAACTATCTCGAAAATTCTATAAATCACTAGCAAGACTGCAAACTGAGCATACATCTGTAAGAACTTTAAGCATTTGATCATTGTTCTGAATTAGTAAAGTTCCTGTTCTGTGGTATAGGCTGTTCATGAGTACGAAAAACTGGTTTATTCAATTGCTTCAAGAATAATCATGGATTATTGACTTTTTTTCGGCTGTTTCCAGAATATTCATTAAATAAAATGCATTCATCTAGAACTTACAAGTCTTTACGAATTACTTTCTACGTGCAAGAATGTCAACAAATTTTGTAACTATCAATATTCACACTAATATTAATTTCTGTTAAAATCTGTATGACAGAAAGTTACAGTCAGTAACAAAAGTGTCCGAACGCTAACAAAAATTCCTATATAAAAAAAGTACGCTTAATACAGTTTTGCTAAATAAATCCTTGTCGAATGCTGTTCTTAGAATGATTAAGAACAGGATTCAACAAGAATTTATTTAACAAAACAGTATTAAGTGTACTTTTTTTACATAGGAATTTTTGCTAGTGTTCGGACACTTTTGTTACCGACTGTATATATAATTGCAAAAAAATTTGTATTTTCAGTCATCATGGATATAATATTCGTGGATATTCCAAAAGGGAAAGGCGCACATAAACACCAAAATGAGAGATGCACATTAACTATTGTAACAAATTTAGATGTGAAATTGCAACGTTCTATGAGTTATACGAGATACACACGCACACAGACGTCACAAAAAAAATCGCATGAATTCATAGATATCACAAAAGCGGGAGTTCATGTCAAGACCAAAATTGGTAAATAACAATTCCAAATATAAATTTGTAACTCTCTACGACTATTCATTTATGAACTATGCAATACACAAAATCCATTTCGCAAATTGGTTTCACAATACTTCCTTATGCTTTGATAAGGAAGTAAAAAGTATATTAAAAGTACAGACATTTTATTTCATTGTAATATTTATAATTATACGTGTTAGGAGGTAGTCGTGGCTTTAGTTGTCATACTACTTTGATAGGGACTTGCTGAGCCTTGTGAATGATAGCTCCTAACTGAATTATTAACTAGTTATTTTGCATTCTTTTTGCCCCTTTATTTTTAGTGCACTGGATTGTTTTATAACATTATGGCCTTATTTTGACATACTTATTTTAATAGTCACAACGGCGCCCTGAGCAAAAAAATAATTTTTTTTTTTTTGCTTCCTTATGAATCATAATTTCTAAAGAGCTATCTGAAGTTTAATCAAATATACTACGTATTTTCCAACCATTTACTTTTTGAATACCTTGGCTGAAAGTCAGGGACTACTTGTAAATTACTCTTCTTCGATTGCGAGAATATTTTACCACACTCACTAACCTTAAAAGAATATTGTTAGTCTTTGAGAACACTCTATCCACCATGCTTTTCCTTGTAAATGAATTCTGTTATCTATTAATCTTTCTACTTCCTTTTTTTTTTTTTTTTGTTCAAATTGCCCTGACTAAAAGAATTTGACTTTTTTTTATTATTTTTCTTTCCTTTTTTTTTTTTTTTAATGTGTAAATAATGCAACAAACCAGCCTTTTCCGGCGCCCTTCTCCATCTGGCGCCCGGGGCAAATGCCCCGCTTGCCCCCTCTAGTTTCGGCCCTGACAACACATATTGTAAACACTTTTTGGAGATTGTGTGATCAGAAGACATAAAACTGACCGAACTAATCATAACTCTTACCAACTTTTCTAACACACAGGGGCGGATTTATACTTCTGCCGCCCAGAGGCTAACAGCAATTTGCCACCCCTCTATCTTTCCAATAATTACTCCCCAACCCCACCCCACCAATCTTTTTTTTAAAGTTATCCTCGAAAAAAAAATCTGATGTGGGCACCACATGACTTCCTTATACACCTTTAGAAATATATATATATAATGTTAAAAAGCATTGTCATTTGACCCGAGACAGTTGGCTAAAAATATTTTAAAAATGCATTATCACCGTGTCCTGAGCTTTTTTGAAAGTTTCAAATATCTAGCTAGTTGGGAAGTTAGTTAAAAATCAATTTCAAAATTTCTACTAGCAGTGCTAACGAAGGCAACAGGGACCTGAAACAGTTGGCTTAAAAGTATTTTTTAAAAAAATGCATTTTCATCGTGTTCTGAACTATTCTGAAAGTTTCAAATGTCTAGCTAGTCGGGGAAAAAAGTTAATTAAATTTGCAAGGTTAAATAATGCAAGATTTGTACACGTAATGCTGCCGAAGGCCAGGGATCCGAAACAGTTGGCTAAAAGTATTTTTTTAAAAATGCACTTTCACCGTGTTCTGAACTATTTCAGGGTGTCTACTAGGTCATGCAAATCAACAATGGGTCATGAAATTCAGCAATAGGTCATGAAAGTCAAGAACAGGTCATGAAATTCGACCATCGGTTTGAGTCACGTATTGGTTCAGGTAACCCAATTTCACTGGTCTGGTTGAACAATTTTTTTTTTCTCTTGCAGTTTGGGATGAGTTGATTGAACTTTTTTCCCTACAGGTCAGGTCGACTTGAAGAAACTTTCAAAATAATTTCTTTAACGAGCAAAAACATAATTCGGCAATGCCTCCTTTGGTGCATTGTTGCTTTGCTTGTATCACTTGTCGTTTGATGAATGGTCGTGTTTTTTCAACCCGAAACAATTGTTGCGAGTTTATTACATTTTATGGTGTTCAAAGTTTTGTACTTATTACTAAACTTGAAGCACATTTTGTACACTTGAGGTATACAACACACCTAAATGATTAAAAATTATTATTTATTCATTTTTCAGATTTTAAAACTTTTAACTTGAGACATTAGTAATTACATTTTAAATTATTTACTAGTTGTATAGCAATAAAAATTTACTTTATAACTTAAATTGCAAGATTTTTAGATGAATTATTAATTTTCATTTTAGGTTTTGTCAGGTGTGGGTCATTAAAATTCTTTATTGCGATTTCAGGTCGATTTTCAGGTTCCTATTATTTAGTAACGTAAATATACAAGCATGATTATAAATCTAGTATAGTTATTTATATCTTTAAAAAACAAAATTGTTTTCTGTGAAAGACTGCAGGCATTCTAACTTTTGTCCCCCCCCTATGTATGTAGTTACATGTGTCGGTTTTAGATTGATTTCCACTACTATTTACTTAGATTGTTAATAAGAAAAAAAAAAAGGTTTTTTTTTTTTTTTTTTTGACAGCTAATACTGTTGTTAAACAATGATTTTTAAAATAAAGCAAAAGGAGATATATCAGTTAAAAAAAAAAAAAAAAATGAATATGTTAATTTAAAAAGAAAGGTTGGATATGTCGATAAAAAAGGTCATGAAAATTTTTTTGAGGTCATAATTTTTTTTTCTGTCAAGTCAGTAGACATCCTGATTCTGAAAGTTTCAAATGTCTAGCTAGTTAAATATTTTCTCTGTTGAATCATATAAACGCTGCTGAAGGCAGCAGGTATCCGAAACAATTTATCTAAAAATATTTAAAAAATGCATTGTGAATGTGTTCTGAGCTTTTCTGAAAGTATCAAATGTCTATCTAGTCGGAAAGTCAGTTAAAAATCGATTGTAAGATTTGTACTGGTAACGCTGCCGAAGGCAGCAGGGACCCGAAACAGTTCTCTAAACGTATTTAAAAAATGCATTGTCACTGTGTTCTGAACTATTCTGAAAGTTTCAAATGTCCAGCTCCATCATTCGTTATTGAGCAATCTTATCTTTTTATAATAATAAAAGAAGATGTCTGATCATCTATACGTTCAGCCCCTATTGAACGCAGAACTACAAAATTTGACATACGAATGCTCAGAAGCCTGCCCGTGTGCATAATGAAAAAAGAATTTAAAATTTTAATTAGTTCCGGAGATATTAATTAAAACGTTGACCAATGTCTAATTAAAAAGTGAGCTGATCGTATTTTCTGCAGTTTTTGATGACATTCTGAATCCGCGTTTGTGTTCGAACAACAGTGGAAACTCTCTTTTAAGTTCACAGACGCTATTTCAAAAGTAGAGCGAAAGAGAAATATCTTTTTCTGATCAAGGTCACATGTTTTTAGACTGCGATTAAAAATTGCAAATTTCAAAATTCTTCAATTTTCCTTTGTCGCACGCGAAACTTACTATACAGAGTTTTTCATCACAAGACAAAGTTGTAGTTCAAATTTCATCAATTTCAGAGAATAAACAAAAAATTTACATTTTAATTGCAAATTAAATTTTATTCTAATACGCATATTTCAAATTCTAATTATGATTAAATTACATCATTCAAAAGATATTTTAAAGTTCTTTTATATTATCGAAAGTGGAATTCGAGATTTCACCAGATTTACACGTTTTGAGGTGTCCTGATTAGATTGTCTTTTGTATCTCAGCTACTAATTAAAATAATTTCATAAGTAATATATCATTTGAAAGCTTCGTTGATTTAGAATCGACCAGTAGATTACAGAAACATCTACCGCCTGACGGCGCTGTAATATTTTAAAATTTCAATATTTTAAATTCTAATGAACGAGGAAGGTGTTGCAAGTTCTAAAACAGGGATAAGGTGTCTCAGATGCCACCGAATGGGAGTTTGCTAGAGTCAGAAATTTGAAAGATCATAACCTGGTGAGTTAACAGGCTATTTCAGATATTGAAACTGGAAGAGAGCGTCGCAGGCACTACTGAGCGGGAATTTACTGTGATTAATGTGAAATACAAAATCCATTTCGCAAATCGGGATTACTATACTTCCTTATACTTTGTATAAAGAAGTAAAAAAATCCTGCTGAATAATGGACAAGTTTTTGACATATTTACAGAGCCCTTTACAACAGAAATGTGTGAAATTTGTTGTCAGAACTATTTGAGTGTTAAAGAATGAAACTGTCTTTGTATGGTTTCTCTAAATATAATACTTTTTTATGTTATAAATGAGCAACTCCAATAACTTTTCGGAAACATTCACATCACAAGAAATTGATCTAATGCCAACCAAAAGAGAGGGAATCATATCAATTCTATGCAATTAGAGTAGGAATACCTTGAAATTTAATTCATTTATAAACAAAAATGACTAAATATTAATAAATATATAATAAAAACACTTTAAAACACGTATTAAAATTTATTAAAAATTGGTCACAAAGCTTTCCGCCACAACGTTATGGCATCTTCAGGTTTTTTTTTTTTTTTTTTTTTTTTTTTTCTTTTTTACATAAGCAAAGAGTAGACAGCATTTTATATAACAAAGGAATTTGATACGGTTATAGTGAAAAAAAGAAAAAAAAAGTGGGGGGCCTGTATATAATATGCCGAGTCCATTAGTTGTATGAATTCAGAAGGTATCGGCAATACAAATTACAAAACTTTGAATAAACACCATAAATGCAATATACTCGCAACAATTGTTTCAGGTCGAAAGAATACAGAATCCTTCATCAAGTGAACAAAGTAGGCACGAGTGCAGCAGTCAAAGCTGCAACGCACATTTTATGGTGTTTATTCAAAGTTTTGTAATTATGATTTTAAAACACTAGTTTTGTGGTGCTTTCTTATTATCACCAACAATATCCAGAAATCACCATTAATAACATTCAGAAGATATTGCCAACAAATACTCAGAAGGCATTCAATTTATGAATGTTGATGGTCTCGAATACCAAGATCGGCAGTTGCTTTCTTTGTACAATAAAGGAAGAACCGATAGACCGTCAGACAAATCAAAGTCATTAACACTTTTCAACCTTGTTGGAAAGTGCTAAAAAAAGAATACAAATAAATATTTGCCAAATATAATGCATTTTTCAACTTCAAAATAACCCCTACTAAATACACTTTTTCTAGACCATATAATAAAGGCACTTCAAACAAGATAAAAAACACTGCTAGCAAATTTAATTTAAACATACCAATCAAACCCAACCCCAATATCTTTCAACTAATAAAAAGTGATAAAGATTTTATCCCCCCAACCAAAACTGCAGGTATTTATAAAATTCCCCTTAAAAATCAAGAAAACAAAGAATTTAATTACATAGGTGTTACTAAGAGAAAAATAAAGACCCGAATAAAAGAACATCAAAACGATATCAAATTCAACCGGAATACCACCGCGTTAGCCAAAAATTATCTAGAAAACAATATAAAAATAGATTTTGAAAATGCCACCAAATTAGCTAATTTCAATAATCAAACCTACGCTTATCTCAGAGAAAGCATTGAAATCGCGCACAATCATGACATAATAAATGACCACGAATCAGCGGAGATAAACGAGATATGGCGTCGCATGTACATCCATAAAAGAGATGATCAACTTTTGAAAGACCACCAGCCACGGAGTGCAGTCGGCACCGTCGAAGGAGGGGATCCCCTGCCGAAAAAAGCTTTTCTGCCAGCACAAAGTGATGTTTAAGGTATTCAAATTTCAAATAATTTTAAATATGTCTCCAACGATTTTTTTTAAGTTGATATATAAAACTCACTATATTAACTCTCTTTTTGATATCCTCTCGTACGTAATTGCTGTTTTCCAGCCAATTGAGTTCGCCAAGTTTTGGTAAAAGTGGTATCTCAAAAACAGCTTTAACGACTTTTTTCAAAACTGCTACATAAACCCCTTTTTAGCACGGTTCATACTCAAATATGAGGGAAAAGATTTCCTGAGTTTTCCAGACAATTTTCAAGAAAAATATTAGCGACATATTACAAGAAATGCTCCTCTAGAGAGGAGAAAATACATCTACTTCCTCTGTATTATGTCATGTTACTGCCGATCATAATAGAAATTCAGGTAGTAATCATTGTTTACAAGTGTATTTTCATGATTACTTAATCATTTGAATCTTGATATGAAGCTAAACAAGAAAAATGTAATTTGAGGGAAAGTATATACAGTCAACTCCCACTAATCCGCAAAAGTTTTGTCCAGAGGTTGTGCGGATTATAGGAATTTGCAGATTAGAGGTCATTGTCTTTGTTTTACATTTTCTTTTACAGATACAAAGTCAGTTATAACATCAAAATGGAAAGACGATGTCTAATAAATGTTAGAATAAAATATTTCTTCAATATTAATAAAATTAATCAACCATATTCATATATATGATGGTGAATAATTTAAGCGTATTCAAATAATACGTACCAATAAAATGTAAACGTACGCTTTACTTAAAAAATGCAAAGAAAAATGTTTTTTTAAGTACAGAAGTAATATTTTCATAACTGATTATTTTTAATTTTGTTAAATATTAATCTAATAGTAGTTTAAGTTTTTATATTCTTTCCTGACAGTTTTTTACTTGACTTAGTACTAGTCTGTATGAATTGCAAGATATTAAATACAGGAATCTTACTGTTTTTTCCCCAATTGTGTTTGAAAGCAAGGATTAAGCTAAAAATTTGATTTTAAAAAAGTAAAAAATGTGAGAAAAGTTGCTAATTGTTTCAAAATATCAGCTGTAAATTTCTTTGTTTACATTCAAAAATCAATTGCGGATTAGAGAGATTTGCAGATTATAGGTCTGCAGATTACTGGGAGTTGACTGTATATATATATATATTTATGTTTTATAATCTATTTTTCCCTGAGTTTTTTTTTTTTTTTTTTTTTTTTTTTTAACAAAATCCAAATCCCTCGAGTATTCCAGGTTTTCCCTATTGAGTATGAACCCTGTTCAGGTATCCTTTCGCATGTATTACATAGTTATTACAGGAAAATGACAGTCATCCTGATTAGGTAGGTCAGTGTTAGACCACTATTTAAAAAAACGCTTTACAATTTTTTTTTTCTTTAACTCTCTATGTAAATTCTGTTTATGTGTCTTTACACATGTATCTGTTTTCTTTTACAGAAAAATTCTTTGATGTTTAATTTGTTAGGCCAGTTTTCCATCTTCTGATCGCATTATATTCAAAAAGTGCACATAGTGTATGTATTAGTAGGTAATAGAAGTCGGGTGGTTGTTACACACCAGATTTTTTTTTTTTTTTTTAAGAGTAATATTTCAGCTACCTTTTAATGTAATTAATACTGAATCTAACTTGGATTTTAGCAAGCATTTTAAAATGAAATTTGTAAAATTGAATTGCCCTACGAACATGAATCGTTGGCCCATCAATAGATATTTGGTTTGCACAGTTGGCACTTCTTTGATACAAGCATTTTAAAATGCTTGCAAATATGTGGCTAATAATTTTAAATCAATACAGATATATAGAGATTGAGTATTTTTCCCAGAGTTACATGCACAGATGCCAACGTTTTAATTACGAATATTTTTTTCTTATTTTATCGAAGTTATATATTGGAGAAATTTTTTCTACAAATAAAGTGATGCGAAATAAAGGCGGTGCTAAAAATACTCTGGAATAAATTAAAATTTTGGCATCTATGGTTACATGTCGTTTAAGTATTATAGATCGTAACGTATCAAAATTTGTTTGGGTGTTCCTGTAAAAGAACTGTAAATGGTAAGCTCGCAATATCAAATATTTATCTATTCTTTATATTTCAAACAATTTAACATTAATAAAATGAAATTTAAATAGTTTGAGCCCATGAACCGCAATGTATAAAAATTTTTTGAATGCCTATTTAAAAAAAAAAAAAAAAAAAAAAAACTATAATTCCTGTACTTATGCGGTTCTGGAGATAACCTATAACATGCCTACCAATATTGATTTTTAACGAATGTTGAGTTTAGACGCTAGCACATTTCAAATAATTCGATTTTATGGTACTCAATTATACAGAATTTCTTTGTGTCCTTGTAAATGAAATATGAGTACTCATAAAAATCTATACAAATTGTGTGACAGTGACCTATAATATGCATCTTAATCTTTAACTAAACTGAATAAATCATTTTGACGCTATCGCACTTTAAATAATTTGATTCCATTGACTATATTAATGAAGAATTTTTTTTCATGTCCCTGTAAAAAAAAAAAAAAATCAGTGCTAGAACCCTTTAAAATCGAAACAATTAGTACAGCAGTGGTCTATATACCTACAAATTTTTATCTCAATCGGATAAGATTTTTAGTCTAATTTAAAGTTTAGCTAACACTTTAAATAGAGACCATAGACCAAAATGATAAAGAACTTTTCATCGTGTACCTGTAAGAAATTATTAAATGCTAGACTCATCAAAATCTATACAATTTGTGTTGACGATGACCTACAACATGCCTATTAATTTCTAGCTCAATCAAATAAGGCATTTAGATGACACCGCACTTTAAATAATTTGAATCCATAGGCCATAACCATAAAAAAAAATTCTTTGTGTCTTAAAAAAAAAAACTATAAGCATTAAAACCTATACAGCTTTTATAAGGGTGACCTATAATATACTTAACAACTTTCAGCTCAATTGATCAAAACATTTAGACATTATCACATTAACTCACACATACATAACCATAAAAATAGCAAAATAAACACAGGAGACCTTAAATTATATAAATAACCAAAATCTCATAGTTGAGTTTTTTTCATGATTATAATAATTTCCTTACATAATGTATGTTCGGAAATTAAAAAGGGGGTTTTCTTGAATATCAGTAGCTGCGTAAATATTATCTATAAGTTTGAAAAAAATAAAGGGGGCCATGGCCCTCCGCAGAAAAATTCTCTAGTTACGCCAACGCAAATCAGCAAGCCTATATATTTTCCTGCAGCAACCAATTATACATCTAAAAGGGACATCTAAAAAGGGATCCAAACATAGCAAAATTAAAAGAAATCCTTAAAAAAAAAAAAAAAAAGATTTATATTAAAATACAGTTCCACTTTAGATTTTCCAATTTTCACCAAAAATTGCAAACTCGTCTATACACCGGATCTGTCTTTAGTTTCTTTTTTTTTTGAGATAAGAAAGTCAAAACACTAGTTATTTTTTAGTTCCCCATCATGCTATAAGTATGAGGAACTTGGGTATTCTTGAAATTTTTCAATCTTGATTTTTTATTATTATTTTTTATTTTTTTACATGTTTTGAGATGTGAGTAATCCAAAAATCAAAAACTCAGTATGGTGTCCATCTGTGGGAAGTTGGTGTGTTAGTCTGTATACACAATATCTCAAGAACAAATGATCACAGAGAGGTCGGACCAGTTTTAAAATGAGACGCTTATGACTGATGAGCCCTACTGATTTGCAGCATTCTAACTTTAAAACTTTAAGTTAGTTGAAATTTGTGAATTTCTTAATGTAGGAGAAAAGAGCAAGTTTTCGCTTAAATATGGATTAAAAGAATTATTTTTACTGTAAAGATGTCAAGCCAGCTTTAAAGTATATATTCAGTTATAAAGCTTGGCATGAACATAAATAACTATGAAAATTCAACTTTTAAAACTTTGAATTAACAAGCATCCATTGTAACTTACAAACTAATTCAAAAGATCCTTAAAAACTTGTATTGGAATTTAATATTAAAAATATCTCATTAATTCAAACTAAATTTTTATCACTTTGGTTAATTCAAACTACAAATTTGACAAAAAAAGTGTCAAAACCATCTGTATTTCTTTTCTGTGTAAAGAGGCACATGTCTGCATTCTTAGACATGACTTCTAGAAAATGCCTTTTTTTTTTTTTTCAAAGCCAATAGTACTTTATTTGGGAGGTTTTTTCTTTTCTTTTTTTTTTTTTTTTATGTGATGTCCTCTTAACATAATAAAAATTATTTTGATTCTAATTATATTAAGACACTACATCACTTTGACATTTATACAGTAAAATTTTTAAATCGCATGCATAAATTTTGTAAAAAGGACAATTTTAAAAATTTTTTTTAATCATTTCACTGCTTTTTAATTTCAAATGTTTAAAAACCTCTACTTAGGAATGTTAAATCCATTACAAGTAGCTTCATACTAAATTTGACGTTTCTAGCTGCATTATTACTGTAGAAATCATAGATAAATCATGATTTTCAAGAAGGTTTTTCCCTCACCTCACATCAAGCCCACCAGCAGCCAAGCACTTCTGCACTCAAAGCTAGTAGACGTGAGGTGCCGGGTTCAATCCTATGTCACACTTGTCGGCTTAGCTGTTCGGAATTTTCCATGATTTTCTTCAAAACTTGCAGAAATACAGGCTAGGACTCCTTAGAAAGACCTCCATGTAAAGCACTCCCTTCAGGCATAGGACCCTAGAGCAGTCAACTGGCTTTATTTCCAAATACCTCACCTCTCATTGTGCATGTGCTAGAAATTTTAAATGTCCAGAGTACCCTGACCATAAGAAATAACTACAGTGAACAAAAAAGGTATTTGCGCACACATAATTTTTTGCATAAGTAAACATAGAAAGCAATTTTGATGCTATTGTTGTAACTATAATTTATTTAAATAAGAAGCAAATAAAAATAATCCCCTTTTTGCCTTAACATTAATATTACACATTTTAAAATATAAAGCAACACTTTCTCATGCCAAAATAGTATTTGAAAACGAAACATTGATTGTTAAAAAAGGCATTAAATGTGAACATTATGCAAATATTTAGCACACCAGTCCTGCAATGCATTAGCCCCACATGTTAAAGTCACATACTGACTAGAACAGGGATTCTGAGGAGTTTTTGTTGTTATGGCACATAAAACGTGTGAACTCTCTGCAGCTACCATCAGATTATATTACTTAAAAATTCTGGATTAAGTTACCAAGAAATAAGTAAAAAATTAAAATTTTCCATTATATGTTCTGCTTGGGTATTTTAGCTAAAATGCTAAAGTAAGTTTTTTTGCCAGATTAAATCTTGGACTATATCTCAATTTCTACTACTACAGACTACATATAAACTTTTTATTTTATTCCTAAGGAAGTATAAGATTCATAAAAATTTTCAAATTCTGGACATATATGTTTTGACTTTAGAAAGTACTGTAATTTTCGGGAGATAAGCCGTGGCTTATATGTGTTTAAAAGTTTAAAATCGGCAACTGCGGCATATCTAACAGTGCAGCCTATCTGTTGGAGAAAAAATATAAAAATTTTTTCCTTGCAAAAACACTTTTATTAGCGATCTTTATCAAAAGAAAAATATAATTCTAAATCAGAAAGAAAAACTTATATTTTATTTGTTTATTTTTTTCTGTGCTTTTAGTTTTCAATCAGAAGTTTGCCTGATTATGTGCAATAATATCAAGAGTTTCAAGTTCAGTGATCGATTTTCATGGCCATTTTGATAGCGTCCGTAACGTTAATTCATCAGCTGATATTTTATTCGATTAAGTAACAATTTTTTTAATACATATCCAGATCGCAAAAATTTTTAATCATTTAATTTCAAAAGTACAGAAGGTGTAAAACCAAACAATTTTCTATTAAAGCTATATTAAGTGATTTCTATTAAAACTTTTCTTATCTAATTAATCTTTAAACATTAATTAGATAACATTTGTTTTGTTAAATTTTCTAGTTTATAATTTTATCTTTTTACATATAAATTTTTTAGAAGAGGTAAAAACAGCAAGCATCTCAAAATCTTAGAAAGCATGCCAATGATTCAGATAATCATTAAAAAAGAGACTGATTCGATAATAAATAAGCCGCGAATTAGGCGTCCAAGAAAGCTAGATGTCAGGCAAAAGAGAGCCATTATAAAAGAATCTTCAAAAATCCCTTTTCTAAGTGCTTGAGAGTTGGGTATTGATGTCGCTTAACGTTGGGGGCAATAGTTACACCACAAACAATTAGAAATATTCTTCATAATGCAAATATTCAAGGAAGAGCCCCTCGAAAAAACCATTTATAAGTGAAACAAATAGGGTGAAAAGACCAATTTGCAAAAGTTTATGTCAATAAACCACTAGAGTTTTGGAAAAATATTTTTTCCAATGAAAGCAAGTTTAATAATTTTGGCTCAGATGGTAAGAAAACTGTGGCGAAAGCCAAATACTTCTCTTCAAATTAAAAATTTTAAACAACTGTAAAACATGGTGATGGTCATGTAATGATTTGGGAATGCAACAGAGTTGGCGAAATGGCCATCATGGAAGAGAATATGAATGTCAAACAGTATATTGATATATTGTGAGATAATTTGTGTAATAGTGCTCGTAAATTAGGAGTTTCTAATTAATATTATTTCCAACAGGATAAGGATCCAAAGCACACTGCATACATTCATTATGAGGATATGGTTGCTATATAATGTAAAAAATCAATTACAAATGCGACCTTAATCTGACTGAAAATTTATGGCATATTTTGGATATGAAAATAAGAAAAAAGAAATTTTCTAACAAATCATCAGCGAAACTCATCGCAAATTAATTGAATCAATGTGCAGACTATTACAAGCTGTAACTGAAGCAAAGGGCATGCATACTAAATATTAGCACTGTTTTTAACTTATAAATTGTTCTTATATTTCTATTCTTATTGCTAGTGTGCAAATTTTTTTGGCAGTACAAATGTTACTTTTTTATATTTTAAATATAATTAATAAGTCAGATATTAAATATGTTTATTTGTGTTGCAAAAGATTTTGTATTTTTAATTTTTAGTTTCTTTTGTATTTATTTATATGTATGATACAACAAATTTAACTGAAGTGCAAATACTTTTTTTGCTCATTGTATGTCAAGTTTGGTTCAAATCAGTTCAGTGGTTTGAGAGGCGATACCCACATACAATGAATTTAATTTTATTAGGATAATCAGATATTTTTCAATGCAAAAATTTTTGAAACCATGTCCATATGTAAACATTTTTATTTTTATACAATCATTAAAAAAAATTTACAGAATTCATGACAAACATTGTTTACATATAGCACAAAAATGGCATGTACAGTTAAAAAGATATATTACAATTCATATTCACACACACATACAACAAAAAATTGAGTGGATGGCATGTATAAACAGAAATGCTGGTGGTTTACAAAGACTAGTCAGTTGAGTATAATAATTACAGGAATCACATTTATTCTACTTTCAAACGTCTGCTGTATTCCTTCTGCTGTACTTCAATCCATTCTTGTTTAACTTTCATTCTTTTCAACTGACCATCCCTAAATAAAAAAACAAATAAGTAAAAATGAACATAGCAGCAATAATTCTTCATTTACAAAGTAAATTAAAACTAAACTAATAAAGTAAACTATTTGTGAAGGTTCCTTTAATAGGATTATAAATTTTTATTTTTTAATGCTCACAGAAGAAAGTTTTGATTTTGTAAATATTTTTGAATTCCAGTTTTCAATGGGTTTACATGTTTTGGGATGTCCTGAACAGAATTTGAGAAAAATGTATTTTAGAAAGATATTTATCTGTCTGCTCTATGGTATACAGATGAATGGAAAAATAAAAAAAAAAGTTAGGTTAAGCACTAGCACAAAAGGAATGAAGTGTAAGTACCTTTGAGTACATAATACAACAGAGTGCTATAATCATCCTTGAAGGATAATAACACTCTTACAGATAAGGTTTACTGGCATCGATACGATAAAGAAGCTTGGAAAATGGAGAATATGTCCAATGGACATATCCTACATTTCTTGATTTCTAAACACTTCGAGTTATCTAGAAGAGTTATCATTCGAGGTTGATTGTTTAAACCATTTCTTCAATGCTCTGTTGCAATATGTGCTCAAAGATAAGTAACAGGGGTTATTGTGAATTCATGAAAAAAATAACTAAAATTTTAGTGATAAAAAGTTTTCATATGGGTAGAAAACATATAATCCTCTCATTATGAAAAATATTAAGTTTAACTAGATTTGGCAGTCATATGAATTTCATATTTTAGTCTTATTTTATGAATTTAACTACCAGAAAAACTGGAATTCTGGTGCTAAAAATGGGGGGGGGGGACCTGAAATCGGGTAAATTACCCGAACACAATCACCCCCTGAAATAAACTTCATTGCTCTTGCAGTAGTGCTTAAATTATTTTTAATTAAAAACTATAAAGTAGCATAAGTCCACGCAAAGCATTTTGGCAGGGACCCAGGTCAGCATCTGGGTTTTCATAATATAGAAGTGTGGCTTGTTTACTTAATTCTTATTTTAATAAACTATTCAAATTTTATACAAAAAGTAGGCTATAATAAAAATTTAGGGAATAAATTTCTAAAGTGGAGAGAAACCAAAAGCTAAATATACTACTGCAATTTCTTATAAAAATTTAGCATCTAATAAAATTAAAAATGAAGCCACAAAATAACCTAATAAATGTTTTTCAATGCATTCACAATGACAAAGATCCCCCACAAAGCCCCTAGAAACTGAAAGCATCTATGAAATTAAACATGAGAGTAAGAAAAATAAACATGTTACTACATAGGCATAACCAAGAGAAAAATTTAAAAACAAAAGAACATGAAAATTATATAGAACCACTACTAAAATTTAACAAAGAACAAAAAATAAACATAATTTTAAAAATTTAAGGAAAATAGGCAATTACAATATACTTGTGCAATAGCCAATGACATTGTGCTCAATAGAAACACTGACCAAAAGTGACTATCTACTCAGACAGAAAACTGAAAAAAAGAGAAAATCTATATCATGAAAGTCCTGATGACATCGGGGCCCCCATACAAAAAAGTTTGGGTAAACTTCAGTAAAGGTATTTATAGTGTTTAATTATGTATTGTAAAAGCACTCATTTTTGCGAGCCAAAATTTTTGCGAAAGTGAAGATATCTGATTTTGAGAGCTGAAAATTTCGCGAATTTAATATGAACAGAACCGAAAATTGAAAAATCCCGAAAGTACCTAAATATAGAGCTCTTTATGCATAAGACGTTTTAAGAAACTTCCTTTTGTCCGAAAAGTTCTCCCCCCTCCCCATCGCTCTAAAAACAACTTATTTTTACAACAGTGCATATAAAATCAACTTTGACCTTGGAATAATTTTGAATGGCTTCAAAGAAACTGGTATAAATATTTAAGTGAATGAGCTGCATTCTATTAGTTATATTATTGTTTTATATTCAAGAAATAGTTGTATTGTAAGAAAGAAAGTCAAGTTGTAAGAAAGAAAGTTGTCATAAAAGAGTTTGTAACTGTACAATAAATCACTAAATTTTGGTAAGTGAAAAATTTCTGATTTTTTATTATTACTTGAGGCAAAAAAAAAATATATTTCGCGAGGCTTAAATTTTCATGATTACGAAGGGTTCGCGAAAATTAAAGCCTTGCGAAAATAACTGCTTTTACAGTAATTAAAAAATTTAAGTTTATAATTCAAAATATTTTTATTTTCCATTCATATACAGACCATAGAACATTTTTTATATACAGGTAAATTGTAAAACTCTGAAAGAATGGGAGGGGAGGAGAGGAGATACACTCTGTTGTGTGTGTACATAAAAATTTATATTTAGCTGTACCATGACATAAGTTGGTGTCTATCAACTTTTGGTGCATATCATCCAATAAGTAGCACTGCTATGCTGCAATTTCCTATGTTTATGGGAAGGCTATATCAGGGTAATACTAAACTGCCATTGGTTTCTTTTTATATTTTGCTAAAAGATATCTTATTTTGCTAAAATATGTCAATAAGGACTTCACTGGAAAGCAAAAACCAGATAATTTTGTAAAAAATCTTTTTATAGTAATGTCTATTTTTATTCAAATATTTGCAAAAAAAATTACAAAACCATTGAAAATATTAGGAATTGCTATTTATTTAGTTTATTTGATTAAATAGGTGTAAACATTTGAAATCTGCTTCATAGAAGCTTCATCTCAGCACTAGTATTGCATAATAATTTCCCCTTATCCACACCACCTACCCCCCCCCTCTTTTAAAGGACTTATTTTGCAAATATGGCATTATAGCTCCTTTTTACTTCCATTACCCTACTACCGTAGGTAATGGAAGTATTGTATTCGGTCTGAAAATTTGATATCGGGTTTTCACCTGATTTACACGTTTCAAGGTCCCATGAATCCAAAAAAGTGGTTTTTGGCAATTGGTCAGTGTGTATGTATGTATGTGTGTGTGTGTGTGTGTGTGTGTGTGTGTGTGTGTGTGTGTGTGTATGTATGTATGTGGAGAATCTTCTGGCTATTATAGCTCAGAAACTAATAAAGATAGAGCTACGAAACTTTAGAATTGAAATACGTCTGGTGTACAGATGAAATTTCCAAATTTTGGTGAAAATTGAAAAACCGGAAGTGGGACCGTAAGTCCGTATCTCAAAAACGGCTCTAACGATTTTCTTCAAACTTGCTATATAAACACTCTATTAGATGTCCTTTCGAATGATATAATTGGTTAGTTCAGAAAAATTGATAGGCGTACTGTATAAATAGCTCAATTTCAGGCCTCGCAAAGGCGTTCCTTTAAAAACGGTAGTACGGTTTTTTTTCAAACTCGCCATTTTAACTCACTTTTAAATATGCTTTTGTATGTAATTATTGTTTTCCTGTCAATAATTGAGTTTAACCGGAAGTGGGACATCGGAAACCGGAAGTGGGACCGTAAGTCCGTATCTCAAAAACTGCTCTAACGATTTTCTTCAAATTTTCTATATAAACACTATTAGATGTCCTTTCGAATGATATAGTTGGTTAGTTCAGAAAAATTGATAGGCGTCCTGTATAAATAGCTCAATTTCAGGTCTTGGAAGCGCGTTCCTTTGAAAACGGCTGTACGGATTTTTTTTCAAACTCGCCCTATTAACTCACTTTTAAATATCCTTTTGTATGTAATTATTGTTTTCCGGTCAATAATTGATTTTTTGTAAAAGTTGGTATCCCAAAAACGGCTCTAACGATTTTCTCTTTAGGTCACTTTTATGCTTTCTGATCACATTATCTTTCAAAAATGCATATAATACGTGTAATAGTGGGTAATGGAAGTCGTGTGGTTGTTTCACACCAGATTTTTCTTTTTTCTATTGATAAACTCAAAGTAAAAATTCACTGATTCATGTTTTTTAAAACTCAAGTATGGATGTTTGGTTAAAACCATCAGTGAAGAAATAATAAAAAATGAAACTGAGGATAACCAAGATAAGAACAATAAATATAAGTGTCCAAAGAATTTAACTTTTGAAAAAGCTAAAATACTGCTTGGGTACTTTAGCTAAAATGCTAAAGTAACTTTTTTCGCCAGATTAAATCTTGGGCTATATCTCAATTTCTACTACTACAGACTACATATGAACTTTTTAATTTATTCCTAAGGAAGTATAAGATTCATAAAAATTTTCAAATTCTGTACTTGACTTTAGAAAGTACCGTAATTTTCGGGAGATAAGCCGTGGCTTATATGTGTTTAAAAGTTTAAAATCGGCAACTGCGGCATATCTAACAGTGCAGCCTATCTGTTGGAGAAAAAAATATGAAATTTTTTTCCTTGCAAAAATACTTTTATTAGCGATCTTTAGCAAAAGAAAAATGTAATTCTAAATCAGAAAGAAAAACTTATGATATTTTATTTGTTTATTTATTTATTTTTTTCTGTGCTTTTAGTTTTCAATCAGAAGTTTGCCTGATTATGTGCAATAATATCAAGAGTTTCAAGTTCAGTGATTGATCCATGGCCATATTGATAGCGTCCGTAACTTTAATTCATCAGTTGATATTTTATTCTGTTAAGTAACAATTTTTTTAATACACATCCAGATCGCAAAAATTTTTAATCATTTAATTTCAAAAGTACTGAAGGTGTAAAACCAAACAATTTTCTATTAAAGCTATATTAAGTGATTTCTATTAAAACTTTTCTTATCTAATTAATCTTTAAACATTAATTAGATAACATTTGTTTTGTTAAATTTTCTAGTTTATAATTTTATCTTTTTACATATAAATTTTTTAGAAGAGGTAAAAACAGCAAGCATTTCAAAATCTTAGAAAGCATGTCAATGATTCAGATAATCATTAATAATGACGAATTAAAACATTAAAAATGAGGGATGGGATCAGCTGAAAATGTAGTTGAAATGTTAGATAAAGCTTATTTTTGACAGGTTTTATCTAATATTTTAACTTAATTCACCTAATTAAAAATAGTTGAAAATAATAGTAAGAAAAGAAAAATGTTAAAAAAAATTAATGCCATCGAAAATATCTTTTTTCTTTGACTGTGTACTGCGTAAGATTTTAACGCAGCTTATCTGATGAAAGTTAAGTATTGAAAATTTTCCATTGGTGCGACCTATACGGGGGTGCGGCTCATCTCCCGAAAATTACGGTACATGAATGGTAAAACTTTATATTTAGTTATATCTTAGATAAGATGGTGTCTATCAAATAACAGTGCATATTGACTAATAAGGTGCTGCTATGCTGAAAATTAACTTATTTGCAGGAGAAATATATAATCTCAGCTTCTGTAGTGTAAGAGTGCACCAAGCTTGTTACGTGAGATGGCTATTAAGAAAAAAATTGTTGACTTAATTTGAATGCATAGCAGTTAAAAGGGGGGCAACTGCTGTGCTGCAATTGTTCAAAAAAAAAAAAAAAAAAAGATGTATTTCAGTGAGTTTTGTTGTGTATAAGTATACTAAATTTCATATATGAGATAACTTTTATGAAAAACTGTTGTTAACTTAATTTGGTCAACATTGGCTGATAGATGGCTGTGTTGTGCTGTCTTTTTCAGATTTTATTTAGTTTTACAACAATATAAATATTAGGAAGATAAAAAAAATTAGTATGCTGTAACTATTACAATTTTTTTTATAACAGAAAACTAATATGTACCACATTAGATCTACAAGTCCTCCTTTTCTTGCAATCTCTGCTTTGACTCTATTAGCAAATTCCACAGCAGATTCATCACTCTAAAATAATATTGTCAATACTTTAATAAGAAGCAATAAATATTTAGCTTATTAAAATGGATACGAATTTGATAATTTTATAAAATTATATGAAAAATGAATTAAATAATAAGAGACAAAATTTAATATGAATAAAATAAGCATTAAATATATACTTATAGCATAATAAAAAGTCCTGTTATATGGGAAAATATTAATTTCATATATTGTGTGGCAAAAAAAAAAAAAAAAGAGAGAGAGAGAGAGAGACAGCCTTTATTTGAAAACAAGCTAGTTTGACAGTGATGCAACAACATAGTTTTTATATAAAGAATGCTCAGTTTTAGATAAAATAGTTATCATAGAAGTTAATGTTAAAACTCATAAAATGAGATTTAAGTGACTTTAAATGAAGAATGATTGAAGGAGCAAGAAGAGCTGGTGCCAGCATCTGAAATAATGAATATTTTAGGATTAAAGTTAATAGCTAGAATCTGAGCCAGACTAAGTTGAGATCCTGGGTCATAAACTGTGACACATGACCTATTTATTTACCCCCTACCTTACAATCATGAGTAACTCAGGTTAGACATTTTTTATTCAGATTATTATCCCGAGTTACCTTGGGTTAGATTTTTTTCTTTGTCGTTTCTAGAGCCATCAGATGACATTTTCTTTTTGCCGTTTTGAATGTTTATTGGGGACGGAAGGTATATTGAATAAGTTTTCCTTGTTTACTGAAAGAGAATTATAGTTGCGTTGAGTAGAGTAAATACGTATTTGGAGAGCAAAGATGACTTTGGTGTTTATTGTAGTGAAACATTTTTATTGAATTCTGGTAGTAATTTACCTGTACATCTAAAATCAGTATTAAAAAATTAGATATTTTTTTTTAAACACTTATTGAAAATAATTAGGTAAGGTAGGGGTTAACAAACAGTAGCTTGGAGAAAGTATTAATCAAGCACAGTGGTATTAAAAAAAAAAAAAAAAAAAAAAAAATGCTTTTCAGGCACCAATAATTCACAGGAAAAGAAAGGGAGAAGAAAGAAATCAAATTATTTGTAAAAACAATAGATACTAGGAATAAAATTTTGCATAGTGATGAAATGATCTATTTCATTAGCATTTAAAATGTAAAAAAATAAATAAAAATATTTTATTGAAGAGTTATTGCTCTCATTTGAATTAAAAAAGATATCTGGGTAACCCAAGAATGAGGAATCTATCACAATTGCAACCTCTCAAATCCAATTCTAGTATATCAGACTCATGAAAAAAATATTCTGAAACTCAATTTAAAAACTTGTTCTAATTAAATACTGGATAAAACTTCACTGCACTTCAAAAGCATAACAAATGCTTTTTTGTTATGATAATATTAGGGTAATGAATTTTTAAAATATTCAAACTGATTACCTATAAGAAATATGTTGCAAGATAGTTCATTTTCATCTGAATATCAGTTTAAATTTAGATTTTTTAAGAACAGTTCAGATATAAATCTTAATGAAATTTTTTGAAATAGAACCAAAAGAGGGCAATGAAAAGCAATTGCTAAAAAACACAAGATTCATTTTTTTTTTTTTTTTTTTTTTTTTTTTTTAACTAGAAAACTTTTTAACTATGATAAAAATTGTTTAAACGTTTTTATACAATAAGTAAATTATATCTTAGAGCATGGGTGAAAGTAAAAAATTTTCACTGGACTGAAGTATATATATATATACAATCTTAGTAATATTATTTACAGTCTTTTTCAAGAATATAAAGTTCAAATTAATCTTCCTTACAATTTTAAAGCAGAAAATTTTAAAACACTTCTTAACTTTGTTATCCATAATAATTATATCTTCCACAACAACGATATCTATTTGCAACAATTAGGCATCCCACAAGGAGGTTGTAGCTCCAGTATTTTGGCAGATCTCTATCTTTATTATTATGAAAAGCAAATTTGCAATGATGATGTTCGATTTTATCGTTACATCGATGATATTATTGTATTTTATCTCAACAAGAACTCACAAAATGGCTTTTCCTTCAATTACCCACCTAATTTAAAGCTAACTCAAAATACTCTGACTAATCAATCAATTAACTTTTTAGATCTCAAAATAATCATCGATGGTAATAAACTTTACACAGATATCTATGACAAACGGCAAGATTTTTGTTTTAATGTAAACTTATTTACACATTTTAATTCATGTCTGCATCTTTCGGTATTTAGAAACATCATCATTAACCATTTATTTCGGATTAATAATTTATGCTCTGCAAAGTTTAAAAACAAGAATATTAATAAACTGATCACAGCCACTGCTAAAATGGATTTTCCTAAAAACTTTGTATTTTCTATTTTATATCCTTAACCTTGTCTCTGTCAGTACAAAAAAAAAAAAAAAAAAAAAAAAAAAAAAGCTGTGTACACTCTTGTGTATATCAACAAAAAAATTATAAAATAATAAAAGACAATAAAAAAGGTGGTGGTTGGGTGGGCAGATGTTTGATTACGGAGGTGGGGTGGTGTTGTAAGGCTGGATGGTTGGGTGGGTTTGTGAAATTAAATTTAAAAAAAAAAAAAAAAAAAAAGTAGAAGGCTTGTTGCATTTGCTTTGTATTACTATGCAAACTTTCATTTTTCAATAAAATTTCAGATTTTTCCTTTTTGAGTTGTCAACTATATTTAATGTTCTAATTATACTGTTAAACACAATGTGATCAATCTGTGAATTTCATTGTGGCTCTGTGGTTTCATTGTTGTTCATCTGCTTTGAAACTTTGCATTTTTAAATCCATATGGTTCCTGTTTTGGTTGTGGCAGGTTGGGGGAGTGTTGCCGGCGTAAAACTAGTGTAACCCCACAGGCAAGTCATAAGTCTTGCCGCCTGCCTCCTCCTTCCTATCCTGTGTTTCTTGGGTTGTATTTTCATTAATTTTGATAAGTTTATGGTTTTAAGTTAAGATTTTTTGTTTTACTTTATTGATTCGTTTGTTTTGCAGGCTGTTAATAGATCTGGTTTCTTTACATTAGTGTATTTCATCCACTGATGATTTTTTTTTAAATCTTATTGGTCATTGGTGTTTCAGTGATCTTGTATCTGTTGCTTGTTTTCTACTATGCTTAATAGATCATCTTTATTATATATATATATATATTGTAATATTGGGTAAAATATAATAAACTCATACATAATGTATATTCAAAACATACACTTCCAAAGGTTACATTAATAAGTATAAGTATGAAAACTTAGCAAAATTATTTATTAATATAATTGAATTAACATTAATAGGGGCTGATTCAGAAAAAAAAATTGGGTCCTTTATTTGCCCCTAACAAAGATTAATTCCATAAAATTGGCCTATCTGTATTATAACACACACAAAAAAAGACTGAATTCAGTCAATAGAGTGAAAACTTTCACCCATGTCTTAGAGTGATTAAAACTATTATCAGAAGATAGCAGAAATAATACTTTCAACTTATTTTTTGTAAGATTAAATATCAAAAATTGTAATGATAATTAGCAGTTACTTTGTACTTGAAATATAGAGATAAAATCGCAATAATAAAAAGACAATATTAAGGAAAAAAGAAAACAAACTTTTACTTACTTTGCGAGACATAGGAGGAAGATACCACACATCACATACTATAGCCCAACTTGTAAGCATCAAAAACAAATACTGCATGTAGCTCTGTCTACTACTGTTCCAGAAAGGATCTCCAAATCTTGGATCATACTAGTGAATGCAGCAAAGACAAAAATTTACTTTATCTCTTTTGTCGTCAATAAAAAAAATACAGGGTGGGCTAAAAATCTGATACATTTTAAACTTTGATGTAAAATGAAGTAATTAACATAGGAGAATGCAGTTTCTATTACAGTGCTTCTTATGGCCATATCACACGAGAGACTTTTGTTCAGCATTATACCCATAGACCTTATATACTAGACCACGCCATCAATAGGACTGACCATTATAGAGAATGTCTTCAACATGAGGGTGAAATCTGATACCTCCATCCTTTGCTCTGAGTCTCGGAAGTCACGTGAACTTGACCTAGGGGTGATTCCTCTCTCTCTCTCTCTTTTTCCCATATGCAAGCATAATCTCATACTTCTCTGACTGAAGTAAGAATTCAAATGCAATTTTTTCGCTTGCAAAATGATTTATCATAATTTTTTTTTCTATATAATTAATCTATGAAAGTTTAGCTTTCCATCCATGTGTAAATCTAAATGCTAAAATAAAAAGTGCGTGCACAATAAAAAAATTAAAAAACACAAAATTCGTTCCTACAGAAAAATAACAGTGATCATTCTTCACTCTTCCTCTAGGCCAACATCACGTGACAATTTTGCTGGGGAAGCTCGTTCATGATGCAGTCAAATAACGAGGGGGAATGCGTGGTCTAGTATATAAGGTCTATGATTATACCCAACATACTCAGCCTGATTTTGTTCAAGGACAGCAAGTTTTCGGATGATCAACTTTTACGAAACCGTTTAGAAAAAGCTGAGTATGTTGAGCGTGCTGATCAAAATTGACCAATAGGAGGAATAAACAGGATTTTTTCCTGGAATACCTTTAGAGAAGGGAATACATCACACTATCGATTCGGGGGAACCCTATGAACAGCTGACCGGTTTCTCGTTCGTTCAGCACAGTCAACATGTTGCGTATTATGTTGTGTTGAGTATATATGCTCCCGTGTGATATGGCCATTACAATGAAAAGTTTTGTACACAGATGCTGCCGCACCTTCAAAGCAACAAGAAAAATATTAAAATTACAAGGTAAACAAACATTTATTTTGTAATTTTTACTGCAATTATTTCAATATATTCATAAACACCCTTTATAGTTTGAACCACATCCAAATAGTAATCAAATTCAATCTATGTGTTTGCTAGGATCGATTATGGAAGAGACTGGATTACTTGCATTATTTATCACTTCATTACTTCAGAAACCACTATAGGGCAAGCACATATTTCGTCTGTCACTTAGTCCCACAAGAAGAAAGATGAAGCGTTAAGTCTGGAAAATGAAGTGGCTATAGCAAAACTATAAGAAGCACTATATAAACACAACAGAGAAGTAGCAGCATCTGAGAGAAATTTTTTTAACTACTTTTTTATTATTATTTGCTTAAACCAAATTTTCACCATAAGCATTGTAATACAAACTGCACTCTCATATGCCACTAATTGATTTTATGTTAAAGTTTAAAATGTTTCAGGGACTTTTGGCACACTCTGTATAATGATATCTGCCATTAGTTTGACACATGGATGAAAAGAAAACTGCATAGCAATATGCACAAAACTAATTTACACAGAATTTACATTTCATAAATTAATGTCAAATTTAAATATTTGGAGACCTAAAGAGCAAATATTTTTCAAGGTCTCTTTGCATTTTATTATTTTCAGGGTGCAGGCAATACTGTATGGTGATAGATATGAGCAGTTTTGATTATTTGACAGCCTTAAAAAGAGGACAAATTGTGATGCACTATTTTCAGTATGTACAGTATAGCATCATTAATACATTTTTCAAAGAACTGACATAAAAAAGCATACTTGCCAACCAATTTTAATAAAAAAAGGGAAGATTTTTGTTGAAAAACCAGAAGATTTCATAAAAAAAAAGGAAGATTTTTTTTTTTTCATTGTTTTTGAGTGGAGAGTTTTCTTAAACTGAAGAATTACATTTATTTTTATTATTATAAGATGTAATCTTTTATACTTACAGTATAATTGCAGACTTGCCAACCAATTTTAATAAAAAAAGGGAAGATTTTTTATTTATTTATTTTTATTTTATTTTTTTGTCTTTGACTCAAGCTCTAAAAACGTTTTACTATTGATTGATTATACTAAAAATATAAAAGTTTTAAATGAAGTTATTCCTCTTCAACATATAAATATCTAGAAAACAGATTCTGTAAGAAATTTATTTAACAATAGACAAATAACTTAGTTAAGTTAAAGTATAACTAATTTTTTAAACAAATATAGAATATGATTTTTGTGTATGTAAATTAATCATGCATATAAAAAAAGTAGCAGTAGCTAATTATCAGTTTCAAACGTGCATAAAACGAACTGAGTATCAATTTTCTTAAATTGATTTGGGAAAAATTGTCCTACCTGAAAAAATTATTCTTCATTTTTTCCCCCATGTTTACACATTTGATATAAATATGACATACAAATATTTAATTTAATTGAGGAAAAATAAACAGATTCATCAAATTCAGAAATAAAAATCTAAAAATAATTACATACGTGAGAAATATTGATAACTTCCATTGCTTTATTGTTTATAGAATTGATCATTCATCACAATCCGGGGAAGTTGGGGGGAAGGGGGAAGGAATACAAAAATAATTACAGAGTAAGAAATATTAAACTCTTTCAACTCCACTTCTAGAATCTAATGAAAGATGTTTAAAATTAATATAATTTATGTTGCAGATGGATAAAGATTAGGAAACAAAAGACTTCTGCAGAACATATGATTGCTGATCACTAGTTGGAGATAGATAAAGGGGGTGGAGGGGCAAAAAATAATTACATCAGTTGGAAATATTTAACAATTCTATTTCTTTACATGTTCTAGAATATCATAAAGCAAGTTTGAAATGAATATTGACATTTATGTTATGGATGGAGAAAGATTGGGAATCAGGAGTTTTCGTAGAACATTTGGGTTTCTTTTTAAAACGAACGATATCCGCGACTTTTTTAAAAACGGAAGATTTCATAATCTGTCCGGAAGACCGGAAGATACATTAAAAAACCGGAAGTCTTCCGGGAAAACCGGAAAAGTTGGCAAGTATGAAAAAGTGTATAAATGAAAAGATGTACACTCCTGCTCAAAAGTTTAGCAAGATTTGCAAATGATAAGGATTTTTTCAATTTAAAAACTTCTCTCAATGAAATGTTTTCAAACGGTGGGTATTTAAAGAACTGGGTCTTCCTCATGTTTTTCAGTGAAAATTGGTTTAAGAAAACACTTAGGGGCCGGTAACAACTTGAGCAAAATCAGTAAATTTGTGGATGAATTTACGTGATGATAGCATATTAAATAATGGAGTTATAAGCATTTATTTTTTTAACTCAAAAAAAAAAAAAAAAAAAAAAAAAAAAAAATCAGCCTGTTTTTTGTTTACAATTTGATACCAGCCCCCTTGATGTTGTTCACTGAAAAACATGAAGACCCAGTTCTTTAAATACCCAATATTTGAAAACATTTCATCGAGAGATAAGTTTCTAAATTGGAAAAAAAAAAAAAAAAAAATTAAAAAAGAGAAAAATCATACCGTTAATGCATGACTGGGCATGACATTATATATATCTTATATTGAGTTATGTATTACATTTCTTAAGAACTATATGAACATATCTATATATATATAAAAGAGTACTTCACTCACTCACTCATCAACGCACAGCAAAATCTAATGAAGCCACCGACTTGAAAGTGGATCATATTATAGAACATATTAGTGTAAGCATTCCCCTAAGAAGCGATTTTGTGAAATTTCCCCTCCAAGGAAGAGTAGAGGGACAAAATGTGATTTCACAAAAACCTTCATATCTCAAAGAAAAAAACAGGTATACGTAAAATTTTTGCTTTAAAATATAGCTAACACAAATATCTAAAAACCATTTTCTGGAATTTTAGAAATTCGGTCCCCAAGGGGGGAAAAGCGGCAAAACATGATTTCACATACTCCTATATATTTCAAACAAAAAAAACACATACGTGAAATTTTTGCTCTAATATATAACTAATACAAATACCTAAAAACCAATTTCTGGAATTTTAGAAATTCAGCCCCCAAGAGGGGGAGAGAGGGGGCAAAATGATTTGAAATAATCCTTTATATTGCAAACAGAAAAAAAAGATGTGTGAGATTTTTGCTCTAAAATATAGCTCCCACAAATACATAAAAACTAATTTCAAAAATTCGTCCCAGGTGGGGCGAGAAAGGGGGGCTATGGGGCAAAAAAATAGAAATACAGTTAGACTGTTCAAAATTGATAAAGATAGGTTTTAGAGGCCTGCAAGACAAATGAGGATATTTTCGAAAGTGTAAAGTTATTAGGAGAGTCTGAAAAGAGGAGGCGGAGGGGCAAAAAATAAAAATAGAGTTAGATTGTTCAAAATTGGTACATAGGGGTTTTTGCTACCTACAAATCGATTGCAAATATTTTCGAATTTGTAAAATTATTAGGGTAGAGGGAAAGTAGCAAAAATATGTAAATAAGGATAAATCAATCGCGGATATTTTCGAAAGTACAGAATTATTACGAGGGGTGGGCACATGGGTAAAAATAAAGAAATTCAGATAGAATGTTGGAAATTAATATTAGGTTTAAAAGCCCAAGAGAACGACTGTGGGTATTTTTTAAGTTGTTATTTTTTAAAGTCTAAAATAATTAGGAGTGGCAGGAACAGTTGGTGAAGGAACATGCATGCTGTGTGCGCCTGTATATGCTGCGGCAGGCAGTGAGGGGCCTGGACCGATTATTCCTCCATTTATGTTTTGTGCTTACAATAATATAGTGATTCATTAAGAGAGTCGAACGTAAATGCATGCAAGCAACGCACAATAGCCTGTGCTGCCGAAGGCAGTGGGGACCCAATGTGACATTTTATCCAATCATTTTTTTTTTTTTTCCGCATGAAAAAAAATTAATGCAATTTTGAGAATTCTTTAACTATAGTGATTCGTTTAAAAATAGTGACCAGCGAAGCGGGCGTAGCTTGCTAGTTACATATACTAGTTACTTGCCTCATACATGACTGAAATATTTGCTGCAGAGCGCCCTGCTCTCGTCGGTGGCATAAACTGTGTTGGAAACTTCTTTCTCAGTCCAAATTTGATGTTGTGATTGCTGATATGTAAGCTTTTAACAGAAGGTTGCGCCATATTATGTCCAGACTCGCTACACCGTTATTGTTGCATTAATTAGGCGCAGAAATTCTCTCTATGGTCTCCTGAAACATGACGTATTTACGATTCTCGTAATCAGCGAGTTTTTTAACTTTATTGAAGTCAATTTTAATCTCCTCTTCATTAAAAACTTTAGTTAGAGCAGTAGTGATTTTTCCAGTTTTTAAGTCATTTTTCAGTTTGTTAATTCCAGTTTTTATTTTTGACATACCAATATAACATCTAGGTTTTTCATTATGATCAATAAAAGGTATTTTATAAATTCCTGCTGTTTCTAGTGGGGAAAGCAGGTCATTTTTCATGAGTTGGAAAATATTATGGTCTGGCTTGATTGGAATATTAATATTATATTTATTTGCGACGTTTTTAATTTTGTTAGAGGCACTGCGATCGTAAGGAATAGAGGAAGTTAATTTCAAAGGAGGCTTTTGAAAATTAGGGATTGTGTCAGCTTTTAATCAATTTTTATGCAATCTATGAACTAATTTATTGGGGTACCCAGCTTTTCTAGTATACTGCTTAATTAAGTTTAACTTGCATTATATATATAATTAAACCTAATTAAACAGTAAGGAAAAAACTTCTGTACAGGAAGATAACATTAATTTACTGTAAGGAGATCTAAATTCTCTCATTATGAATAATATTAATTTTAATTTAGTAGTCATATGAAATTGGAATTTTAATTTTATTTAATGAATTTAACTATCAGAAAAACAAATTCTGGTACTTAAAAACTAAAATCTGGTAAATTACTTGAATTTCTATGTATTGGAAATCATCAGTGCATCATTTCTGAAAAATTAAGTCTTTGAATTGTTATTTTTCTTCCCTAGAATTCTTACTATCTTATAAAAAATCTAATATAATTTGGTATATCATTTGTTTTATGTACCTTTTTTATCTGTAGACAAGTGATTATTTTATTTTATTTATTTATTTATTTTTTTTTTATTTTTTTTTTACACAGCTCAAATGACCAGGAATTGTTAGATATAACCAGAAATGAAATACGTGCTTTTATATTTTATTGAGTTGCAACCATAATTTTAAGTTATATATATGTATATTAAATGAAACATCAAAAGCAGAAAAGTAAACAATTTTTTTTCCAGAGAAAGATACAATCAATTTACTGGAAATTTCAAATAAAAAATGAGACTACAGCTGATTATTTTTATTTTATTTATTTATTTATTTTAATAAGATTCAATTTGCGACTTCAAAAATGGGAATGAAATCTTTCAAAATTACTTTACAGGCTTGTAAAGTAAGAGAAACATATATAATTACAAGATAAAAATAACTTTTTATATACCATGTTTTAAAATTTTCTGTTGAATCATATAACCTTGACAATTCTATGTATTAATAAATACTTTTTTAAAATTTTCTTGATGAATTATCCCATTAACTTGAAAGAAAATTATCAAATGTGTAATAAAGAGAGCAATTATAAGAAATTTTCAAACATTTATTAATTGAATAAAAAATATTAAAAGATTGCATTGGCATAGTGTTCTGAGCTATACTAAAAAGTTTCAAATATCTAGCTAGTCAGGAAGTTAGTTAAAAATTCATTGCAAGATTTGTACTGAACAAATAAACAAGAAAGCGAGTTAATAAAAACATGGTAAAACAAACTAATTCTGAATTTTTTTTTTTTTTTTTTTTTTTTTCTTTGGGGGGGGGGGGGGGGGGGGAGGTTGATATAGCCTCCTGATTGCAGATTTAAAAAAATAATAATAATTAAGTCTATATTAAAAATTTACTTCAATTTTTTCAGTAAAATGTTAATAACTGTCATTAACAACTATTAACTTAATATGTAAATAAAATGTTAAAAAGAATATTTTATTGAAAATGCAGAATTATTGTAGTAATAATTATTGAAAATAATACACATACTTTGATAGCTACTGGATAAATAGTGCCACCAACTTCAAAGCTTCCTTTCTTGAACATCATCACAGAAGTATTGTTTATGCATGTCCCTTAAAGAATAAGCAACATATAAGATTTTGTTGCTAAAGTCAAATACACGTTCATAAAGTAAAGAATATGGATTTATAAAGGCATATACTGAAAGAACCATTTTAAAGAAAAATCAATAATTTTACAGATCACTGTTAATCTTTTACCGCTGTAAGATTTATAAGATTCATTTTTACTTTTAAGTATACATAAGATTTGAATAGTGAATCTACGAAAATTTTCCACCACCAGTTTTCGATGAATTTACACACATTGAGGTGTCCTGAACATGATTTGACTATTTTTAGAGGAAGTCTGTGTTTGTGAATAATATCCAACCAACATGGGTATTTAGTTAAACTGACTTAAAATGGTGCTGATTACATTGGGGGATCAATCTCTCACCATGTGGCACTGTCATCCCATTTTTAACATGGTAGTAAAGGAAAAAAAATTGTATAAATGAACTTAATGAGAATTATTTTTAATGAATGATTAAAAAAATAATAAGAATTATTGTAAATGGTAATAGCAAACCAGGAAAAAAAAAAGAAATGCTTTATATAGGAGAATCATTTCTCCCAGACAAGCAGGCTCCTGTTGTCCAAGTAGTAAGTGTTTATGTATAAACCTTGAATACTCAATTCTCAGACGAGTAACAATAATGTCATATTTTCTAGGAGAAAGTGTAGGCCAGATTGCAATCTGAGATTTAATTTTCTGTAATTTATCATTGTTTTGATTATTTCCTTCCTTTTGCTCAACTGTGATAGATTATAATTTTGAGCTTTTAACTGAAATTTTCCTTGAGAAAGTATAGGCTGTTGTATTTGTTTTTAATGGTTCAGAAAGTATTTTGCAGCAATTTCATTTTTTGCCATCTTGAGTGTGACATTCATTCATGATATTTTCTAGAGGGTTCTTAATCCTGAGGATAACACAAAACAGCACTTAATTGGTGATTTATTAAAAACAAACACACCAAACTGTACCATAAACTGCATTTTTACTTTCTTTTTTTTTTTTTTTCCCCTATTGTAAACATGCCTATATACACATAAAAATTGGGTTGTAAAACATGAATTTAATTTTGAAACCTTTCTTTAAATAATTCTGGTTCAACTATCATTAGCAATTCATCCCACAATATTAATTTGGCTTTGAAAATAATTTGGCGTTAGATGATTTAAGGTTTAAATTGAGTTGGAACAGGGGTAATGCTTGATTTACTCATCACTGGTTAGTAATTTTTCTGACATGGCAAAAGAGCCAGTTTTGTTGCTGATATTCAGCATAGCAAAACAGCGAAAAACAAATGTGGCAGTGTAAAACAATATTACCAAAAAAAAAAAAAAAAAAAAAGCATGTCTCCCACCAAGAAAATAAACAGTGTTTAAATAGGCAACTATTTCAGATTATCTTTTTAAGCTGTTATTATTCTGTACTTAACACTGTATTTTAAGAAATCGTGCTTTAGAAACTTTGAAGAATTCTACTAAATAGTCAATTCACCTTACATTTGCATAAATTTTGCTGTAAAGATTATCAATACAAAAAACCCTTAACGGGTTAAAAGTTTGCGACGCAGCACTGTACTTTATAGCTATAAGAATTAGAAATACATGTCATAAAAATTTAGAATATCGAATTTGGACTTGTGTAAGAGAATGTATGAAAGAAAAGAAGGAAAAATGAATTTGAAAATTCCCTTATAGTACATAAATTACTCATAAATTTTATTTGTTAAATTATCAATATTCTTGCGCATATTCACTAGGGAAAAGAGACATTACAGGTTAAAATACCCATCTTTCCCTGAATGAAATTTCCCCCCCCCCCCTCAAACGCTAATCAACCTATGCCTTATTACAAAAGCTATAGTAATTACAATTTCTTACTTTTGATCGGAGGTTAATTCTGAACAAATTGAGTGCCACATTGAGGCACTTTCCCAAAGTCAATATTTAGCAATGAGGTACCTTCACAAATTCAACTTTCAGCAAAGAGGTACCTTCATAAATTCAACTTTCAGCAAAGAGGTACCTTCACAAAGTCAATCCTCAGCAATATAACTGCACACTAAAATATTTTATAAGCTTCACTGCATCGAACACAGAAAAATACCCTCAATTTGAATATTTACTGGAGACAATGATAGATATCTAAGTAAATACCTACTTATCTTACATATAAGAAACAACTTAACTCTCCCATATATATATTTATTTTTACAACTGTTTTGTTTTATTTTTTAAATGTATTTTAAAATTTAAAAAAAAAAAAAAAAAACTGCTTTACGTATTTTAGTTAATTGTTCTGAAGTATCATTAATTTTCACAAACTTACTTGATGTTTTCACAAATTATTTTATAAATTCACAAATGGGGTATCATTTTTAAAAAGCTGGATTAATCCCTGTTGATACAACCCCTTAAGACTTGGTGAAAAATGCTAGAATTTTCAAATTGCAATAACTCAGTGAAATTTTCACCTAGAAACATGATTTTTTCGTCCTTCTTATACTGAGGAGAATGTTTTTCTAAGTATAAGTCATATAATAGGAGGGCCATATAAAAATTAAATTTCATATTTAATATGTATACACCCCCTTGGCAAAAAAAAAAAAAAAAAAAAAAAAAAATGCCATATCTGAAATCTACTCTTAATTTGCACCAATTTTGTAAATTTAAGTGTGTTTCTATCTTTCTTAGTTTACGAGATAATTGCTGTAACATCTATTTTGAATCACCCGGTATATATATAATTAAAGAAAGAAAAATAATTTTTTTAATTTTTGTAGGTTTACTTTTGACACTAATTGCCGATAGATGGAGCCAAAATGCCTATTTGAGGTTGCATATTTCAGATGGAAGTGAAGTCTGTATGCGACCGCAAACATGCCAACCAAATTAGTTTTTTTTTTTTTTTTTTTTTTTTTTTAAAGAGATGTGAAAGAAAAGAGTAATCCACAAGGTTATATAGTTCCATTTTCAAAGTGATATATATAAAAAACAAGAGTTTTTTGGGGGAAAAAGGGACATGTCACTCTTCTCAGACAAAAGAAATTAATATATATCAATTTTAAAAAACTTGCCCAAGCCGTTTTCAAGAAAAAAAAGTTACTCAATTATTCCTGTTCCTTTAAAGTCTTAATACACAATTTCAGATTTCAAAATAAACTGGATGTAGAAATGTAAAAATTTCAGGAGAGGATTGGACAGAACATAAAAGACTATGTAGAAAAAATCGGATCAATATCTCTTATTTGCTGAGACATTAAATGTCGGCATTTCCAAATTCCTTTCATGTTAAGTTAGCTCCATATATGGTGTCGCGGCTAAGCTTCATTTGAGCTTTGCGGCGTCACAGAGACACTACCACGTCTCATGATAGACTATGTATTGTATATTGCTGGGTAGTAAGAATGTCTAAAAATTCCCCACCCCAGGGTGAAGAAGCTGGTATAAGACTTAGGAGTTTGAATTTTTAAAGGTAAAAAGGAAACGAAATAGAGTATGAAATTTCTCATGAGTTTTCCAGTATATATATATTATCACAATTCTGTGTGACTGATGTTTTTCATGGGTTGTATCTCTTTTTGTTCAAGTCTATTAAAATGCAGAATGTAAGGATGAAGTTAACCTTGAATGAAATATGTCAGTCCAAAATTGTCTGAAATAACACAGTGCTAAATTAACCCTTCAGTTTCAGGTTTCATTTCTGCTTTTTACTCTGAATAAAATCATTTCACTTTTAACTACAAATTAATATTGATAACTTTATATATATATATATATATATATATTTAGAGAGAGAGAGAGAGAGAGAGATTTCCCCTCATATTTTTTTTTTTTTTTTGCTCTAACAGGGTGTCTACTGACTTGACAGAAAAAAAATTCATGACCTCAAAATAATTTTCATGACCTTTTTTTTTGACATAGCCAACCTTTCTTTTTAAAATAACATATTCAATTTTCCTCATAATGATAAGAAAAAGTTTGGCATGTCCCTTCGAACTACAAATGGAATGCACACCCAAAACTATACAGCTGATTCCGTGGGGATCATGAACATGTGTACCAAATTTCAAGTCAGTAATGGGATTTTTGCGGCCGCTATCGCGCCACAGACATACAGGTGGAACCCAAAATCTTTTTGAGTCTCAACAGAGAGCCTCCACTGACGTTTCGGCAATGACCCACACCTGACTCAAAACCTAAAATGAAAATTAATTATCTAAAAATCTTGCAATTTAAGTTATAGAGTAAATTTTTATTGCTATACCACTGGTAAATAATTTAAAATGTAATTACTAATGCACTAAGTTAAAAGTTTCAAAATCTGAAAATTGGATAAATAATCATTTTTTAACCATTTAGGTGTGTTGTGTACTTCAAGTGTACAAAATGTGCTTCAAGTTTAGAAATAAGTACAAAACTTTGAATAAACACCATAAAATGCAATAAACTCACAACAATTGTTTCGGGTTGAAAAAACACAACCATTCATCAGGCGAACAAAGTGGGCACAAGTGCTACAAGCAAAGCGACAATGCACCAAAGAATATGTTACCGAATTATGTTTTTGCCCGTTAAAGAAATTATTTTGAAAGATATTCTCAAGTCGACCTGACTCGTCGTAGTCGTAGGAAAAAAAATTCAATCAACACAACCCAAACTGCAAGAGGAAAAAATTGTTCGACCCGACCGGTGTAATTGGGTTAACTGAACCAATACGTGACTCAAACCGACAGTCGAATTTCATGACCTGCTCTTGACTTTCATGACCCATTGTTGATTTTCATGACTTTCATGACCTAGTAGATACCCTGTAACTCTTAAATAATAACCATAGCCTCCTAAACTAGATGCCTGCCGCATAACTCTGAATCTTGGCAACAGTTCAAGCGGTAGACAGCGCCACCTGGTACAGATTGAATGACTTTTTTATTCAACTGTCACCAATAATTTTAAGAAGTGATATATGACATATATAATGTACATTTCTTCGATTTCATTCTCCTTTTATGTATATAAAATCTCACTTTTTTATTCAACAGCCACCAAAAATTTTTAAAAGTTGCACAATCTGTACCAGGTGGCGCTGTCTACTGCTTCAACTGTTGCCAAGCGTCCGAGCTATGCGACAGGCATCTATTTTAGGCGGCTATGTAAAAACTACCCCCACACCACTAAAGGATCCATATTATTTTTTTTTTCATACAAATTTATGGTAAAAAAGAGTGAATACTGCACATGCACATGAATAAAACAGAGCCTTTTAAGGCTTTTCTACTGCCTTACCTTCAGGAAATACAAGTATAGGCAATTTAGTTTCATCCTCAACATGCTCTCTTAGCCTAAAACATAGCAAAGAAGACAAAAAAATAATTCAGAAATTTTGAGATTTAGTAATTAATTATAACCAACAATGAATTAACTAAAGAATACAGCACAATGAAAGAAAGATAAAGAAGATTTGAGTTTTTTATTCTTGAATATATACTTATTTTCTATATAAATGAGAGATAAGTTTGAAATGATGAAATAAAATTTAATAATCAAACAATTATACATAGTCCATGATTTTTTTTTTTATAAGCATGCCACTTTTTCTTTCAGCTTTTTCTTGCTTAAAAATGTTGCACACATTGTTAGAACAAGCTGGAAGAACAAATAGTATTGCAATCATATTAAGATTTTCTTATGACATTAGCCATTTTAAATTAGATTTGCTTGCATGCGATAAAATCTACAGTTAAATTTCTTAATGCTTAAATTTACTTTAAAAAAGGACCAGACTGTAATGGGTATACTGTAAGATTTTTATTATATATTAACAAAGAGTTGATTTCAACATAAAATTATAAATAGAATTATACATTTAAAGATAAATTTTATGACTTATAAATCTGTCGTATGAAGATGAATCTCATAATCTTCATATTTAAAAAACAACTTAAAAATCTTTTTATATAACATTGAATTATATGTTTATTATGTATATAAAAAATTACTATTAGTTATAATACACATACTACAACACAATTGTATAACTTAAAGTAAAAGGTAACCCTCATCAGTGTGGTGTTAAAAACATCACTTCTTTTTAAATTGTAAATAAGATCGTTTTTCTGCACTTAAATGCATTGTTTCTCTCAGCTGGCTCAACTCACCCTGTTGTGTTTGCTTTACTGCAATACACACACAGGAGAAAAATTGGTTCTTCTTTCCTAGTGGTGATGTCATCTCACACCATTCTGAGAACCAATAGGGTGATGGTTCTGACCCCACCTTCCGTTATCCCAGCAGTTTTAAATTCAGTTGGGTTTGAGCAGCTCTCAAGAGAAGAACATGGGGTGAGAAAGATTTGTTTTTCTTCTGTTTTAAAATAATGACCATTTTATCATTTGGAGAGAGAGTGCCTACTTATTAATAATAAATATATATATATTAGTTTATATGAATACATATTCAAATTTTAAAAACCATTAATTTTTATATCCTACTTAAATTGGAATTACTAGTGTGGTTTTGAAAATAAAGAAATTAATTTTGATGCAGCAGTTTAGTTTTATTACAAACATTTTTGTATGCATTTTTCTTTTTACTGCATTCTAGCCAATAAGTAAATTTATTCCTCTTTTCTCTTAAGTAAATAAAAATATTTGACATTCTGACCCAAAGAACAAAAGGGTTAGCAGTCAAAATGCAATGTACGCCATGAGGTTTTTGATTCCTCAATAACGAAATTCTTTTGATAATTAAAATTAAAAATATTGATAAAATAAATTAAAATATGAAAACATAAAAGGTAAATGAATTATTTACACCACATTTGGTGCCGGTTATGTCAAATTGTGATCCGATGGAAAAAGATTGAGATCACAAACCAAAATATTCATTTAGGCTAAGCTATTAGATACATTTATTTAGATTATCAAAATATTGCAAAAGAGGAAAACATTAGGTTATTTAAATGTTTATTGAATTAAACATGACTTTATATTATCTACAATGATTCTATAAGCTGCAATGTTTGAAGAATATATGCATAAAAATAAATAAAATGGAAAATGAAAGGAATACTTGATTATTGTTCTTAAGAATAAATGATACTGTAGAGATTGTTTATTTTGAATAAGTTATTTTATTTTTATTGCTAGAATTACTGAAATTATTTTTAAAGTCATACATAACCAATTACATTTTTTTTTTTTGTGATTGAATATATACCAAGTGACCTATAAGACAATTCCCTGTTTCAAAAATTGTGATATGCTGGAACTTTGTACAAATGAAAAATTGTTTGGTTCAATATATTTTGAATAACTGATTAAATAAATAATAACCAACAGAACTTTGTATTGTTGGCTTAAAAAAAAAAAAAAAAAAAAAAAAAAAAAATTGTAGGTATGTCTCTCTCTCCTCAACTACTTGAATGTATTAAATGCAAATAGATATCAACACATGTAAAAATCAAGAAATTTAAATAACAAGTTTCATACATCTGTGTTGTTTATTTTTTAAACCAATATAGTAGTTTCATATATATACAAAAAAAATAATGGCTTCTAACAAAGGATTGACAAGATGTTTACCATTCAAAACTTTAGTAACGCCATTTTCTGGAGACCCTCATTTATTGGATTTTTTTATTGAACAAGTGTAAATTTAAAACTGAGAACAGCAAATGGGAGGAATCCCATGCTTTGGCTTTTGTGAAATTAAAATTGGCAGATACTGCTATAAATCTGATAAGTCACTCACCTCATCAGAGCCTCATCGTTCTTCCTTACCTCAGTTGTTAAGTAACGATGCTGCTCCACTCAGTCGTTCCTTAAACAGCTCTGACGCAGATAATCTTATGATGGAAATCTCGGAAGAATGTTTTTTTAAAGAGCAAAGAGAAGATGACTTTCTGCTAAAAATTATTGTTGATATCACTTCGGAGAAACCTTCTCCTAAATATAAAAATTATTTTGTCCATCCGGACACTGGTCTGTTAATGATCAAACGGAAGTTTCACCAAAACCAACGTAATACTAGACAACATAAAAAAGCAGTTCTCCGGAAATTCAAAGAAAATGATATGGTCTTTATAAAAACCAAGGATACATTTAAACCAAGATTCATAGGCCCATATTCAGTTCAAAAAATAATATCTGATGTGTTACTCTCCGTCAGAGAATTCGAAAATGAAGGGGCTGAACCATTCACTATCAACATAGACCGTGTCATCCTGGCTCATAAAAGAAAGCAACATCTCATTCCACAACCAATTCATTCAAATCACCCAGCTGGGATTGTTCAACCGCAGTCTCATTATGATCTCAGACCAAGATGCAAAACCTAATTTTTTTTTTGTTTCCATTTTCACAAATGTTCTTTTAACATGTTTTTTTTTTAAGTTTTTTTTAGGGGACTTAATCAGGTGATTCGCCAAAGTTGCCTGTTGTAAACAAAGGTGATTTTGTACAGGTATATTTTATAAGTTGTGTTATATATATTGTCCTATTATATATTGTGTAATTATATATATATATTTTTTTTCCTGTGGCAAATGTTGAGTATCTACAACTTAGTGCAGTGTGTATTGTATTTAATATGAATATAAATCTTCTGTTATGCTGATTTATTTCATATATTGTCTTATTTGTTAAATTTGATAACTATACTATAATTATTTACTGCTCAAAATGTACAGTATGTGTGTGTTATATGTATCGGAAACTTGCATATTTATATGTGTATACATAATTTTTCTTCTTTCTTTTCATATATTAATTACTACACATTGTCATGTTTATAAATATATTGGGTTATTAAATACAATTTGTGGAAGCTTCCACACCATTTTCACAGACACAAACATCACTTATACAACACAAGTATACACAACATCCACACTATTACACAATCAAATTAATACACAATCCACACATGATATGTATATAAATGTGTATAATGTTTGATAAAATTTTTTGTTTATTGTGATTATTGACATTGCAGTTTTGTTTTGGTTATATCTGATAGTATGTTTATTTTGAGTATTACTTGATGTTTATATAAAGTGCATTTTTGATTTTGTTTAGTAATCTAACTTGGTGGCCTCAGTAGCCACTCACATTTATTATTTCCATTTATAATATGTATATTCTTTAAATAGTAATAATAATAATGGTAATGATAAAATTTTTAAAAAATCTTATTCGAATAGTATACTTAAGTGTTTCGAATGCCTTTTCCATAATGTAATATTTATCTGTAAGATTATTTTGACATTTGTATTGATACTTATTTTGATTTTTTTTCTCCTTCATAATAATGCTTCAAGAGGTCATCTGTAAATATTTTATACTGAAATATAATAACTGATTTTGTTTTATCATAATGCGTGTATTTAATATCAAGATTATTGGTTAAATATTTTTGTTGAAATTGCACATCCACTAAAGTTCTTTTGACATGTCATGCATTTTTTTTATTCGCTTTAACTAATTATTTTTACAAATTTATAAGAAAGAAATTTTACAGCACTTAGCATGCGTTTCAATGTTTCTGTTTATAATGCTATCTTCTTTAAAAGGTATCAATATTTTTTTTACTCATGTCACTTCTTGATAAAAGCTGTGTCTGTTTGCATTTATAGATATATTTTATTAGTTGTCAATATCCTAATAAATATTGTTAGAAATGTCACTGACCGCTTTTGTATCAATAAAATCTTTTATTTGAGAATGTCTAACCACAGTGCTGAAATAGTATTGTTTTTGATGAAATGGTGTATTCCTCACCTATTTTGGTAGAATTGATCACCTACCAGGGTAGGCGTTGATATTAGGTTGTTTGTCGGAATTTTATTGTTTCAGCTTTACATATCGATTTTGTATTGTGTTGGTTCAGATTTTGTGTCACATGTACATTGTTCTCAAAATTTCTGAAATTTTTTTTTATGAAATGCATGTTATTCAAGGTTTTGTAAGACCTTTCATTTGCTTAAAAATTTACTTTGTTACATTCATGCCTTTAATGGCCGTTCCTACAATATTAGGTAGTCTATATGGAATTTTTTTTTGCATATGTAAAAAAAAAAAAAAAAAAAAAAAAAAAATTGTAATCCTTCATGTAAATGTAGGTATGCACTCTCCATTCACATTTTTAGTCTTCCAAATTTTTTTTAATGGTCGTTAGGGGTAATGTGATGTTAAAAACATCACTTCTTTTTAAATTGTAAATAAGATCGTTTTTCTGCACTTAAATGCATTGTTTCTCTCAGCTGGCTCAACTCACCCTGTTGTGTTTGCTTTACTGCAATACACACACAGGAGAAAAATTGGTTCTTCTTTCCTAGTGGTGATGTCATCTCACACCATTCTGAGAACCAATAGGGTGATGGTTCTGACCCCACCTTCTGTTATCCCAGCAGTTTTAAATTCAGTTGGGTTTGAGCAGCTCTCAAGAGAAGAACATGGGGTGAGAAAGATTTGTTTTTCTTCTGTTTTAAAATAATGACCATTTTATCATTTGGAGAGAGCGTGCCTACTTATTAATAATAAATATATATATATTAGTTTACATGAATACATATTCAAATTTAAAAACCATTAATTTTTATATCCTACTTAAATTGGAATTACTAGTGTGGTTTTGAAAATAAAGAAATTAATTTTGATGCAGCAGTTTAGTTTTATTACAAACATTATTTTTGTATGCATTTTTCTTTTTACTGCATTCTAGCCAATAAGTAAATTTATTCCTCTTTTCTCTTAAGTAAATAAAAATATTTGACATTCTGACCCAAAGAACAAAAGGGTTAGCGGTCAAAATGCAATGTACGCCATGAGTTTTTTGATTCCTCAATAACGAAATTCTTTTGATAATTAAAATTAAAAATATTGATAAAATAAATTAAAATATGAAAACATAAAAGGTAAATGAATTATTTACACCACAATCAGATCACCGAGAGCTAAGCATATCAACCAAAGGTCATTTTGGTTGTCCTCATATAATATGTAAAATAATACATCTGAAGTACTATATCAATTTGAAATCTAATATTAAAAAAACATCAATTTTCAAATATATATAATTTATATTCTAATGGATGAAGTTTTTAAAATCCTTTCTCTCAAGAAATGAATGTAAAACTCATGTAAAAAAACAACTAGTAATTAAACTTCCCTTTTAATCAAATATAGCAAGGTTATAATCAGGCGCGGTTTCAGCTTCTCAGTTTGGGGGGGGGTCACGAATTAAAATTTAAAAAAAAAGAAAGAAAGAAAAGAAAAGAAAAAGTAAAACTGTGATCAGAACTTTCTATAGGTAAATTTTCCTGACTGAAAACCAGCAAATCCATAGTATAAGAAATAAATCGAATATAAGATACTATTTACATGAATCATTTATTAAATAGGCTTTTTCGACATTATAATACAAATTCCAATCTTCTCTTTGAATATTTTGAAAATCTGTCTATTACTGGTTCAACATCAACATCAATATCTCTATGAATATTTAAAAGGGCGAGTCCTATGAGGCGTTCTTCTCCCATAGATGCTCGAAGCCAACATTTTAACCGCCGTAAAGTTGAAAAGCTTCGTTCACTTGAAGCGACGCTTACTGGTAAAGTGGCAAGGATACGAAGCAAAATATTAATTGATGGGTGCATATCTTTGTCACATTCTTCTATTGTATTAAGAAGACAATGAGAAGTATCTGTTCCATGTGTTTCTTCGGCTTTTCTTTGCCACTTCGCAATCCATAACTCATATTTTGAAACGACTGATGGAACTGGAACATTATTAAGAAGTCCTTGATAATTTTCTGCAACTTCACGTACAATTTTGATGTCATCATCTGTATAATATTTTCGAGGCAAAAACACGTTTAAATTAAAAAGATTCATTACATCTGACGAAAATCGGTCTTTCATGTCAGAGATTATATTTTCTAGAAGTGGGATGTAAACCACCTTTCTAAAATATTCTTCAGGAGTTTCTGCAGGTATATTTGCTCGCTGCGTTTGCCGTGACGTTATTCTAGGCATCTTTATCTCTGTATCTAATTTTGCAGCAAGTTCAAGAATCTCTGAGAAAATTCGCTTGAAAACAGTCGTCGCATTGAGTCTCTTGTTGTTTGAGACATTTAATGTGTCCGTAAGATTTTGTGTGGCTTTTTGTAAATCAATCGACGGCGATTGGAGGAATCTGCTTAGAGAAACAGTGACACCTAAAATAAATGATAGACAATTCGATAAAAAGTGGATATTCTATATAGATTAAATAAATTACATCAAAAATACGAAAATTCTTTAATTACCTAGAACATCACAGAGGCACTTTGCAGCAACAATGAAATCAGAGCTACGTAGAGCTTGATATAAACAGGTAGACTCTGATGCAGAGCTACTGTCGCTCCGTTCAGCAATCTTCTGTAAGGCATTGCAAATTTCAACCAGAGAATCTCCTTGAAATTGAAGATGTCCATCATGTCGCTCTGTCCAACGAATTTCACTTAATCCCTGGAGAGAATCTGTCAATTCCTCCTTGAAAACTACCTGCCTTTTTGCTGATGAATTAGCGAAGGAAATAACTTTTTTTATTGTTGCAGTCGTTATCATGCATGATGTAACTTTCGAAGACTTAGCTAACGAATTATTTAATGCATGGTTGCTACAAGGACATCTTTTTGCATGTGCAGCTGTCTTCATTAACTCTTTTGCAGCTCTTTTGGCGTCTGATGCCATCGTTGAGCAGCTGTCTACACCTATTTCAACACAATGCTTCATATCCATATCGAATTTTTTCATAAGATCAGCAACAATATGGGTTATTGCTGCTCCAGTTAATCGGTACTCTTTATTACTTTTATCTTCTTCGCGAATATTGGCATATGCATCGCAAAATGTTACAAAATCTTCTCTTATAGAACCATTAAAAATATATCTTGAACATAGACTTAATTGTGATGTATGTGATAAATCGGTGGTTTCATCCAAAATGACTGAAAAAAGTTTAGCTTCTTTCACTCTCTCTAGGGTAGATTTTTGTATTTCGTCTTTGCAGGCATTAATTAATTCATTTTGGGTAGTATTACTAATGTATGTTGCGTTTGATTTAGCAGTATCCATATAATTTTTTAATATTATATCACCTGCTTCGATTCTGAATCTTAACAGAACTCTAAAATTGCCGTCATTTGTAGCCACTATGCTTTCGTTCTCATCCTCAGTATTTTCCTTTTCTGTTGTTTCTGTGCAAAGAGGGCCGTAGTCCCTATGACCACGCAAAGCAAAGTTTTGACGGCCACAAAGAATGATTGTGCTGACGATAGGTCGCAGACGTTGACGATTTTCCTCTATTTGGATTTGTCTATGCTTCGATCAAGAGCCGGTTTATGGTACGTTTTCAAAAAGTTTTATCCCGACTCTACAGCAGCTTTGTGATACTGGTTGTTTTCATGAATTGTGAGTGCTCCACTTTTTGCCTAAGAGATCATCAAAAGACTTCAGCGGTTCTTTAACCAAACGTTTTAAAGAATAAGTGTTTTTTTGATAACCTCGACAGAAGAGAACACAAAACTTACAGTATAATCCTTGGTCTTTATGAGACAACACAAGCAAGTGAAACTTCTCCAAGTGTGACCTTTGGGCATATTTCTTCATCTGTTTTCCTCTTTTAGTAACTACGCAATGTGGGAATATGTAGTCTGCTGGAGGAATCCACTGATGTTCTAATAGATTTGCTTTGGTAAGATCATCTATTTCAGTATTATCTATATAATGTCCTATATCGGACCCAAAATCTGAAGCAGTCTTGGATGTTGTTACTTGACTTTACCTTCAAATTTCGGCACTTCGCTCAAACTGTACCGAAGCTTTGATGCTTCCCTAAAATTTTTCCTGAAAGTAACACAGTTTGGGGGGGTCATGACCCCCGTGACCCCCCCTTTGAAACCGCGCCTGGTTATAATGTGTAAAGTGTAATATATATCTATAAATATTTTGTTGTGTTAATTTGATTAACGCTGAATCTAGGTTGATTTGGCTGCACTATTTACTACACTTCTGTTTTAAAAGCTGAAACGATCATGCTTTACGATCATTTTTATTTACTCTGAAACATTCTTGTGCTTTATTTATTTGGTAAGTTTCATTTGTTAAAGAAATATACAAATGATCAACAAAAATTTTGAATACTTGATACCTGCACACTTTTTATCAGAGCAATTAGAATTTCTGACTAGAAAAAAATAAAAATAGAATTTTGATATCTAATTGAGGGACTCTTTCACATGTCTGACATATAATATCCAGTGTGAAGAATCTAGGTTTTTAATTAAAAATGTTACAAAATGAATCATAATTTCAGAATTAGTTTTTATTGTAGCATGGAAAATATAAGCTTATAGACATTACCTCTTTGCAACAAGCTCTCTGTCTTTCACTTCTCCTCGTTCAAACCAAATATGAGAAGTAGCTCTAGCTAAACCTCTTTGTAAAACACCTAAGAATCCACCATGGCTCTGGCCAACCTTACAAAAAAAAAAAAAGCAAAGTATATTTTATAACTACAATAATGAGTAATTTTAATGCTGTGATGGAGAAATACCACATACTAAAAAGCCTTTAAACTTATCTAAGAGATTAGAAATTGCAAAATTATAAAAATGAAGCCACATTATTTTTGGTCTCCCAATACAAATATAGTAGAAACTATTTTTAGATGGCAAAAATCTTTAATTATTGTAATAACTATTAATGAAGCCATAAATATATTTAAAGAAAACTTAAGAAACCTTACAGTGAAGTAATTTCATCTATGGGGCCCCCTAGATGAAAGTACTTCACTGTAAAAAAGGCCACATCAGTGAAGCAAGGTTTCTTAAGTTTTCTTTAAATAAAAATCTTTATCTTAAATACTTTGTTAAATATGTAAATATTTTAAAAATATTTATTCACAATTTATATATAATGTTTAGCTTGCTTTTTAAGTATGAAAATTTTATATATTATTCATGAAGTTTATCATTAAATGTAGAGTCATGCTTTTAATTTTGATTCAAAACTATTATTTTAATACTTTTTATAGACTGTGCAGTGAAAACGTTACAATTTTGTCCTTTTCCATGTTATTCAATGGATTAAAGTCCCTTGTAAATGATCAAATACAAATCTCTTATCTTCTGCCTCAAACTGTAATTATATACAGGCCTCAGAACAAGTTTTCACCTCAAATATGTAGACTTTATGGTCTAAAATATGAAATTTATAACATTAAATATATTAATAACTGAACTTAAAAGACAAAATAACTGTAACGATGATACACAAATTAAGACTTATGAAATGAAATTTGTTATACATAAAATGCTTAACTTAATTTTTGAACATACAATTCAAAAAAGGTGAGAGAAAATACCCACCTCACAACCACCCTCTTGCATTCTCTCTTTTTATTTATTTTAGTAACTGGATGACCGAGTTCACATGGTCTCATTGTGAAAATCATTTGTTGTGTAGACAATGATTTGTTTAAATTATATTTATTATTTGTTTGCCCTGGGCACAGCGCAAATTACCACTGAAAGCTCATTTTTCTGGAAATAAGGAAAGTTAAAATCAAATCATATGAAATCACAAACTATAATTTCCTATCAAAATCATTCAAGCAGTTTCCTAGAAGGCAAGATTACTACTATACATTATCCTAGGGCAGTGACAGCTTTTTATGATTAAAAAAAAAAATTTAGTGAGACCATTTTTCATCTATAAAAAAAGTAAACATATATATATTTTTTTTTTTTTCAAAATTGTTCTGTGATTTCCAAGAAAAACTTTATACCACATTGCTTCTAAGTGATGTGCAGGTTACCAGTGAACTCTAAAATAGAGTTGAGGGTTATTTCAGTTCAAAATGTCACCTCAAAAACACACCAAAATCATTTGAGTAAAAAAAAAAGGAAATGTGAAATGTTCTAAAGAGAATGTCAGATTTTTGTGCTGACAATTCAATTTTAAGCTCAAATATTCACTAAATCTGAATTTTTATCAAAATCCTTCAAACAATTTCTAAGAAATCCACGTCTGTCATATTTTGCCTTATGCAAAATGAAAGGGTAACAGTCAACACTAAAAAGATGAGAAATCAGTTTTATTTTTCCTCATCTCAAAAAACCTTTAAAGCTAGTTTTTATCAAAACCATTCAAGCCATTTCCTAGAAACTTTCTGTTGTAATTTTGCAACAGGCAGAGTGAAGGCTAACTGTAAACGTTAATTTTCCTGAAGATGAAGAAAATTCAGTTTGAACTGTCACATAAAAATCCCCCTAAACCTTAAATTATCATCAAAATTATTCAAGCAATTTCCAAGAAAACCAAATTCCAGTCATATTTTGCTATGGAGAAGTAACACAGCAATGAACGCTAACTATCCACGAGAAGAGGATATGTCAGATAAGTTTCTCATTTAAAAAAAAAAAAAAAAAATCGCGAAGATGAGGCAAAGTCAAAATAGATTTGGCATCTCAAAAAACACTTAAACCTAAGTTTTTATTAAAATCTTCGTATTCATTTCTTAGTAAACCTAAATTTTGTCATAATTTTCAACCAGCAGCTGATGGGTTAGTAATGAGTGTGAATTTCCCTAAAGATGTCCAATCGATTTAGTTTCATCAAAATCGTTATATGCATTTCCAAGTAAACCCAATTTCTGCTGTTGTTGCAACTGGCTGATAAAGAGCTAACAGTGAATATGAATTTTCTTGAAAATGAGGATAAGCCCAATCGTTTTTCCAACCTAAAAATCCCCTAATCCCAAACTTTCATCAAAATCAATTTTTATTAAAATTACAATCAACTGATTGGAAGAAAATCATATTTTTAATGATTTTTTTTTTTTTTTTTTCCCAACTGAGTGAAAATAATGCCTGGACCGGGAGTCGAACTCCGGATCTTTGATCATCAAAATCGTTAGAGCCATTCCCAAGATATATATAACAAGTTCAGTGACTGACTCGTTTAATATAAGAGAGGGGATATACATTAGCCAGGGCCCGAAATTTCAAAACAGATTACACTCGCCGAAAAAAAAGTTTTACTCGCCACAAAATAAAGTTGTCATTTTTTCTTTCCGAAGATACACATGTAAGGAAAGTATTGCAATCATGTCAAAAATCCAAATTTCAGATTTTGCTGTTTCTATACGTTTTGAGGTCCTTACTTATTTGCTTATTCATTTTTTGGAGCACTGGATTAATTGTTTTAATATTTTACATGTGTGTTTAGAAATTTTACTCTGTAAATTATACAAAAGTGTACTTTCATTATGAAAAAGATTGATTTTTCCAAAAATCTTTAAAATGTTGCAAAATCAAACTGCAAAGACACACATTTTTTAACTTTTTTGATTTTAATAGAAATAATAATAATCTATTGCATAAATTTAAAGTTTTTGATGTGTGAAGAAAAACAGTAATTTTCCACAAAAAAAGAAAAGAAAGAGAAAAAAATATATATATTACTACCTATTTCACCCCAATGATTTTTTTTTTTTTCTTGTTTATATTCAATGGAGTGTGAATATTAGAAGGTTTTGCAGATTACAGAGAGCAGACTGTATTAACAAATCACACAATTATGAATATTTTTTTCCCCATACACTCATGTTTGTGAAAATTGCAACATCATGAAAGAATTGTCATAAATTAATGAAATTTATTCCACGGATTACTGATATCAGAGCTGCTATGACTAAAAATTTCATGACTAAAAATTTAGGAGCAAGAGACTTAAAAAATCGGAGCAACTATTATGATACGAAAATTTTAAATAAGATTTCCATATATAATCTACATTTACACACTCTTAATATAGATTTTTTTTAAATCAATGAGGAGGGGGGGGGGGTTAAAAAAATGCATTATAGAGAAATAATTTTACTTCTTTATAGGATTTTAAGTATAATAAAGCAAGTTTAAAATGAATACTGACATTTATTTTGTAATGGGAGAAAGATTGGGTAACAAATGGCTTCCAAAAAGCATTTAATCGCTAATCATTAGTTGGAAATAAGGGGGGGGGGGGTAAAAATAATTATATTGAATAATTATATTTCTTTATATGATCTAGAATAAAAAAAAAAAAGTAAGTTTAAAATGAATATTAACATTTATGTTCTGGATGGAAAAAGATTGGGAATCAGAAGGCTTCTGTGAAGCGATTGATTCCCAATAGTTATTTTTTTTTTTTTTCTTAATATTAGTAATGAACAATAGTCATGACTTTTTAAAAACCGAAAAAAGTCGATTTAATATCAGAAGCTGGAAGATTAACTAAAAAATTGGAAATCATCCACCAAAAACGAAAAAGTTAGCAGCTATGAATAAAAGTGAAAATAACAAATAAAGAATAAATGTCAAGCTTGAAAATCTGAGTTTTCCGATAATTTTCGGATTAACGGAGCACGTTGATAAAAATCTAAGAAACTGATTAAATTGGAATACTTGGCAGCTATGTGATAGTGGTACAAATAAACAATCAAATGTACAAGACTAAAAAGAATGTCTGAAATCAGTACTTTGTGTGTCCGCCATGCTGAGCAATGAGAGCCTGTACACATTGTGGTATTGAATCATAAAGGTTCTGAATGTAATCCTGGAGAATGGCATTCCAGATGGCTTCGACTTGAATCCATCTTATTGTGTGCCCCCACCAGTTGTATGAGCGAGTTGCCAACCAATGAAATCCCAGACATGCTCGATGGGCGACATATTCGGGGTATAAGCAGGCCATGGAAGAAGCGAAACCTGTTGTACAGTGAAGGCTTGTAGAGTCACAGAAAAACATGTGCACGAGCATTATCCTGCTGAAATACAGCACCCAGAATACATCGAAGAATGAGAAGGACCTCTGGCTCCAAAATTTCCCTTATGTAGCGATCATTGTTGAGGTTGCCTACAATGTGCACTAGATGGGATCGACAATTATACCCAATAGCTCGCCACACCATGATGCTGGATAACACACTGTGGGAGAAGACGTCCCCCCTGTAACATCTGACATGTACTCTTCCATCATTTTACTCCAGACTGTAGCGGGATTCATCAGAAAAAACAATTTGTTGCCAATGGGCACACTACGTGTTGTGTTGCTGAGCCCATTGAAGTCAGAGGAGTCTGTGATTCAGCGAGAGGGAAATCTTGCATAGAGGAACCCTTGCATGCAGTTCATGCTACAGCAAACGGACAAACCGTGAAGCTAGACAACAAAACACCTATAGCCATGCTCCAACGTTGTGCTAATACACGAGAGGATGCTGTACGATCTGTCATAGCCATGCAGATGAGGTCTCTGTCATCTCGTGCTGTTGTTATATTGTGTGCCCCACTGCCAGGTTTTCGGCTTGTTTGATTCTCCTCTGTCCATTTTTTTTCAAACATGTATCACTGTTGTGGCATTACACTGCATGTGGGGTGTGATTTCTTGATACGAAAATCCATCCTCTCGCATACCAATGATGCGGCTTTGTACGAACTCCATTAGTTGTTGGTATGGAATCCTCTGCTTTTGACGGGACATATTGACCACCAATGAAACATTTACTGCAGACAGAGGATGATAAACAGCCTTTACATGCCTTTACAGTCCTTTATATACCTGGAACAAGTGACTAATAAGAAGTTGTTTCTCGTTCCACGCATATGCACGCGCAATCACTTTGCAATGTTAATCATTTGCATGCCTTACCTAACTTTACATTTCCTGTAAGTTTGGTTCAATTTGCAAAATCCCTTCATGGTGTTGCAATTTTCACAAACATGAGTGTATTAACACATTCGCAACCACTGACGTGAATTCATGTCTTTTTAACTTCTATTGCTATTTGCTACTGACATAAATTCACGTCTTTTCAGATTCTGTTCCTGGTTACCGCTGACATGAATTTACACCATTTAAAGAATTTCTATGGACACAATACTTTAGTATTATTAGAAGTTATATAAACTAAATGAGACATTACTATAATTTAGCTTTAGTATTATTTTGATATTTTTAGGGTATTAATTTCTTCGATAGTAATATAGGTTCATTCTAATATTATATGACTAATCATCATTTCAAGCTTCATAAAATTAACATTTCAAAACATTATATCTAATTTTTACCCATGTTTAAACATGAAATGTTTGCAGCAACTGGCTTGAGTTTACTTCAAGATTCCCCAGCAATCAGCTTTAGAAAAGGGAAAAGTATGCCAGTCGTGAAAGTATTAATTTTATTCAGCAACAAATCATAAATAATGAGCAATGATATAGCTACAAACAGTTCTAAATAAACAAGAAATATTTACCAAAGCATAGCTATTGTCACTGGCTAAAATAACTACATCAATAGGTGAGGTATGATTAGCAACACATATTCCACCATTTACAGCTCTGTTTTCTCTAAAAAGAAAAGAAAATACAAATATGTATTTTTATTCCACAATCACTCTTGAATTTAGCAAGAAGTATGAATACTTACTTATTGTGATAAGTTACAATGGCAGAACAAGCACATGCGAACACTCTAAAACAAAGGATGCTGGCATGCCAATATAACCATCTTTTAAACCTAGAAAAAGCATCAATGTAATCAAAATGCCAAAATAAAAAATAATAATACAGTATGATCTCTATTTGAACAAACAGCTTGGGACACACAAAAATGCTCGTTAAATCTCATACTCTCTAAATCAAAATTCAAGCTTGTATAAAAAATTTTACACATAAAAAAATTCATAAATCAGCATATATAGTTACACTCATCACTGACTGACTCAGTCACACTTAAAAAGGCTAAGAGATTTTTTTGGACTCTGTGTTTGAATGCAAGTTGCCACCTAATTTTCATACTTTAGTTAATTTAAAAAAAATCTAATTGTCCGATCAATAAGCTGTTTAATGCAATGGATTAAGAAAAATTGCCCTTTTCATTTGGTAACTTATTTGTAACGAATTTTTGATTAGATTTTTTTAAATTAATTAAAACATGAAAATAGACATAGCTTTAAAAAAGACATTTAAATTTTTAATTGTTGCCATTTTTTTTCAGCATAAAATTAAATATACTTCCACATGAAAAAAAAATATATATATATATATCTATATATATATTTCTTTTGTGCGTGTGTATGTCACTGAACTCCTCCTAAACGGCTGGACTGAGTTTAATGAAATTTTTTGTGTGTCTTCAGGTGGATTCGAGAATGGTTTAGATTTACAAATGAAAGTTGTAACTTAATTAGTTCTTTCTTAATTAATTGTTAACCAACTCTTTCAACAACTTTTCCACCTAGATGGCGTGAGTTGTCGTAAACACGATGTCAGAATTTATTTAATGTTGAAATGAATAATATTATAGTTTTAAAAAATTAAAGAACACGCTTTTATAGAAATGTGAACTAAAAAGTACGAAATATCTGTCTTAGTATTAAAATTCAGGGTAAGAGAAAATCGTGTGAGTGACACACCGTAATATTTACATGCATTTAAATATTTAATTAAAATAACTTGGAATTAACAAAAACCATTTTTAAAAAATCTCCCCTAACGGGGATCGAACGCTGGACCTTTAGATTCGTAGCGCGGCGCCTTACCTCGACGCCGCATTGTTCACGTAGTGAAACTATTTTTTTTTACTATATAAATTTTTTGTTTCCTCCCACAGAAGTTACAAACAAACATACATACATACAGGTGAAGCTAATAAAAGCGTGTTAAAAATGAATTTTTAACCGTATCTTACGAAGTGTTTAAAATATTTTTTCAAAATTAATATTTTTAGAATCGTAACCGTATCTTACGAAGTGTTTAAAATATTTTTTTCAAAGTTAATATTTTAGAATCGTAAACACGATGTCAGAATTTATTTAATGTCGAAATGAAAAATGAATTTTTAACCGTAAGTGTTTAAAATATTTTTTCAACGTTAATATTGTTAAAATGTTAAAATTAGTTAAAATGGTATATTCTTTTAAAAAATTCGTCAATATCCGACGGAGTTATTTTATTTTAAAATGAAAAATGAATTTTTAGGCCATTATTATTTGTGCAGATGGAAAATGTACTAAAAGTTTTCCGAAAAATTTCACGATCACAAATGTTGACGGATATCCAATATATCGTCGAAGAATTCCCGATAATGGCGGACAATCTTATCTATGGCGGTCATCTATGTCAACAACATAGATATTGACATTGCTAACCGATGGGTGGTCCCATATTCGCCTCTGCTGAGCAAAACATTCAATGCTCATATTAATGTTCAGTTCTGCAGTTCAGTGAAGAGCATCAAATACATTTGCAAGTATGTGAATAAAGGCAGTGATATGGCTGTATTTCGAGTTGAAAATACCAATGTGAATGCTCCTCCGGTGAATAACAACGATGAAAGAACACTTTACCAAATTGGCCGGTACGTGAGCTCCAATGAAGCTGTTTGGCGTATCTTTGGTTTCCCAATTCATGAACGGGATCCAGCAGTTCTTCATTTAGCCGTCCATCTTGAAAATGGCCAGCGCGTATATTTCACGAGCGAGACAGCGATTGATCGTGCTATAAATCCACCAAAAACTACACTCACCGAATTTTTTGAATTGTGAAATCGTGCGGATGCTTTTGGTGCTTTTGCAAGAACATTACTCTATTCAGAAGTACCACGCTATTTCACATGGGCTCCAACAAAAAAATGGATGCCCCGCAAGCAAGGCACGCCGATTGATGAATGTCCCGATTTATTCAAATCAAACACCTTGGAACGAGTATTTACGGTCAATCCAAGGCAGACTGAGTGCTTTTATCTTCGACTGTTATTGGTGTCATCGGCCCTTTGCCATTTCAAGATTTACGTAAAGTGAATGGACAACAGTATCCAACGTATAAAGATGCATGCCTTGCACTCGGCTTGCTGGAAGACGACAACCAGTGGGAGTGTATGCTTGCTGAAGTAGGACTGAACTGTACAGCAAAACAAATTCGTCTACTATTCGCTATAGTGTTGACTACATGTTTCTCGGCCCGAGCAGAAACATTATGGGATAATCACAAAGATTCAATGACTAATGATATATTGCATCAACATCGTTCGCGGTGCAACGATCTAACGATAGTATTCAGTGACGCTATGTACAATGAAGCATTGATTACTATTGAAGATCTTTGCATTATCATTGCCAACTTACCACTCAGTCATTTCGGTATGCATTCAACAAATCGAAATGCATCTGATTTAATAAGCACTGAATTGAATCGTGAACTACAGTACAATACTGTAGAAATGGCAGCGATTGTTGCTCGCAATGTCCCACTAATGAATGAAGAACAAAGAACCATTTACGACCGCATCATGCTCGCAGTTTTGGCAGGACAGGGTGGATTTTTTTTTTTTTTTTGGTGCACCAGGTGGAACTGGCAAAACATTCCTTATTTCGCTAATTCTCGCCAAAATACGATCAAATAATGGCATCGCATTGGCTGTTGCATCATCTGGCATTGCGGCAACTTTATTGGATGGATGCAGAACAGCTCATTCATTATTTAAACTGCCACTAAATATTCAAAATAACCCAGACGCAGTGTGCAACATAAAAAAACAATCGTCCATGGCCACAGTGCTGAAATAGTGTAAAATTCTTATCTGGGATGAATGCACTATGGAACACAAACATTCGATTGAGGCGTCGAACAGGACATTGAAAGATATAAAAAACAACGACAAACTATTTGGCGGCACTCTGTTACTCTTTTCAGGTGATTTCAGACAAGCACTTCCCGTTATTCCGCGTTCAACATACGCTGATGAGATCAACGCGTGCTTAAAATCATCGTCATTGTGGCTTAATGTTGAAAAAGTACAACTGAAAGTAAATTTGTGCGTTCAAAAGCTTCAAGATCCATCCGCTGAAACATTTTCAAAACAATTGTTAGATATCGGCGATGAAAAAGTTACTACAGATGAAACTGCATGCATAAAATTACCGACCGATTTCTGCACAATCATTGATTCTCAAGATGCTCTTATTGACCAGATATTTCCCGATGTACACAGACGATACACAAATCATGAGTGGCTGGCAGAAAGAGCAATTTTAGCAGCAAAAAATGTGGAAGTCAACGAATTGAATCTCAAGATACAACATTTGTTACCAGGAGACTTGGTGTCATACAAATCTAATTATACAGTTTGCGATGCCACCAAAGCTGTAAATTATCCAACAAAGTTTTTAAACTCATTGGATTTACCAGGCATGCCACCGCATATTTTACAACTGAAGGTTGGATCTCCGGTTATTTTGCTTCGTAATTTGAACCCACCACGGTTGTGCAACGGCACGCGATTAGTCAAAAAAATTAATGAAAAATGTTATCGAAGCCATCATTTTAAATGACAAATTCCGAGGTGAAACTATATTACTACTGCGAATTCCTATTATACCCACAGATGTGCCAATTCAATTTAAACGCCCTCAATTTCCAATTAGATTGGCATTTGCAATGACTATCAATAAGTCTCAGGGCCAAACGATGTCTGTCTGGGGCTTAGATTTGAGCACATCATGTTTTTCACACGGACAATTATACGTGGCTCTCGAGTAGGCAAACCATCCAGTTTGTTTGTATTGGCGAAAGATGGGATAACAAAAAATATTGTACACTCTGTTGCATTAAGGGAATGATATTGTTTTTTAGTAATATTGTTATAAGTAGCGATATGTATATAATTTTAAAGAATCAATTTTAATAAATTAAAAAAATAAATGATTGGTGTTTTGTTATTTTTATATTCTTTCACCGTTCACAGCGCTCCATACATCTTCCACTTATATACCACATCCTAACAAACTTACAATAAGTTAGTTATTTTTTTCTAGCAAAATATTCTCCAGAAATAATTTATATGACAAAACAACGTTTGTCGGGTCAGCTAGTATATATATATAATTATTTACGTTTATATGATGTTGTGATGATCTAAAAAATGACGTCTATAAAATAAAAATAATTTTAAATGTAACGAAGAGATAAATAAAGCGCAAAAATTTTGTATGGGCTTGCTAGCAAATGAATTATTTAAGTGAGAAACAAATAAAATGATCATTTTGCAACGGGCGCCTTAGTCTCCCTACAACTAACTAGTTGTTTGATAATCTTTAAATGAAAAAATATCTAACCAAAATTGATTTTTTGACTTAAGACTTGAGTGCATTAAATTTTTTACATTGCTTTAAATAAACTGTTTCACATTTTGCAATGATGCTGTAGCACAAAAATATATCGATGTTTTAAATATATCATAAAATACCGATTATAAGCCACCCTTTTTTCAAATACAAAAACAGTAAAAAGTAAGGAGGGGCTTATAATCAGGATTATCAGAAATTTATTTTAAAAAAAGTTTTGGTGGTGCTGTCTATCACCAGAGAATGAAACTAATATTTATTATCTAATCCAGAATTGAATTAACTTACATAAATAAATCTTAAATTATTAATTCAAAATTATTTTATTATTAACTTAAGTTGATAATTTTAATTAATTTTTTCATATGGTTAATGCGAAAGACGAATTAAAAAAAAAAAAAAGACTGATTTTGGTAAAGGCAAGGTGAATTTTGAAGGTTATCAATCTTGAACGGTATTAGTCCTAAACTTAACCAGCGGCGAATCTATTAAAAGGCTCCTGAGGTTAAGCCTGCCCAAAAAATATTAAAAAATTGCATATTTTTTGCTAATATCGTTCAGCATATTAGAGTAAATATTACTAAGAATGCTAAATTTTCACAGGTATTTTTGTGCATTTTCTTCTTTTAATCCGTTCAATTTTCTCTTCGTGCTTGAGAGAGGCTTTAGAGAAAAGGACGCCCAAAGTAGCTTTTTTCTTCAGTTTCGGATTCGGAACTTTAGGGTTGGGAGATAAAATGACGCATGCACATTGGCAATTATTCTGACGATCCGAGACTAGCCTCTTCAGAGAAAACAATAAAAACATACAGTGATTTATCAGGCAGCTGAATGCTGAGGGTAACTTCTCACAGAATGTTTTGCTTTTCAATGCATAACTACAGTCTCCAAGTGTATTTATTTTTCAATTAATGTCAAATTGAATCACTTTTATTATATTTATTTTAAATATAATTTTCATTTATTTTGAAATTATTTACTGCAGTGGAAAAAAAATATATTTGCAAAAGTTTATATAGTAAGATTTTTACATTAACTTACATACTTCTATAAAAAGCTTTCGTGCGACATATATAACAAGCATTCTTAAATGAAAAGATATCCCCATAACATTAAAATTTACTGATCACTTTAAAACAATACTGAAATGTATTTATTATTAATTATATTAATAAATATTAAAGATTTTAGTATTTGTATTGCAGCAAAAGGGAATAAATGAGATGAAAGACATTATAGTATATGTTCCTTTTTTCCCTAACATCTGTAAAGCCGGATAATTGGATAGACAATAAAATTTTCTATATATAATAATATACCTATTAAATTTTATTTAAGGCTCTTTATCCGTGAGCAGCAAGGTCATTCAAACCGCATGTTAACTTATGGGGAACATGATTCCTATTACAGGGTTGCCAACTTTTCAAAAACAGTTTGAGGAGTATTCAGAGAAATTTTGAGGAGCATTTTGGCTACTTTGAGGAGCAATTTTTAAAATACATTAAAAAAAAGAAAGAAAGAAAGAAAGAAACCACTAACAAACATAAATTAACAACAATAATATGAAATTAAGAAATATTTATTGATAATCAAATATATTTAGCAAAACAGTGAAGAGAGATAAGAATGGGAAATGCGATTAAGTCTGAATATAAGCTTAAAACCCCAAAAGTAATTTGTTTTTTGCATAATGGCATATTTTCCATACATAAATAAAGACAATATATGAAAGTAGATTATTCAGTTACATAAAAAAAAAAAAAAGAAAGCACGAAGGGGAAAAAAAAAATTAAATTTCCAACAATTTTCATGAATGTCAAAATAATTATTATACTATCACATAAAAATCTAAAAACGAAATCTCCGATATTCATATAAATGTGTAAATGATCTCATCTCTGAGTCAACTCCCTCTAATCTGCATAGCTTGGGACCATATGTTTTGTAAACTTTAGAATTTTGCAGATTATTGGTCATAATTTGTTTACTTATTTCCCCCCCCCCCCCAGATACAAATGAAGATATAATAATAAATCATTAATGCTTTAAGTGAATGATAAAATAAATGCATAATTATTTCAAATAAATCTTAAATAAAGCGTTGTCAATCGGCCTTAAAGTTCAGTAGCTTTGAATCCATTATTTTTATCGATAAATAATTAAAATAAACAATTTTTTTAAAGACCTATTAAGCATTAAGATAACTGAAACATTGATATAGTTTAAATGAAAATCAAAACACCACATAATCATAGCATTCGGTTTCTTTCTTTCCCCCTTTCAGCTTGTGGTTTTAATTAAACACTCTCTTAGCTAATGTAAACAAATACTTGTTCCCGTTCTGAGTCAGCAATATTTCGATTACGCAATGCCTAGCACTAGAATGTTTTCTTTCTTTCTTTTTTTTTCTTTACTATTTATTTATGAGTATTGTACGGTGAAGCGTGTGGTTCTTCATAAAAAAAGAAAGAAAAAAGAAAAACAGTTTTTTTTTTTTTTTTTTTTTTCGGTGTCGGCCACTATTCAGTTTTATGTATTTAATAAAAAATATTTAGTTAGGTGGTCAAGACTGAATTTGCGGAGCATAAACATTACTTTGCGGAATTGCGGAGTTTTTAAATTTTTTCGGAGAAACTCCGCAGAAATCTGAGCAGTTGGCAACCCTGCTATTATCATTAATTATACAATGCATATTTTTAATTTCCGTTTTTGCATTCAGAAAATTCCTGACTGTTAAATTTTTAATATTTTATTTTAAAGCTGTAAAATGCAAAATTTCACTTTATTTTTTTTCTTTTTAAACCTAAAAAGTAAATAAAAAGAACTAAAAAGAAAAATAAATTGAAAAACGCAACATAATTTAACAATCATGAATTTCCTGATATAGGTTAACATGGGATTTGGATGACAGTTGATGCTCACTGATAGATGTTTACTGCCCTAAAATTAAAGTTTAAAGTTCTCCATTCAATATTAACATGCATGTGAATAATCATTTAAGCAATAAAAAAGATCTTTTCTTTTGATAAACATTAATACAATAAAGATCCAAATTACTCATTATCTTTTGGATTTGGTATTTTATTGTTTTATAAATATTTAAACATAATTTAAAAGTATTCAAAATTTTATTTAATATTTTTTAATAGCTATATATGCTTTTGAATGCATTATTATGAACATTTTTTGGTCTGCTTTTCAAACTACTAGCTCATAACTGAAATCCATTTTGTGTGTTGCTGCTTTGTTTTACAGCACTTATGCCTACTTTGTTTGCCTGACGAAAGGTCGTGTTTTATTTTGACCTGAAACAATTGTTTTGAGTTATTTGGCATTCCATAGTGTTTATTCAAAGCTTTTTACAGATTACTTTTCAACGCCAATCCTCTAGTGTATCTTATTTTTATTACTACAGTTAATTTCCTTCGTTTTCATACTTGCTGTTACAAATGTAAATATGTGCTGATTTCCTGCCAGCATTAATTTCCGCATTATAAATCGAATTAAGTTCCTTGGATATTTTTCTTTAGTGTAGTATAAATACAGTCGGCAACACATATGTTTTAAATACAGTAAAACCTGGTTTATACATTTACATAGAAACTGACGCAGTATTTTAGAAAGGTTGAAAAATTATGAAAAAGAATTTTTCTTTGTGTCCCTATAAAAAATTCTAAGTGTTAGATTTACAAAAATTTATACAGTTCATGCCCACAGTGATCTATAACATGCACATAAAATTAAAGTTTAATCGGCATTTAGACATTATCACATTTTAAGTAATATCAGCATTTAGACATTATCACATTTTAAGTAATATCAGCCCACAGACCACAATGCTAAAGAATTTTTCTTTGTGCCCTTTAAAAAATTATTTATATACCAAAATTTATACAATTTGTGTGTTGGTGATCTATAACAAGTATATATACATTTTCAGTTCATTCAAATAAAGCATTTAGACGCTCTCACACTTTAAATAATTTAAGCCTATAGGCCATAACTGTAAAAAAATTTTCTTTGTGTCTCTGTTTAAAAAAAAAAAAAAAATAGTATGTTGTGGCCACTACATTACTTTCTTCTATATTTTCCTACACAAATTCACTCAGTAAAAATAATTTATTAAAATTATTATTTAAAAAAATTATCTTCCATGATAATGCAGACGATTTCCATATTAGAGAAATAGTATAACACTAAATATCCAAAAAAAAAAGTCAATTTTATTCTCAATATTACATAATTATTATTTTTTTTTTGTTTTGTTTTTGTTAAAAATGAAAAAAAAATTAAGTTTATTTTAAATTATCGTAGATTGATGGTTCAACCATTCGTTTTAAAGGTATTGGCAAGCTCTTTTGAAAGATATCCATTATGAAAATTTACTTCCCTCCTAGGGGGGGGGGAGGGGAGGAGAGGCTCCTACATACATGAAAAATTTTTCCCAGTTGACTATCTGTATTACAAATAATTCTTTTAAATTTCATAATGAATTATTAAAAAATAATTCTCTTTATGCACATTTATACAAAATTTTGTCCTATACCACCATGTTAAAAATTTAGAAAAAGTGGGACGGCAACACAAGCTGTTGGACAATATTTACCAAAAGTTCATAGGCCCTAATTTATATCAATGTGTAACTACATACAAATTTGTATGAAATTCTGTGCAGTAGTACCTGAGATACAGTCGCCACAAAATTTTGTCAGACATTTTCTAAAAATGATCAAATTGTGTTCTACAGCTCTCAAAACGTGTAAATCCATCCAAAATTCCGTGGTCGAAAATTTTTACGAATCCAATACTTTCTTCTATTGAATATAGAAGAAAGTAAAAATTGTAAATGCTAGATTTGCCAACATTTATACTGTTCCTGCAATGGTGAACTATAACATGTGTATAATTTTTCAGTTCAGTAGCATTTACACGCTACTGCACTTTAAATAATTTGAGCACATAAGCCCCAATGGAAAATAATTTTCCTTTGTGTCCCTGTAAAACATCTATAAGTGCTAGATTCACCAAAATCTACACAGATCGTGCTACATTGACCTGTAACACACGTACTAACTTCCAGCTCATTCGAACAAAGCGTTTAGACGCTGTCATGTTCACTCACACACTAAAAGCTTTTTTTTTTCTTTTTTCATTTCATAATTCTTATTTTTTTTAGCCTACCAATGAATTTTTTCTTAGCTTCGCCACTGAACTTAATACTGTTCTGATTTAAGGAATTATTAAAAATTACAATGAAATATAGCAAAGACCAAACATTTAGTGAGTTGCTGCATGCGCATTAATTAATAGTCAATGTAGAATTATTAAGAGAATGTTTTTTATTTCATGAAAAACTAAATATTTTTGTGAAATTTTTATTTTTGGAAAGTGTTGAAAATGGAATATATTCAAAAAGAAGAATTTAAAATATATTTGTACGAAAAATATTACCTTCCCTCTGGAATGCAGCCAACAACAGCAGTACATAAGAGTAACCAACAAACACCAAAAAATGTAATGAAACACCTGACAAAGAAATAAATGTACTATTTTAAATTTTGTAAAATTAAATAGAAACACGATAAGGAAACACAAAACTTAAACAGTGTTAATACTCAGATGTTAAAAAATAATAATTTTACTTTTTTTTTTTAAGACAGGATGAGTTAATAATAAATACATTATTTATAGTTGCTATACTTTTCAGAAAATTAGAAACTGTATAAATCTATGTTACAGTCCCTTACAGTAACACAAGATTTTACATATTCTCATAATATTTTATTTTAATTGAACTAAAAAAACACTGGAGTGAGAAGGAGAAATTTAATTTTTCCATGACATTTCCTCTGAGATTTGGAACTGAAATCCTAATTCCTTGAGTATTCCAAGTTTTTTCTAAGGTATATGCAAGGGCATAGGAAAAGAAGGATTTCAGCCCCTCCCCTCCTCCCCCTCCAATTACAAAATTTCCTTTTAATGCCAAATGAAACACTCACCTATTTAAAACCAATTTTTAAGTCTTATAAATGTTCATAATTAGTGATACTTTGTAATTAATACTAATAATTAGTGAATATTAATTAACATTTAATTATTAACGGAATTTCTTGAGAATAACTTAGAGCCATTTTTAAAATGAAATTTTTTGAGGCCCTTCCATGATTTTTGAATTGCTATGCTCCTTTGTGTTTAAACCCTGCTTAAAAACACAAACCATAAAAATTGTTAAAATTTAACTCATGCATACACTACATAAAGATATTTAGTCTTACCTTAAAGGAAATAAAATGCAATATCTTAAGAAGAATCCAAGACCCCAAATGCAAGTTAACCGAACACTATAAAGAAAATTGTTTATAAATGAGTCAATGGAGAAGATAGTTTAAAAAAAAAAAAAAAAAAAAAAGCTTTAATGATTTTTATTGCAAGTGTTTCACTCACCTAATAAATTGGTAATTTTTATTAGTTCTTGTCAAGAGATTCCAAGCAGGAAGTTCTAAAAATCAAATTGAATATGAAAGAATTCAATGTAGTTCAAATCATTTAAAAATAGATATTTACATATTATAACATAAATTATAATTAGGGATAATATAACCACAAAGTAAAATTCGATGACATACATTTTTTCTACCCACAAAAGCAAAACACCTGGAATTTACTGTGAATAGGTAAAAAGAGCTATTTAAGAAAATAGAGAGAAAGGACCAATTTTCAAATGCATCTGTTTAACACAAGATAATGTGTTTATTTCAGACTGCTAATAACACAAACTTTCAAATTTTTACATATGATTAAAATATATTACAAATAATTAAAAAATAAATAAATAAAAAAAGATATAAAAATAGAATATTTGACATCACTATTTGGAAAAGTTATTTTAATCGGAGCAATTAGAAAAATCTGTTAAAACAAGTTTTCATTTAAGATGGCCATTCTGAAAATTTGACAGCAAACTTGGCACTATGTAAATAAGCACAGTAGTGTGTGTGTGCAGAGCCTCCTTAAGTAGATGCCTAGCGAGTCGCTCGAAAACTTGGCAACAGTACAAGAAGAACATAGCCAGTAGATGGCGCTTGATACCGTACGTAAAGTTATGTTTATTTCCCGCCCCGCGAGTGCGATGCAATTGAGTTTCAATTGAGTTCTGGTTTGTGTTTTATTAATTTAACAAATGTGAGAGGTTTTTTTTTTTTTTTTTTTTTTTATAATATGGTGTATTGCGTCGTTCCATTTTGTAAATCAGACAGTAGCCGTGAAAATATATGTTTCCACGAAATACCAAGCAATGCAATTCAGCGTAAAAAATTGCTTCCAAATATTTCCAGACAAGGTATGTAAACTGCATAAATAATTAATGCAAAATTACCAACCCTCCGGATTTTTGAATATCAATAATATTTTTCACAAAAAACATTATTTTTCTTTATTATCGTAAATTGTGTGATTAAGACGAAGATAAATTTAAAAGAAATTATGATATAAAATTTCGAAGGGTTGACACCTCTCTGTTAGTAAGTTAGATTTAACAAATAAAATAGTTATGCTTATTACAAAATGAAATAAAATTTTTATTTATTGATGTAGGAATACAGAAAAATAACTTGTTCTTAGTTACTTTGAAGTCACTCTATATTGGAGTATTTTGTAGTTTTATTCATAAAATGAATAAAACTATAAAATACTCCAATATAGGAACAAGATTGATTTATATTTTTTTAATACCACTGTTTTTTAAAGACTTGTGTAAATGCGTATAAAAATTTGATTATTTCAGTTAAATCGAAACAAAAGTGTTGGGAATCTTGAAAAGAAAAAATAGAAAATTTTTATTTCTACTTTTGTTCTTTTTAAAAATATTAAGTTTTAAGATTCAAAACATTACTTTTATTAACCTTTTACCACAGAAATGGAATATGGAATTAAAAATTCATGTAAAAATTAAATATCATGAGTACTGATTTGAAAAATTATCAGAAAAATGAAAAATATCCCCACATCCATACACTCACATGTATACACACACACACATATACTGGCTAAATATAAATCAGGGGAAAACTCGATATCGAATTTTTGGACCGAACACAATACTTTCATTACCTACGGTAGTAGGGTAATGGAAGTAAAAATATTTCAAGGATGTTATTAATTTGTCCTTAAATTTGCCAATCTTTATCAAATTTTTCAAATTGAAACCTAATGAGTTTTAAAATACAATTGTGAATTTCCTGCATTTGTTTGTTTTTAAGTTATTCTGATAATAAATATGCATATAAATCAATCGCTAAAAACTAAAAAAAAAAAAAAAGTTTTTTGTATTCAGGGAACCTCAAAACGTGACTTTTTTCAAAAACCTGAGTTGAAAATAGAACTTCAAAAAAAAAAAAAAAATACTTTGTTTACATTATAGGTTCGAAAAATTAATTTTCGTTCTTTAACAGTATTCGTCGACATAAAAAAAGTGTAGCAAAGCACACATTCTACAGAAAAGAACGTTTAGCTTAATTTTGGATAGCCCTGTATGTTTTCAATAAACTATGTGCACATCAGATTGTGCATTTAAATTTAGTCTTATATAAAAAACACCTAACACAAAAACTTGGTGCGAGAGAAAACTTATACTCAAGAAATCCTTAATTTAAAAAATTTAAATCTTAATGGTTATTTATTTATTTTTTGTGACGGACTAGACAGCAGATTGTTTTCTTCTCCAATTTTTATTGCTGAATGTTAACTTATCTCGTTAACGTGCTGGTCTATTTTTCTTATAAATAATATAAAATTTTCGATTTAAGAAAAATAATTCACATCTAATAAGGTAAAAATGTAACGTAAAGGACATGACCAAAAAAAAAAAAAAAAAAAAAAAGACATGATTTTAATAATTTATCATTATAAATTATTCATTCTGAACTGAAACTCATTTAAAGTTCAGAGATTTTAATTTATATAAACGAAACTTTCATCTGATATCTAAATTTAAAAAAATTTTGAAATTTTTATTGAATAAATATATAAAAAATAATTTAATCGCGTGATAGATATGCCATGTTTTTGCTTATTTAATTTTAAATTTCGTTTTTTAATTAATAGTATATTAAAAAAAAAAAGGTGTTATTTATTTGATACGTTGTAATTCAATTAGTTGAAAAGCTAAAATAGGTCTTGCCAACTTTCGAAGAAATTTAAACCCTATAATTTTTAAAATATAAGTATTTGAATATTTTATTGAAAATATTTACGATAAAGCACTTTCACATCATTTTTTCAAATTAAAAGAAAAAAAAATACAATTTTAGACTTTAAATTGAAATTAATAGCTAGATTTTTAGATGAAAAATATAACTTGTCTATGAAACAGCAGAAAATTGTTGCTCTGCGTAGGTGCTGTCACCTAGCGTTAGTTTTGTTTTTTAAATGTTGCCTAATTTAACATTGAGATTCGCCGCGCGTGGAAGGCATCTACTTAAGGAGGCTCTGGTGTGTGTATGTGTATGTATGTATGTATCTGTATATATATATATATATATATATATATATATATATATATATATATATATATATATATATATATATATATATATAATAAAGATGATCTATTAAGCATAGTAGAAGCCAGGCAACAGATACAAGATCACTGAAATACCAATGACCAATAAGTTAAAAAAAAAAAAATAATAATAATAATAATAATCAGTGGATGAAATACACTAATGTAAAGAAACCAGATCTATTAATTAACAGCCTGCAAGACAAACGAATCAATAAAGTAAAACAACAAATCTTAACTTAAAACCATAAACTTATCAAAATTAATGAAAAAACAACATAAGAAACACAAGGTAGGAAGAAGGAGGCAGGCGGCAAGACTTGTGACTTGCCTGTGGGGTTACACTAGTTTTATGCCGGCAACACTCCCCCAGCCTGCCACAACCAGAACAGGAACCATATGGATTTAAAAATGCAAATTTCAAAGCAGATGAACAACAATGAAACCACGAAGCCACAATGAAATTCACCGATTGATCACACTGTGTTTAACAGTATAATTAGAACATTAAATATAGTTGACAACTCAAAAAGGAAAAAACTGAAATTTTAATGGAAAATGAAAGATTGCATAGTAATACAAAGCAAATGCAACAAGCCTTCTACTTTTTTTTTTTTTTTTTTTTTTTAATTTAATTTCACAAACCCACCCAACCATCCAGCCTTACAACACCACCCCACCTCCGTAATCAAACATCTTCCCACCCAACCGCCACCTTTTTTATTGTCTTTTATTATTTTATAATTTTTTTGTTGATATACACAAAAGTGTACACAGCTTTTTTTTTTTTTTTTTTTTTTTTTTTTTTTTTTGTACTGACAGAGACATGGTTAAGGATATAAAATAGAAAATAAAGTTTTTAGGAAAACCCATTTTAGCAGTGGCTGTGATCAGTTTATTAATATTCTTGTTTTTAAACTTTGCAGAGCATAAATTATTAATACGAAATAAATGGTTAATGATGATGTTTCTAAATACCGAAAGATGCAGACATGAATTAAAATGTGTAAATAAGTTTACATTAAAACAAAAATCTTGCCGTTTGTCATAGATATCTGTGTAAAGTTTATTACCATCGATGATTATTTTGAGATCTAAAAAGTTAATAGATTGATTAGTCAGAGTATTTTGAGTTAGCTTTAAATTAGGTGGATAATTGAAGGAAAAGCCATTTTGTGAGTTCTTGTTGAGATAAAATACAATAATATCATCGATGTAACGATAAAATCGAACATCATCATTGCAAATTTGCTTTTCATAATAATAAAGATAGAGATCTGCCAAAATACTGGAGCTACAACCTCCTTGTGGAATGCCTAATTGTTGCAAATAGATATTGTTGTTGTGGAAGATATAATTATTATGGATAACAAAGTTAAGAAGTGTTTTAAATTTTTCTTCTTTAAAATTGTAAGGAAGATTAATTTGAGCTTTATATTCTTGAAAAAGACTGTAAATGATATTACTAAGATCTGATAACTCAATATTATTGAAAAGATCTTGAAAGTCAAAAGTCATAATATTGTCTATTGAATCGAGCGATTTGATGTATTGAATTAATTGAAAGCTATTTTTAAGACAGTGTAAATTATCAACTTTGCAAGTACATTTGTAAATTTGTTTTAGAATATCCAGTAGAGCTTTATTAGCATTGTTGTTATAAGTGTTACACCCAACAGTGACAATATATATATATATATATATATCAGTGGCGTATTCTCTGTGTATGCTAGGCATGCGCCGCATACCCGCTAAAAACTGTCTAAACTTCAAACATATTTTGATTAAAGAAAGAAAGAAAGGATAGTAATTTAACAGCTAATTTTATTAATCACTCGCTACCATCTATCCATTAGCCGTCATTTAATTTTCGAAAACTATTCTGAAAGAAAATGCCCTCTGTTACATAAGATAATTCTTGGAAAACATCGTTTCCTGACCGGTTACTCCATAAGGCATGCTACTTTTCTAAAGCATACCCTTGGATAGGGAGTTTTTGTAGTGTGAGGAAATATTCATTGCACTAATTTTCCCACACAAGGGGATTTCCGCTCATAAAGGATCCAAGTTATGCTATTCATCGAGAGCATGTCCTGCAGTTTTCCCTTACTGCTAAAGTATTAGGGATTTTCATTTTCTTATCTTCCGAAAAAGTCAGTGAGAACTAGTTTTTCCATTTTGTCCATCTAATCAAAGACAAGAATGACTGAATAGATTGACGATGTTGTCAGTTCAAAAATATTATTGATAAAGTAAAATTAATTTAATGCTTTATTTTACAATGATGTAATAAAAAAAATAAAAATAAAAAAACTTTTAACAAAGAGAAAAAACTGAATTTATTTATAAATGATCATTCAACAATAAAATGAAATTTGCATAAATTTCTGAAAAAATATCTCTGTTATTTTATGAGACAGGAAAGTTACTGCTTTCTTTCTTTCTTTCTTTCTTTTTTTTAACCTAAACAACTCATACCAAACGAAAACTTCCGAAAGAAATAAAATTATGATCAAAATTTTACTTATGTTGTCTCTCTACATGAGTAAAGAGAATTAATTGTCTGTCTCTCCCTGTGTGTCTGCGTGCACTCTGGACAGTTTCACAAATAAAAATTTAGATACCAGTATTTTAATATAGTATTTTTTTTTAACAGGTAAAATGAATATCAACGATTCATGAAGTGAAAATTTTCAATATAAAAATAGTGGTATCAAAATTTCCTTTTGTAAGAACTTGCTCTGAAGCTAAGGCCTTTGATTACAGAGCTACAAAATGTGACAAAGGTATAGCTTGCAAGCTATGGATACTGCAAATGCGCACTTCATCGAGATTTTTTCTTTTTTTTTTTTTTTTTCTTTTTTTTAATTTTGAATAAGAATATCTCCTCCCCCCGCCCCCATCTCCTCAAATTTTTCCTTTTCCTAAATTTTATTCAAATTGCCAGGTTTTTATTTTTAATCGTCTCCATTCCTTAGCAATGGTTACTAGCTTATTACAGTTACTACATAGCAACGCTTTGTCTGGTGATGCGTTTTAAAAAGCGAAGCTATCGACAGATTTTTATTTTAATTGAACAAAATAAGATATTTTATTTCAATAACTGGCTCTTCAAAACCATTTTTTATTTGGAAAATTAAAAATTTCTTTGAAAGGGAAAAACGTTTATCATTTTTTAATTTTTTTTTTCTTCTTTTCTTTTGGTATCAAATGTCAATATAATAAAAATAATTAAACTTATTACATTTTTAACTTTATTAAAATGTTCAACAATTAAGTTCATGTATAAGAACTATTTGTGGTCCGAGTTAAAGCGCTATCACAAGCAGTGGGGACCCAGATCCGACATTGGAAGAAAGTCACTGCCATATTTTGCGTGACTTTAATGAATTTATATATATATGTATTATAAAGTGATGTATAAAAAATTAGTGATTCAATTTCTTTGAAAATTTATTTTTATGTAGTAACCAGTGAAGCATGCAAAGCCTACTGGTTCTTCAATAAATTATAATAAGTGGCATTTAAATAATTGCTGTCAAGATAAATTCGATAAAATACCTGTGTAAAATTATATTTATGGTTTGAAGAAATTGGAAATTTACGTACTTAAATTATAAGAAATGATAACGAATTTAGAAGTAGTGCTCTTTCCACAGTTGGCTTCAGAGCATGCCCAGTTTCAAATATCACGCTACGCCACTGATATATATATATATATATATATATATATATATATAATAATGATGATCTATTAAGCATAGTAGAAGCCAAGCAACAGATACAAGATCACTGAAACACCAATGACCAATAAGATTAAAAAAGTTTTTATCAGTGGATGAAATAAATTAATGTAAAGAAACCAGATTTATTAATATATATATAATAATGATGATCTATTAAGCATAGGAGAAGCCAAGCAACAGATACAAGATCACTGAAACACCAATGACCAATAAGATTAAAAATGGATGAAATACACTAATTTAAAGAAACCAGATTTATCAATTAACAGCCTGCAAAACAAACGAATCAAATAGTGTCTTGAAAGCCAAGGGAAATAATAAACAAACCAGCAGGCAGCTGTTTCGGTGGCATTTAATGCATCATCATCATAAAATAAACTAAATGAAAGTGTTCCTATATAAGAAAACAACAAGATTTTATGAATATTTAATCACCAATATAATTAGGCAAAATGTGGGGGATTATACAGTAGGAAATTCAAAAAATTTTAGTCATGGAAAATGTTGGAAAAAAAAAAAATCAAGAGGGGTGCAGTGAAATCACAATTAACAACATTTTAAAAGGTTCTTAAGTAAAAGGCTTCAAAAGAAATAGAGTTCAAGTGTAGAATTGGGTCTGCAAATTATTTTAGTTGTATCAACTTCAAAATTAAGTTTTTTCGCCCAGCATATGCTTAGAAATGGACGATCTGTTGATTTTTTGTTTACACACTTAACTGATGATATGTTCTTTTAAACAGAATTTAAGACTGTGTTTAGTTGACCAATATATGATAAACCACATATAAACTACTTCCTGCCAATGTGGTTTATCATGTATTGATCAAACAAACAGTCAAATTTCGTTTATCAGTTATTTTTTTGAAATTTGACTGTTTAGTTTGATCAATACATGATAAACCACATTGGCAGGAAGTAGTATAAATGCAGTTTATCATATATTAGTCAACTAAAAGCAGTCTTAAATTCTGTTTAAAAGAACATATCAGTTATGTCTGGAAACAAGAAACCAACAAATCGGTATCTTCAAAGCAATGCTGTGCGTTAAAACAATTTGAAATTTGATACATTTTTCTTTCTTGATGATGTAAAAATGAACAGGATATATATATATATATATATAAAAAAAAAGTTACCTTCGGCTGCAAAACGTGAAGTAACTTCATCCTCAATGACAGCCTATATACAGAAAAATTTTATTAATTTGATTATTAATAAATTACCATTCTATTAAAAAATTTTCAGAAATAATGTACACTTAAGAGGCCTCTCCACTTATCGTCCCCAGAAGCCAGAGACAATGTTATTCTATGGAGAATTTCACCCCATAACTTATTAACTAATATATATTTTTAAATTCCGTTTTCACATTCAGAAACTTCACAACTATTAAACAAATTATCGCTTCCTAAAAATTACTTTTTAAAATTTTTAATATTTTATTTTGAGGTTGTAAAATGCAAATTTTCACAATGTGAAATTTTTCATTTTTGATCTTAAAAATGAAATCTTAAAAAAAAAAAAAAAAAAAATCAATTTTTAGAAAGTGATAAATTGTTTAATAGTTGTGAATTTTCGGAAAGTGAAAACGGAATTTAAAAATATATATTAGTTAATGATTTATAATGGGGCAAAATTTCCCATAGAATAACATTGGCTTCAGCTTTCGGAGACGATGGGTAGAGAGTCCCCTTAAGAAACAATACAAATTAAACGTATTTACTAGAAATAAAGTGTAGTAAATCACAGTAAAACATTTACTTCAACTCCTGCTCTAAGGAATTCAAATATGTCTTCAAGATGAAATTCTTTTTGATCAGCTGGAGATTCAGTGGGTTGCAGTAAGTAATTTCCCTCAGGATGAGGTTCAGGTACCAACTTTACTTCTCGACTTATTACTAAAAGAAATAGATAAATAATATAAGCTTCAATTCAAATTAGGGCGATAAGAGCATACTTTTTTTTAATCTTTAAAATTTTCACATTTACAAAAAAAAAAAAAAAAAAAAAAAAAAGTGAATAAAACATTAAACAGTAATAAAATACAGTTATCTTTCTGTTTAAAGACACTCTACTTAATAATGATCTCTATTAAAAAACAATACTTCACAGTTCCAATTTCCTTGATGTAAAAAAATTCTTATTTAAAGAATGCATTTTGTTTAACACTTTCCCCCCCCCCCCCTCCGTACTTAATATTTTTCCATGATTTGTCCATGTAGTCTCTAAAATGGAAGATGATTCAATAATTTTTTTTCAAAAACTCGAAGAGAGAATAATAAAAATAAGACCACAGATAAAACTAGTTCACATAGGTGGACTCTGCTCAGTTCCCCATCATATTTATGTTCTCATAAATTTCTAGTGCAAACATATTATAATCATGTTAAAAAAAATGAATTTGACCAAACACTTGACGCAGTGACAGAAGGAAATCTCCACCTAAGAGGCTAACTACTGTTCACTTCGATGTATTTATCTTATTCTAATCTATTAATTTATTTTATTAGGATCAATTTCGTAGTTTAGTTTTCATGCTACTATTTCCAATGCAATAATCCTCAAAATTCATATTTATATGAAAAATTTACAATTTCGCTATATTGATAAAATCATAAATTATGAATAATTTACGAAATTTTCCTATTAGAATAATTTGTATTCAATCATGTTCAAACAAATATCATAAATGTAATTTGTCTAATGTATTTATGATCCTCAATGGAAGTTTATGCTCAATTTTGCCTTATTCTGCCATTTTAAGTAAATCGTAAATTCCAAATAACTTACAAATTTTTTAAATTGGAAAAATCATATTCATGACAATATCTTAAATAATATTTCGAAAGTGGTCTGACATCTTTACGATGAAAATATCCCTCAAGATTGACGTTTATGTGAAATTTTGCTCTATTCTGTCATGTTAAGAGATTTGTAAATTTCCAACAACTTACGAAATTTTTATATTGGAAAATTCATAGTCATAAATATTCATGCCAGTGTCCTAAATAATGTTTCAAAAGTAGTCTGACATCTTTACGGTGAAAATCTCTCAAAATTGACATTTATGGGAAATTTTGTCCTATACTGCCATGTTAAGAAATTCGTAAATTTCCAATAACTTGCAAAATTTTCAAAGTAGCATATTTATAGTTACTGATGTTCATTCTGGCATCAAAACTGATATTTTAAAACTGGTCTGACATTTTTACAGTAAAAAGTTTCCATTTAATGCACGTTTAATTGAATTTTTGTCCTATTCTCCCATGTTAAGAAAATCATAAATTTCTAATAACTTACGAAGTTTTTTAATTCAAATGTTGCAAATGAATAGGGTTCTTGCCAGTATCGAAAGTAATATTTTAAAAACTGATCTGACCTCTCTGCGATCATTTGTTCGAGAGATATCGTGTAAATAGACTAACTAACTAACGAACTAACACATTAACAGACACCCTACTGACAGACACCATACAAATTTTGTCATTTTCGGATTCCACACCTGAAAACGTATAAAAAAGTTAAAAAACCGAGGTCGAAATTTTTCACGATTACCTAAGTTCCTCATACCTATAGTATGATGGGGAACTAATAATAGACATTTTCAATTTTTTATTCAATCACTTTTTTTTTTCATTCATCAACCTTGAAAATTCATTTCAGATAAATTGACTGATTTCAGATAAAATCAACCTTTCACTCCAATTTATCTGAAATCACTTTTTTTTTTTTTCCCTCTTTAGTACAGATATCCTTATGTTACTTTCAGTATATTTTTGTGACTAAATCATCAACCCTTTACCAGCCCAATTTAATTTCATTTTTCTAGATAGTGTAGCCAAATTTAAGGACTTTTTTTTATTCAAGATGCACCACTAATGTTTAACTGCCAAATCATTTCGAAAGTTATTTGCCCATTATGTATACCAAATTTCACTCCTCAAAATAATCTTATACTATCAAGCGAGCAAGATTTGTGTGTATATATATATTTCACTGTTCTCGAAATCTGTCCAACGAAGGCTGTATTGATTTATGGTGTAGTGTAAGTAAACTACTTATTATAAATAGAAAACATGAAATTAACTTCCGTTTTTCTCAGGAAAATATTTAATTATTTAAGAAATAAACACGAATTTTAGCAGTGATGTCATCACTTTGCTTGCATTGCTTTAAAATTAGGCATTTAAATTTTTAACTGTTGCCAAAAAATTTTACAAGTTAATTTATTTTAATGTAAAATTAAATATGCTTTCATGCGAAAAATAAAAAAATTGTTAAATATTAAATTTGCTCATGCATATGAAAAAATGACTTTTTATAACTTTAAAATAAAATAATAATAGTTTAGCATGTTTTTTCCGAATTTTGTTTCATAACCTTTAATATACTTTAATTTTAGATTTTTTTTTTTTTTTTTAAATAGCATGTTTTTGGCACGTGTTCGCAATATTTTAAGAGTGGACTGTATCATTATAATAAGAACTATTCTTTGGAACTATTACTTGACAAAACATTTAATTTACACTTACTATTTTACATATTTACAAATACGAGATGACTTATTAGTCATATTTCAAACTATGTTGCCACCATAGTCAACTCAAACAGTAAAAGGTGAACCATATCACCTAACAAAGATGATCAAAGGAGTATATGTTACCATTACGACGAAAAACAATACACTGCTACTAAAAGCGGGAAGACAAGGTAAACAAGAGATGTGTGCCAAGGTTGGCGCATTATAGCCAATACCACAGTGAGCAGCAACAGCACTGATGAATCGTGCTTGGTAAGAAAGCTAATTGAGCATTATATTAAAGAGCTTTACTTATTCATAATCCTGGGTAATTTTTTTTTATTTTGATGCTGAATTAGATCAGACGTTTTTCACCAAGAACGGCAAGAACTCTACTTTCGTGACAGCCACTTTATGCCAAGTAGCGCATCAAAAATATAAATAAATTATAAAATATTTAAGAAAAAAAGAAAGAAAAACAATAATCGCATAAATTATGTATTTTTGTCTAAAATGGCAACAAAAGTTCAAAAGTCACCAAGGGGAGCTATATTAAGGCTATATCATGATCAGATTTACATATTTATCTAATTTTCTATATACCAACTACTATTAACTAACCATGAAGTATATGTAACCACAAAAATTCAATTGTCTCATGCGACAGTCATAGCTGATCATAGCATATTGCATTATATTTGGAGTGAAATTACTGTCATTTTACAGTTGATCGAATAAATCAAATGAATATAGGAAATAATGTGAAAGTAATTATGTACACTACGTATAGTGTTGTTCATATGTAACTGGGATTCAAATATAAAAGGAATAAGTCACTTTTTTCCAGTATAGGATCCATTATCCAGAAAGCTTGGGACCTGGGATATTCTGGATAAGGGGTTTTTCCATAATTCGAAACACTTTATTATAGGTATAAAAATGGTACAAAATGATTTCATAAATAGCGGTGATAAACATGAATGATAACACTTTACCTATATATTTGTTCATTTAATAAATTATTTCCACAAAATAAAAAACATTCTTAATTAGAATTTTAAACTATAAATGATAATAATGAATGAAAAATAAACATATATATATAATTTAATTTTGGACCTGAGAGTAAAATACTTTCATTTGGATTTAGCAAATGAAATGATATATTAATGATTTGCTATTATATTTTTTTGCTTATAATGTTTCTCTGATACTAATTGTTCATAAATGTTTCAAATATTTTTAACACATAATACTAAATATTTTATGAAATGAATTCTAAAAATAATGAGAATTAATAAAAACTATTTAAAATTTTTGTAACAATTGGGACTTCATGCATGTGATCTGAGTTCAAGGATAAAATTCATCTGCTATTGGGCACTTTAAGAAGTATGTGTTATTAATGTACTATTAAAAAATACCATAAAAATTCATTTTTTAACCTAAATTTGCAAAATTTTCAGTAATTATTTGAACAATTTTGTGCTCACCATATTTCCCCAGAATAACACCATAGCATTAAAGAAAGTAGGTTGTAAAACTAAAATTCTGACTGCTGCTATTGTATAACTTTAATTCTTAAATTTTACGAAAATTAAAAATTTTGGTAGTTGGCATTTTGCATTCTGGTTTTCAGAGTATTCTGGATAATGGATCCTATACTGTATATATTTAAAAAACAGAAAAAAAGGAGTTTACTTTAAATATAGTGGCCAGCGAAGCGGGCAAAGCCTGCTAGTTGATGATAATTCAGTAAAAGAGTCCCTAAATTTGGCGACGCAGTTTAGAGCACTTTAGAGTTTTGGGCCAGCAAAGGATTAATACATTCTTTTTAAGGACACTTTCTACTTTAAGCTCTCCATTAGTGAATGTCAAGGTCATACAAACCCCATAATAACCAATGAGGAAACACTCCATTATTATTCATTCTATAGTACAAATTTTTCAATTCCGAAAATTTATGACTTAATCAGATCTTGTTTTTCAAAAATTAACTATTTAAAATTATAATATTTTATTTTGAAGCTGAAAAATATTAATTTCACTTAAGTAAAACTTTATATTTTAAGATTTCAAAAATAAATATATATATATATATATAATACATTTTTTGATAAACAGAAGCTGATTTGATGATCATGAATTTTTTGAATGTGAAAAGAAAACAGAATGTAAAAAATGTTTATTATGGAATGAATAATAATGGGTCAAACTTCCCATAAGTTAATAGGGGTTTGAATGACCTTAATGCTGCCTTAGAAAGAGCTTTAAGGACAATTTTTCATAGTTCCTCGAAGTCGAAAACAATTAAAACAAGCCAATTATATTACACATTAATTTTAAAATTTGAATAACGCAACAATAAAATCAATTTACAAATTAGGCGAACACAAATTAACCAACATTAAAAAAGAGAGAGAGAGAGATTTATTTTATATATAGATTTTGCTATACATAATTCAAATAAATCTTTCCCTTAATAACAATAAATTATTTGAATTGAAAAGGTCAAAACAGAAAAAAAAAAAATAATAATAATAATACCTGAGTTTAAACAACCATTTGGAATACCATGCTCATCTTCAATCTCTTCTTCTGATGATGGCTCTTTTCTTTCTGCTTTTTCAATCTTTTTTTGGCAAAACTGAAAAAATGAAGTAATAATGATTTATTAAAATCTTTATATCTTAAAATTCATTTTACAAAATACTAATCTCATATGATCAAGATATTTTTTGAATAGAAATCTGATACTACCTTACGAGAGTGCAAGATTAAACAGTTCATGTGCAATTATTCTGAAAATCCCCCCACCCCCCACTGCCTTTGTGGTAGATTACTTACAGTGAGCAATTAAATTAGAAAATTTTTCTAATTTTCTAAGGAAATACAAAAAAAAAAAAAAAAAAAAAAAAAAAAAAAAACTTGAATTTTAGTCATTCAAAGAATATTTATAATCTCATCTTTCCAGTAATGATTGTGACAAACCACAAATTAAAGAAAAACAAAAACTAGTTGGCATAGGTGGACTCTGCTCATTTCTCCATCATAATGTATGTTCTCATAAATTTCTAGTACAGAACATTTTATATTCATGTTAAGAGAAATGAATTTGCCGAAATGCTTGACACAGTGACAGAACGAAATCCCCGCCTAATAGGCAACCTATTGTTCAGTTCGATATATTTACCTTATTCTAATCCATTAATTTATTTTATTAGGGTCAATTTCGTAGTTTAGTTTTTATGCTACTATTTCCAATGCAGTAATCTCCAAAATGCATATTTATATGAAATATCGCCCAATTTTGCTATGTTGACAAAATCTTATATTTCGAATAACTTACGAAATTTTCCTTTTAGAATATTTGCAGTCAATCATGTTCAAACAAGTATCATAAATGTTATTTTGAAGTTGTTTGATATATTTATGATCTTCAAAATGGATGTTTATGCTCAATTTTGCTCTATTCTGCCATGTTCAGTAAATCGTAAATTCCAAATAACTTATGAAATTTTTAAATTAAAAATTCATACTCAGGGATGTTCATGCCAGTACCTTAAATGATATTTTAAAAGTGTTCTGACATCTTTACGATGAAAATATTTCTCAAAGTGGACGTTTATGCGAAATTTTGCCCTATTCCACCATATTAAGTAAATCGTAAATTCTCAGTGACTTACGAAAATTTTAAATTGAAAAATTCATATTCAAGGATGTTTATACCAGCATCTTATATAATATTTTAAAAGTCATCTGACAACTTTATGATGAAAATATCCCTCAAAAGGAACATTTATGCAAAATTTTGCTGTATTCTGCCATGTTAAGGAATTCATAAATTACGAATAATTTGCAAAATTTTCAAAGTAGCATGTTTCTAGTTAATGATATTTATCCCAGCATCAAAACTAATATTTAAAAGGTGTTCTTGCATCTTTATGATAAAAATATTTATTTTCATACATGTTTAAGTGAAATTTTGTCCTATTCTCCCAAGTTAAGAAAATTATAAATTTTGAATAACTTCTGAAGTTTTTAATTAGAATGTTGCAAATAAATTGGGTTCTTGCCAATGTCATCAACCGTGAATATTTATTTAAATCAAATTGGAATTCAATTTGATTTAAATAAATATTCACGGTTGATGAATTCATGAATAAAAATTTCTAAATTGAAATTTCGTGGTCTATGGAGTTGTGCTACGATTATTATTGTCTCACCTGATATATCTGCGTTTGCAGACTCGGTGACTTTGCCAACGTATATTATGTGAGAAGTGCCTAGCTGGTTGTCAGCCAGGGTAGCTCAGTGGTAGAGCATCCGTGCGTTAAGCAGAGGTGCCCGAGTTCGATTCCAGGCTCTGGTATTTTTCACATAGTTGGTAATAAATAAAAATATCAACCTTTACACTCCAATTTGTTTTAAATAAATATTCACGGTTGATGAATTCATGAATAAAAATTTCTAAATTGAAATTTCGTGGTCTATGGAGTTGTGCTACCATTATTATTGTCTCACCTGATATATCTGCGTTTGCAGACTCGGTGACTTTGCCAACGTATATTATGTGAGAAGTGCCTAGCTGGTTGTCAGACAGGGTAGCTCAGTGGTAGAGCATCCGTGCGTTAAGCAGAGGTGCCCGAGTTCGATTCCAGGCTCTGGTATTTTTCACATAGTTGGTAATAAATAAAAATATCAACCTTTACACTCCAATTTGTTTTAAATAAATATTCACGGTTGATGAATTCATGAATAAAAATTTCTAAATTGAAATTTCGTGGTCTATGGAGTTGTGCTACCATTATTATTGTCTCACCTGATATATCTGCGTTTGCAGACTCGGTGACCAGGGTAGCTCAGTGGTAGAGCATCCGTGCGTTAAGCGGAGGTGCCCGGGTTCGATTCCCGGCTCTGGTATTTTTTACATAGTTGGTAATAAATAAAAATATCAACCTTTACACTTCAATTTGATTTAAATATAACCCTGATTTTTTAAAGTGCGGGTTTGTGTTTTCAGGTTCTGAAGAAGAGCATATGCCTCAGTGTGTGATATGTTTTGAAACGCTATCCAACGAATGCCTGAAACTCAAAACTTCAAAGACATCTATCAACTAAACATCCTGTGTGAATGTGTAGGAAAGTTTTTGGATTTCTTTCAAACAAAGAAAAGAAATTTTTCTATGTTTAAATCCACCATGAAAAAATCTTCAAAACAGAACAAACTAAGCACCAGAGTTTCTTATGAGTTATCTTTGTTAATCGCAAAGAAGGGTTCAGTTCACACTGTGGGAGAAGAACTTATTGTACTCGCAACAAAAATAATAAGTAATGCTTTGTTTCATGAAAAATGTACAAAAAAAAAAAGAAATTCCGTTATCAAGTACACCCGTGAAAAGAAGAATTGGTGAAATGTCGGAAAATGTAAAAGAAGCTGTCATTACTTTTTTGAAACAAAGGGAATATTTTTCGCTGCAACTTGATGAGAGTACAGACGTTGCTGGCCAGACTAATTTATTAACTTTTGGTCGTTTTGAGTTGAATGTCAATACTGAAGAAGAAATGTTGTTTTTCAGTCTTTGTCGACAAAATCAACTGGCGAAGAGATTTTCAAATCTGTTGACAGTTTTATAAAAGTAAATGAAGTAGATTGGTCAAAGTGTGCAGGTTTGACAACTGATGGGGCACATGCTTATGTCTGGAATTCACACTGGTTTAGTCACTAGAATTATATCAGTTGTTCTCTTGGTTCAACGGACACATTGTAGCATACATATAGAGGCTCTGGCAGTTAAAGATATGGACGAGTGTTAAAAAAAACGCTTGACGATGCAGTAAAAATCGTGAACTTTATTAAAGCAAGGAAAAACTCCACATTGTTTGGTGTTTAGTGTGATGAAATGGGCAGTGAACACAAACAATTTCTACTTCTCTGTGAAGTTTTGTGGCTATCAAGAAGTAAAGTGTTGACAAAATTGTTCGAACTCCGCGACGAACTTGCGATTTTCCTTAAGGAAGGAGATTGTGATGGAAAACTTGCAAGCTCCTACTTAGACTGTTTGACCAATGAAAACTGGTTGAAACTGTTGGCGTACCTGGTAGATATTTTCGGTTCCCTTAACATTCTTAACTTAACTCTGCAGGGCAAGGATGACCATAAGTTTTTTGTGCCAGACAAAGTAGAAGCAGTGATAACGAAACTTCAACGATGGGCTCAAAAAGTGGAACAAGATTCCTTTAACGCATTTCCAGTCCTACATGATTTTCTTGAAACCAACGAATTTAAAAATGATAAAACAACATCTACAATCATAAAAGAATACTTAGAATCTTTGGCCTCTAACCTCAGTTAATTTAAAATTATTTATTTTCTTAATTTTATAATATTTTATTAATAAGCTAAATTAAAAACATTAATTTTCTTAAAATAGTAACTTTTTTTAAAACAGTAAATTTTTCAAACAGTACGATTTTTAAAACTAATAACAATCGATTTCAGTTACTCTGATACTGTGATTATACATTTTATTATTCAATCATGTGAATGAGAAATCTACTAACTTTAGTAATAATTAAGACTTTTCATATTTCTTAGGAACTTTTCCCCTAAAATTGAAGATGCAATCCAATGAATCAGAAATCCCTTTGAAGAAAATTACCTAAGAAAATTGAAATTATCTGCAAGTGTGGAAGACTCGTTAATTGAACTATCATGTGACCAGACTCTAAAATCACTTTTTAAAACACCACCATTGGTCCCGTTCTGGATAAAAGTTCGGCAAGACTATCCAGCTATTGAAGAAATTGCACTGAGACACTTGATGGGCTTTTCAACAACCTATGTATGTGAACGAGCTTTTTCAACTTTAGTTATTTTTTGAAAAATAAATATGGGAATAAATTTAATGTTGAGAGTGATTTGAGGCTAAAACTATCCAGTTTCAATCCAGATATTGACTCTCTTGTGGAGGACAAACAGCGTCATAAATCTCATTAAGATTATTTTTTTTTTTTCTTTTTTACTTTGATCACTTGTTTTTGAAATTTAGTTCAGAGGTGACAGCTAAGTGAATACAATAATTTTTTTTTTTTTTTTTTTTTTAATATTTTTAATTCTTCTTGTACAGTATCTTTTATTAATTACTGACATATATTATATATATATTCGTCACACATGGTGTCTATTTGCCATTATATTTTGTACTTGTATATTAAGTAGTCAGTGGGCCTCAAAGTCTTTTTTACAAAATTTGTGGGCCGCACAACTAAAAAGGTTGGGAACCGCTGGTCTAACAAACTAACAAACACCCTATAGACGGACTGCATACCTATTTTGATATTTTTGGATTCCTCACATTCGAAAACGTAAAAAAGTAAAAAAAAAACCCGAGGTTGAAAATTTTCACGATTACTTAAGTTCCCCATACTACATATGATGGAGAACTAAAAAAAAAAAAAAAAAATCAGGAACATAGCATACAGTGTGGAGTTCTTTATATGATAAGAATGCCAGAAATGAATTGGCAAAACCATTTTGTATTTTTACAAATGAAGACCCACAAAGTCAGAAATGTAAATTACATTTTAAAAGGGATTAATATCTAAACTAGTATGTTGTGGCCACCACAAGACTTTCTTCTATATTTTCCTATATACATATTCAATCAGTAACAATATTAAAAAAAAAATTACGTTTTTTTTTCTAAGTTTTTTTTTGTTAAAAGTAATACATATTCAATCAGTAACAATATTTAAAAAAAAAATAAAAAAATTACTTTTTTTTTTTTTTTTTTTCTTAGTAAAAAAAAAAAAAAAAATCGATAACTTTGTTTTAAATTATCACAGATTTATAGTTCAACCATTCGTTTTAAAGGTATTGACGAGATCTTTCGAAAGATACCCATCTTGAAAATTTACCCCCGCCGGGGGGGGTGTACTTTCCCCCCCCCCTCCAGGGGGAGAAACGATGCCCCCACATGCACAGAAATTTTTTCCCAGTTAACTATTACTATTATCAATAACTCACATTAATTTTACAATCACAAGTTAAAAATAACTCATTATGTACATTTATACGAAATTTCGTCCTATACTTCTATGTTAAAAATTTAGAAAAAATGCGATCACAGCGCCACCTGTTGCGCTATTGATCCCCAAATGTAATTAGTACCAGTTTATGTCGGGGACCAACTAAATGCTAAGTTTAAATTTCGTTAAAAAAAAAAAAAAAATCGATAACTTTGTTTTAAATTATCACAGATTTATAGTTCAACCATTCGTTTTAAAGGTATTGACGATATCTTTCGAAAGATACCCATCTTGAAAATTTAACCCCCCCTGGGGGGGTACTTCCCCCCAAGCGGGGGAAGCGATGCCCCCACATGCACAAAATTTTTTTCCTAGTTAACTACTACTATTATCAATAATTCATATTAATTTTACAATCACGAGTTTAAAATAACGCTCATTATGTACATTTATACGAAATTTTGTCCTGCCATGTTAAAAGTTTACATAAAATGCGATCACAGCGCCATCTGCTGGGCGATTGATCCCAAAATCTAATCAGCACCATGCTCTGTCAGGTTCCAACTATATACCACGTTTAGTTGAATTTCACTCATTGGTTCGTGAGATACGGTGAAAAATACGAAATTTTGTCCTATATTGCCATGTTAAAAGTTTACATAAAATGCGATCACAGCGCCATCTGCTGGGCGATTGATCCACAAATCTAATCAGCACCATGCTCTGTCAGGTTCCAACTATATACCACGTTTGGTTGAATTTCACTCATTGGTTCGTGAGATACGGTGAAAAATACGAAATTTTGTCCTATATTGCCATGTTAAAAGTTTACATAAAATGCGATCACAGCGCCACCTGCTGGGCGATTGATCCCCAAATCTAATCAGCACAATGCCCCGCCAGGGTCCAACTATATACCAAGTTTGGTTGAATTTCATTCATTGGTTCGTGAGATACGCTGAAAACAAGAAACCACAGACAGACAGACATTTTTTAAAAACTATTAATTCGTGTTCAGAACATCCAAAACGTGTAGATCCGTCAAAAAACGGAGGTCGAAAATTTTCGCGAATCCAATACTTTCTCTATATTACATATAGAAGAAAGTAAAACAGTTTTTATGTAATACAATTATAGCCTTAAAATAAAATAATTTTAACTATATGCTGTTATGATGCCCCAGAATTTTATTAAATCGTATTTTCAAAAAAAAAAAAAAAAAAAAAATTATTTAGAATTTACAGTGAAGTGACTAACAGTTTCAGAGATTTATGAATTTTCTCTAAATAACTTTCTTGTTCTCCTCAAAAATAACACATGTAAGCTTGTGTGAAAACATAATAAGACGGAAGTTTTCAATCACGTTCTCTTTTCTAGAGTTAAAATATGCTTTTTATAAAATATGGGATACATAGAATGTTTTACATAAAAAATGTCATTTTCCAGTGAGCATGTCTTTAACTAAAGATTAATCTAAAAGTGAAGTAAAAAATGACATGTGATAGATCTGACTTAAAAATTACTAAATATTACCATTTAAGGGGACTTGGCATCACCGAAGGTTTCATGTAAAATCGTGCATTTCTGTTTAAGTAATATTTATAAATTCAACTATATTAAAAATATATATTTGTTCAATAAAACATATATTTAGGCAATAATTTTTATAGTTTGATATATTTTTTACAAAATTTAAATTCTGAAATTTCATTTTATCAGTCTGCACTTTTTCATTAATTCGTGATCTTCAAAATGCTAAAACTTCAACAGAGTTTAATCTACTTAAAAGAATTAAGCATGAATTCTGCAATATCATATATATATTGCATAGAAATGCACTTTAAATCCCCCCCCCCCCAAAAAAAAAAAAAAAATAATAATAATAATAATTAATAAATTTAAAAAATCTATCCCTTATTCCTTTAAGTAGGTTTCATAACACATCCAAAGAGAAATATCAAGTCTTTTCTTAAATATCTATAGAACTTCAAGCATTTTGAAGATCATGAATTCATGAAAACATACAAACTAAGAAAACTCAGTTTTAAGATTCAAAAATATGTAAAAGACAAATCAAAAACCATAACCAATTGTTGCTTGAATGTATATTTTATTGAACAAATCTAATACAGTTCAATTTATAAACACTAAATGGAAATGTGAGCTTTTATATGAAATCTTCAGTAGTGCCAAGTCCCCTTAAATTTCAAAAACTGGAGTACTACGATTTGTTTTTCTTTTTTATTGGTTAAAGATATCCGTATGGGTGAATAATAATCTTGTCGATAATAGTTCTAATCTGTTTCATTAAGGGCGTAATGGCGTGAATGGGTATTACTTTTCGTTAAGGTGCGCGTATCATTTATCGCTGCTTCTGAAAAAGTTGCCAAAAATTTTCTGGAATGCCACAGATGAAAGGTTATCAATATTTTTCTTTTTTTCCTATCAAGGAAAAAAAAAAAAAAAGACCTGACAGCCAGTTACAATGGACCTAATTTTCACTTCGTGATTTTTGCCCCCCCCCCCCCCCTAAGCACGGCTCTAATAACGATAAAGAATTTTTCGTTGTCTCTGTAAAAATCTATCAGAGCTATATCCACCAAAATCTACACAATTCATGCGATGGTGACCTATAACATGCGTATAAATTTTCAAGTCAATCGAATAAGGCGTTTAGACGCTATCGCACTTCAAAAAAAATTTGAGCCCATAGGCCATAATGATAAAGAATATTTCTTTTGGTCCCTGTAAAAAAGACTAAGTACTAGATTCACCATCAACAGAGTTCATGCTATGGTAACCTCCCAGTAGCAGAAATTTTTCTGTCAATCTGCGACAACTAATTACGCATTAGAAAATAATCTGCAGCATAATTTCAGTGAGTTACGGGGGAAAAAAGTTACCGTATTTAGTAAGCATACTTTTATCACAAGTTTGCATTTATCTAAAATCTAATGTTATTAATCTGTTAGATATGTCAAAGCATCATTGTTATAGAATTTTAATTACACATAACTAGGTAAAGAGTTGTCATTTGCATTTATCTTCCATATTGTATAAGAACTAGTATTTTGTTTATGATTTTGTTCATACTAACTTTAGTAAAATACTTGTAGGCGACTCTACTCTAAACATTGAAATTAATGCAACTTTCTAAAATCTTCTGGTTCCTGTGTAACCAGATGGAGGGACATTAAGATTAAGACGTATAAACTTTATTTTATCAACAATTACAATTTGTTCATCATTACCATCTGTACATCTTAATTGCATTTTGCTCACCTTCTCAATATCCGAGCCCCAACTTTCACAGAAAACTTGTGATACTGGAATTGAAACTGCGTATTTAACCCAGTAGGTGCCAAAGCTCTCGCTGCGGAAACATTTTATGAGGAAATTTTTTTTCTCTACAATATTTTTTCTTTACAATAAGATAAATATATATTTTTAATTTTTTACATTGAACGTTAAAGTGCCTAGCTTCACTGGTAATTTTTTCAAAATGTTTGTAATGCAAATTGTATTATTATTATTTTAATTATTAAAACAAAATCGTCTGCTTCTACTGCATAAGAAAAGAAAATTGCTAAAAATAACTTATTATTCAAGTGCAGAGATTTAAAACGTTGGATATAAATTAAAAAATTTATTTCTTAAATTATAACAAACAGGGATCAAGAAAATTAATTTAAAAGGGTTATGCAGTTTATCAATGTCTATTCTACCTCCATTATGCACCAAGTCTCCCATTTTGGAACTATATCATACCTTCTAACAAAATATATATATATATAATTATTTAAACTACATATGATTAGGGATGCATTTTGTAACAGAAAACGTACGAAAATGCAAAATTTTTCAGTGAGATTCATATTGCGGCGTTCAATGGGTTAAGTAACTTAATAAGTACAGGTATTTTCTTTGATAGCTCAATAAAAGATTTTCCAAATAAAACCTGTGATCCTTTCAGATCCAATTTCTTCTTATATAGTGCTAGAGATCCATTTATAAAAATACTGGTATTTGAACAAAAATGTGCCAAGATCATCAAATTTTTAAATTGATACAAAATGTCAAAGAAGCAATAACAAAAATTATATGAGTAGTGAGTGATATTGAACAATTCTACCTCTAAATAGGTTCTGCAATTTAATGAAGCAAATTTAAACAGAATCTTGACAGTTATGCTGCATATAGAGAAAGAATGGGAATCTCAACAATTCTGCAGGGAGTTTCATTACTGATTGGTAGCAAATAGTAAAGGGGGAGGGGGATTCCAAAAAACTATATGAATAGGAGATATTGAACAATTATATTTCTTTATAGGCTTCAGAATCTAATAAAGTACATTTAAAATGAATATTAACATTTATGCTCTGGATGGAAAATGATTGGAAATCACAATGCTTCTATGGAGCGTTTGATTGCCGATCGTTAGTGTGTGTGTGTGTGTGTGGTGGGGGGGGGGGGGGGGGGGTTAAAGCAAATATAAGAGTGAGAGATAGTAAACAATTCTGCTTTTTTTATAGGTTTTGGAATCTAAGTAAAAAATTTTAAAAAGAACATTGAGATTCATGTTGCAGATAGAGAAAGATTTGAAACTGCAAGAATTCCACGAGCCGTTTGATTGCCAATCGTTAGGTGGGGGGAGGTCACAAAAAATTGCATGAGGGAGAGATATTGGATAATTTTACTTCTTTATAGCTTCTAGAATATAATAAAGCATGTTTCAAATGAATATTGACATTTATGCTGTGGATAGAGAAAGCTTAAAAATTACAACATTTTTGTTCAACGTTCAATCACCAATTGTCAGCTGAGGAGGAGGGGGGGGGGGTAAAACAAATATAAGTGAGATATTGAACAATTCTACTTCTTTAAATGATCTAGAATCTAATTAAGTTTAAAACAAATATTACTGACATTTATGTTGCTGATGGGGGAAAAAAAATGGAAATTTCAAGGATTCTGTGATCTGTTTGATAGTCGATCGTTAACTGAGAGTAGGGGGGGGGGGTCACAAAAAAATTACATGAGTGAGAAATATTGAACAGTTCTACCTCTTTATAGGTTCTAGAATTTAATAAAGCATGTTTAAAATGAATATTGACATTTATGTTGTGGATGGAAAAAGATTGACAATCGGTGTCTTTCCACTGTCAAAATCAGGAGATTTGGAATTCTCACATAATGCTGATTTGAAAATAATCTGCAGACTGGAAAAAAATCTGCGACGTACGTCGCGCGTCTCGCATTTTCTGCTATGGGGGGTAACCTATAACATACGTACCAATTTTCAGCTCATTCGAACAAAGCGTTTAGGCGCTATCATGTTCACTCACACATACATACCTACATCATCATAAAAGTAGTAAAAACGAACTCCTCAAAACATATAGAAACACCAAAATATCAAAGTAACATGATTACAATACTTTCGTTACATATGCATGTTCTGAAAGTAAATAAAAGAAAAATCAATATTTTTTTGTTATATCATTTATTTTATAAATAAATAAAAATGATTGAAATCGCCCAAAACTTGGCTTTGGGTCACCGATGTTTTCGGTAACATCTTTGTTTCTCACGCATATCTCGGTACCGTGCCCTTATTGTCTCCGATCCGCCGCCGCAATTATTTGGATGTTTATCGGATGATAGTTTTGAAACAATATCGACGGAAACAAAATAGCACTTTTATATTTAAATCGCAATTACTACACATGAACAATACTAAATGCACTATACATTGCATTTACTGTCACGTTATTTCCTATATTTTTGAAGTGAAAACTTCTTTAGGCGCGTTGAGCACTTTTGGGTGAACAAAAATCTTTGAACTCCCGTCATCGTGAGCTAACGCTTTCCATTTGAAGTGAAAACTTTTGGGTGAACAAAAATCATTGAATTCGCGTCATCGTCAGCAAACGCTTTCCATCCTTGTATGATACAAATAATGTATCATACAATTAACTTGCTAATGTGAAGTGTTAATAATTATATACTGTATATTGTATTAAAATCTGGTGCGGCTCTACACGACTTCTCTCATTTCCGAGCACTGTCTCGTCTCTATTGCAGTTAGACCTCACAAAACCGTGAGAAAGCCCAAAGCTGCCATTTTTCTCAGGTTTTTACAATCTGGTGCGGCTCTACACGACTTCTCTCATCTCCGGACACTGTCTTTATTGCAGTTAGCGCATTAAATAAAATTGTAATATAATTTTTGTAGTAGTAGTTTATATTAATGAATAAAAAAACACTTCATTTTAAAAGTATTTCCTACACAAAATATTTCCTGACGATTCAAGAAATACACACGTAAATGTTCACGTTTTCACTTCTGTCGGCACTCCCGAAGTGCAACTGTTTATATATATATATATATATATATATATATATATATATATATATATATATATATAATTAATAATTTATGCCGTCGACCATGAAATGCCAAATATAGTATTACAATATGTTATGAGGGCTATTTAAACCGTATAAGACTTTTTTTTTTTTTTTTGAGGTTATATAATTTTTATTGCAGATATTTTGATTTATTTATTCAAATCTTAATTTGAATAATCAATATGCTAATATAAAGTAAACTTTCATATTCTTTTCTTAAATATATATATATATATATATATATATATATATATATATATATATAAAATTTACACGTAAATGATAAAACTGACATTAAATCTTATCAGTATGAATAAAATTTTTAAAATTATGCCAATTTTGTCGTGTGCAAAAGCAAATTTAGCTTTTGATAAATTTGTACCATTCACGTGTAAATATATTTAAGTTAAAAAAAAAAAAAAAAAAAAAAAAATGAACGTTTTATCTTTTTTGGCATAAAAATAATCAAAAATCAAGATTAGAGTTACACTAGGAGAGGTCAAAGCAGACTACCATTCAAAACTCTGTGGCTTTGAGGTAAACCGTTTGCCTACAAAGCGACCGATACAAACTAAATATTATATGTAGCGATAATAATGTTGAATAAAAATTAGAATAAATTAGAAATATATTCTAAGTTTTTAATATATTTTCTAAACAATCATCTGTTTAATTTTTTATCGTACCAGGCTTTAAAAACAATCGTCAAAAGTTTATTAAAGTATGCATTTGTATTTATTATTTTATTTATTTTGGCATATGTCAATGTATTTTGGATCGAGAAATTTCATTATCAATTTGTTTATGGTCGCTGTTTTTACTATGGAAATAGCTTTTTAAGGGAAACTGAAAATGGCATTTAAGTCAATTTTTTCTCTATATAATAATAAATTTTTCTTGAACTTTGAGAAGAAGAAACACCTCGTTTAGAGAAAATGGTAATTTAGTCGAAAAGTTAGATACTTCCTCCCCCGACCCCTACCATAGGGGAAAAAAAAAAAAAAAAAAAAAAAACCATAAAAAAGAAAAGAAAAAAAGAAGAGTTAAGACCCCCCCCTTTTTTTTTTTTTTTTAACATTTCATAAAGGAAACACTTATTTTATCCTTTCATCCCCCCCCCCCCCACGCATCAATATTTCCGGAACAAAATTCTTGGTCCTATTTCCGATCTAAATTGTATTCATGGCTCTTACGTTACGACCAGACTGAATTTTCCTGCTTGGCGAATTGCCCTCGTTAGATAACGCGACGATGACATTTTGTACTATTCTATTCTAAGATTGATGATGACAATTTCTTATCATCTTTACTCAGATATCATTTATGTAATATCGAATCAGATTTACCGGATATTTTTAAATTGTAATACTGTGTGCGCGCACACACACACACAAACACACACACAAGAACATAAGAAATGGGTAAGGAAAAACTGTCCCTTTCCTTTTAAAGATCATTAAAGGGGATAATGGATATTATAACGCTCTTTTGTATTTTAACACTTTAAAATTAAGAAAAGTTATCTTTTTATGTGTTAAAATACAACAAAAAACGTTAAAATTACGATAAAACTATTTATTTTTATTTATTAGTACGACACAAAATTAAAAATTTTTTTTTTTTTTTTTTTTTTTAATGCCCAGGCCGGGTGGTTTTTTTGGGGGGGTTTAATTGGGTTTTAATTTTTTTTTTTCTTTTTTAAGTTTAATCGGGTTTTTACGTAAGTCCAGAATAACACTAATAGGTTGAATTTTAGGTTTATTTCAAAAGAGAGTAGTTCTATACTAAAAGAAAACTTACAAAATAATGGTAATTAATCATAATTAATTAAAAATTAAGTGACCTTCACATTTTTAAAGTTTGTGTTAGTCTAAACTGAGGGGTAAAAGTTGGTTGGTTGTAGGGTTTGAGGCCGATAGACTACGTTAGAGTCCTAACCCTACAGGTAGAATGCCCTGGGGGTCTTTCTAAGGGGTCCTAGCTCATATTAAAGCGAGTTTCGGAGAAAACCACGGAAAAATCCGAACAGCTAAGTCGATGAGCGCAACCTGGGATGAGGAATAAAAGGTATAATGAACTCTTATTTCATTCTATTCATTATTTTATCACAATTTTGAATTCAATCTTAATTTTTTATTCTTAAGTTCTTTTGCTTAAAATTAAAACTAGTAAAAAAAGCAAGATATTTTAATCCTTCCACATGTGCGATTTTCATATTACAAATAATGAATATTTATATGGGTAAAGTAAAAAAAAAACTAGTATGTTGTGGCCACCACAACACTTTCTTTTATATTTTCCTATACAAATACACTCAATAACAATATTTACCAAAAAAAAAAAAAAAATTTTTTTTTTTTGGTAAAGTTTTTTTTCGTTAAAAGTAAAAAAAAAAAAATCTGATGTGGGCACCACATGACTTCCTTATACACTTTTAGAAACATACATAATGTTAAAAAACATTGACATTGGACCCGAAACAGTTGGCTAAAAATATTTAAAAAAAAAAAAAAAATGAATTATCACTGTGTTCTGAGCTTTTCTGAAAGTTAGTTAAAAACCGATTGCAAGATTTGTACTGGTAACGCTGACGAAGGCAGCAGGGACCCGAAAAAATTGGCTAAAAGTATTTAAAAAAGGCATTTTCACCATGTTCTGAACTATTCTGAAAGTTTCAAATGTCTACCTAGTCGGGAGGTTAGTTAAACAAATTTTTTGTTGGACTATATAAACGTTGCCGAAGGCAGCAGGGACCTGAAACAGTTGGCTAAAAGTATTAAAAAGATGCATATTCATCGTGTTCTGAACTATTCTGAAAGTTTCAAATGTCTAGCTAGTCGGGAAGTTAGTTAAATAAATTTGCTATTGAACCATGTAAACGCACCCGAAGGCAGCAGTCACCCGAAACAATTGGTCAAAAATATTTAAAAAATGCTTTGTCACCGTGTTCTGAGCTTTTCCGGAAATATTTAAATGTCTAGCTAGTCGGGAAGTTAGTTAAAAATCGATTCCAAGATTTGAACTGGTAACGCTGCCGAAGGCAGCATGGACCCTACACAGCTGGCTAAAAGTATTTAAAAAATGCATTTTCACCGTGTTCTGATCTAGTCTGAAAGTTTCAAATGTCTAGCTAGTCGGGAAGTTAGTTAAATAAATTTTCTGTTGAATCCCATAAACGCTGCTGAAGGTTGCAGGTATCGGAAACAGTTGGCTAAAAATATTTTAAAAATGCATGGTCAACGTGTTCTGAGCTTTTCTGAAAGTTTCAAATGTCTAGCTAGTCGGAAAGTCAGTTAAATTGCAAAATTTGTCTAAACCGTTTTTGAGTTATTACCGTTTTTTGATACATTATGGCCAAAACCTATGTATTTTTGTCATTATGAACCTAATTTTCCTAAATATCTCGAAAACGGAAAATCATAGAAAGTCCAAAAAGGGAGGTGCACAACTAGATGTTATAACAAACCTATGTACCAATTCGCAACTTTCTACGTCCAACCGTTTTTGAGTTATGCGACATACACACACACAGACACACACACACATACAGACGTCACGAAAAATCGTGTAAAATCCCTTATATCTCTAAAACGAGAGCTCGTGTTAAGACGACACTTGCAGGTGTGCAACTAGACATCATGACAGTCACACGTATAAATTGGCAACATTCAGCGATCATTCGTTTTCGAGCAATGTGAAATACAAAATCCATTTCGCAAATCGGGATTACTATACTTCCTTTGAAACCTTTGGACGGCCCCTGCCTGCCTGGGCTCGGCCAAGCTTAACGGGTTGGATGCCGTCCGCCGGAGCGAATAAATCGCCAGATAACCGCGTGGGAGATGCTGGGCAGCAATGTAACTAGACGCCAAAGCTCAGGAATTGCAGCACGCTCCAGATGTTAAGGAATTGGGTATAATTGCACTAACTAGCTGAGAGTCGAAGGAAGTAAAAAATAAATAAATAAATAAAATTGTGCCTTGAGGGGACTCATTTTAAAATCCTTGGGGGGGGGGGGACTCATGTCAAAGTTGTGCCTTGGGGGGACTCATGTCAAAGTTGGGCCTTGGGGGGACTCATGTCAAAGTTGGGCCTTGGGGGGACTCATGTCAAAGTTGTACCTTGGGGGGGACTCATGCCAAAGTTGTACCTTGGGGGGGACTCATGTGCCTTGGGGGGGGGACTCATGTCAAACGTGTGCCTTGGGGGGACTCATGTCAAAGTTGTGCCTTGGGGGGGACTTCGGATCCGAAACAATTTGATAAAAGTGTTAAAAAATGCATTTTCACCGTGTTTCTGAACTATTCCGGAAGTTTCAAATCTCTAACTAGTCGTGAAGTTAGTTAAATAGATTTTCTGTTGAATCATATAAACGCTGCTAAAGGCAGCAGTGACACGAAGCAATTGGCTAAAAATATTTAAAAAATGCATTGTCACCGTGTTCTGAGCTTTTCTGGAAGTTTTAAATGTCTAGCTAGTCGGGAAGTTAGTTAAAAATTGATTGCAAGATTTGTACTGGTAACGCTGCCGAAGGCAGCAGGTATCGGAAACAGTTGGCCAAAAATATTAAAAAAACGCATTGTAAACGTGTTCTGAGCTTTTCTGAAAGTTTCAAATGTCTAGCTAGTCGGGAAGTCAGTTAAATTGCAAGATTTGTCCAAACCGTTTTTGAGTTATTTACCGTTTTTTGATACATTATGGCCAAAACCAATGTATTTTTGGTCATTATGAACCTAATTTTCCTAAATATCTCCAAAATGGAAAATCATACAAAGTCCAAAAAGGGAGGTGCAGAACTATGTTATAACAAACCTATGTACCAATTCGCAACTTTCTACGTTCAACCGTTTTTGAGTTATTACCGTTTTTTGATACATTATGGCCAAAACCTATGTATTTTTGTCATTATGAACCTAATTTTCCTAAATATCTCCAAAACGGAAAATCATACAAAGTCCAAAACGGGAGGTGCACAACTAGATGTTATAACAAACCTATGTACCAATTCGCAACTTTCTACGTCCAACCTTTTTTGAGTTATGCGACATACACACACACACAGGCACACACACACACACATACAGACGTCACGAAAAATCGTGTAAAATCGCTTATATCTCTAAAACGAGAGCTCGTGTTCAGACGACACTTGCAGGTGTACAACTATACATCATGACAGTCACACGTATAAATTGGCAACATTCAGCGATCATTCGTTTTCGAGCAATGTGAAATACAAAATCCATTTCGCAAATCGGGATTACTATACTTCCTTATACTTTGTATAAGGAAGTAAAAATCGATAACTTTGTTTTAAATTATCACAGATTTATAGTTCAAACATTCGTTTTAAAGGTATTAACGAGACCTTCCGAAAGATACCCATCTTGAAAATTTATTCTCTCCGGGGGAGGGGGGAAGCGATGCCCCCCATGCACAATTTTTTTTTCCTAGTTAACTACTACTGTTATCAATAATTCATATTAATTTTACAATCACAAGTTAAAAACTAGTATGTTGTGGCCACCACATGACTTTCTTCTATCTTTTCCTATACAAATTCACTCAGTAACAATAATTTAAAAAAAAAAAAAAAAAAAAAAAAAAAAAGTGGGACTTTGACAAAATTTTGGGTAAAATGTGAAAATTATTCTAAGTTTGTCAGAACACGGAAACCGTAGGACTTTGACAAAATTAGGGGAAAAAAGCAAAAATTAGTTTAAGTTTGTCAGAACACGGAAACCGTGGGAGTTTGATAGAATTAAGGGAAGAGGGGAAAAAAAAGTGGGACTTCAACAAATTTTCACATTTTACCCAAAATTTTGTCAAAGTCCCCCTTTTTTTTTTTCTCCCCTCTCCCCTTAATTCTATCAAACTCCCACGGTTTCCGTGTTCTGACAAACTTAGAATATTTTTCACATTTTACCCAAAATTTTGTCAAAGTTTGTCAGAACACGGAAACCGTGGGAGTTTGATAAAATTAAGGGGAGAGAAAAAAAAAAAAAGTTTTTTTTATTTAAGTTTTTTTTCGTAAAAAGTAAAAAAAATCGATAACTTTGTTTTAAATTATCACAGATTTATAGTTCAACCATTCGTTTTAAAGGTACTGACGAGACCTTTCGAAAGATACCCATCTTGAAAATTTTGCCCTATATCACCCTGTTAAAAATTTAGAAAAAGCGGGATGGCAACGCAACCTGTAAGACGATTTTTACCAAAAGTTGATAGGCACTAATTTATGTCAAGGTGCAACTACATACCAATTTGTATGAAATTCTGTGCAGTGGTTCTAGAGATACAGTTGCCACAAAATTTTGTCACACACACAGACAGACAGACAGACATTTTCTAAAAATGGTAAAATCGTGTTCTACAGCTCTCAAAACGTGTAAATCCATCAAAAACCCGAAATCGAAAATTTTTACGAATCCAATACTTTCTTCTATTGAAGATAGAAGAAAGTAATAACTCTCATTATGTACATTTATACGAAATTTTGTCCTATACTGCCATGTGGAAAGTTTACAAAAAATGCGATCACAGCGCCACCTGTGAAATCTACCCAAATCTAATCAGCACCAGTCTATGCCAGGGTGCAACTAAATACCAAGTTTGGTTAAATTTCATTCATTGGTTCGTGAGATACAGCGTCCACAAAAAACGTGATACACACAGACAGACATTTTCTAAAAACTATCAATTCGTGATCAGGACATCCCAAAACGTGTAAATCGATCACAAAATGGAGGTCGAAAATTTTCACGAATCCAATACTTTCTCTATATTACATATAGAAGAAAGTAAAAAAAACTATGAAAAAAAAACTTATTATTTTATTTTTTTAATATAGATACTGACATATTGTATTCATATTTGAAAACGTATTTAATAAAGGGATACAAAACAAAGTTATCACTGCCTGCATTCTACACTTACATGTCAGGAGTTCACCGAGGTTTTAATATTTGGGGCCCATTTTTGTGTGGGGGTGGGGAAATAAAATAAATCATGAAACACTTATTTTATTAGTCGTTGTATATAAATGCTTATTATCAAGTTAATAGTATTCATCAAATCAACGTTGTAGGTAATCATCTGTATTCTGTATAAATAATGCAAAGAGTTTGTCGGGAACACATCCGGGTGGACCACTCTTATTACTTTCTTCTATATGTATATACAGAGAAAATATTATATTCGTGAAAATTTTCGAACTCCAGTTTTCGATGGATTTACACGTTTTGGGATTTCCTGAACACGATTTGACTGTTTTCAGAAAATGTCCGTGTGTCTGTCAGTTTGTGTGTATGTATCACAAATTTTGTGGACGCTGTATATCTCACGAATCAATGAATGAAACTTAACCAAACTTGGTATTTAGTTGGACCCAGACATAAACTGATGCTGATTAGATTTGTGGAACAATGGCTCAACAGGTGGCGCTGTGATCGCATTTTTTCTAAATTTTTAACATGGCAGTATAGGACAAAGTTTCGTACAAATGTACATAATGAGAGTTATTTTAATCGTGTGATTGTAAAATTAACATGAATTATTGATAACAGTAGTAGTTAACTAGGAAAAAAATTATGTGCATGTGGGGGTATCGCTCCCCCCCCCCCCTCCCCGGGAGGAATGAATTTTCAAATATGGGTATCTTTCGAAAGATCTCGTCAATACCTTTAAAACGAATGGTTAAACTATTGATCTGTGATAATTTAAAACCAAGTTTTTTTTTTTTTTTTTTTTTAATCTTTTAACGAAAAAAAACTTAAAAATCGCATTTCTTCTGACAATTTCAAAAAATTGACTTTCTTTCGGCATTTTTTAGTGATAGACATAATTCTGTGAGATAAAAATCGTTTGTATTTATAATGGAAAATAATTTAATAAATAATTTGTATTGAATGAATTTTGTGTAAAATTATATAGAAGAAAGTCATGTGGCGGCCACATCATAGTAGTTTTTGACTGGTCTAGATTTAACGGACTACTTTTGTAAATGAAAGTCGGTCTTTTTTTTTTTTTTAATAAAAACTGATGAATTTTTTTAAAGGTACTGCATAGATATTATATTTTTTAAAAGAGCTCAAAAAGTTGTTCATTTTTTGTGTGGACACTATATACATCAAGTTATTAAAGATATTACGTTGCAAAGTTTCTTTCACTTAAAACATGAAAATAAATATAAGTTATAATTTAATAGTTGCCGGAAAAAAAAAAAAAAAAAAAAAAATAAGAGTTTATTTCTTTTTCGACATAAAAATAAATACATTTAAAATTAAACGTGAACATTAAAATAAAATTATACATAAGTTTTTTTTTTTTTACTTTCTTCTATATTTAATAGAAGAAAGTATTGGATTCGTAAAAATTTTCGACCTCGGGTTTTTGGTGGATTTACACGTTTTGAGAGATGTAGAATACGATTTGACCATTTTTTGAAAATGTATGTCAGTCTGTCTCTGTGTGTGACAAAATTTTGTGGCAACTGTATCTCAGAAACTACTGCACAGAATTTCATACAAATTGGTATGTAGTTGCCCCTTGACATAAATTAGTGCCTATCAAATTTAGGTAAAAATTGTCTTACAGGTTGCGTTGCCATCCCGCTTTTTCTAAATTTTTAATATGGTGATATAGGACAAAATTTTGTGTAAATGTGCATAAAGAGAATTTTTTTTTTTTTTTTTTTAGTAAACATGAAATTTACAAGAATTATTTATAATAGAGATAGTCAACTAGGAAAATTTTTTTGTATGTGTAGGAGCCTTGCCATCCCCCTCGAGAGGAGTAAATTTTCAAGATGGGTATCTTTCGAAAGGTCTCGTCAATACCTTTAAAACGAATGGTTGAACTATAAATCTGTGATAATTTAAAACAAAGTTATCGATTTTTTTTTTTTAACGAAATTTAACCAAACTTGGTATTTAGTTGGCCCCTAACATAAACTGGTGCTGATTAGATTTGGGGATCAATCGCTCAACAGGTGGCGCTGTGATCGTATTTTTCCTAAATTTTTAACATGGCAGTATAGGACAAAATTTTGTATAAATGTACACATAATGAGAGTTATTCTTAACCTGCGATTGTAAAATTAATATGAATTATTGATAATAGTAGTAGTTAATTAGGGAAAAAAATTGTGCATGTGGGGGCATCGCTTCCCCCACTAGGGGGGGGGTAATTTTTCAAGATGGGTATCTTTCGAAAGGTCTCGTCAATACTTTTAAAACGAATGGTTGAACTATGAATATGTGATAATTTAAAACAAAGTTATCGATTTTTTTTACTTTTAACAAAAAAAAAAAAAATTTTTTTTTTTTTTTTTTTTTAATATTGTTACTGAGTAAATTTGTATAGAAGAAAGCTTTGTGGTGGCCACAATATACTAGTTTTTTTTTTTTTTTTTTTTTTTTCTTCTATATGTAATTAATTTAGAGGAAGTATTGGATTCGTGAAAATTTTCGAGCTCCGGTTTTCGATGGATTAACACGTTTTGGGATGTCCAGAACACGATTTGATAGTTTTTAGAAAATGTCTGTCTGTCTGTGTGTATCACGAATTTTGGGGAAGCTGTATTATACTCGCCGAATAAAGAAAGTTACTCGCCACAAAAAAAGGTTGATATATTCTATTGTTTCGTATTTTGGAAACTTTCTTTCCCCCAATTGTTTGAAATACTTTGCAAATATGCATAAAATTTTACGCAATAAAATGGTTTCATATATTATCATCTCATAATCATCTATAATTAAAAATCATTTAAATGTATTGCATTTGAGATGTCATTTAAAGGAACACTGAGTCAAAAAATATATAATCAAAATATTTTTCCCATGAAAGATTCAATTTCAATTTCTTTTTTAAATTTTTACATCGAAAATGTTTTTTTTTAATTTTTCGTCCAATTTAATTTCCAATTAGAACCAGTTTTCCAATTGATCTATAACTCGACTGAAATTTTACTCACCACAGTATAATTTTTGCTCGCCAATGATTAGCTGGAAATCAGAAATTTCGTGCCCTGATTTAAAGTATATATTTTTAGCTGTCCGTAAAATTTTGTGTCCCTTAGAAATTTCGTGCCCAGGGCACTGGCCCCATGTACCCGCGCAATAATCAGACCTTGGCCAAAGAGAGCAGAAACAGTTGAGTTTAAACAAAATAAAGTCGTTGATAAAGAACTAGATAAGTTGTTTGTAATTAAAGAAGGTAGCATGAATGATCTTTTGTCAAAATATGAAGCTGACTATTAACTTTGATTCTAAATTTTATGTAAGAAGTACATAACTAATTACAAAATAAAATTAATTTCATTTTTAAGCTATTTGTTATTTTGGTTTTAAATTTGAATCAAACATATTTTATTATTTACTATGAAATGTTGTTTAATTTAAATTTGCTAACTTTTTAGTGCAATTTCATTTTTAAATTAGAGACTTATTCGGAAATTTTTTTCAAGCAAATTAATTTTCATGCACACACCATCAAATTGCTGCTTAATTAAAAATCATCAATTTAATAGATAATAAGCCTATAGTTTACTATATATAGAATAAGAATTACAGAAATATGAATTATGTGAATTAAGATTTTTTAAATAAAACCACTTTATTTGTTTTTTTTATTTTTATTTATTTATTTATTTTAATATTCTCTTTAAATTTCAAATTTTAATGATGGTTTTGTTACAAATGCAAATCTTTAAACATTAAAAAAATTTATATTTATATTTTAATATGAATAATTATTCATTATTTGCCATTGAATGCTTTTTTGTCATGAAATAAGTAATGAGCGTTTAGAAAAATTGCTTTGTGGAGCTTACTGGGGAATATTCTCTGACTGAAAATTATGAATTATAAAGAGAATATCGTGAAATAAAGTTTGTTCTAGTTGTGTTTTTAAAAACTGAATCACAATGAATAAGTTTTATTATTTAAGTTAAGTCATAAACATGAAATTTTTTTATATATTTAAGAAAAATAAGAATATTCTAGATTATTCTCTGAATTTGGAACATTGGAGAATATTCTCGTTCTCAGAGAATATCTTACATCTTACATAACCTTACATCTCTAATTATTAATTCTAGGCACAATTTTTTGGTAGCTTTAGCTCAATAATTAATGCACAGAATTTCATACAAATTTACATGTAGTTGCATTTTGACATAAATTAGTGCCTGCCCATCAAATTTTGGTCAAAATCGCACAGTTGGTGTGATTAACTATCCGTTCTTTCAAAATTTTTAATATGGAATACAAGGAGAAAAAAAAAAAAAAAATGGCATAAAATACTGTCTATCAACTTTCTGTACATATCGTTAAACAAGTGGCGCTCTGTCGGACCGTTTTGTCATAATTTTTATATGACAATATTTCGTAAAAATGAACACAGTATTATTTTTAACCACTCATTATGAAATTGTAAAACTTTATCAATAATAGTAAATAGTTAACATGAATAAGAAAAATTTTGTATACGTAGAAACATCGCTCCCCCGTCGGACGTGAAATTTTTAAGTACGAATATCTTTTAACCCTTTAACGCGCAGTGCCCTCGCTACGAGAACGCAATTACTAATTCTCAACTACAACAGATTATCCCGGAAATTTTCAAATTTTTTTTTATTTCTGTAACTTAGCGGGGAATGTATCTATATATACAGTCGAACCTCGTTAACGGGAATCTCAAGGGGGATAAAAAAATTTGTTCATGTTATCAGTAATTCATGCTATCAGTAACTAATCCTCTTATAACCAAACTATTCTTCATTTTGACGGGAATTGTGGAAACAGTTCAATGTTAAAAGTAATTCACGTTAACATTTCTTTTCTTTTAATACTGTTTTTCATATTAAATGAACGTAATTATTTTGCCTTTAAAAGGTTTAAAAGAACTTGTCAATACCTTTAAAACGAATGGCTGAATTATATACTCCGAAAATTTATAAAACAAAATTATCGACTTTTTTCATTTTTAACAAGGGGGGAAAATCTACACCCCCCCCTTTGTTTTTACAAAGTAAAATTAAGTGCGTCTGTTGTCTAAATTACGTGTTGGTTGTAGGGTTTAAGACCGATCGACTATGCTAGGGTCCTAGGCCTATAAGTGGAATGCCCTCCCCCCCGTGAGGGCCTTTTTAAAGGGTCCGCGCCGTATTTACGCGAGTTTCGGAGAAAACCACGGAAAACTCCGAACGGCTAGGCCGGCGAGCGCGACCTAGGATCGCGTCTGGCACTTCCCATCTAGCAGATTTGAGCGCAGAAGTGAATTAGTATAAGAAAAATAGATGAAATCTTGTGATGGTCACAACTTAGTAATTTATTTTTCTTAAATGTTTGAATTTTGAAGTTTAATTCCCAAAAGTAATACTTTTCTAAATTCTTCGAATATTTTTTGTCATTTCTCCAATTTATTTTTCCATGAAAATTTCACGACACCAGCGAACAATTTAAGGTAGTGAGCTTTCGTCAAGAGTTATATTTTACTTTCTCACACCTATATATATATATATGGTATATAGTGATGTGGGGTGGAAAAATTTTCTATGTCTTTCCAGAAAATTTTCAAACCACAATAGCAATTTTTTTAGTAAATTTTTTACATGATATATTTTAATTTTTTTTTAATTAGTCATTATACAGTTATTAGTTACAGTAATGTCAGATACAATGTGAAAAACAAAAGTTTTTAATTAAAGTCATCATTTAGACAGCTACCAGATACATGATTTGAACAATTTTCTCGAGAGAAAGGTTATTTATCATAGTACAATAAAAGATCTATGGCTGCTAATCAGAATTTTGAATGTCTCTTTAATAAGTTTGTGTGATCTTAATTATAAAGCTGTTGGCAACATAAGAAAAAAAGAATGAATATATTGATAAATTAATGCACTACTGTACTGCTGAGCATGTATATCTGTTTTTCAAAATATTCATTTGATAAATGATAGAACGATACTTTTCAAACTCGGCAGCAAATTTAGGTCACCTGATTGTCTCTGGTTCTGTAGGTGTCTCAGAAAGTTAGGTCATTGTCATAAACTTCGTTAAATATTCAATCCGAAGGGGGGGAAAAAAAAAACAGAGCAAAACTTAAAAAAAAAAAAAAAATGCTTTAACTACAAAATTGGCATTGTTGAAAATTTTAGAGAAAAAACTTTATAAAAACACAGTTTTAATTTTTTAAACCACTTTTTAAAACTAATTTCTAAAGTGGAAAAAAAAAAATGTCTTTATGCAAACAGAAAATACAATTGCTTAACTTTTTTTTTTTTTTTTTTTTAATGTTTCATTTTGAAGTCAAAGTGCAAAAAAAAAAAAAAAAAAACTTTGATCAATTTTTTTTCCATTTTATAACTTCAATATGAAATATTAAAATTTAAATAAATAAACTGTGGAAAAAACAAAGGCAAATTTAATTCTTCTAGATTTTTTGATTGTGAAAACCGAATTTAAAAAAAAAAAAAAAAAAAAAAATGAATTATTCTAATAACAGTTTTTTCTATATAATAAAATGGGATCCAGCTGTTGGCAATGATATGTGAGGGCTTCTAAGTTACATAACATACAGACACCTTATTAATATAGATTATTCAACCATTATGCATGCAAAACAGTCATTAAAAATTATAACTTCCTAGCTTTATACACGTTTTAAAAACATTAAACCATGATTTCTGCATTTTCTTTATTAATTTCTTTTTGAATTGAATAACTATTCATATTTTTCTTTGAATAGTTTTCTTTACTAATAGATTTTAATGTATTAGTTTTATTTTACAAAACCTACATAATTTAGAGACTGAAAATTTTTCGGAAAACCCACATCCCTAATGGTAGGGAAAGCATTGCTTATTTACACCAGGGTTGGCAAGGTTTCGGACACTATGGTAAAAACCACGGCATAAACCATGGTTTTTACCGTACTGTCCAAATTCTTGGTGTCTTAAACTGTCCAAAACTATATTTTTTAGTAGAATTAGATTTTATTAAAATTATGCAAATATTTGAAAAATTTACAAAATTATTATAATTATTGTTGTTTTGTAACATTTTCCAGTATATTCCATAATGTTTAGTGAAAGATTAACAATTATAACAATTGTTACAATATTAACAATTATAATATTCGAAAGTAAAAATTTATTACTGAAGCTTTAATGGAAAAATGTGGATAATTGTACCTCAAATATTGATATTTATGATATTTACACACACATATGCAGTATATATAAGCAACGTGAATAAATATATCAAGAGAACAAATTAATATATAATCTCCTTATATTTTATTATTATTATTATTATTATTATTATTATTATTATATATATATATATATATATATATATATATATATATATGATTTATAATAAATCATCTTGAAATAAATATTTAAAACGTGCAGCTACACAAACATATTTTATTTTTGAATAAATTAGAAAATGTATATGTAAAAATAATAAATAATACACACTTTAAAGATTTTTTTTTTTTTTTTTTTTTTTTTTTTTTTGGGGGGGGGGGGGGGGGCATATCTGCTGTTTTTGAAAATGCATATGCTTCATTGCCTAATTATAACTTTTATATTTTATTTTTGATATCTTTAATGTATGCAATTTATAAAAGAACTTTTAAAAATAATTTCTGTAAAATATTGGATATGTAAAAGTATTTTGCAATCTATAATAATAAAAGAAGATGTCTGTCTGTCTCTCTGAGCGTCTATACGTTCAGCCCCTACTGAACGCAGAAGTATAAAATTTGACATACGGGTACCTAGAAGGCAGAAGCCTTCCCGAGGGGATAGTGAAAACATAATTTAAAAATTTTAATTAGTTGCGGAGATATTAAAATATAGACCTATGTCTAATCAAATCTATAGACCTATGTCTAATCGCTGAGAATTCACCGCGATTGCATAAAAACAGATATTTTAACGGAGTTAAAAGCAGAAAAAAAATGGAAAATAAATTAGAAATATTAGTCCGATCGTTACAAATTTGGTACCAAATGAAAGGGGAATTTTTTCCGAATCTAAGAGTGCAAGCGGCTTATCGATACATCAATTAGATTTTTTAAAAGTAACTAAAGCATGAAATTTAGTTGCCAACAGGCAGACGACTGTCTGTGATGAAAACGGAAATGGCTGTAATCAATTAAGATACCACGTGCTTTATACGGGGGGGGGGAATTGCAATTTTCAAACTTTTTCAATTTTTCATTTACCTTACATTTGAATGAATATTCGGCTTAGACAGCATATTATAAAGCTACTGTTCAATTTTCATGAAAAAATATGAAAAAATAAAAAAATGACATATTTATTGGAAAAATATTAAGTTTTCTTTTTCATTTTTTGAAAATTCGTAGTATTTGGTTTTAATGCCCGATAATTCGATTGTGAATATTTTGGAAAAAGAGTACGATTATTAAGGAGGGCTTGAGGGAGGGGGAAAAGGGGCAAAAATTAAAAAAAAAAAAAGAGTTACAGCGTTTGAAATTGGTTGGTACATTTAGATTTTAAGGCAAGGTAAATCGATTGCGGATATTTTCGAGTGTAAAATTATTATTATCGACGGAAAGGAGGTGGGGGGGGGGGGGGAGAGCGAAGAGGCAAAAATGTAGAAAAGGAACGGGAGTTTCGGAGAAAACCACGGAACACCCAAAACACCTTTATTCTTTAATATTTTGCAGAGATTCGAATTCCAATTTCTGCTCACATATCGAAGGATTTTTAACGTTATATTGCCCGAAATTATGCAAGTTTCGGAAAAAACCATGGATAAGTCGGATTACTGAAATAAATTTCGCAGAATTAAAATATATATATATATATATATTAATTTACATTTAATTGCAAATAAAATTTTATTCTAATATTCTAATACGTGTATTTCAAATTCTAATTATGATTAAATTATTTTTAATACTTCATTCGAAAGACATTTTGAAATACTTTTATATTATCAAAAGTGGGATTCGAGATTTCACCCAATTTATACGTTTTGAGGTTTCCTGAATCGGTTTTCTTTTGTATCTCAGCTACTAATTAAAATAATTTCATAAGTAATACATCATTTGAAAGCTTTGTGGATTTGGAATTGAACAGTAGATTACAGAAATTTCTACAGCCAGATGGCGCTGTAATATTTCAATATTTCAAATTCTAATTATGATTATATTATTTTTAATGCATCATTCAAAGGATATTTTAAAGTATTTTTATATTATCGAAAATGGGATTCGAGATTTCACCTGATTTACATGTTTTAAGGTGTCCTGATTAGGTTTTCTTTTGTATCTCAGCTACTAATTAAAATAATTTTATAAGTAATACATCATTAGAAAGCTTTGTTGATTTGGAATTGAACAGTAGATTACAGAAATTTCTACCACCAGATGGCGATGTAATATTTTAAAATTTCAATATTTCAAATTCTAATGAGCGAAGAAGGTGTTGTAAGTTCTAAAACGGGGATAAGGCGCCGCAGGCGCCACTGAGCGGGACTTAGCTAAAGTCAGAAATTTTAAAGATCATAACATGGTGAGCGAACAGGCTGTTTCAGATATTGAAAAGGGAAGAGGGCGCCGAAGGCGCTACCGCACGGGAATTTACTGCGATTAAATTTTTCAATACGCTATTTTCACTATTTATCAATAAGCTGTTATTAGACTTGAAACGAGAAAAAGGCGCCGCAGGCGTCACCGAGCGGGAGTTTCGCAAAGTCGGATTTTTCAGGGATCGCGAACCAGCTGGTCGCCGAAGGCGGCTAGTTAAAAATAAAAGACAAATTAACCATTTTGAATATAATATTATACATTTTTTATTGTAAGAAAATATTTTGTAGTCATTGAAATTCAATTTTTTTATAGCTGTTTATAAATTGTAAATTTCTTTCAACTTAAAAAGGTCTAAATTTTCAGTATAAAATACTTTTAATTACTAATTATAATTACTACTGAGAATGTAGGGAATAGAATTTCTTATAATTTTAAGTTTTGGACACTTTTGTACAGTTTTAGACACTTTTGGACGGTAAAAACCACGTATCCTGTCCAAAACCAGTTTCAGATGTCCTAAACTAAACCCCAACCCTGATTTAACGTCCCTTGAATCCGAAAATCATGTTTTTAACGATTGGTCTGCCTGTATGTTTGTCTAAAGAAAGTTTTGTGATAACCATCACATAGATATTAGTTTATATACTGATCCCCCCCCCCCCCCGTGTAATGCTTTGATATTTAAGCTGTTCTGGAGCTGAAAGGAGTCTTTTAAATAACTTTTTCAGCAAGTGAAACGTGAATTATCTACTTTTACATAAAGAAGTGGTACATTCCTTTAAATTTATTTAATGCAAAAGCAAAAATACATACTTAAAAAACAAAAACTCCTTTTACTAATAATGATGGAGAATTTCCTTTACATTAGTACTTCGCATTTTAAAGAACGAACTAATCTAGTTAAATACAGATGCTCGGAATACGAAAATCGATAAGGATTTAGAAAATAAACTGCGAAGTTAAAGATATCGCTTTAGAAACAAATCGAAAACGTGATGAATTCACGGTTAGAGTGATTTTATCGTTGCATAGCTAAACAAAACAAACAGTTATAACTTATAACCCACAATGTGAATGTATATTTATTTCAGGGTTGGCTTTTTGACATAACAAAGGTTTAAACCGCTAAAAACCCGTCAGAAACCTCTACCGTCAAAACTCAAAATCTGTATATGAGGTAGAATCTAGCTAGAAATAGAAATTATTAATATTTGTCATATATAGTTAACAATTAAATATTATGCTGTTTGTAAATTAACAGATCTTAAAACAATTTTTAGATAACAATTCATAAAAATTTAGGTAAAAGGTAAATCAGTTTGATAAAATGCCAGAAATAAGTTTGTTATGGCTGATTTAAAACCAATGATAAAAAAATAGTTCTCATTTCTTCCCCAGCTGTTATGACAAGTCTATGATATCATTAGCAGGAGGAGGCATTCTGCGCTAAGTGGGATAGCTGTGATAATTACAGGATGGAAATAATTCTCGAATTGTACTTTTCAGTGACAGATCGAATGCACACCACTAAAAAGTAAACAGGGAAGGAGTAGCTTAGCTATGAGAGGCTTATCATTTGCTTGTTGTTTAGAAAGGAAAAGGAGGAGGGGAGAGAAGTTTATCAATTCTTTGCCATTTAACAAAGGTTAATCCAGAACAAATTTAGTGCCGCATTGAGGCACTTTCACAAAGTCAATTTTTAGCAATGAGGTACCTTCACAAATTCAACTTTCAGCAAAGAGGTACCTTCACAAAGTCAATTCTCAGCAATATAACTGCACACTAAAATATTTTATAAGCTTCACTGCATCGAACACAGAAAAATACCCTCAATTTGAATATTTACTGGAGACAATGATAAATAACTCAGTAAATACCTACTTATCTTACATATAAGAAACAACTTAACTCGCCCATATATATATTTATTTTTACAACTGTTTCATTTTATTTTTTAAATGTATTTAAAAAAAAAACTGCTTTATGTATTTCAGTTAATTGTTCTGAAGTATCATTAATTTTCACAAACTTACTTGATGTTTTCACAAATTATTTTATAAATTCACAAATGGGGTACCATTTTTAAAAAGCTGGATTAATCCCTGTTTAAAAAGGGGGAAAGTAAAAGACACTGTCAAGATTTTCTGGACATATGAGACTTATGCTTAATTAAATGTCAGCGAGCAGAGCTTTTACTGTATTCTAAAATATTAATTACAAATAAAAGAAGCATTAAATCACATTCAAAATATTTAAATAGCTTAGTTCCAAAAATCCATATATGTGTACTTTATTTAGTGAAATTAGAGCATATAATGTTGATTTTTTATACAAACTCGCTGAAGCTCAGGCCATTGATAGCAGAGCTACAAAATTTTGCAGAGACGTAGCTTTTTTTTTTTTTTTTTTTTTTTTTTCCCCTTATTTTTTTCTGTTTTATTATCTTAAATTTTATTCAAATTGCGTGTTTTTTTATTTCAACCATCTGCATCTCTTAGCAACAGTTACTATACTATTTATTTTTCATGATTTCGCATTATATCAAATGATTTAATATAGCGTATATATAATCACGATTTTTATACAGAAATACTGCTTTTTTATTTATTTTTTACAGATACGTTTCGAATGAGAAACATTTTCTCAATCTAGTGATATCTTTTTTCTAATTTTTAAGACAATTGTTTATGTAGAGACATACCTCCTTTGGTTCATCATTTTTAATTTTCTGTTACTACTGGAATCAAATGGAAATATCTCTACTGATAAGTATAAAGGATTTAAGTCCAAAAATGTCGATTTTGAGTTAAGTACATTGTCAGACTCAGAAAAAAATTCTCTATCGATTGGTACAAAGGATTTAAGTCTATGTCATTTAGTCTCGGAGAAAATCCATTAATAAAAAAAGATTCAAGTCAGAAATTTAGCATTCATATATGGTATAAAATATTTAATTCAATTTTTTCCTGTTATTAAATGAAGGTTGACAATCATTGAATGGTATAAAGGGTATAAGTCAACGAAATCCCTTTTTCCTAATCGATTCTTCTGATTAGATTTTAATTAGTGTAACTTTATTTTTCGTCTCCTGAAAAATCAAGACTATGGACTTAAATCCTTTATACTTATCAGTACAGATATAATAGAAAAAATTAAATTTAAGTCTTTATCAAAATTTGACAATTAAATTCATGTTTAAGAGCTGTCTGTGGTCCGATAAGCACCTACATTGAAGTGCTTGATTAAGGTACTGCCTTAATAACTGCCTTTTAAGCAGTGGGGTTCCGAATCTAACATACTACGGTTAACGGAGACATAGCTGAAAGTAGCGGCGACCTGAAGCCAAGTTTAAAACGATTTCAATCAATTTTTCTATATTTTTAAGTTCTTTTTAACAAAGTGATATGAAATAATCTGATGTGTCACTCACACGACTCTTACCCTGAAATTTAATACTATGAATACAGGTTGCAGATTAAGAGGTAAGATAATGAGCATTGTTATGTAAACGTATGTTAAACAATTCAAATTAGGCTTCGGAAGAGTTTCATACAATAATTAGTTCTGTGTGGGGCAACCCCCTCAACCCCCCGTTTCATTAATGCACCTACATTTATATAGAATTTAATTCAGTTATTAAAAAATAATTTATTAAAATTATTTAAACAAATTATCTTTTATGATAATGCAGACGATTTCCACATTAGAGAAGTAGTATAACTCTAAATATCCAATTTGCTTCATCTCAACGAAAAGCTTACTGTTGCATCCCTATATGACACACATTTAGAATACCGAGTTTGGAATTTCTGCTACTATTTGTTCTTCAGATATGGTGGTAACAGACACACAGACCATTCGCTAAAAACACGATTTTCGTATTCAGGGGACCTCAGAACATGTAAATATAACAAAAACTCACGTTCGAAAATTTGACCCTAAAACAATACTTTCCCGACCCTATGGGTAAGAGAAAGTAAAAATAGTGATTCAAGTTCTCAGTGGCGGATTTAGGGGGGGGGGGGGGCTTTCCAAATTGAATAGTACAATTGTAAACTTTTCATTGATCTGGAATTACATCTTGAAAAATCTTAGACCCCCCCCCCCCCCCCAAGGTTAAGTTCTGGATCCGCCACTGCAAGTTCTTTGAAAATTTATTTAAATACTAGCAAACCCGTGAGAAATATTCGCCCTTTATTTCTTTTCTTATTTACCTTTAAAATTTTAAACTCATAAATGTTATACCAATTTCCCCACCTAATTAAAATTTTAATTTACTAGAAGTCAAATTATTATTAAAACCAAATTAATATTGTACAACAGTGAAAGCTAAATCATCCAAAGAAAGGTTTCCAAATAAAATTCATGGTTCAGGACTCAATTTTCATACTCCCACAGTAGAGGTCAAGACTCACGGTCGCCACTCGCCACGTGGCGACTTAATTTAAAAAGTGGCGATCAAAAAAAATTCGCATGGTCGCCACTTTTTTCCGCGTATTCGGGAAAATATTTCTTCCATTTTTAAAAAAATCGCGGATATCGTTCGTTAAAAAAAAAAAAAAAAAAAAAAAAAAAGGGAAAGAAAGAAATCCCATTTACAATCTGCGATTGTTTTAATGGGATTTCGATGATGATCGCACCTTCCGATTTCCAATCTTTCTCCATCCACAACATAAATGTCAATATTCATTTAAAACTTGCTTTATGAGATTCTAGAACCTAGAAAGAAATAGAATTGTTAAATATTTCTTGTTTGTGTAATTATTTTTTGCGTCTCTCCCCCTTTTTTTTATTTCCAACTAGCGATCGCCGATCAAATGTTCTGCAGTTGTTTCTCAGTCTTTCTTCATCCAGAATATAAATGGCAATATTCATTTTAAACTTGCTTTATTAGATTCTAGAAGTAGAATTGAGAATATAATATTTCTTATTAATGTAATTATCTTTTTAATTCCCCCCCCCCCTCCTTTCCCCATTTCTAGATAGTGATAAATGATCAATTCTAGAAACAAAGCGACAGAAGTGCTCAATAACTTGATAAATATATTTATTTTTTCTCAATTAAATTATATATTTATATTTCATATCTATACCAAATGTGTAAAGAAGGGGGGGGGGGATGAAAACAGATTTTTAGGTACGAAATTTTTTTCTAAATCAGTTTAAGAAAATTAATGCTCAGTTGATTTCATATGTGTTTAAAACTGATAATTAAATTTTATATATATATATATATATATATATATATATATAAGGGCTGTGCCGATTAATCGATCAATGCTTAGTCCCGATCAAATTTTTTAATCGAGTTAATCGGTCCTATTAATTCGATTAAAAATTTTCAAAATTCGATTAAAGATTTCAAACGACGGTTTAAAGTAAAAATTTAAAATAGTCGCCTGCCAACAAAATATTGCTCTACCAGTGGCCGAGCGGTTCTGCGCCCAATGCTGGTAGACGGGAAGTGCCAGGTTCGATCCCAGGTTGTGCTCGTCGACCTAGCCATTCGACGTTTCCCGTGGTTTTCTCCAAAATTCGCGTAAATACGTGCTAGGACCCCTCAGAAAGGCCCCTACGGTGGGCACTCCACCTATAGACTTAGAACCCCAATGAAGTCAATCAGCCTTAATCCCAAACGCACCCCAAGAAAATATATTTTCACATATTTGAATTTTATATATATAGGATATATTTTACATAAGATCGAACTTAGATCCCAAAAAATGTCAGTGTGCCTGTGTGTTTAAGGGATTGGTTAAAATAATATCTTTTTTATGACTTGTTATGTAACATTTGGAAATAAACATGTATGTGAGTTTCATTTTGACCTTTTTTATATATGAGTGAGTATAATTTAAATATTTAACATTTATAAGGTATTTTATTTACGTTTTCTTATTATATACCAATAATTAATAGGCAACAGCACTAACTATCCTAATTAAATACCTTCACAATTAAACCTCAGTTTAACAAGAAATGTATTTCATAAAATAAAAAGTGATTTGTAAATGCTCAGTCACATACGAATATTTGCAGTTCCTTTCCGAAGTGTTGTATTATCTTCATATTTAAGATAGTTTTTTATTTATTAGAAAAAATTAAGAAGTTTTCTTTTTCATTATTTATTTTATATTTATTATTAGTGTTTAAGGAAGTATTTAAAGTAGCATCTATATAATTTTTATGGTCTATTGTGTACTTACAATCTAGGATTAAAAAAAAAGAAAAAACCTAAACGAGAGTTTTATTCATCGTTCAAATAAAACTATACAAACAAAAATGAAAATCGATTAAAAATTCGATTAATCGATTAATGAACTACGATTAACCCAGTTAAAACTGTTAATCGATTCCCACCCCTAATATATATATATATATATGTATGATTAATGTACATACATAAAAATTTTATTCTATATATGTTTGAAAAATTTGTTTTTCTGATGGTATGAAATTTTTATAAGGTTTTATGTGGAAAAGTAACTGCAGTTATATGAAAGATTTTTTGTGTTAATGAAATAATCCTGAAAATGTATAAAATAGATAAAAGCTATATATAACTGTTTAGGTAGTCAATATATTGAAAGTGATGCTAATAATGTCCATCCAACTAATCATGTTTACAGAAAATTTTCAGAAAATTTCTAATTTTAGCAATCAAATGCCAGTTAATAAAATTAAACCTCTTATAATAGGCTAGTACATATTCTTTGCCTCCCCACCACCTCCTCAGACTCAAAATAATTTTGTTTTCCCTCTAATTCTGATCATAATTATTTTCCATTTGCAGATGGAAGTGCCAGACTAGGTGAAATTTATTAAATGAATCAATTTTTTTTTTTGTATTTCTTTTGCAATGGAACATAAAATAAATATTCTTGTAAAACACAAATTGTGTATGAGAAATCACATTGTCAAATCATATCATTATAGCCTACTGTTTTCCATAGCAAAATGCATATATTAGCATACTTGCCAACTTTTCCGGTTTTTGCAGAAGACTTCCGTTTTTTTAACGTATCTTCCTTTCTTCTGGACACATGATGAAATCTTCCGTTTTTAAAAAAGTCGCGGATATCGTTCGTTTTAAAAAGAAAACCCAAATGTTCTACGAAAACTCCTGATTCCCAATCTTTCTCCATCCATAACATAAATGTCAATATTAATTTCAAACTTGCTTTATGAGATTCTTGAACATCTAAAGAAATAGAATTGTTAAATATTTCTTGCTGATGTAATTATTTTTTGCTCCCCCCCCCCCCCCTTCATTTATCTCCCCTTCTTTTCTTTTTCTTTTTTTTATTGGGAGAAATACACACATATTATATATGCACGTTTATTGTATTATTAAATGACTACTAATAATACAATAGTCATTTAATAATAATGACTATTGTATTATAATTAAAATGATACAATAAAGAGCACTATTTCTTAATTTAACTTTCCGACCATATCATTTGTGTTTTTATGGTTTTATGCACACACACTTATATATATATATGTATTATGTGTATGAATCCGATGTATAACGACGACGACTCATGAGTGGCCACTGAGTTCCTCATGTCCAGTGGCCACTAGCCACTTCTAAAAATTTTAAGTCTTGACCTCTATCCCACAGCTTTAATATAGGTCTCCCACGACGCCTTTTAAATTTTTGTCGCCATGTTGGCGATGCCTCTTTATTAATTTTGGTATATTCTTTTGTTAATATCTATCTATCTATCTATATATATATATATAAAATAATTCCTATTTTGATTATATTTTTTATGATTGTGTTTTTTAGTCAATTTATGACACAAAAGTTCATATTTGGTCTTTATCTTTAAAATATTGGTAGGTTTAAAATGACGCTTGCAAGGATTCTGAAGAAACAACTGTAAAAAATACATTTTTTCGTAAAATAATCTCATCAGACAAATGTCGTCATTTTTTCTTAGTAGTCCATTGACCTAAGTTCGCGTGCTTAAATATTGTTCATGTATAAATATATTTTTTTTTATCATCGCGTATCGTATCGCTTCAACAAAAAAAAAAATTGAAACTGGTTCACGTTAGAGAAATATTATATAGATGGTGATCAGCGAAAAAACAGCGACAAAATCCTCCTTCAATAATCAGCATATATAGTTACCCTCATCAGTGGCTGATTCTGTCACACTTTAGGCTTAAGAGGGGACAATACCTAATCCCGCGGACAGTCGTGGCCAGTGTTATTCTATGGGAAAATTTGTTGCGACAATTACACATTACCTAATGTATATTTTTTAATTCTGTTTTTGCAGTCAGAAAATTCATAACCGTTAAATGAGTACTCATTTTTGAAAAATTCATTTTTTTATTTATTATTATTATTATTTTTTTTTTTTTACATTTTAATTTTGAGTTCAATAATGCGATTTCTCACAAAATGCATTTTTTTCATTTTTTAGTCGCAAAATGAAATACTAAAATTTAAAAAAATCAGTTTTTGGAAAACAAGTACTAATTTAACGCTTATGAATTTTCTAAATGTGAAAACAGTATTGAAAAATATACATTAAGTAATGAGTAATTATGTAATCAAATTTTCCCATAGAATAACATGGGCCAAGGCTGCCGGCGAGATTAGGTATTGTCCGCTCTTAAGAGATTTCCCTAGACTGTCTCCTAATTTCCATACTTTAGTCAATTTTAAAGTAGTATGTTGTGGCCACCACAAGACTTCTATATTTTCCTATATACATATTCAATCAGTAACAACAAAACAAAAAAAAAAAAAATTAAATTTTTTTTTTCTGAGTTCTTTTTTTGTTAAAAGTAATACATATTCAATCAGTAACAATATTTAAAAAAAAAAAAAAAAAAAAAACGATTTTTTTTTTCTTTTTTCTTAAAAGTAAAAAAAATTGATAACTTTGTTTAAATTATCACAGATTTATAATTCAAAAATTCGTTTTAAAAGGTATTGACGAGATCTTTCGAAAGATACCCATCTTGAAAATTTACCCCTCTTTTTTCCTAGTTAACTATTACTATTATCAATAACTCATTAATTTTACAATCACAAGTTAAAACTAGTTGGCATAGGTGGACTCTGCTCAGTTCCCCATCATATTTATGTTCTCAGAAATTTCTAGTGCGAGGCATATTATAATCATGTTAAAACAAATGAATTTGACCAAAGCTTGATACAGCGACAGAATGAAATCCCCGCCTAATAGGCTATCCACCGTTCACTTCGATATAATTATCTTATTCTAATCTATTAATTTTTTTTATCGGGGTCAATTCCGTTGTTTAGTTTTCATGCTATTATTTCCAATGCAATAATCCTCAAAGTTCATATTTATATGAAAAACTTACAATTTCGCTATGTTGATAAAATCGTAAATTACGAATAATTTACGAAATTTTCCTATTAGAATATTTGTATTCAATCATGTTCAAACCAATATCATAAACGTAATTTTGAAGTTGTCTAATGTATTTAGGATCCTCAAAGTGGAAGTTTATGCTCAATTTTGCGTTTTTCCGACATGTTAAGTAAATCGTAAATTCCAAATAACTTACGAATTTTTTAAATTGGAAAAATCATAGTCTATGATATTCATGCCAGTATCCTAAATAATATTTCGAAAGTGGTTTGACATCTTTACGATGAAAATATCTCTCAAGACTGACGTTTATGTGAAATTTTGTTCTATTTTGCCATGTTAAGAAATTCGTAAATTTCCAATAACTTACGAAATCTTTATATTAGAAAATTCATAGTCATTAATATTCATGCCAGTGTCCTAAATAATATTTCAAAAATAGTCTGACATCTTTACGATGAAAATATCTCTCAAAATTGACGTTTATGTGAAATTCTGCCCTATACTGCCATGTTAAGAAATTCGTAAATTTCCAATAACTTGCGAAATTTTCAAAGTACCATATTTATAGTTACTAATGTTCATTCCGGCATCAAAACTGACATTTTAAAACTGGTCTAACATTTTTACAGTAAAAAGTTTCCATTTAATGCACGTTTAAGTGAATTTTTGTCCTATTCTCCCATGTTAAGAAAATCGTAAATTTCTCATAACTTACGAAGTTTTTGAATTCGAATGTTGCAAATGAATAGGGTTCTTGCCAGTGTCGAAAGTAATATTTTAAAACTGATCTGACCTCTCTGCGACAATTTGTTCTTGAGATATCGTGTACACAGACTAACAAACTAACGGACTAACCCATTAACAGACACCCTACAGACAGACACCATAGAAATTTTGTCATTTTCGGATTCCTCACACCTGAAAACGTGTAGAAAAGTCAAAAAACCGAGGTCAAAAATTTTCACGATTACCTAAGTTCCCCATACCTATAGTATGATGGGGAACTAATAACTCTCATTATGTACATTTATACGAAATTTTGTCCTATATTGCCATGTTAAAAATTTAGAAAAAATGCGATCACAGCGCCACCTGTTGAGCTATTGATCTCCAAATGTAATCAGCGCCAGTTTATGTCGGGGATCAACTAAATGCCAAGTTTGGTTAAATTTCGTTAAACAAAAAAAAAAAAAAAAAAATTTAAGATTTTTTTTTTTTGTTAAAAGTAAAAAAAATCGATAACTGTTTTAAATTATCACAGATTTATAGTTCAACCATTCGTTTTAAAGGTATTGACGAGATCTTTCAAAAGATACCCATCTTGAAAATTTCCCCAATAAAGGGGGGGGGGGGAACCGGTGCCCCCACATGCACAATTTTTTTCCCCTAGTTAACTACTAGTATTATCAATAATTCATATTAATTTTACAATCAGAAGTTAAATATAACGCTCATTATGAAATTTTGTCCTATACTGTCATGTTAAAAGTTTACATAAAATGCGATCACAGCGCCATCTGCTGAGCGATTGATCCCAAAGTCTAATCAGCACCATGGCCCGTCAGGTTCCAACTATATACCAACTTTCGTTGAATTTCATTCATTAGTTCGTGAGATATGGTGAAAAATACGAAAATTTGTCCTATACTGCCATGTTAAAAATTTACATAAAATGCGATCACAACCCCTCCTGCTGGGCTATAGATCCCCAAATCTAATCAGCACAATGCCCCGCCAGGGTCCAACTATATAGTATATACCAAGTTTGGTTGAATTTCATCCATTGGTTCGTGAGATACGGTGAAAACACGAAACCACAGACAGACATTTTCTAAAAACTATCAAATCGTGTTCAGGACATCCCAAAACGTGTAAATCCATCAAAAAAAGGAGGTTGAAAATTTTTGCGAATCCAATACTTTCTCTATATTACATATAGAAGAAAGTAAAAATCGAATAGTCCGATCGATAAGCTGTTGAAACCAACGGATTCAGAAAAATTACGCCTTTCATTTGGTACCTTATTTGTAACGAATATATGATTAGATTTTTTTTTAATTAATTAAAATATGAAAATAAAAGCTTCAAAATACATTTTAAAATTTTAATTGTTGCCTTTTTTTTTTTTTTTTTTTTCCGAGCATAAAATGAAATATGCTTTCCCGTAAAAAAATAAAAATAAATTTGCGACATGCATATGAAAACTAGTATGTTGTGGCCACCACAAGACTTTCTTCTATATTTTCCTATATACATATTCAATCAGTAACAATATTTAAAAAAAAAAAAAAAAAAAAATTTTCTTTTTTTGTTAAAAGTAAAAAAAAAAAAAAAAATCAATAACTTTGTTTTGAATTATCAGATTTATAGTTCAACCATTCGTTTTAAAGGTATTGACGAGATCTTTCGAAAGATACCCATCTTGAAAATTTACCCCCCCCCCCCCCCCCGGGGGGTACTTCCCCCAGGAGGGAAGCGAAGAAATTTTTTCCTAGTTAACTATTACTATTATCAATAACTCATTAATTTTACAATCACAAGTTAAAAATAACTCATTATGTACATTTATACGAAATTTTGTCCTATGCTGCCTTGTTAAAAATTTAGAAAAAATGCGATCATAGCGCCATCTGTTGGGCGATTGATCCCAAAATCTAATCAGCACCATTTCATGTCAGGGTCCAACTATATACCAAGTTTGGTTCAATTTCATTCATTGGTTCGTGGATACGGTGAAAAATACGAAATTTTGCTATCACAGCGCCACCTGCTAGACGATTGATCCCCAAATCTAATCAGCACCATGCCCCGTCAGGTTCCAACTAAAAACCAAGTTTGGTTTAATTTCATTCATTGGTTCGTCAGATACGGTGAAAAATACGAAATTTTGTCCTATACTGCCATGTTAAAAATTTACATAAAATGCGATCACAGAGCCACCTGCTGGGTGCGCTGTGATGCTATTGATCCCCAAATCTAATCAGAACAATGCTCCGCTAGGGTCCAACTATATACCAAGTTTGGTTGAATTTCATTCATTGGTTCGTGAGATACGGTGAAAACAAGAAACCACAGACAGACATTTTTTAAAAACTATCAATTCGTGTTCAGGACATCCCAAAACATGTAGATCCGTCAAAAAACGGAGGTCGAAAATTTTCGCGAATCCAATACTTTCTCTATACTACATATAGAAGAAAGTAAAAATGACGTCTATAAAATAATAATTTTAAAGGTAACGAAGAGATAAACAAAGTGAGAAAATTGGGTTTGCTAACAAATGAATTATTTAATGTGAGAGTGAGAAATAAATAAAATAAAACGATTATTTTTCAACGGGCGCCGTAGTCGCCCTACAACAAACTAGTTTAATATAAATATCACCCAGATTTTTAGATATATGCTTTTAAGTTAAATGCAACAAAATTAGTATATAAAATTACTTTTATGAGTTTGAGATTGGAAATTTACGCGCTTAAAATTATTTAAATAAATATATATATATATCAGCTTGAGGAGTAGTGATTTTTCTCTAGTGCTTCAGAGCATGCCTAGATTCAAATATCAAGTTACGCCACTGATTTTCACATGTTTCTTGATTAGTCTTCAAATTCCATTAATTTTATATGCAATTTTTTAGTGAATATATATATATATTTTTTTTTCTTGAACTAATGAAAATTTTACAAATAAGTTTTATTACTTTCTTCTACATTCAATAGAAGAAAGTATTGGATTCGTAAAAATTTTCGACTTCCGGTTTTCGACGGATTTATACACGTTTTGAGAGATCTAGAACACGATTTGGCTATTTTTAGAAAATATCTGTTTGTCCGTCTGCGTGTGTGTGTGACAAAAATTTTGTGGCAACTGTATCTCCGTAACTACTCTTCAGAATTGCATATAATTTTACATGTAGATGCACTTTGAGCTAAATTAGTGCCTATGAACATTTGGTGTCAACCACTTAACAGGTGGCGCTGCTATACAGCGATTTCACAATTTAAGGGGAAGCTATATCTCAGGTTCTATTGCGTATAATCAATCAAAACTTGATATAAGAGAAGGCCATTATGGCCCTGTTCACAACCTCCCTTTTACTGGAGTTCAACACCCCAAATTCTCCCCTTTTGAACCGGTTCCTAAAAAGAGGGATTGATTAATAGGGTTAGAATCAACCCCAGTCGGGACTGGGGTTAATCCTTCTAAAACCCGTCTTTTACCCACAATTCCTCTCGGATATAACTGTGCGCTGCGCCGTCTTTCATTTATTCGCTTTAAAGTTTTTTTTTTTTTTTGTTTGTTTTATTTGTTTATTTACTTGAAAGATGTCTAGCAAAATTATGCATTACGCTCGTTGGTCTCAGGAAGAGACAAAAGCTTTGTTGAATTTAAGTTCACTGTTTATTTCTACAAAATAACCTTAATAACAAAAATAAAGTTTGAATGTTTTTTTTTTTTTTTTTTTTTTTTTTTTTTAAATCATGCAATTAACTAATTTCAATTTAAGATTGTCCATTTAAATGCTACATAAAAATTACATTTTATTTTTTCTTAATAACCGGCATAGCTGAGAGTAAAGATATACAATATTCTTTGATTACTATTCGAAGAAAATACAGTAAAAGAGGAAAGTAATGAATACAATAGAAAATATAAATAAATAAATTATAATTATTTATTAAATAAAATTTTATTAGCACGGTTTTACTTGTTTTAAAATTTATTGTTCTTTAAAAAATATATAATTATCTAAAGAACTATATTGAATAAAAAATGGGAGCAACTCCCTGATGAATAAATTTGTGTTTTCAATCTACTTTTAAAGATGCTGATTTAGAAGTCGCATAATAGTATTTCTAGAGCATAAATAAAGATCCTTTTTCCGATTTATTACAGTTAAAAGAAAATATTACTTCAAATATAATAAAATAATAAAATATTTTCGCTTGTGCTTTTCATTCGTAAATTTATACACTACCTTTCCTTAAATGGCCGGACACTTACGATTTCAGACGCTTTGTCAAATATCTAGAAAAATTCTTGACGAATTGTCCTAAAACTCTCAGAGTGTAAGGAATATGCTATTTCAGCAAAAAAGTTTCACAAAAAGCAACAAGGGGAGTGGTAAAAAATTAAAGAAAAACAAAATGTTTGGGATTATCCTGTAAAAAGAAATGCTTTAGATACGGTCTAGCTGTAGTATGTGATTATGATACTGCCTGCTGGGCTATTTACTCCAAATATAATCAGCACCAGTTCATATGAATTCGGAATTCCGCCCATTATTTAACGAGATACAGCGCTTTTAAAATTTTTATAAACCATGGAAGACACACAGAGAGGCATGCACTTTTAAAAATGGTCAAATTGTTTTCATGACATTTCCAAACGTGTAAATGCATCGAAAACCAGAAGTCAAAAATTTTCACGATTTTAATATTTTCTTCTTGCGAATAGAAGAAAATAATAAAAATAATTGTTTTTATCATCTTCAGAATTTCGAATAGAAAGCAATCTAAACTCTTGTCAATTTATTTTATATTTGAGATAATCTTATAAAAAAAATAATATGTTGTGGCCACCACGACTTTCTTCTATATTTTTCTATACAAATTCACTCAGTAACAATTTTTTTTTTTTTTTTTTTTTTTTTTTGTTAAAAGTAAAAAAAAAAATAACTTTGTTTCAAATTATCACAGATTTATAGTTCAACCATTCGTTTTAATGGTATTGACGAGACCTTTCGAAAGATACCCATCTTGAAAATCTGTTCCCCCGGGGGGGGGCGGGTTACTTACCCCCCCAGGGAGGGGACGCGTTGCCCCCACATGCACAGAATTTTTTCCCCCTAATTAACTACTACTATTATCAATAATTCATATTAATTTTACAATCACAAGTTTAAAATAACTCATTATGCACATTTATACGAAATTTTGTCCCATGTTAAAAGTTTGCATAAAATGCGATCACAGCGCCACCTGTTGAGCAATTGATCCCCAAATCAAATCAGCACCAGTTTATGTCCGGGTGCAACTAAATACCAAGTTTGGTTAAATTTCATTCATTGGTTCGTGAAATACAGCGTCCACAAAAAAGTGATACAGACAGACATTTTCTAAAAACTATTAATTCGTGTTCTGGACATTCCAAAACGTATAAATCCATCAAAAAACGGAGGTCGAAAATTTTCACAAATCCAACACTGTCTCTTATATTACATATAGAAGAAAGTAAAAATATTTCTTATAAGTTTTATTTCTTTTTCAACTTTAAATAAGAAAATTATTCCTGTCCGTTTATGTAATTTTGCGGAATGGAAAAAGAAAAATGGAGGACTATTTAACGCCAAAATCCTTTATTTTATTTCATTGCAGATATATATATATATATATATATATATATATATATATATATATTTAAGAGCAATACACTAAACAAAAAAACATCTCAACGTTTTTCAAAGATAAAATCATGATTGTGGTAATTATTTTACTGAATAATTTACTTTTTTTTTTTTTTTTTTTTTTTTTTTTGTACATCTATAACTAACGGCAATAGAATTTAAGCAAATGTTTTGGTTTGTGAGTTAAAGGGACAGCTCAGTTAAAGGGACCTTAACTGATATACTTTCCATATTGAAAACCGGTTGTAACGAGATAAACACATACTATAGGGGGACGGACTATATCAAACGGACAAAACAGAAAGGGGGATTAAAAGAAGCATCATTAAAATGCAGGTTGATTTTAAGCGAGGTTGTTATTGTAAACGGGGCCTATGAAACATGCTGATTCAATTTGAATGCTTATGGAACACTAGACGGTGGCGGGCCTCCAAACTCTCATCCAGGGTCCAAACCAGTATCCAATCGTGTACGACTTTACATATCTGATGAGTGAAAGAATCAGACGAAGCGTTAGACTAGTGATTGTCCTGAGATGAATGTAAACAAAACTAGAATGTATTTGGATGAAAATCTTTTTACTGACGATCTGAACGCAACGTAATATAAAAGAAAATAATCCGTAATATAATAAGATAATTCATCCCAAAATCCGGTACCCCCCTTCAACATTAAAGAATTTAAGGAACAGCTTTACTATACGGCACCCATTGCTTAATTGCCGTTACCGATGTTTTGATCACGTGGTATGATGGTGTTTTGATTTGGTTTGTGTGTCGATACTGCGAATAGTTTCACAACGTCGTGAATCGAATCAAAATGTCATGAAACAATATTTTTCATTATTATGAAACATTTTTTTTTATGTTTCACATGTTTTCTGCTGTTTGCTCGCTTCGCGAGCATTAAAACAAAAAAAAAAACATCACTGGACGCACCTAATTCGTGAAGCATGAATCAGTAAAAGCATGAAAATTCATGGAGCAGCGGTCACTATGTTTTTTGCTGTTTGTTCGCTTCGCGAGCATTAAAACCAAAAAAAAACATCACTGGACGCCCCTAATTCGTGGAGCATGAATCAGTAAGAGCATGAAAATTCATGGAGCAGTGCTCACTATGTTTTCTGCTGTTTGTTCGCTTCGCGAGCATTAAACCAAACAAAAAACATCACTGGACGCCCCTAATTCGTGAAGCATGAATCAGTAAAAGCATGAAAATTCATGGAGCAGCGCTCACTATGTTTTCTGCTGTTTGTTCGCTTCGCGAGCATTAAAACCAAAAAAAAACATCACTGACGCCCATAATTCGTGGAGCATGAATCAGTAAGAGCATGAAAATTCATGGAGCAGCGGTCACTTTGTTTTTTGCTGTTTGCTCGCTTCGCGAGCATTAAAACCAAAAAAAAACATCACTGGACACCCCTAATTCGTGGAGCATGAATCAGTGAAAGCATTGAAGTTCACGGAGCCTCGGTCACTATGTTTTCTGCTGTTTGTTCGCTTCGCGAGCATTAAAACCAAAGAAAAACATCACTGGATACCCCTAATTAGCGATGCATGAATCAGTAAATGTTACGCTTTGTTACGTTTCGATACAACAGAAAAAAGTATCGATAGTCTGATTCGGGTCTCGAATCACCATCATATCCATATCACGCAATCAAAACATCGGCAACGGCAATAAGCAATGGGTGCCGTATAGTAAAGTTTAGCCGAAAAGGAAATAAATGCCCTCCTAGCAATATTTTGAGTACAAAATGTAATAGCAATTTTTTTTTTCTTTGAAAGTTAAAAAATAGTCCATTCTCTCTCTCTCTAGTAATTAATAATGTATTTCTCTGCATATAATTTTAAAATCACGTTTCTATTTATACTATTCGCATTTCTTTAAATTTAAAAGAATTTATGACATTTATTTATTTGTAAATGCTATTTTTAAAGCACTTACCTATCTTCTATATTAACGTATATACACATGTATTAAAGAAAAAAAAAAAATTAATTTAAAATATTTAGCTTATCTTCTCTGAACACAAGATTGAATAGTGCATCTTTTTTTTTTTTTTTTTTTTTTTTTTAAGTTAGTGCCAAAATAAGCACTAGGACTAAAATAAAATACACAAATATAAAATAAAATCATAAAACTAATCAACAAATATAAATAAATAATCGACGTCATTGCGAAATCTGCCACAGACCCTGGATAAGAGTTTGGAGGCCCGCCACCGTCTACTTTATGGAACAACAAGTGGCGCTGCTATACAGAGATTTCTGCAATTTAAAGGAAAGCTATATCTATATCTCAGGAACTACTGCACAGAATTGCATATAAATTTATACGTTGATGCACCTTAACTAAATGAGTGCCTTTCAACTTTTGGTATCAACCGCTCTACACGTGGCGCTGCTATACAGCGATTTCCGCAATGTAACGGTTCCTATATCTCAGGTTCTATCGCGTATAATCAAACAAAACGTGATATATGTGAAGGCCATTATGAGACAATATGCTGATTCAATTTGGATGCTTATCAGCCAATAGGTGGCGCTGCTATACTGCAAATTTCCTCGATAACGGGAAAGCTATATCTCAACTTCTATGGCATATAACTGTACGAAACTTGATGTGTGAGGTAACTATTATAAAAATGCATTTTTAAGATGACATTCATAGACATTAAACTGTCCTTTTTTTTTGGATATTTAGTGTTAGTTTTCTCTAAGATGAAAATTAATTATTTACACTTGGTGAATTTGTATAGGAAAATATACAAAAAGTCTTGCGGTGGCCACAACATACTAGTTTTTTCATGTAGTACATCTTTTCAGTAATGTATAAAAAACAGACGATTTGTATGTTTTCCTGACTGTTGATAAGCAGTTACGTGTTTCATAATTATCATTCCTAACGTAAATGAGTTTTAAAAATCGATATCGCCGTATTATTTTCCTTTTTATTTATTTATCTATTTATTTATTTTTTAAAAATAAGTACTTCATAAGGACCCTTAAAAAACATATGAATACGAATAGTAAGGAGTTTTTAAGGACTTACACCTCTACGCACTACGTATTAACATAAGGGAAAAAAAAATATAAAATACAAAAATATTCTTCTCAAATCGGTGGAATGATTGATTCGGGGCCCCACTGCCTGCCGCAACGTATACACGCGCGTATGGCACGTTCCTTCGCCCGCCATTCCCCGCACCTACTATTATTTTACACTTTCAAAATATCCACAATCGCTTACTCGGGTTTTAAAACCTAATAACACAAATTTCCAACGTTATATCTGAATTTCTTTATTTTCGCCCCTGCGCCCGCCCCTCGTAATAATTCTACAGTTTCGAAAATATCCGCAATCGATTTATCAGGCCTAAAACCCTAATAATACTAATTTTCAACGCTCTATCTCTTATTTCTATATTTTTGTCTATTTGAGTCCCCCCCCCCCCTTTCTCGCCTATCCTAATATTTTTTTCCCTTTTGAAAATAGCTGAATTCGGTTTGTACTGTCCAAAAATCTGTACAAGCCAATTTTGAACTGTAACTATTTCTATAATTTTGCACCTTCGAACCCCCCCCCCCTTCCCGGCTCTCCTAAAAATTTTACAAATTCGAAAATATCCGCAGTCGATTTGTAGTTATCAAAACCTACCTGTATGTACCAATTTTGAACGATCTCACTCTTTTTTTTTTTTTTTGCCTCTCCCCCCCCCCATAACTTTACACTTTCGAAAATACCCTCATTCGACTTGCAGGCCTCTAAAACCTATCTGTATTAATTTTGAGCGGTCTAACTATTTTTATTATTATTTTTTTTTTTTTACACCATAGCTTTTTTTACAAATTTTCCCGAACCCAATACTTTTTTTTTTTTTTTTATACCTGCAGGTGAAAGTAATACAGGAAAAAATAAAAAAATTAAATAATGTTCGCTTACTTGGAGTAACCAAAATAGATTAGATTGAAGATTGAAGATTTTTTCGCTACCGACACTGTGAGAATCACTCTTTTATAACAGAGGATAGTTTTTTTTTTTTTACTAACCATCGATCCATTTTATTTATTTTTGTAAGTAAATTAACAACAGAATTTAGCGTCATTGCGGTATTATCACTCAATTAAAGAGTCGTTTCAAAGAGATTCAATTTTACTTTTCAAGCGGTAGTAATATTACCAACCTCAAAACAAGGAGATACAAATCGACCTCTCCCCCCAAAAAACACATTTGACTATTGAGATTGGTTTGATCTTCAGTAAGTGTTATTGGTCAGAGTGTTTCCGTTGTTTTAATTTCGCTATTTTCGGTCTACAGAGAATGTGTTTTTGTAAACGGGGCTAAACCTCACCATGCACAGTTATTTGGTTTTTCTTTATATAGTCATTTCGGCACTAAGAATTTCCTATGCTTTCTTCAGTGACTCTGAAGAATTGTGAAAATTGGAGATGCTTCAGAAATATCTCAATAGACTAATAATTTTTTATTCTATTGTCTGAAGTAGAAAAAAAAAAAAAAAACACCTTTTACATGTTTAAAGAAATATGTGTTGAACAGCTGTAAAACTGAAAAAGAAAAAAGTTCGAAAATTTTCGGGGGGGGAGGGATATCTACGCCAACTGCTTTTAGAGATTGAAAATTAAAGTTCTAAATTTATTTAATTATGTAAAACATTTAAATTTAGACATGTTCAAAGACTGATACTAATAAAAAACGGAATTCCGAAAACTTCATTTTTTGAATGCGATATTTTTATAAAAAGAAGCAACAGAAATCCCCATATAATTCTACAGCATTTTCGTTGCTTCATATTAATAAAGATATCTATCTCACTCGAAAATGAAGTGCTTCGAATTCTATTCTTTGAACACGCCCCCTTTTATCTTAGAGGGCAATAAATAAATGAATTTTAAATATTTCTTTTTGAAATTAAAAATTAGAACAAAAAAGTTTACGAAATAACGAACATTTCCCCCCCCCCCCCATTAAGATTAAAATGACAAGTTCAGTAAATGGAATTAAAAAAACTGAACTCGAAATATTTTATTTTTTCAATGAAATATGCTTATAATACGAAGCAACAAAAATCCGATAGAATTACATGGAAAGAAAAAAAAAAAAAAAAGGTGAATGTGAATGTGACTTTACATTGCAAAAAAATTAGTATCGTAGGTTGTTAAATTGTGGTAATAAACAGTTTTTTTATAATTTGTTCAACGTCTTCATTTCCATCTGCAGATGTGTCTGTCTCTCTTCATAACTGTGGAAATCTGTTCATCTGTTATGTGATGAAGTCGTAAGTTGAACAGTGGGTATTTACTGTTTAGTTCATAAAAAAGCTCTAAACAATGCTTGTTGTCTCAAGTCTCAAATATTACCATTATGTACAAAGTTATGTAACTTAGACTACAGAAATTTATTAAAGGAAAGAATTAAAAAAAAAAATAAAATAAACCAAGTAACAAGAGAAAATTCATTTTATATTTCACTAAAACTGTCTTCATTTGTGTCCCTTTGATTTTCCTCCCTGTGCGAAATAATAGTTGACTTTCTTTTTTTTTTTTTTTTTTTTTTTAATCAAATTTAATTTACTTTTTTAATGGGGGTATCGAGGGGGGGAGGCATAATAAATTATGTGCTACGTTTTTGCGGCCGATCGACGAAAAAATTTCGCCGCCATTTGTCAAAATCCGCGCATTTTTCAAAGTTGATTTTCCCTCCCCTAAAAAATTATTTCTGCGTTTTTTTGGCGGTTGATTGCCGAAATACGCAACATTATTGTGGCCGAAATACTTCGTCTCTCACTGACAAAATTTTTACATGTAATTAAAGTTTACATCTTTTCTATTGCCGATTGTTAAAATAGCCAATTTTTTTATCACTAATCAATAAAATTCGTACTTTTTTCACAGCTCATTCCCGAAATGTGATTACTCCACCACAAATTAACAAAATGTCTGCATTTTGGACTTAACAATATTTTTGAGGCACATTGCCGAACACGAGGGGTTCTTTTATCTGATTGCTGAAACATGGTATTATTTAGCCATTAATCAACAAAATTTGTGGTGATTTTCAAAATGCGTAATTATTTCACCATTAATTTTCAAAGTTTTTTTTATGTTTTTTTTTTTTTTTTGGCATTTGATGGCCGAAACATCTCTTTTTCAATTCTCACACTTAATATTCAAAATATGCAAATTTTCTCGCCTTCCCCATCGAAGTAGCAGAATTTTCTGTATCTATCTGCAACAAGTGCAAATTTAGACACATAATGTAAATTATATTTGTATTTTTAAGCTTAGCATTTCTTTTTGAGATATTAAATTAATCTGCAGCGCTCGCTGCCGTACTGCACGGTTTCTGTTACTGGGTTCCCCATTAAAAAAAAAAAAAAAAGAAAATTGCTGGATTTTTTTTTTTTTTAATTCATTTTCCGTACCGGATTTTTTTCTCCCCTCCCCTACACCCGGTACAATATGCAAGTCATTTATCTACTTTATTTTCTATGCATTTACTCGGAAGGTTATGAACTCTTGCTTCGTTCACTAATCAACATATCGAAGTATGTTGGTTTCAATGAATATCCAAATTAACTGTTGGTAGGTCGTTAGAATTTCTGAATGAAATGACATTTATTCCGACCAATTTAATCAATATTACAAATTACTGTATAATGAAAATTAATATACATATTAGAAATTGATAACATCCATTGAAATTAAAAGGTGAAATTATCGGAAAACGAAAGAAACCGTAAACAAAAAGATCTATCGCATCTTTCATTTGCGTAGGTAGCAGTGGCGGATCCAGAACTTGACTTTTTTTTTTTTTTTTTTTTTTGGGGGGGGGGGGGGGGGGGTTAAGATTTTTCTAAGTGTTATTCTAGACCAATAAAAAATTTACAATTGCAATATTCAATTGTGAATGTCAGTGTTTTTTTGAAGCCCCCCCCCCTTAAATCCGCCATTGGTAGGTGAAATAAATACCGGGTATGGTCGGAAAATGTGAAAATTTCTAGAAATTATCTAAGAAATTTACACTATTGTCTTTAAAAAATGCATAATTTATTAACAGCAGAAGGCGGTCTTCGATTTCATTATAGCGAAGCCTTCCCTTTATTTTGATATGAATGATATTTGATAGCCTTTATTTTGATATGAAACATCCTCGGCTTCCTCAGTTAAATCACTGATTAAATACAAGTTAATGTCTTTAAAGACAATATATAGACTGACAAAATATGTAAGTAAATATTTAAAATTGTCAAAGAATAAATTTCTACATAAACAATTGCTGAAACGCACACCTTTTATTTCCTCTGATGAAGGGTCGTACTTAATTATTTTGCCCAGAAAAAAATTGTTCAATGTTGCATAATTTATGATGTTTGCTTATAAAAGGACATTTTAGCACTCTCGTACCACTTAAATAAAATAAAGTAATTGTTTGCAGCGACAGACATCAAAAAACGATTACTAAAATTTTCTATTTAAAAAAAAAAAAAAAAAAAAATTAGTACTATTCAGTTAAATGTCCTGTTATAAAGTTTTTAGACCATTATTTAACATTAGTTTTTGTGCAATTTACTGTGATCAAAAATATTATCTTAAACAAAAAGTTGGCCGTCAACTCTACCCCTTAAAAAAAAAAAAAGTAATGAAATGTAAAAATTAAACAAATTTGACATACATGTTATTTTATGAAGGAGCTATAATTTTTTTAACTCATTATCTTTTACCTGTGTTAGTATTCATCTGCTTGTCGCCTGAAGATGCTTCCCTCTACCGCTTCCTCTATTTTCTTGGCGTGATACGCCGGTATACAATAAACGTAAAATATTCAAACATATGTTTAGAAATAACTTTTCACTCTTTTTTTTTTTCAGTTTTAACATTTAAAACAAACTCGATTATATGTAGATTTTTATAGTGAAGTTACCTAAAGATTTTTTTTTTTTTTTTTCCTTCCCGAAAACGAACTGAGGACTATTGCTTTATATGTAAAGAACATATTAAATTAACTGTGCTTTAATAATACAAAATAATGTTTCAATTGATCTCATAATATAAAAAATTAACGCTTGATTTTTATTGAAACCAAAATGAATTTAAAGTTTTAGCGCAGTTAAATTTTCCCACTGATGTGTAATAGTTGTTTTGAATGACATAAGACTCGCCTACGATTGTAGACAGTGATGGAAATCGGCCAAAGTTCCTACAAAATTACGTCATGAATAGTGAGGGTAACAATAGATTAATATTTTTAATTGACAGACGATTAAGGAAAGAAAAAAGGAAGAAGGAAAGTTTTATTAGTGGGTTAGTTGTTAGGTTTTGTAAGAAGAAAATATTAATAGTATTTAATAAACAAATTTTCACTTTATCATAATTTCATTAAAGACCGGAAACAAACGTAAATATACCAGGTGAAAAACATGACTTTTAAATGTAATATTATATAGCATAACACATAAGATATAGTGTTAATTAAATATACATATTTAAAAAAAAAAAAAAAAAAGAAAAAAAAAATACAAGTGGCATGCAACTGTAAGAATTGAATTTTTTTTTTTTTATTTTTTTTTTTTAAGTAAATGCAAGACTAACCTTTTTTTTTTTTTTTTTTTTTTTAATTTATTTATTTCCATACTCATAATTTGTAATGATTATTTCCATGACAGCAACAGTAAGTTACTTTGAAATAAATTAATAACGTTAAAGATTAATAGATATTATAACCACACTTTTAAGTGTTAGGACAATAAACAGATAGGTGTAAACGAAAAAAAAAAAAAAAAAAAAAAAAAACGATTAAGTTTTATGAATAATAAAAATCTACATTTAAAATTCCCACTGACATTGTACATTTTAAAACTTCCATTATGAATTTTCATTTTTACGAGCTTTAATTCATACGTAATAATTGCATTTGTTACTTTTCCTGCCTAATTACATTTATCCATAAAAAAAAAAAAAATAGTACTAGAAAAGCTAATTTTGCTTTTCAAGATATTTTTCCCTTTAAAAAACTTACATGTAATCTTTTTATTAAATTAAACTGTTCGTTGATCGGCATATTTTTTAAACAGCGGTTATGCACTATTCTGACATTTAAACCAATCATTCAATTAAATTGAGAACTATAAAATAAAATGAAAAATGAGTTACCTCGAAAAGTTTAAGTAGAAATTTTGCATAGTTATCATGCAAACCAAGAGATCTTCCTAATGATGCAACAAATAACACAAAAATTATGACAAATACCATCTTAATACAATATTCAAGATTGAACACGGAATTTTAAATACTGTTGAAACTCAGATAATAGATATATATCACGGCTAAAATCATTATATGAGAAAATTCTGATTACGTTTCGAAAATGATGACAGAATACAAATAAAACACATGGTCAAGTGGTAGCATTTAAGTGCGTTTGCGAAATCTAATAGCACCATAGCTAACAACAAACGTTTACGTGCGTGATGAAATGAAACAAGATGAGACCAGTGTTGCCAACTCAAATTTTGCTATGTCCCTACGAACAGCTCAAAATATCCCTACATTGATTAAAAAAGTTACTATTTTAGTGCTAAGGATGTCTGTAGGATGTATTCTTATCCTCAGGATATCCTGAAGTTGTCCCAGTTAAAAAATGCTGAAGAAAACTAGGGACAAATTCCTACAGTTAGCAACACTGGATGAGACAATCGGTTAATGGAAGTTGAGATGATTTTTTCATCCTGCATTCATAGAATAATACGCCTGCATTTTGTAAATTCTTATACATCTCAAAGCTTAAAGAATAAATATATTTAGGTTTGAATTTCGGATTTCATTTTCGAAAATACACAAAATTTCCCTATCAAAAGGGAAGAAATTTTCCCAAGGTGAAGAGAAGAAACGCCATTTAACGAAATCGATCCTCTTTTTGATAAAGTACGCATGAAGCAGTCTCACTGTAGTTTTTTACGCCATCTGTTGACGAGAATGTTGATAGCTATCAAAAACGCAATATTCATGAAACTAAATGAAAATAAAAAATAATTAAATGCACCTAAAATTTCATGTCCGCTCATAAATTTCAAGTAAAAAAAATATATATTGTTTATACTTTCTAAATTAGTAATGCTTAATTTTGTTTTCTTCTTTTCCTAGTTTTCATTTTAGACTTTTTTGGATAATTACGTTCTTATACAATATTTTTGCCTTTATAAAAATACAAATATTACTAAATTAAATTCTGTCATAGAGAGAATTTCATACATTGTTTCAATGCTCGCGAAGCGAGCATACATCGAGATACTCACCACTGAAGTACAGATTTTTTTTTTTTTGTATTATTCTCTTCTATGCACAATAGAAGAATTTATTTATTTATTTATTATATCTATTTATTTAGCTAATACTTGTATTTAAACTCTTTTTATATACTGGGTGAGTGTGAAAGTTCTAACCGTTTTTGGATATGTAAATTTGCAATGAAATTGACGTCACACATGACATTGTAATGACGCAAATCGTCGGCCAATCAAACGTGTGGATGCCTCACATATAAATGCATCGTGTCTCACAAAGTTAATCATCTAAAAAAAAATATCAGCGGGTGTAACATGAAAAGCGAGAAGAAGTATATAAGACATTGCTTTTTATACGAGTTTGATAAAAAGAGTACTGCAACCGTAGATGTCGCAATGTTTGTCAAGTTTATGGGGAGGATCGAGATGCAATAGACAAAAGCACATGTTGTCGATGGTTTCGTAAATTTCTGGAAGGACACAGAAGCTGCCAAGGTCAGGTTAATAGTGGACGGCCATCACATGTTGGAGACAATGATATTGGCCAAGCGTAAGGAACAACCCGAACCCAACCGTGCAAGAATTAGTGGAGACCTTGAACGTTAACGTACACCGGACAACGGTCGAGAGACGGCTGGTTAAGTTGGGTTTACGAGAAAGTTGGATCGTTGGGTTCCACATAACCTGACAGCTAATCAACAGGATGACCGAATTGCCACCTGTGTTTTCTTGCTTTCTTGGTACAAAAATGATCCATTCTTGACACGAATCACGAATTGTGACAGGAGATGAGAAGTGGGTTATGTACCGTAACGTAAAGCGTCGTAGGATTGTGTGTCGTCCTTATGATCTACCTGCATCGACTTCGAAAGCGGAACTCCATTCCAAGAAGGTGTTATTCAGTGTGTGGTGGGAAGTGCAGGGAATAATTCACTGGGAGGCCCTGCCACTCAACAAAACCATCAATGCTGCCTTCTACTGTCTACAGTTAGACAGGCTGCATTCAAATTTGGTAGCAAAGCGGCCAACTCTCACCAATCGTCGCGGTTTTATCCTTCATCACGATAACGCCAGGCCACATGCTGCTGTCATCACTCGCCAAATGTTACTCGGCTTTGGTTGGGAGGTTTTACCCCACCCTCGTTGGGTAAATCAAACCTATTCTCCTCACTTAGCACCAACTGACTATCAACTATTCCATTCCGTACGTTGAACAATTTCTTCAGTCAGAAAATCTTTAATGATCTTGATATTGTGAAAACTGGCATCCAAGACTTTTTTGATTCGAAACCGCCGGAATTTTACCGCCTTGGGATTTATCTCCTACTAGAAAGATGGCAAGAGTTCATAGATAGCAATGGGGATTATGTACAATAAGAGGCACTGTTCATTTTGCGTTTATTTGCTCTTCTTTGGGTAATAAAAACGGGTAGAATTTTTTCACTCACTCAATACTAAAACTAACATTCTTTATCTGCGTCACTGCTAACTATATTTAAAAGAATTTTGAAAATTCGATGTTTCTTACTCATATTAAATCTTAAAAAATATCAAACTTTAAAAAAGTATTCCATTAAATATCGAAACAGTATTAAAACATAATAATAATAAAGCAACTGATTATGAAAATCATATTTTTTATAATTTAGTGAAATATAATTTACTTATGAAAACTTATCCTTTTTTTTTTCATATGTTTATTAGAACAAGTAAAAGCCAAGCAATATTTTGACGTTTTGAAAATTCATCAACATTATATTCTATTACTATTTTCAAGTTTTATACTCTCTATTGGCTGATGCCAAAAACCTTTTTCGGCATTAAAAATCTTTGCTGGTTAACTTGGGGGTGATATATCTATAGGAATTACTATATCTATGCAGGAGGGTCCAAGGCCTGGGTGGAATGTCCGATGTGCGTATCTTCCTAAGGGGTGCTAGCTCGTTTTTGAGCAAATTTAAGAGAACAATGATTTAAGTCATTATTTTTAATAAATTTTCTTTTAATTTATTAGTAAAAAACGTATGTTTATTACCTTTTAAAATCTAAAAAAAAAAAAAAAAAAAAAAATAGTAACCTATTTTGTTTCTTTTTTTTCTAATTTTCATTTTTTTTTTTTTTTTTTTTTTTTTTTTTATTATTTGATTTCTGTAAAATTAAAGGAGGAATTTGAATTTTTATTTCAAAAGCATCTTGAAATGCATTTTCAGTCGCATTTATTACTTTATTAGAATCAAATTTCTTATAAGAATTAATTAGAGTATTAATTCTTACCTCTAATTTTTCCAGACGATCTTCATTTGCGTCGAGATCATCATCTATACAGCCTTGGAAAAAATGTTAAGGCCAAGCAAACTTAATTTATTTCACAGCCGCTGATATTCGTTTTATGCAAATTTAAATATGGCACAAGAAAAGGTAATTTCAATTATATCTAGAAAAATTTTACAAAAAATTAAATTATTTCTTATTTTAAAATTTATTTTCTTTTTTCATATACGTAAAAAGCTGGGAAAAATATTAAGGCTACATAAGATATTATTTAAAAAACAGCTAATAATCTGAAAACTTCGCCGTAGGTGAGCTAAAAATGACCATTGAAAAGAGCTGGGAAAGCATACCAAAAGGCACTTCGAAGAAACTTTCTAAATCTATGACCTCGAGAATGATTCAATTAATTGAAAAGAAGGGCAAATTTTTGGATTATTAGCAGTTCTTTTAATACTATCTTATGTGTATAATTTCTTCCAGTTTTCTACATGCATTAAAGAAAAAAAAGAATTGCAAAAGAATTTTAATTTTTTAAATATTTTTCAAAATTTATTTAAAACTGTCGTTCATTACATTGTGTTTGAAAATGCATAACATATATTTGTAAATGTTTTGAAGTTTTTTTCCCGGTTTTTTAAATTTTATAATCACAAAAATGATTAAATTAACTGAAAACAAGGCGAAGTTTTTGGATTATTAGCTGTTTTTTAAATAATATCTTATGTGGCCTTAATATTTTTTCCAGCTTTTTACATATATGAAAAAAAGAAAATAAATTTTAAAATAAGAAATAATTTAATTTTTTGCAAAATTTTTACAGATATAATTAAAATTAACTTTTCTTGTGTTATATTTAAATTTGCATAAAACTCATATCAGTGGTTGTGAAATAAATTAAATTTTTCGCTTGGCCTTAACATTTTTTCAAGGGTTGTAGTGTCTTGGTCAATATCTTTTAAATCTTGAATTTCGCAGTAGTTTTGTCTCAATTTATCACTTTTAGTTCGTAGCAGTTCCACATTTTTTAATTTCACTTTCAGTTCTACTAGATCTATATCGTAATTTTCGGCATTCGTGCCTTCTATATAGTTTCAATTCTAGTTATTTTTCCTTTTAAGGAAGATTTTAATTTATTATTTTTCTCCATATCGCTGATTACGATTATTTAGGCGAACCATCTTCGTTGCTTTTAATTTGTATCACATACATCAAATATTTACACTATATACAACGAAGAAATATAAGATTCATAATAGGTAGAACATAAAATAAAAATTGTGGGCGCCAAAACATTTAAAAGTTCTTTTTTGCCCACGTCTGTTATACTTGGCTTCTCATTTCCTTCTGTCAAACATTTTTTCGGAGCGGAGATTCAAAAGTGGTGCGCATGCGCCAACATACTCCATTTGCCATTTTGCAAAAAGTTTCTGAAATCGTTGTTTTTTCAATCTTATTATATCATTTTCCACAGGAAAATTAAAATTTAATCAATGGTATAAAAAAATAAAATAAATGTATTTTTTTCTACTTTTAGAAAACTAATCCTCTTACAGATGATTTCTTATGTTGTTTTCATTTTTTTTTTTTTTTGTTATTATTATTATTATTATTATTATTATTTTTTTTTTTTTTTAGTGAATAAGGAAATAATGTCGTGTCTGTATAATTGACTGCGTTTCTTTTTGTCTTTAAAGTGTATTTACCTTTTTCATTTAAAAACATATTTTAAAATACTTCTGATGTTTTTTGGGATAAAAAAATATTTTAGATTCAAACTCAAACTCATTTATTAATGGCAGAATCTTCTAATTTAGCATTGATAATTTTTTAATATTACAGAATTAGACATTTCTATGATACATTTAATAATTTCTAATTATGGCAAGGAAAAAAAAATCATCATCTAAACCTTTTATAAACAATCGAGTTCATTTTATTCAGGCGAGAATTAAAAACTGATGGTGCAAGAGGTTTTTCCAAATTAAAATAATAACTAGCTGGAACCAGTCGAATTCGACGGTCACTTCATTGACCGTAATGTTTCAAAAATAGTCGCATCATTATTTAAATCTATTTAAAGTTAAAACATCTAATATAATTTACGACATTTAACTTAAAAAAAATAAATTCGGAAAAATGCTTATAAATAGAAATACTATATATAACATCACCTACAACAAAGTACTGTCAATGTGACGCCAAACTGACTCCAAATAAGCAGTTGCTATCTTTTATTTTCCATTTTGTTTAATACTAAGACTGCATGTTAGCTGACCCGCTCGGCGTTGTCCGGGCCTATGATAATAACCTTAAATGAACCTTAAATTTCCCGAAAAAAATAATCAGATGTAACAAAAAAAATTACCTTGAACCGAACGAAACTCTGCCTTGTGACTCGGTGCCTGCGACAGCGCATGCACCGGCCGCTAATAATATAAAAAATCTCCAAAAATTAACCTGAAACCAAACGAACCCGACCGGCGTTCCCGGGCCATGACAATAACCTTAAATGAACCTTAAATTTGCATAATTTTATATCTTTAACTCGATTTTGTTTGAATTTCTATTTTTAAATAAAAGCATAGCATCGCAAAAAAAAAAAAAAAAAAAAAAAAAAATAGTCAGCTGTAACAAAAAAATTACCTCAAACCGATCGAAACTCTGCTTTGTGACCCCGGTGCCTGCGGCAGCGCATACACGGACCGTTAATAACATGAAAAAAATTCCAAAAATTAACCTGGAACCGAATGAACCCGACCGGCGTTGCCCGGGCCCATGATAATAACCTTAAATGAACCTTAAATTTGTATGATTTTATATCTTGAACACTATTTTGTTTGAATTTCTATTTTTAAATGAAAACATCGCGGAAAAAATAATCATCTGTAACAAAAAAATTACCTGAAACCGAACTGAATTCGGGCTCGTAACCCCGGTGCCTGCAGCAGTGTATATGCGGGCCGCTAATAACATGAAAAAATTCTTAAAAATTAACCTTGAACCGAACGAACCTATGAATCGTGTTTCCGCTGCTTGTGGCTGCGGCATCGTATAGCAGGCATGCTACGCACGCGCTACAAAATCCACTTTCCTCCACCAGGGGGCGCAGTATGTTGTATACGAACATGCGATTTCCAAGACCTTTCAAATAAGGTGTCACATGGTGGTATCAACTGCAAAATCCTTTAGTTGCATTTTCCTCCGCCAGGGGGCACATTGTGTTCTGAACGAACATCACCATCGGTCAGGAAATACAAAGACCTTTAAAATAAGGTGCAAAACATTATAGGATCTACAACAAAACCACCTAGTTCCATTTTTCACCACCAGAGATGCACTATATTGTATACGAACATCACCAATCAACTTGAAATTTCAAGATCTTTAAAATGAGGTGCTACATGTGTGGGTCTAGAGCGGATTTCCCCCTCAAACTTATTTCTCCCTTTCTCCTCCCCTAAATCTATTTTCCCCCTTTCCCCTGCTTTAAAATAAAAAATTCCAAATTCGCAGAAAGTGATTTTTTAGTATTCGAGTCTAATCTCTCCGTGTACAATTTCTTCACCGTGAGTAAATTTGGAGCTGAGTTATGCTCGCCAACGTGTGTTTAACCCCCGCCTCCCCCCAGGTGGGGAACCGTTCGACTTTTTTTATTTTTCTCTTTTGATGACACATCTATAGACCAAGACCTTTTATTAGACACTTCAACCAAATTTTTACACCTAGTAGTTCTCTCAATTTAGTGGAGACAGACAAAACACGTTTCAAATTAATATATAGATAATAAACTTTTTTCTTATGAAATATTTTCCAATGCGTAAAATTATTGTCTAGCAGTACATTTAAAATATATGGAGTATTAAATAATGCCCTAAATTAGCATTAGAAAAAAAAAAAGGTATTAATTTTTTTTCTTTTTTACAAGCAATGGGCTCTTCCCACCTGACGTCAGAGATCATGATAGAGGAAAAACAAATAGCAGACGAAGTCTTGTTTATCTATAGCGATTGCTGAAATAACATATTTTCTATTCTTATTTTTGATCAATCGTATTTAACCAGTGTTATTTTTTTTTATACATCATCATTTTTAATCCGTTTTATATCTTATTCATCATCTTTTGTTTGTTGTATACATTTACAATCATCATTTAGTTTGTATTTGTTATTGATGTTCATGAAGAACATGTTAAATACTTTGATTTTTATTTTTGGTACTTAAATCAGTGACAGTGCAATATCGTACTGCGTAAATCCATTTAGACCAGTAACTAAGTTAATTAACTTGTTGTAACACCTTTATGCAATTAAATTAAATGAAAACATTTTAAAAGTTCAAATTATAATCCATAAACATTCCACAAGAACAAGCTATTATTTATTGCTAGATCAGTTAATGTAACAGTTACACTAGAAAATACAAAAATCATTAAATTTACAGATACAACAGGGACTATTCTACTGTTTACAAATGCACAATATTACTTTTATTTTATTTTATATTAAATATTAACATATTTGTCCTTAAGAACAATATTTAATTGAATTCGATTATTCGTTTTCCTCTATCACAGGATTGAGCAGACGAAAATGGAAAGAGTCCATTATACAAAAAAATTCTTCGCCAAATAGTGACAAAAATTTAAAAGTCCCCAAGGGGTTATTACAAGGGGTACTGAAGCTGTAACGCAAAATGGCCTATATATTACGAATTTTTTTCTATTCTGAAAAATATTACTGATTTTTTTGCATAATATTTCATTAAAAAAAAAAAAAGAGTATAAAATATTATGTATTTTAATTTGACACTGAATATGGGGATTTCTATAAAATTTTTTGCTTTTTCTTTGTGCTATGCACTATTAATATTCAGTGAAAGGCAAAAAAGCGAATAGGCAGGCAGAGCGCCGCAGGGGTTAATAAGAGATGCGAGTCGCGGGGAGGCGAAGTCTCCCTCGGGGTTGGTCTGCGAAACGAGCAGGAGGCAGAGCTAGAGCTCAAGATTCCCGGCCACCGTCACGTGGCGACCTAATTTGAAAAAGTGGTGATCAAAAAAAAAAAAAAAAAAAAAAAAAAAAAAAAAAAAATCGCTGTAATCGCCAATGAGACATGCGATTTTTCAAGGAATTTGCAGAAATCCGCGATTTTTTTTTTTTTTTTTTTCTAATTCGCGGAATTTTGCGAATTAATTTCTTCAGCTTTTAAAAAAAGTCGCGGATATTGTTCATTTTACAAAACGAAACCCTATTAACGATCGGCGATTAAATTCGCTATAAGCGCCTCCCGATTCTCAATCTTTCTCCATCTACAACATAAACGTCAACATTCATTTTAAATTTGCTTAGTGAGATTCTAGAACCTATAAAGAAATAGAATTGTTAAATATTTCTTGCTCATGTAATTATTTTTTGCCCCTCACTCCTCCATTTTCTTATCTCCAAGTGGCGATCAGCATCAAATGTTCTGCAGAATTCTTTTGTTTCCTTATCTTTCTCCATCCACAACATGAATATCAATGCTCATTTTAAACTTGCTGGTTAGATTCTAGAAGTAGAATGGAAAGAGTTTAAGATTTCTTACTCATGTAATTACTTTTTACTCCCCCTTCCTTTTCCCCATCTCCAGATAGTGATCAAGTCTAGGAACAATAAACAGCTAGAAGTGTTCAATATTTCTCACATATGAAATTATTTTTGGATTTTGTCACTGAACTTGATAAATCTATTTATTTTCTCCTCAATTAAATTAAATATTTATATTTCATAACCATACCAAATGTGTAAACAAGGGAAAAAATAGAGTAAAATTTTCAGATAGGAATTTTTCTTTTTTTTTTTTTTATCAATTGAAGAAAATTAATATTCAGTTGTTTTTATGAATGTTTGACACTAATAATTAGCACTGTTACTTTTTTCAATATGTATGATTAATATACATAAGTAGAAATCATATTCTATATTTGTTTGATTTTTTTTTTCTTTTTTGTTGGCATGGAATTTCAATAAGATTTTATGTGGATATAAAAGTTTTTGTTGTTATAGTAAAGAATTTTTTTATGTTAGTGAAAAAATCCTGAAAATGCTTAATCTCCTTATATTATTAAAATCTGTGCGCATCTGTCTGTCTGTCTGTCTGTGAGAAATGCCTTGTCATCGCTAAAGCTCCGGCGCTAATGGCCGCATCGCCTCGAAACCGGTGTCGACAGACGCAGAATTTCTTCATCTCGACATCGCGATAATTCGCTAAGCGAAGCGACCCTAATTAGCGGAGATATTGATTAAAATGTCGACCCATGTCTACCGAAAAATGACCCAGAATTCATGATTAAATGCTTTAAAAGCGACATTTTTACGGAAAAAGTGGATAATAAATTAGAAATATCAGTCGTATTGTTACAAACAAGATACCATTGGAAAGGGCTTTTTTTCACAATCCGATGGTTTAAAAGGCTTATCGATCGGAAATTAGATTTTTTAAAATTAACTAAACCATAAAAAAAATGTTGGCAACAAATCACAAGAATCTTAGCTTTGCAGATGATAGTCTACAGCCTTGAACGGAAAGAAACATATCTGGTATTTAATGAGGTTACGTGTTTTTGTACTGCGATTAAAAATTGCAATTTTCTATTTTCTTCAATTTTTCAAATTTCTCACATTTCAATTAGTATACAATCTTAACACCACAAAACTAACTTGCAGTTCAAATTTCATCGATTTTGGTCAATAAACAAAAGATTTACATTTTAATTGCAAATTAAATTTTATCTTTACACGCCTGACATTTTATCTGTCGAAAGAGGATGCCAGTTTCAAAACGACACAAATACACTTAAGGTAAAAATATTTCTTTTTCTATTTACTTCCATTAACCGACTACCGTAGATAATGGAATTCGAAATTTCACCTGACTTACACGTTTTGAGGTGTCATGGCGCTGTAATAATTTAAAATTTCAATATTTAAAATTCTAATTATGTTTAATTTTTTTTTTTAATATGTCATTCGATACACATTTTGAAGCACGGTTACATTATCGAAAGGGGAATTCGAGATTTCACCCGATTTACACGTCTTGAGGTCTCCTTATTAGGTTTTCTTTTGCACCGCAATAGTGGAATTCGAGATTTCAGCTTATTTACACGTTTTGAGGTCTCCTGAATGGGTTTTCTTTGGTATCTCAGCTACTTATTAAAGTGTCTAAAGTGGAATTAGAGATTTCACCTGATTTACACGTTTTGAGGTGTCCTGAATGGGTTTTGTTTTGTATCTCAGCTGCTAATTAAAATAATTTCATAAGTAATACATCATTTGAAAGCTTCGTTAATTTGGAATTGAATAGTAGATTACAGAAATTCGATATTTCGACATTTCTCCTGATTTAAACGTTTTGAGGTGTCCTGAATGGGTTTCTCTTTTGTCTCAGTTACTAATTAAACAAATTTCATAAGTAATACATCATTTGAAAGCTTTGTTGAGTTGGAATGGAACAGTAGAATAGTAGATTACAGAAATTTCTACCGCCAGATGGCGCTGTAATATTTTTAAATTACAATATTTCTATTTCTAATCATGATTAAATTTTTACTTTCCGAACACTATAGTGAGGAAAGTATTGTAATCATGTCAAAAATCCGAATTCGAGATTTTGATGTTTCTATACGTTTTGAGGTCCCCTGAGTCCGTTTTCACTATTTTTACGATGATGTATGTATGTGTGTGTGTATGTGTGTATGTGTGTATGTCTGTGAGTGAACACGCTAGCGTCTAAACGCTTCGTTCAATTAACCTGAAAGTTGGTACGCATATTGTAAGTCACCATAGTACGAACCCTATAGATTTTGGTGAATCTAGCACTTATAGTTTTTTTACAGGGACACAAAGAAAAATTCTTTATCATTATGGCCTATGGGAGCAAAATCTTAAAAGTGCGATAGCATCTAAACGCCTTATTCAATTGAGCAAAAAATTTATACACATATTATAGGTCACAAATACTCAATCTGTATAGATTTTGGAGAATCTAGCACTTATAGTTTTTTTACAGGGACACAAAGAAAAATTCTTTATCATTATGCCTATGGGGCCAAATTTTTAAAAGTGTGATAGCGCCTAAACGCCTTATTAATCTGAGCAAAAAATTTGTACACATGTTATAGATCACAGTTGAACTAACTGTATAGACTTTGGTGAATCTTGCACTTGAAGTTTTTTTACAGGGACACAAAGAAAAATTCTTTATCATTATGGCCTATGGGACTAAATTTTTAAAAGTACGATAGCATCTAAACGCCTTATTGAATTGAGCTGAAAATTTATATGAGTATTATAAATCACTGTTGCACTAACTATAAGCATTTTGGTGAATTTAGCATTTATAGGTTTTTACAGGGACACAACGAAAAATTCTTTATCATTATGATCTATGGGCTCAAAGTTCAGTAGCGTTAAATAAAACATCGTGTAATAGATGGAGAAAAATACTCAAACACTCTGTTATGGTTTTCTCTCTTTTGTTTGTTTAACAACTCCTCTTTCTTTACTTTATCTACAAAACTGTTAATTACTCAATGTTCGGAAAGTCGAGTGGAGTCACTCCAGATTTTTTTAATGCGTCATTCGATACACATTTTAAAGTACTTTTACATTATCGAAAATGGAATTCAAGATTTCACCAGATTTACACGTTTTGAGGTCTCCTGAATCAGTTTTCTTTTGTATCTCAACTACTAATTAAAATAATTTCATAAGTAATACATCATTAGAAAGCTTTGTTAATTTGGGATCGAACCGTGGAATACAGAAATTTCTACCGCCAGATGGCGCTGTAATATTTTCAAGTTTCAATATTTTAATTTCTAATCATGATTAAATTATTTTTAATACATCATTTGAAAGATATTTTAAAGTTCTTTTATATTATCGAAAGTTATCATCAGATTTACACGTTTTGAGGCACCCTGATTAGGTGTTCTTTTGCATCTCAGCTAATTGAGTAAGACCGTTCGAAATTGGTATACGTAGGTTAATTAGAAGGGGCTGAAAGGGTGGGCGCTGCTGAAATAAGTGGGGACCCGGTCCGACTTTTTAACAGATGAGAAATAATTTTTTTAATTTTCTTTTCTTAAGAATAAAAATTTTATTTGAGAAGGAATACGTGCGCAGCGTGCCTATACCTTCACACGTGCGCGCGCAGCGCGCATGGGTCTGCGCTGTCGAAGGGACTCTGACCCGGTGTGATTTTTTTACCCGATCAGAAATGATTTTTTTAGGGGGCACGAAGTGTCAGGGAAGGAATGCGGGCGTGCAGCGCGTGTATTCTTCAACTTGTGCGTGCGCAGATCGCACGGGACTGCGCTGCCGAAGGCAGTGGGGAACCGGGCCGACTTTGTACTCCATGAGAAATGATTTTTTTTTCTTTTCTTTTCTTAAGAATAAAAATTTGATTTGAGAAGGAATATTTGCGCGCAGCGCACGTATACCTTCACACGTGCGCGCGCAGCATGCATGGGTCTGCACTGCCGAAAGCAGTGGGGACCCGGTGTGAGTTTGTACCCGATCAGAAATGATTTTTTTGGGGGGGCACGAAGGGTCAGGGAAGGAATACGCGCGCGCAGCGCGTGTATCCCTTAACTTGTGCACGCGCAGCGTGCATGGGATTGCGCTGCCGAAGGCAGTGGGGACCCGGGACGACATTTTACCCGATCAGAAATGATTTTTTTTTTTATTTCTTTTCTTAAGACTAAAAGTTACTGTTAGTGATTCATTAATTATAGTGATTCATTTGAAAATACTGACCCGCTAGCGGGCGAAGCTCGCTAGTCTCTTATATTATTAAAATCTGTACGCGTGTGTGTGTGTGTCTGTCTGTGAGAAACGGCTTGAAGCAGCTAAGGCTCGGCCGCTAATGGTCGCAAGGACTTCGGACAGGTACCGTCGGGCGGAGAATTTATCGCAGATGTAGGTTATCTAATTTTATAAACGATGCGACCCTAATTAGCGGAGATATTAATTAAAACGTCGACCCATGTCTAACGAAAAAACGATTCAAAATGGCAGGCAATCGTCATTTTCGGCCGGAACCGCGTACCTGAAAAGAAGAAGCAGAAAGAGGAAATTTCGTGGGTTTTTGTAAACCCATCGCTGCCGATCTGTTGGAGATATCGAAAATACACCTATACCACGAGAAAGAGCATTTATTACCGATTCTTACGGTACAATTTTTTTTTTTAAATACGGATTTTTTACATTTTTAAAAAAAGTTTTAAAAAGGATCGAAAATTTCTCTTTTTCTCGATCGTCTTTTTTGAAACGCCCTATACGAAAGAATAACAGACCGATTTCTTAACAACTGGTATATTTGTTAAGTTCATTTAATCCTCTTTCGAACCATATAAACATTTTTACAAAATACGGATTAGCGATCCATATTTTTAGATTTTACGAAACATCGATTTTTTCACAAAACATTTTATAACTCAAAATCGTTTAGAGATGAATCCTTTCTTTTTTTTTTTTTTTTTTTTTTTTTTTTGTATATACATCTCGATTCCACAATTCACCTCCCAAAAGATTGAGAGATTTTTTCAAAAACTGAATGAGTTATAATTTTTTTAATTTTAGGCACTAAACCATTGAAAACAGCGATCTTCATTCCATAATGAAATCCGTTATGAAATCCTGCAGCCGTTTGTTGGCGTTTGGCGTTACCATGACAACCCATTCAGAGAGGAAAGATGGCTGGTTGGAAGCGATAAAAAAAAACAGCTGCCACTGATTGAGAATCAGAGGTATTTTGACTAGGATAAAAAATTGCAAATTTCTATTTCCTTCAATTTTTAAGTTTCGCGCACGGCACTTAGTATACAATCTTAACGCCACAAAACATACTTGCAGTTCAAATTTCATCGATTTTGGTCAATAAACAAATGATTTACGTTTCAATTGCAAATTAAATTTTAACTTAACACGCCTGACATTATATCTCTCGAAAGAGGATGCCAGTTTCTATAGCAACACAAATACACTCAAGATAAAAATATTTGTTTTTCTATTTACTTCCATTCATAGAATAATAATAAAGGAAGAAGGAGCATGCCAATACTCTAATGCTTACAAACCTCTTCTAGTGAAATGCCAGCGAAAGTTACTTTAGCTCCTTTCAACCTTGAAGTAGGGCACCCATCCTCAGCGCATTTATTGCTGTTTGTTGTGGGTGCTACCTCGCAGACTGATTGACAGAGAGACGAGACGATTTAAAAATCTCACCAACAAATTAGATGGAAGCATTGTTACAACCCTATACCCGGCATTCCTGGATTTTACAAACCGAAACCAAAACATGTACGCTCTTTCTTCTTTATTATTATTCTATGCTTCCATTAACCGAGCGAGGCAGCAACCACAACAAATAGCGATAATAGCGCCGAAGATGGGTGCACTAAGGTAATAAGCAGCAGGAGCCACAGACTAAGGAAACACTTAGACCCGGCCAGACGACTTTCTTGAATGGGGAAAAGTGAAGTAACTGTAAGGCGCTTAGAGTGACCGGCGGCCATATTGGTACAAGCAAGAAAGCAGTAACAATGTAATTTGTATATGTAAAAACGAATGCATGTCTGTCTGTTTATCCTTCATCCATTACAACACCATTCATCCGATCGAAATGAAACTTTAGGGAGTTGTCGGGTACACTCCCGCGAAGATTTCTGGCATGATTTTTTTAAAAATATCGTTCCCCCCCCCCCCAGGGAGAAGGGGGCAAGTACAGGATTAAAGCATAATTTTTCACATTTGCTTTATTTCTCAATGAAAAAAAATAAATACCCAAAAGGTTCTAACTTCAAGATATTAAAAACAGGTATTACATAAAAAAAAAAAATGACAATAAAGGGGGGGGGGGAGCAAAAATTCTCTTTTTATGTATATATAAGAGTAAACTCACTGATTCACTGACTCAACACAGCCGTGGAGATTCTATGAGAGATACAGTCACAAATTTTGGTGAGCAGGTTGATTTAAGAACCCTGACCCCCACTACGACGGGATTTTACGATATCTTCCTCTCCCCCCCCCCCATGGAGAGCAGTAGACAAAACACCTTTATTAGCATAATTCGGCTTCAAACTATTTCACGGTGAAGAAATTGCAGATCGGGAGATTTGTATTCAGTAGAAATCATTTTCCGGGATTTTAGATTTTTAAGGGGGGGAGGGGGGTTCGATTTTCAGAGGCAGATTTAGCAAAATACTCTACCAATAACAACATAAAGATATAAAAACCACCAAGCGTTGGATAGTTCCAAAAACTCATTTTTGGTTTTTTGTGATTTTCGAATTTTTTTTTCGTGGGGGGAGGGGACTTACTTTAATTTATTCTTGCATGTAAAGGCATGCAGCAACTGTGTTTCATTCTCTAGTATCGGTTACTATATTCATTTCTTAAGATGTTTTTAGTATAGCTTTACCGAAGGAACTCCTTGGCGGCTTTTAATTTATTGTTGTCATTTTAGCGATGAATTAAAATGGCTATCGCAATTGCATAAGTAAAGATCTTGGCAAGAAACGTCCGAGTTACTTTGATGCCAAATTTCAAAAGGCACAATTTAGACGATATACAGGGCTACATAAAAACAATCTTTATAACACTTTCTCTTTAGAAATAAAGCTTTAAAAAATCTTTTGTGAAATTCTTAATGCAGAGCTAAAAGGAAATGTACTTTTGTAGGTTTGTTGTCTTGCTACAATATAACAAAGCTCGAGGTGAGAGCTACACAAAAGAAATGTGTTAATACTTTTTTTTTTAAAAAGAAAAAGGTATAAAAATCTTAAGGAAAATGCATAAAAATATTTTGTGTGTAATTTTTTTTTCTTCTAAACTAAAAACAAAATGTTTTTTAGTGTGCCATCACTGAAGTGAAATATATATATACATATATTGAAAATTAAACAATATAGTGGGTAAATACAGCTGAAAAGTTTTTCTAATCAATGCAAACTGAATTATTTTTCATTCATGTTCAGTCGGGCTTAAGTCAGATTTGAGTCGGCTAATTTTATATTTTGCCCCCCCCCCCCAATATTTATTGTTCGCTACGGCCCTGTATATATATATATATATATATATATATATAAGACAGGTGGCGCGCTTGCGCGCCCCATCATCGACTGTCCCAGATACTAGGGGTATCCATGCAGTCCAAATATGTATATATATCAACACAATAAAATCAGCAAGCTATTCATTTAATTTGATGTTTCAGAATAATTCGACAAATTTTGACTGTTCATAAAAATTCATCATTTATTATCAGCTTTTTTAAAACCCTTACTGATTATCGATTTGAATTTGACTAACCGAGCTCTAACCTAGATGGTCTGTTGGTGCAACCATAGGCTGCACAAGCCATTTTTCAAGATTTATAGCCTCTTTTACAATTAATATAGAATAATACCAATACAATTGTATGAAAAATGCATTAATGTTTTGCTTGTACCAATATGGCGGCTCGGTTACAGTTGAGACTTCACTTTTAGAACCGCCTTGCCGGGTCGCATATTTACTACCTTTACTCGAGTTCGAACGGGGATGCAGTTTGACGTTGCGGATTGGTTGCTCATTGAGACTCATTGAAACCTTTGGACAGCCCCTGCCTGCCTGGACGTGCCAAGCTTAACGGGTTGGATGCTGTCCGCCGGAGCGAATAAATCGCCGGATCACTGTATGATAGCTGCCTACTGCCAGACAGTAATCTAGGCTGGGATTGCGGTGCCTCGTTCTTAAGTCTGATCTTAAATCTTACGAACTTTCGTAGAAGGGCGTGGTTAAGAACGATCTTAACTTGGTATTGCGGTGCCTCAAGCGTAAGTCCTCCGCGTGTCCTCATAAGAGAAAGCCAGCCAGCCAATTGGGAGACGCAGAACGAGCTATGTTGTGATTGCGCGCGCATCCAGTTACGATTCGACTTAAGATAGCTCTGAGGTCGTCGTAAGATAGTGAGCCACTGCAATACGACTTGCGTTTTGTTTACATCTTAAGTCTTAAGACAGAGTTTGTGCGTAAGATAGTGCTGAGCGAGGCACCGCAATCCCAGCCTAAGTGTTTCCTTAGTCTGCGGCAGGAGCAGCTTTCGCTGGCAATTCACAAGAAGGGGTTTGTAAGCATTAGAGTATTGACGTGCTTCTTCCTCTATTATTATTCTATGGTTAAAACTCGAAAACAGTAATAGAATGGATGGTAATGAATTTTGAAAATGCCGAAATATTGCGCGACTTTTAAGTGTTCTAATAAATATATGAAAAGAAATGGGGTAGGTTCCATAAGTAAGTTATATTCAAGTAATTTATGAAAAATATAATTTTTATAATCTGTTGCTTTGTTATTATTATGAGATAATTACTGTTTTCATATTTAGTGGAATACTTTTTTTTAATTTTAATATTTTTTAATATTTTACATTAGTAAGTAATATGGAATTCTCAAAATTCTTTTAAATGTAGCTAGCAGCCGCGAAAGTTTTAATATATAACTAGTATGTTGTGGTCACCACAAAACTTTCTTCCATATATAATTCTATACAAATTTACGCAATACAAATAATTTATTAAAATTATTTTTCATGATGAATACAGACGATTTTTATCTCAAAGAAGTATAATAATAATAAATGCCAAAAGAAAGACAGTTTTGTGCAGACATGAGTATAGTAAAAATAATAATAATAATAAAAATAAAAGGAAAGGAAAACGAAAAGAAAGAAAGAAAAAAAAAGGGTATCTGGAGTTTTTCATTCTCTTTTAGTGCATAAATTTTATTTGCTAAATTACCTATGTGTATTTCCGTGTATATTCACTGTCGAAAGCAGAGGCCAAACAACTCCGATCCCTGTATTGGATCAAAATCAGTGCTGCCATCTATATGCTTAGTTTGAGATTAGCTCTAAAATAAAACAGAATTAAATTAGTTAAAGAAAAATTTAATTCATTAATTAAAAATGTAATTTAACTATGAATAAAAAAAAGATAGATGCACATCTATTTCTTCTATTCTGCATAGTTGGGTACATATGCACTGAGATACAATAACATTAATTATATAATTCTTTTTCGAAGATTATTAAAAATAATAATAATAATAATAACAATAAGATTTTAATTTTAGAAATTTTCCAGCAATTTTTAACACGCTTATATTAGCTTCACCTGTATGTATGTATGTTTGTTTGTTTGTAACTTCTCTGGGAGCAAAACGTGATTGCACAAAATCCTTCATATCTCAAACAAAAAAACAGATATCCGTAAAATTTTTGCTTTAAAATATAGCTAATACAAATGTCTAAAAATCGGTTTCTGGAATTTTTGAAATTCGGTCCCCAAGGGGGGCGGGGGGAGGGGGGCAAAACGTGATTTCACATGCGTAAAACGTGATTTCGCATAATCCTATATATCCAAAAAAAAAAAAAAAATAGATATACGTGAAATTTTTGCTCTAAAATATAGCTAAGGCAATTATCTAAAAACCAATTTCTGGAATTTTTGAAATTCAGCCCCCAGGTGGGGCAGCAAGGGGGGGGGGCTATGGAGCAAAAACAAATAGAAATGCAGTTAGGCCGTTGAAAATTGGTACAGATAGGTTTTAAAGTTCTGCAAGTCGAATGGGGATATTTTCGATTGTGTAAAGTTATTAAGAGGGGGAGGGGAAGGGAGGGGGGGCAAAAAAATAAAAATAGTGTCAGATCGTTCAAAATTGGTACATAGAGGTGTTCGATACTTACAAATCGATTGCGGATATTTTTGAATTTGTAAAATTATTAGGAGGGGCGGGTAGGGGTGTGGGGCGGTAAGGGGGGGCTATGGAGCAAAAACAAATAGAAATACAGTTAGGCCGTTGAAAATTGGTACAGATAAGTTTTAAAGGTCTGCAAGTCGAATGGGGATATTTTCGATTGTGTAAAGTTATTAGGAGGGGCAAAAAAATAAATATAGTGTCAGATCGTTCAAAATTGGTACATAGAGGTTTTCGATACTTACAAATCGATTGCGGATATTTTTGAATTTGTAAAATTATGAGGAGGGGCGGGTAGGGGGGGTGAGGGGGTAAGGGGGGGCTATGGGGCAAAAACAAATAGAAATACAGTTAGGTCGTTCAAAATTGGTACAGATAGATTTAAGAGGCCTGCAAGTCGAATGGGGATATTTTCGATTGTGTAAAGTTATTAGGAGGGGCAAGAAGTGGGGGAGGGGAGGGGGGGCAAAAAAAATAAAAATAGTGTCAGATCGTTCAAAATTGGTACATAGAGGTTTTCGATACTTACAAATCGATTGCGGATATTTTTGAATTTGTAAAATTATTAGGAGGGGCGGGTAGGGGTGGGGCGGTAAGGGGGGGCTATGGAGCAAAAACAAATAGAAATACAGTTAGGCCGTTGAAAATTGGTACAGATAGGTTTTAAAGTCTGCAAGTCGAATGGGGATATTTTCGATTGTGTAAAGTTATTAGAAGGGGCAAGAAGTGGGGGAGGGGAGGGGGGGCAAAAAAATAAAAATAGTGTCAGATCGTTCAAAATTGGTACATAGAGGTGTTCGATACTTTCAAATCGGTTGCGGATATTTTTGAATTTGTAAAATTATTAGGAGGGGCAGATAGGGGGGTAAGGGGGGGCTATGGGGCAAAAACAAATAGAAATACAGTTAGGACGTTCAAAATTGGTACAGATAGATTTAAGAGGCCTGCAAGTCGAATGGGGATATTTTCGATTGTGTGTAAATATTTTAACCAAAAACTTACATACTGTAGCTATTTATGTGATAAATAATAAAATAATAAATATAGTTTAAAATATAGTTTAAAAAGCATGCTTTCATAGCACATCGAACTAAAAAGTGAAAAATAAATATAGTTTAAAAAAACTAAAAAACACGCTTTTAAAGCACATCAAACTAAAAAGTGAAAAATAATTCTTAATATAAGCTGAAAACAATAATGAACGAAAAATACTAGTATAATTGTGAAAAAAGCGTGGGTTGCTCGATATACGAAAAATATGGCACAAAGCACCCCACGCTCTTTTCACAATTATACTAGTATTTTTCGTTCATTATTGTTTTCAGCTTATATTAAGAATTATTTTTCACTTTTTAGTTTGATGTGCTTTAAAAGCGTGTTTTTTAGTTTTTTTAAACTATATTTATTTTAAAAATTATTTCTTTCAATTATGCATTATTGTATTTTAACGATATATTGTAAACAATTTTATGTATTATTTTATGGATTTATTATCAAGCTAATTTTTGTTAAATATTTTTAAGTTGGAATGCTGAAATTTAAGCAACTATTTAGCATTCAAATATTTGATATAAATAAGAAGTAGGTTCAAGTTTTATTATTATGATCTAAGGTAAGAAATATGAAACTATTACACACTGCCAAAAAATTATAAAATTTAAATTTTGGTTTAAATCAATGATAATAATAATAAAAAAAAAATACAGTTTTTTAAATTATTACTTCATTAATTGGATTGTTAAATTCAATTAATTATGATTTCAATCAATTATATTTTAAATGTTTAATATATGTACGATTTTTCTTTCTTTCTTTTTTTTTTTTTTTTTGTTTGTTTTTAAATACAAATTAAATATTGATTTTTAAATATTATTAATTACTTTTATGTTTGAATGCTAAAATTTTATGCAAATATTTAATATTCAAACATAAAAAGGTTTTATAAAAATTAACTCATCGATAAATTAACAAAACATATTTAAAATATTTTGTTAAACTCAAAATTAAAAAATCTGATGTGGGCACCACATGACTTCCTTATACACTTTTAGAAATATACATAATGTTAAAAAATATTGTCACTGGACCCGAAACAGTTGGCTAAAAATATTTTAAAAAAATGCATGCATACGTAAAAAAAAAAAAAATAAATAAATAAATAAATAAAATTGTGCCTTGAGGGGACTCATTTTAAAATCCTTGGGGGGGGGGACTCATGTCAAAGTTGTGCCTTGGGGGGACTCATGTCAAAGTTGGGCGTTGGGGGGCCTTATTTCAAAGTTGCACCTTGGGGGGACTCATGTCAAAGTTATGCCTTGGGGGGGACTCATGTCAAAGTTGTACCTTGGGGGGGACTCATGTGCCTTGGGGGGGACTCATGTCAAAGTTGTGCCTTGGGGGGGGGACTTCGGATTCGAAACAATTGGATAAAAGTGTTAAAAAATGCATTTTCACCGTGTTTCTGAACTATTCCGGAAGTTTCAAATCTCTAACTAGTCGGGAACGGGAAGTTGGTTAAATAGATTTTCTGTTGAATCATATAAACGCTGCTAAAGGCAGCAGTGACACGAAGCAATTGGCTAAAAATATTTAAAAAATGCATTGTCACCGTGTTCTGAGCTTTTCTGGAAGTTTTAAATGTCTAGCTAGTCGGGAAGTTAGTTAAAAATCGATTGCAAGATTTGTACTGGTAACGCTGCCGAAGGCAGCAGGTATCGGAAACAGTTGGCCAAAAATATTAAAAAAACGCATTGTAAACGTGTTCTGAGCTTTTCTGAAAGTTTCAAATGTCTAGCTAGTCGGGAAGTCAGTTAAATTGCAAGATTTGTCCAAACCGTTTTTGAGTTATTACCGTTTTTTGATACATTATGGCCAAAACCAATGTATTTTTGGTCATTATGAACCTAATTTTCCTAAATATCTCCAAAATGGAAAATCATACAAAGTCCAAAAAGGGAGGTGCAGAACTATATGTTATAACAAACCTATGTACCAATTCGCAACTTTCTACGTTCAACCGTTTTTGAGTTATTACCGTTTTTTGATACATTATGGCCAAAACCTATGTATTTTTGTCATTATGAACCTAATTTTCCTAAATATCTCCAAAACGGAAAATCATACAAAGTCCAAAAAGGGAGGTGCAGAACTATATGTTATAACAAACCTATGTACCAATTCGCAACTTTCTACGTTCAACCGTTTTTGAGTTATTACCGTTTTTTGATACATTATGGCCAAAACCTATGTATTTTTGTCATTATGAACCTAATTTTCCTAAATATCTCCAAAACGGAAAATCATACAAAGTCCAAAACGGGAGGTGCACAACTAGATGTTATAACAAACCTATGTACCAATTCGCAACTTTCTACGTCCAACCGTTTTTGAGTTATGCGACATACACACACACACACACACACAGACACACACACACACATACAGACGTCACGAAAAATCGTGTAAAATCGCTTATATCTCTAAAACGAGAGCTCGTGTTCAGACGACACTTGCAGGTGTACAACTATACATCATGACAGTCACACGTATAAATTGGCAACATTCAGCGATCATTCGTTTTCGAGCAATGTGAAATACAAAATCCATTTCGCAAATCGGGATTACTATACTTCCTTATACTTTGTATAAGGAAGTAAAAATGCATGCATACGTAAAAAAAAAAAAATAAATAAAATAAATAAATAAAATTGTGCCTTGAGGGGACTCATTTTAAAATCCTTGGGGGGGGGGACTCATGTCAAAGTTGTGCCTTGGGGGGACTCATGTCAAAGTTGGGCCTTGGGGGGCCTTATTTCAAAGTTGCACCTTGGGGGGACTCATGTCAAAGTTATGCCTTGGGGGGGACTCATGTCAAAGTTGTACCTTGGGGGGGACTCATGTGCCTTGGGGGGGACTCATGTCAAAGTTGTGCCTTGGGGGGGGGGACTTCGGATCCGAAACAATTGGATAAAAGTGTTAAAAAATGCATTTTCACCGTGTTTCTGAACTATTCCGGAAGTTTCAAATCTCTAACTAGTCGGGAACGGGAAGTTAGTTAAATAGATTTTCTGTTGAATCATATAAACGCTGCTAAAGGCAGCAGTGACACGAAGCAATTGGCTAAAAATATTTAAAAAATGCATTGTCACCGTGTTCTGAGCTTTTCTGGAAGTTTTAAATGTCTAGCTAGTCGGGAAGTTAGTAAAAAATCGATTGCAAGATTTGTACTGGTAACGCTGCCGAAGGCAGCAGGTATCGGAAACAGTTGGCCAAAAATATTAAAAAAACGCATTGTAAACGTGTTCTGAGCTTTTCTGAAAGTTTCAAATGTCTAGCTAGTCGGGAAGTCAGTTAAATTGCAAGATTTATCCAAACCGTTTTTGATTTATTACCGTTTTTTGATACATTATGGCCAAAACCAATGTATTTTTGGTCATTATGAACCTAATTTTCCTAAATATCTCCAAAATGGAAAATCATACAAAGTCCAAAAAGGGAGGTGCAGAACTATATGTTATAACAAACCTATGTACCAATTCGCAACTTTCTACGTTCAACCGTTTTTGAGTTATTACCGTTTTTTGATACATTATGGCCAAATACTATGTATTTTTGTCATTATGAACCTAATTTTCCTAAATATCTCCAAAACGGAAAATCATACAAAGTCCAAAACGGGAGGTGCACAACTAGATGTTATAACAAACCTATGTACCAATTCGCAACTTTCTACGTCCAACCGTTTTTGAGTTATGCGACATACACACACACACACACACAGACACACACACACACATACAGACGTCACGAAAAATCGTGTAAAATCGCTTATATCTCTAAAACGAGAGCTCGTGTTCAGACGACACTTGCAGGTGTACAACTATACATCATGACAGTCACACGTATAAATTGGCAACATTCAGCGATCATTCGTTTTCGAGCAATGTGAAATACAAAATCCATTTCGCAAATCGGGATTACTATACTTCCTTATACTTTGTATAAGGAAGTAAAAATTGTTAGCAGGGAGCATTTTAAAATTTCATTTTATTAAATTTAAATAATATTCGATGAATTTTAATTTGCATTATTGTATTATATTTCAATTAGGCCGTGGGCCATAGGTTGATATCGTTCAAATCCGTTTCAATCATCGAGGGGCAATTTCAAATTAATGTTAAAATTAAAAGAATATTCTATTATCTACGAATTCGCAATGTTCTGGTCTGAAGATGTGCACATTATTTAAAAATTAATTTAATTAATTCTACAAATTTGACATTTCTGCGGTCCTGCTATTCGACTTACACTTAGAGATAGTCAAATTATCTACTCATTCATTCGCTTATCCTCCAATCAAAACAGTAATTTCCTTTTCGCTGTTATTTTTAGCCCAATGACAGCTGCTGTTACGGCGCGCGCTAGCACTTGATATGTTTTGTTTACGTTTATTTATGTTTACATTATTTTGAGTATTGTTGACATTTTCATCCAATTCCATTATTGTTTTCTTTTCGTGTATTTTTAAGTAATCTTTACATTTCATATAACGTGAGAAAAAAATGGCACATTGTTTATATATCGGGAATGAGGTAAATTCAAAAATGTAGTATTTTTCTCAAATAAGATGTAAAGTTTCTCTCGACATCATTATCTTGCGTATTATTAACATTTTGATCGAATTCTTTTATTACTCTTTTTTTCCTTTATTTTTAAGTTGAATTATTGCAGGTGATATAATATCAGAAGAAATTACTTATTGTTTATACATCGGAGATGAGATACCTTCAAAGGTGACGTGTTTTTCTCAAATAAGCTGGGCTGATGTGAGATTGTTTGCTGATCAGCGGAAAATTTTAAATGTTCGTGGAAGAAAAATATCTACCGATTTGCTTCTTCAAATTAATGAACTGTCTAAACTGTGTTTAGATAACAACATAGGTTGCCATAGAAAGTGTTACACAGTAAATTTTACTCTGACATGTAGCTAAATTATTACCAAAGCGTCAGTGGAGTCCTCCATATCCCTTTACGGCCGAAAGCGTACATTTGTACGGGTTAGTCATCCACGACATCCACTCACATTTTTGCATCTGGAGCTGTCGTATGTAATAAAATCAGGAAAAAAAACGATCGAGGTAATTAGCAGAAAGTGTAAAGTACAATTTTCAATCAACAAATGTTGGTTAGAGTCCATATGATTCTTTTAGTTTGAAAAAAAAAAAAAAAAAAAAAAAAAAAGAAGAATGTAATGCTTTAAAGTAAAAATGTTCCCGGTCTAAGGCTGGGATTGCGGTGCCGCGTTCTTAAGTCTTATCTTAAATGTTACGAACTTTCGTAGATGGGCGTGGTTAAGAACGATCTTAACTTGGTATTGCGGTGCCTCAAGCGTAAGTCCTCCGCGTGTCCTCGTAAGAGAAAGCCAGCCAGCCAATGGGAGACACAGAGCGAGTTATGTTGTGATTGCGCGCGCATCCAGTTACGATTCGACGTAAGATAGCTCTGAGGTTGTCGTAAGATAGTGAGCACTGCAATACGACTTGCGTTTTGTTTACATCTTAAGACAGAGTTTGTGCGTAAGATAGTGTTGAGCGAGGCACCGCAATCCCAGCCTTAAAGGGATATAGAGACTCAAAAAAATTTTGGGTTCTGTTTGTGTGTCTGTTTCTCGCGTGATAGCGGCTGCAAAAAATCACGCTATTGGCTTGCAATTTGGTACACATGCTCATGAACCACGCGTAATGAGTATAGTTTAAGTGTGTATTCCATTTATTGTTCGTGTACAGGGACACACCAGAGTTTTTTTTTTTTTTTATCATTATGGCCTATGGACAGAATTTGTACCGCGATAGCGGCCGCAAAAATCCCCGATTGACTTGCAAATTGGTATAAATGTCCAGACTCTGCATAAAAATAGTTGTGTAATTTTTTTATGTTTAGATTATTCATGGATCGTGTAGAGGGATACACCAAAGATTTTCTTATCATTATGGCCTATGGGGTGAATTTCGTCTAAGCGAATTTTATCTTCGTTAATCTGTATTCAACGAAATTCAATTAGTGTACATTATTGAGATGCTTAAATTTATGATTTCTGTAGAAAATATGTGTACTTAGGCTTCATAATTAATGTACAGGACCTTACAAAAGTATTCCGACAATGTCATGTAATCATCCAAGTTTTGTTAAATTTCGAACATAGAATAAGTTGAAATATTTTTACTGCTGTTCTTTTACAGAGAAATACAAAATAATTTCATAACATTACAATCTATTGGCAAATTTTTACCCTAAGCGCATTTTAACGTGTTTATGCTGCATTTAGTGGAATTTACATATGTTATAAACATATTTAAAAGCATGTTTTCTCGCTCTAAAAAAAAAAAAAAAAAAAAAAAAAAAAAAGTTATGTATAAGCTAAATTTATTTACCGGACCACACAAAAGAATTCCGATAATATTCTATAATCATTCAAATGATGTCAAATTAGGTTGAAATATAAGGGAGTTAAAATTAATTAGGTGTATCATTTTTAGTGGTGTATATAATAACGGTGACTCCGTTTGAGGAACACGCAAAAGAATATTGTACCATTATGTCCTACAGATGGTATGTAATAAAAATATATTTTAACATGGTTACACTAAATATAATGAAATGTTATTAGAATGTTTAAAAGCCTGTTTTTCTATGAAAAATTTTGCGACAGAATTGATAATTAGTTTAAAGAGTTATACAAAATAATTCCGATATGTTATGTAGTCTTTTTGCAGGAAATTTGGAACAAGTTTTTATTATTTACAAGGAATTAATAGAAGAATGTTTCTAGGAAAATATATTAATATACATATGTAGAGAGATAGATATAGACAGAGATATACAGCGGAAAGTTGAAGGGGAGTGGTAACCCCCGTCAGAAATGCATCTGTTTATGTAGCGAGTCGTCATATATATGTATACATATATATAATAAAGAGAGAGAGATGCATGTTAGGACTCACCCGAAGAGACAGAAAACGAAACATTTGTATTAGATTAGGGAGCAAACCAATGTTACTGATGTTATTTCTAGAATTAAGTTAAAGTGGAGCGGGACTGGGCACTTCCAGAAGAAATGATGATAGGTTGACCACCACTCCTATTTTGGATACCGAGATAAAACAAAAGACCGTGAAAGAGACCAGTGTGTTATTGAAGAGATAAAATTGTGAAGTTTGGAAGAGAGAATGGAGAAGAATTGCAGAATACAGGGCAGATTAGAATCACCTAGAAGGGACCTTTATCCTGCAGTGAATTGATAAAGGTTGAAATTGATTATGATAATGATAGATATAAATATGGAATTAATAAAAACTATCAATGATGTAATGAGTGATGAAAATAGGACGTTGAGGCTCCTGATCTGCAGATCCACTAAATATTAATATTTTCCCTTTTTTAGTACTTTTTCTCAGGAATATGCTTTTAGCACTTGTGTGCAAGATTTTTTAAAAGTTATTTAACGAATCACAGTATTATGAGAAATATATTACACACTGCTTTAAACCAGCATCCTAAATGTAAACTCAATTCCTTCAAATTGAAATCAATTTTCCAAATTTATGTGCAAAGTTTACTTCCAGAACATTTGATATTTTCATTACCTATGTTAAAAAGAATATATTAGCAACATTTTCAGGTTGCCCCCGAAAAGTTGAAACGAACTTGTTTTTAAATGACATTTTTAGCTTATGGCCCACGGTCTAAATCTATTGCATGAATACATTTATAATTCTAAAAAAATTATACAGTTATTTACAAAAAAAAAAAAAAAAAAGAAATGCTTGTATGCATATTCGTGTTTGTAAGGACCGATAGATGGCGGAACCAGAGCAATAACCAACGGCTAATCACAGCAATGTATCAGTAAATGGATCAAATGACTCGGAAAATTTTAATGAACGATTTGATCCACGACTGGTCCATGGTACACATTAACACTGGACGACTTTGATCCAGACCAGTCCAAAAACTGAACGCATTGTTCCACGACCAATTGGATTGATCCTGGATCGGTCGAGAGCGTGAACCCGCCCCGGAATTCGCTTGTAGATTCGACTCCTCTTCATAACCCGCTTTTTTCCTCCATTTACCCTTCAATTTTATTTACACACAAATAGTTAAAGATGGCTAGTGCTACTACAGAATTACCACCTCCAGCTCGCGTATCTCCATTTATTCGGGTAAATATTTAATTAGAATTTTTTTCAACTGTATGTCTTTTTTTATGATTTTACATTTTGGCATAAACAACCTTGTAGAATTATTGAAAAAAACCTCAAATTAAAAAAAATTCGCAAGTCCTGTTCACTGAGGCAATCATTGTTTATAAACACTAATGATTTAATATTAACACCCTTCAATATGTGTACAATTGAGAGGCAATGTAATTAATAATTCTTTATATAAATAATTGTTTTATTTATCAATATACTTATGCACATAAAGCTGTATATTCAATTGAAGAAATTTATTTTTGGCACTTGTAGAGAAAGCCTATTGTAGCTACAAAGCTAAAAACACACATGTATGTATGTATAGTTAATTTTAATGTGGTGAAAATAATTTTTTTCATCAGTATACGTTGGGTAAGATACAATCACGTGCATGAAATCGTATAACGTGTCTTTTAATCATGACTCTTTTCACAACTTTTCTTCGACAATAAAATTCATTATAAATTTATAGGTTTATTTTGTGACAAATTTGCTTTTAAACAATAAAAAATCAAAACAATTCCTATATAGAAATAATACCAATGCTGCACACAAATCAAAACTCTCATTAATATGCCTTTAATATTTTTAATTTGTTTTTCTCTTATGTCACAACAAATCTTTCTTAATGTTATTGTTAGTTACCCACTCTCATTGATGCTAATAAAGAAATTTTATGATTATTAAGCGAAATATTGTTGAATAATATAGCTATTTTAATAAAGACAAAGCAAAAAGTAAAAAAATAAAACTACTGTGCTAGTACATTATTTTATCAATAGCAAATTGAAATATTAATCTTGACACCAGTATCTATGTATTAAAAAAACATGTTTTGCAAAGCCGTGGATTTTTATTACAAATGAAAGTGATATTTTGTAATGTGAACTATCATTACTAATTAGATCAGTGTAGTAAGTAATAAATATTTATGTGTATGGAAGAAGCGAGGAAAAAGAACTGAGGTTCTGCTGACTTTTATAACTCGGGTACTTGTTACTTTCCGAACACTATAGTGAGGAAAGTATTGTAATCATGTCAAAAATCCGAATTCGAGATTTTGATGTTTCTATACGTTTTGAGGTCCCCTGAGTCCATTTTCACTATTTTTACGATGATGTATGTATGTGTGTGTGTATGTGTGTATGTCTGTGGGTGAACACGCTAGCGTCTAAACGCTTCGTTCGATTAACCTGAAAGTTGGTACGCATATTGTAAGTCACCATAGTACGAACCCTATAGATTTTGGTGAATCTAGCACTTATAGTTTTTTTACAGGGACACAAAGAAAAATTCTTTATCATTATGGCCTATGGGAGCAAAATCTTAAAAGTGCGATAGCATCTAAACGCCTTATTCAATTGAGCAAAAATTTTATACACATATTATAGATCACAAATACTCAATCTGTATAGATTTTGGAGAATCTAGCACTTATAGTTTTTTTACAGGGACACAAAGAAAAATTCTTTATCATTATGCCTATGGGGCCAAATTTTTAAAAATGTGATAGTGTCTAAACGCCTTATTAATCCGAGCAAAAAAATTGTACACATGTTATAGATCACAGTTGAACTAACTGTATAGATTTTGGTGAATCTAGCACTTACAGTTTTTTTACAGGGACACAAAGAAAAATTCTTTATCATTATGGCCTATGGGACTAAATTTTTAAAAGTACGATAGCATCTAAACGCCTTATTGAATTCAGCTGAAAATTTATATGAGTATTATAAATCACTGTTGCACTAACTATAAGCATTTTGGTGAACCTAACATTTATAGGTTTTTACAGGGACACAACGAAAATTTCTTTGTCATTATGATCTATGGGCTCAAAGTTCAGTAGCGTTAAATAAAACAACGTGTAATAGATGGAGAAAAATACTCAAACACTCTATTATGGTTTTCTCTCTTTTGTTTGTTTAACAACTACTCTTTCTTTACTTTATCTACAAAACTGTTAATTACTCAATGTTCGGAAAGTCGAGTGGAGTCACTCCAGATTTTTAGGGAACGTTATCATGACAAAAACTGAGAAAAAATTTACATGTTTTAATTGTTATCAAGTTTATATACTATCCTCAACACCAAATAAGACTACAGTTCTCAGGTTATTAGTTTACCAGATGCAAAATTAAATTGTAAAATAAATGAATCAAATTATCAGTAGGGTTTTTAATCAAGTTTTAACGAATGCAAATAAAAAAAAAAACCTTCCTCCTCCTCCTTTTTTTTTTTTTTTTTTTAAAGTAAAGGAAAAAATATTTTAAATACAAAAATAACACTTAAGAAGAAAAATTTGTATGTTTAACTCATAGTCAGCTTGTAAGTATTTGTTAAGATAAGGGTTGAAAGCACAGGTCAGTATTATATATGAAGAACTTTAAAATAACCAGGAAGCATCTACTTTTAAAAATTAAGGTATAGAATTTGGAATATTTTGTTTTGTTGCCTTTCAATTGTATCAATTCTCTCTATTATATATATTCTTTATAAACAAGTGTATAACAATTTCTTTTGAGAGTTTTTTTTATTCTTCCCTATATCATTTGGTAAAAGCGTTTTTTAGAATGTCTTTTAGTAAGATATGTGAAAAAATATTTTGTAGGCAAAATTACATTTAAAATTTTTTCTTTGCTTTGTAGTTTAAAATTTTTAATCATATTAATTGGACAGATTAATTCAGTAAAAAAAAAAGATTTCACTAAGCATTGATCAGTTAATCGGCATAGTCCTAATCATCAGATATGTGAAACATTCAATTTTAATCATATCTGAACTGAATATTAAACAAAAATCACTACTATTAAAGAAAAAGCAATAATAGCTGACTTTTATGTAGATAATGATAGAAGTTTCTACAAAATAATTATTATAGTATTAATTTTTATTTCCTAACTGTTTTTTCATAAAATTCAGATTCATTATAAAGGGACCTACAAGCTTTCATATTATAGATATGATTTCTTTTAGAGTTGCACCGAATATTCAGTTACTATATTCAGTATTCTGCCTGTTTGGCAGATGACACCAAATATTCTATTTGGGCGAATATCTTGATATTCAGTGACCGAATAGTGGAATTAAATTTACTTTTAAAATTAGGTTAAGTTAAAATATTAATATTGCTAAAAATATTTTTTGTTATATAAAATTAAAATTGATTCCCCCCCCCCCTAAATTATCAATATTTTTATGAATAATATATTTAAATTAGTAAAATTAAAGAATAATAAGTTATCTTTGAAAATTATTTCTGTGTTTTCAAATGAGAACAAAAATGTTTTTTAGTCTTTATTTCATCATTAGTCAAAAATTTAAAAAATATTTCATATAGGAATTTTAGATTCTTTTAAGCAGAAAAAGGAATTATATTAAAAAATTGAGATTTAAAATACATAGTACACCTATAAACACACACACACGTGTGTGTGTTTGACCTTGTTGTATCTAATAGATAATTTATTATTTTTTAACTCTCAAGCTCACAATCTAGTATTTTTAGTAATTATTACAATTATTTTGTATACATGTATACACATACACAACACACACACACACACACACACACATATATATATACTGACATATTAAATAAGATTAATTTTTGAAAATTCTAAAAGGGAAAAATTTTGTTTTATTCTTATTTTTAACATGATATTTTATTAAATTTTGATTTTGACTGTAACATTTATCTTTTATTGCTTAGAGTTTATGCTGATACTTTTAATGCACATTGTTTTATTTTTTTATAGACAATAAATAATAAAAATAATTAAGCTATTTTGGGTGAGAAAAATATTTACATTGAAATTTAAGTATTCAGCAAAAACTGTTATTTGTTGCAACTCTAATATCTTTATAAGGTTTTTTTATGCTAACAGATTCTTTTTATTTAATAAAACTTCTACATATTTTTGGTTCGATAAAAAATTATTAGATTGATATTAGATGTAAAATACGGTGATTAGTGAAACTGAAAATTTCACGCAATTTTGTTTGTTTGGGTTAATTTTTAAAGGGTTACTAGTTACTGTTATTAAGGGGATAAGCACTTAATGTATTGCTCTCTCACTTGATCATAAAGGTAATATAATCCTGATTATAATGTTTATTGTTTAATTAGTATTTCATTTCAGCATTCTAAGTCTATATTTATAATATCATTTAATTTTATAGAGTTATATATCAGGACTTATTTTGAAATGTTTTTTATTTAATGTCAAGGTTTTTTTTTTTTTTTTTTAAATATTAATGGCATTGGTTTTCATTATTTTGAAATTTTTATTTATGGCTTCAATGTTACAGGGATGCCGCTATGGTGCTCTTGCTTCAGGTTTTGTTTATGGAGTTCTTAGATATAGTGAGTATACTAGATATAATGACTACTAATATACTTAGATATAGTGAGTATACTTATTAATTGGCTTTAAAACTGGGTTACAGAAAAGTGTTGTTAAATATTATTTTTTTTGTTGACTCTTGGAAAAAAAAGAAAATATTATATTCATATTCTTGTTTATACATTTTTTTAGGAAGATATATTTTGTAAAATATGTATTATCTAAACTGCTGTTTGTAAAAATTGCAACACCATGAAAGAATGCGAATATCAGAATGATATTTATTGGGTACATACATTATAATAGGAAGAAAAACTCTGATTAAAATTTCAGGAAATTTGGAGTAATATGTACTGAGAAAACAGTACATCAAGCAGCGACCTCTGTGAGCAATAGCAGCACTTATCTGCCTAGGCATTGAATCAAGCAGCGATTGGATAACATGTACGGGTAGAACACTTCATGAAGCTTCAACACGATGCCACAATTCATCGATCGTAGTTACTGGTGAGTGGTGGAGGGCCACTCGCTTTCCAAAGATTAAACAGTCATTTTCATTGGTGCGACATCAGGAGAACGCGCTGGCCGGACAACAGTTCAACACATTCTGTATAAAGGAAGGTCTGGACAATACAGGCAACTTGCGGTCATGCATTATCCTGCTTAAATGTTGCGCTACACAGACCTTGAATATAGGACAGAGGGGCGGGCTTTAACTCACCAGAAATTTAATGATTGCTGTTCAGAGTGCCGGGAATGCAAACAAGAAGTAATCGAGATGTGTATCCCCATAACATCACTGCAGCTGATGGACAGCGTGATGATGTCTAATCCCAGCTGGCAATGTGTATTATTCACGATGCCGTTAAATACGGATAAGGCAATCTTGGTGCTGTAAACAGGATTGTGATTTGTCTGAAAGATGATTTCACGCCATTCCTGCGTCCAGGTTCGTTGTTGATCGCACATTAAAGGCGCCCATATCAGTGATGCAGTTTTGAGGGAAATCAAAATTTTGGTATTCGCATACTGTGTCACCACCTGGAGTGATGGTATGCGGTACCATCAGATACACGTCTCGATCATCTCTTGTTTTCATTCCCGCCACTCTGAATACCAGCCGTTACATTTCTGATGAGTTAAGGCCCGCCGCTCGGCCCTATATTAAAGGCCTCCGAAGCGCAATATTTAAGCAGGACAATGAACAAATGTATGTTGTCTGTATTGTCTGGGCATTCCTTAATGCAGAATATGTTCGACTGTTGCTCTGGCCAGCGCGTTTTCTTGATCTCGCACCAATGAAAATGACTGTTTAATCGTTGGAAAGCGACTGGTCCCCCCCCACCACTCACCAGTAACTACAATCGATGAACTATAGCATCGTGTTGAAGCTTCATGAAGTGCTCTACCCGTACTCGTCATCCAATCGCTGTTTGATTCAATGCCTAGGCAGATAAGTGCTGCTTTTGCTCACAGAGGTCGCTGCTTTACGTACTGTTTTCTTTTCTCAGTACATATTACTCCAAATTTCCTGAAATTTTAATCAATTGTTCTTCCTACTATAATGTATGTGCCCAATAAGTATCATTCCGATATTCGCATTCTTCCATGGTGTTGCAATTTTTACAAACAGCAGTGTATATCATATTGTATGTATGTAAAGTGGCAGGTCATATTTATTTTTGTGAAAGATATAATTTGGAGATTGAAAATTTTTTGTGAGGTTAATTTTTAAGACAAGAATTTTCGGAAGAGTTCTGTTGTAAGATGGAAAAATTTAAAAGGTTCTGTTTAGAAATGAAATTTTGATGATCGATGAATTTGCTGATTGTTTTTTTCTTCGACATTGGCTGTCAAATTTTGTTTTTTTTCTTATGCTAGGTTGATAATTTCGCAGAATTTTTCTTTTTAACAATTGATCAATTTCTGGGTTCTCTCCACAACAGCCTTACTGACAAAACTCTGATTTTTTTTTTTTTTTTTTTAATACAATCGCCAAATTTGACTATTTTGTCTTTTAACTCATTGCTATATATATATACAGTATAGGATCCGTTATCCAGAAAGCTTGGGACCTGGGATATTCTGGAAAAGGGGTTTTTTCCGTAATTCAGAACGCTTTATTATATGTATAAAAATGGTGCAAAATAATTTCATAAATGGCAGTGATAAACATGAATAATATACATAAACACTTTACCTATATATTTGTTCATTTAATAAATTATTTCCACAAAATAAAAAACATTCTTAATTAGTATTTTAAACTATAAATAATAATAGTAATAATGAAGGAAAAATAAATAAACATATATAAAATTTAATTTTGGACCTGAGAGTAAAATCCTTTCATTTGGATTTTGCAAGCATTTCTACGATTTCTTTTTTTTTTTTTTTTTTGCTTATAGGGTGTCTCTGATACTAATCGTTCATAAATGTTTCAAATATTTTTAGCACAATGCTAAATATTTTATGAAATGAATTCTAAAAATAATGGAAATTAATAAAAACTATTTAAAATTTTTACAACAATTGGGACTTCATGCATGCGACCTGAGTTCAAGGATAAAATTCATTTGCTATTGGGCACTTTAAGAAGTATGTGTTATTAATGTTTATCTATTAAAAGATACCATACAAATTTGTTTTCTAACCTAAATTTGCAACATTTTTAGCAATTTTTTGGACAATTTTGTGCTCACCATATTTCCCCACAATAACACTGTAGCATTAAAGAAAACAGGTTGTAAAACTAATTCTGACCACTGTTATTGTATAACTTTAATTCCTAAATTTTACGATAATTAAAATTTTGGTAGTTGGCATTTTGCATTCTGGTTTTCGGAACATTCTGGATAACGGGTTTCCGGATAATGGATCCTATACTGTATATATATATTTTTTTCCATGAACAACTGATTGACAAATTTTGTGACATTTCTTTGTGTCCGAATGATAAAACTTATATTTACCCAGAACCAATCGATGTATTTCTTGATTTTTTTTTTTTTTTTATTCATGAGCGAAAATGAAAATAAATTGAAACTGAAAATTTGTTGAGAGGTCTCTATAGTTATTGTCGCTAGAAGCCCAAGTCAATGCCATTATGATGATTCTTCCATGGGGAATTTTATCCCATTATAACTCTTTAATACATACATATTTTCAAATTCTGTTGTCACATTCAAAAAATTCGCAATTGTTAAATTGATTATAGTTTTTTAAAAACTATTTTTTATTTTTTACTATTTTATTTTGAAGCTGTAAAATGCAAATTTTCACTATATGGAAGTTTGCATTATTTGCAGTTTTGAAATAAAACATAGCAAATTATAAAAATCAGTTAAAAAATAAATTAATAAATAAAATATAAAAAAAATTTAAAGACTTTTTCTATTCGCTTGATTCCCACTAAAAAGTATAAAAAGATTAAAATGAAGTATTGCTACCTAAATTTCATACTTTAGTTAGTTTAAAAAAATCTGATTGTCATGTCGGAACAGTGGCGGATTTAAGGGGGGGGGGGGGCTAGGGGGCTGAAGCCCCCCCCCCCCAAAACACTGACATTCACAATTGAATATTGCAATTGTAAAATTTTTTTTGGTTTAGAATAACACTTTGAAAAATCTTAGTCCCCCCCCAAAAGTCAAGTTCTGGATCCGCCACTGCGTCGGAAAACTGTTTGCACCCCTGGATTAAAAAAAATTGTTCCTTTCATTTTGTACTGTATTTGTAACGAGCCACATACTTTTTAAAATAACTGAAAGGAATTAAAATGAAGTGTTGTCATCTAAATTTCATACTTTAGTTTATTTTAAAATAATATAATTGTCGTGTCAAGAACTGTGTGCATCCCTGGATTCAGAAAAATCGCCCATTTCATTTGGTGTCGAATTTGTAACAATTGGACTGGTATTTCTAATTTATTTTCCCCCTTCTTCCATTTTTAACTTGGATTTGGCAGAAGGTTTATGACAGAGAGTGTAAGCTAAAAAAAAAAGTCTTTAAAAATATAATCAATTTAACAGTGTTGTGAATTTTCTGAATGTGGGAACAAAATTTGAAAATATGCATTAGTTAATGTGTTATAATGGGGGCAAAATTCTTCATGAAATAACATTTGCGTGGGCCTATCCCAGTGTTAGAAATAAGAATTTTTAAACTAGGTGTCAAAATGACGCCTGGATTAAATTTTTTGGGTGTCAAAATGAAAAATCTAGGTGCCGTCTATAATTAAATATGTATATTAAAAAAATAATAAAGCATCAACTTGTAAATAATATATGCAAGATTATATAAAAAATATTTATGTAAAGATTGTAATTACATTGACAGTTAAAACGTATATATTTAAAATCTCAAATTCATTCTTCGCCCAGAAGATACATCATTCCATCACAACTTAATAGCATTTTCTGGGCAGAAATCTTCCAATTTAGGGCCGTTTAATTTAATCATTAACAAATCGTCAACTACTTTCATAGAGATACAATTTTTTTAATCAGTTTTTATTAGGTTCAATTGACTGAAATTGACTTGTTTACCAGTCTGATGGGATTGGGAAAATATATGATGAGGAAAAAATCCAGGCGTCAAATATGGCACCTATGATTGGAATTCTAGGCGTCAAAATGAAAAAACTGGTCGCAAAATATGACTAACGACTGCTTATTTCTAACCCTGGCCTATCCATATGTTGGTGATTAATAGAGATGCAACGATTAATCGGCCGAAGCCGAATATTCGGCTTCGGCTGAATATCAAGTCTATTATTCGGCCCAGGCCGAATAATACTGTAAGAATTTTTTTTATTTATATTTACACAATACAAATCACACAGTAAAATTTTTTAATTTTAGAATTTATATGCGTCATGTATAGTGAAACTTTTATTTGAAATTAACAAAGATCCTCCCCCCTAAACTTTCATACCCTGAATGGATTTCATCATACCATTTTAATGTAAGGATCATATAAAAACTTTTATGCTATATCGATAAGTGCAAAACATATATCTGCAGTAAGCTAATATAATCTGTTAAATTTAAAATTAATCTATTCAAAATTGTCCCAACTGAACCATACAAGCAAATTCTGATTTTTTTCAAAGCATAATGAAAAATTTAATATTTATCCCTCATTATTTAATAATAATAATAAAAATCAGGAGTGACTCCACTCGACTTTCCGAACATTGAGTAATTAACGGTTTTGTAGATAAAGTAAGAGGAGTTGTTAAAAAAAAAAATAAAGACAATTATAATAGGGTATTTGAATATTTTTCTCCATATAGTACACCATGTTTAATTTAACGCTATTGTACTTTGTGTCCATACATCATAATGATAAAGAATTTTTCGTTGTGTCCCTGTAAAAACCTTTAAATGTTAGACTCATCAAAATGCTTATAGTTAGTGCAACAGTGACTTATAATATTTATATAAATTTTCAGCTTCATCGGATGAGGCATTTAGATGCTATCGCACTTTAAAATTTGAGCCCACATGCCACAACGATAAAGAAATTTACATTTTGTCCCTGTAAAAAGAACCATAAGTGCTAGATTCTCTAAATTTCATAAAGTTCGTTTGACGTGATTTATAACATGTATATAGGTATATATATTTTTTAAGTTCATTTGAATGAGATGTTTAGTCGCTGTCGCACATTAAATAATTTGAGCCCATAGGCCCTAGTGATAAACAATTTTTATTTGTGTCCCTTTAAAACTCTGTAAATGCTAGAATCACCAAAATCTATACAGTTTGTGTGATGGTAACCTAAAACATGTATATAAATTTTCAACCCAAACGGATAAGGAATTTTGATGCTATCGCACTTTAAATAATTTCACCTCATAGAGGCCATAATAATATGGAATTATTTGTTGTGTCCCTATAAAAAAAACTATACGTACTAGATTCATCAAAACCTATATAGAGCATGAAATGTGTGTGTATAAATTTTTTGCTCAATTGAATAAGGCGTTTAGACGCTTTCCCACTTTTAAAAATTTGGTCCCATAGATCATAATGATAAAGAATTTTTCTTTGTGTCCCTGTAAAAAAAAAAAAAAACTATAAGAGCTAGATTCACCAAACTCTATGCAATTTGTGCAACTGTGACCTATAACATGTGTATAAATTTTTTTATCATTTTTTAAAGGCGTTTAGATGCTATCGCACTTTTAAAAATTTGTCCCAAAAGGCTGTAATGATAAGGAATATTTCTTTGTGTCCCTGTAAAAAAACTGGAAGTGCTTGATTCATGAAAATCAATAGGGTTCAATCAATACTTTCCTTACATATGTATGTTCGGAAAGTAAAAATCCTTTCAGTGACATTTTTAATTATACTTATAAAGAACATAAATATATACAATAAATATAGATGCTTTGTATGTATAACATAGATATTTAAGTCATATACTATATGCTTAGGTTTAATTAATTATTATTATTATTTGCATTATTATTATTATTATTTTGCAAAGAATTATTATTATTGAGGCAATTTTTAAGCCGAACATAGCCGAATATTTTTTTCAGAATCAAATAATGGTTTTAAAAATTAAAAATTTGCGTAAAAATAACTTTTTAAAAAGAAAATAATACATTTTATTATAAACTAAAAGTCTATGTTTCAAAACATTTCTATTAAGCAGATTAAATACAGTGGAAACATTAAGATTTAAATTTTAAGGGTTTCAATAGAAATAACCCGACCAGTGTTCAACTATTATAACACATTAAAGACCAAAGTTTTTAACAAATAACAACAACTTTATTCAACAAGATATAATGATATATTAAGATTTCAAATTTATAACAAGAACAAGATTACCTTTTACAGGTGTTGAGCTAGGCATATTGATAAACACAATGAAAAGCAGATGACAATATACTTCAAGAAACGTCGCAGAGCCTCCGCGATCGCCTGGTTGATCAGCGGGAAAATACGATGAAGAAATATACTTCCGCGATCGCCAGGTTGATCAGCGAAAGTGAAGCAAGACGAAATAACACAAAGTTAAAATGAAGACAATTACGTTCATCCACTATACACTTCAATTTAGAAACTTTCATTTAACTTTTAATTAACTTTTAAAAAGATTTCAAACTTGAACAAATGCCACTTAAAAAGTGGCTAAACAAATTTAACATTATCAAACTATCAAATATAACGATCTCTCCTCAAAAAGGACGTCAATTATCAATTCAATTCAAAAAAACTTCCATCATCCATGAACGACGGAAAATTTAACCTTTGACAAGGAACAATTTAACAAACAGAAACTTAACCTATGTAAAATATTAACAACTTAACAACGGCAGCCATCATTTCTTAAAAAAAAATGCAATAGCAAAAGAGCATTACTAGCTTAGCTGGAACGATACTATAAGCACATACATCGTTACTTGACCATCAACAGCTTAAAGCTACTCACACTACTCATAAACTACTGCTTCATATCTAATTGAAGACTAGCTGGCCATTGCTAAACACTGCCGATAACTGCCCTTTAACACATGCATCGCGATCTTTTTATACTGACTGCCAAGTCAAAAATCTACATATAAACAATGCATTACCATTGCCACTTAACAGTCAAAGTCAAAAATACAATTTATCATAACTATTTTAATAGAAGTAGCAACAGCAAAAATTAAGAAAATTATGCAGAGCAAATTTGGCAACAGCAACAATGTAAACAGGACATCGTTAGTAATGGCGCGATGTAAGTAAAAGATGGCTGACCGAGTTTAAATAGAGAAAACTTTTAAATTCAAATTAAAGGTAAGTTAACAACTATATATATAAAATATAAGCATTTATATTCATAAAATTAATAATTTTTTATGTGCGAGGACAATTGATAGATATCAATTGCCCCCCACCACAGCATATAAAAAAAATTTAACAAAATACCATCATGAGATTCCCCATAGTCCATAAGAAGTGTCACAAGTGATGTAATAAACTAATTACTAGATAACCATTGACAAAAAAATTCAAGTGATGAAAAAACAACTCCCCACTCCGCAGATATACTAAAGAAAAAGTGATATGAAAAATATACATTATATACAATATTAATTATATGATGCAATATTCAAACATGAAAGAGTAAATATGAGGTATATATACAAGAAATGAATATATATGCAATATATGAAAAATTATGAAAAATGAATATATATATACAATGAACAAATACGCAAGGCGCCTCACGATTTCACACACACATTCACACCATGATAACATAATATAAAAAATTATGAAAAGCATCTACAGAGCGAAGAAATTTATTCAAACACGAAAGATTTATATAAAGATCACTTTTATAAATTTTAACAAATCACTTTTTGTCAACGGCTTCGTAAACTGGTCGGCAAGATTTAATTTAGAGGAAATATATTCAATATGGAATTTGCCCTCATCAAACCAATCCCTTATAAAAAATAGTTTAATATTAACATGACGTGTATGGAAATTCTCAATCCTGGACTTTGTAAAACGTATTGCAGCCTGATTATCAGCATATAGGGTAGGTATTTCAAAATTATTTTCTATAAGATTTAAGCCAGAACATTCACATAAAATATTATAAAACCAGTCCTGCTCACGAACACAATCACACATAGAAACAAATTCTGACTCCATCGTTGATATGGTAATCCCTTTCTGTTTATTAGTACGCCAAGAAACAGCAGCACTATCCAAAAGAATTAACTGGCCACCCATAGAAACATAGTCGTCCCTATTAGCGGCGAAGTCAGCGTCAGAATAAGAAATTAATTTAACCTGTGTGCATTTAAGATGGAGCTTATATTGACTGGTGAATTTTATATATCCAAGAAGTTTAAGTAGGCCCTGCCAATGTTTAATACCTGGATTTTGTTGGAACTGTGAGAAAATGTTGGTAGCATATGCGATATCAGGTCTAGTACGGTTTGAAATGAAAGAAATACAACCTAAGAGATTTCTGTAAGGTAAATGAGAAGCTTCATCGATGTCTTCTTGAATAACAGGACAATCACTTTTTGAAAATTTGATACCTTTAACAATAGGTAAGGAGGAGATAGGTACACGGTGATTTTGAAACCTCTTACTGACTTCGTCAATATATTGATTTTGGTGGATCAAAACTCCTGTATCTGTATACTCAAACTCCACACCTAACAACTTGCGTGTGATACCCAAAATTTTCAAATCAAACTTTGATTTCAACAAACTTAAAATGTCATTAGCTTGAGATTCAGTCCTGGCAAAAACAACGATGTCATCAACATAAACCAATAAAACAGAAAAATCATAATATGAATAAGCACAGTTACAATTTTCAAATTTATTAAAACCAAGTTCCAACAATACTTTATTTAATTCATAAAACCATAATCTGCCTGACTGGTGTAATCCGTACAGTGCTCTATCCAGCTTACAGACCCAGTCTTCTTTACCTTTTTCAGTAAAGCCCACCGGTTGCCTCATGTAAATTTCATCCTTTAAGGGAGCGTACAGATAGGCACACTTAACATCACACTGTACATTAAACCAACCGTAACATGAGACTAAAAGGGAGAAAAAAAATCTAACAACAGAAAAATTTATAACAGGCGAAAAGGTCTCATCATAGGATTCACCCTGGACCTGGTTGAAACCTTGTGCGACCAACCTGGCCTTGTATCTAACAATGTTGCCAGACTCGTCACGCTTTACTGTGTAAACCCAGCGGTTTCCCAACGCAGTCTTGTTCTCAGGGAGTCTTACAAGATGCCAGACACTTCTCGTGGCCATACATTCTAACTCTTCCAACATAGCCCCATGCCATTCATCAGATTGTGCAGATTTTAAAGCCTGTTTATACGTTCTCGGGACCACCACATCTAGTCAACTAGCCGTGCTGGACGCGGAAGGTATAACACCAGAATTAACAACACCAGTAAACTTATTAAACTTGGAAAAATCAAAATCAGCAGGGTTAAAAACAATATTATTTAAATTACAAAACTTTTCGACATCATTAAGTGACCTTTGACAACACCTTTTACCCTCTCCATCAGGATAATAGTAAATATCGACCTTTTTTCCCTGAGGTCGAGGCATAACCTTCCTGTACCACACGGGATTGGTCATCCAGTTAGGAGAAGCAGTCTGCGGAGTAACTTGAGGAGCAGGAGAAACAGGAGAGACGGCTGGGACGACAACTTCAGTTTCGCTGGGCAAGACCCCAGAGGTACCAGGCTCCGGACCAGGAAGAAGGTACCGGTCAACAGGCCGTGGTTGTTCCTCTGGGACAAGCACCAACTCAAAAGAAGAGTCGCCCATCACCGCTCCACTGCGTAGAACATCACCGCTTTCAACAAAAGAAACATTAATGGTTTCCACAACCTTCCTCTCGTCTTCTAACCAGACCCTGTAACCACGGGTACGCAAGGCATAGCCCACAAGGACACCACGTTTTGATTTGGAGTCTAACTTGTGCTTACGTCTAACCTTTGGAACACCCACATATGTCAATGTACCGAATGGTCTTAAATGTCGAACAGAAGGTTTATTTCCTGAATAGAGTTCAAATGGAGTTTTAGAGTTCCCACCGTGACAAATCCGGTTCCACGTATAATTAAAGTGTAAACAAGCTTCAGGCCAGAAATCATCATACAAGCCACTGGATTTTAGCATAGCCCGAACACAGTTCATGATTGTTTGGTTGAACCGCTCACAAACTCCATTTTCTTCTGGTGTGTAAAAGTTGGTCAGCTCATGATTTATTCCATTTTCTCTACAAAAACCCTTAAAAGAATCATTATCAAACTCTTTGCCATTGTCAGTTCTGATCGACTTCAACTTGGTTCCCAAAAACCTTTCGGCCCTCAAAACATGTCTCTTAAAAACATCAAAACACATGGATTTTTCCTGGAGGGGGGGTAAACGGATGACCTACCAGAAAAATCATCTATTATAGACAAGAAAAAACGTTCACCCTTTTTGCCAGGAATTTTAATTGGACCCCAAGTATCCATAAAAAGTCGATCTAAAGGCTTTTTGGAAGAAGAATGACTTAAGGGTTTAAAAGAAATACGATTTTGCTTACTCACATGACAGGGATCACAAAAAAAATTATCAACTGATTTTAAATTGGGCAGACCTTTTACAGCAGAATTACGGATAGTATTAAAAATTAAGTCAGGACTTAGATGATCAAAACGAAGGTGCCAGGTATCAAAGTCTTTTATATTAACAGGTTTTATTACAGGAAAAGCTGAAATTTCAGTATTATCATTTAAATTTTCATTAGAATTCTGCCCCCCATTCAATTTAACACTGTGATTATTTTTAATTACTTTTGGAAATGTATAATAAATCCCGTCATGGAGTTTAGCAGAGGAAAGGAAATCACCATACTTGTCGACCACGTTTATTTTGCCGGCCTTACCAATAAATTTAGCACCACCCTGGTCGAATCTAGAACCACTCAAAAGATTTTTCCGCAAGTTCGGCGAATACAAAACGTTCCAAAGTTTAATAACAGTCCCATTAAAATTCAGTTCTACTTCACCCTTACCAATAATGGGAAAAGTGACGCCATCAACAGCCACGTGTAGCTCATCACCGGAAATTTCAGAAAAATTACAAAAAAAAGATTTATCTTTACAGAAGTGATGAGAGGCCGCCGTATCATAAGCCCAGCTGCCCTCTCTATCAAAACTACTTAAATTTGCTTCAGCAATGAAATTTTGAGCTTTAGGAGTTTTATCACGTTTTGACTGTTGATTAGAGCCACCCCTCTTAGAAAAATTACTTCTGAGTGGTTTTTCCTTTTCTTTTGCAGCTAGATCATTATTTAACTTAACTTTACAATCTTTAATAACATGGCCTTTTTTTCCGCACCTCCAACAAGTAAAAACAGGCCTGCGTTTAAATTTTACATTTTGGGCCTCAATAGAACATTCCGTTCTACTTTTATCAAAATTTCTAAGTTGAAGGCGCGTTTCCTCGGCACATAACTCAACAATAATATTTTTAAAGTTAAAGTCCTTATCAGGCCAACGAAGAATTTGTTGAACAACCTGATCAAATTTATCAGGTAGGTATCTCAAAACCTGAAAACATAAGTATTCGTCAGCAATAGGTTTATTAATGGATTTTAACTGATCAGCAATTTTAGATATTCTAGCTGCAAAAACACCAATAGATTCGCCAGGTTCTAAAAAACATGTCATAACTTCAGAAAACAATTTCATATGATAACTTCTACTATCTGGCTGGAAGTTAACCTTTAAAATTTTCCACGCTTCTGAGGGGTCAGTACATTCACTTATTAAACTTTTAAATTCAGTATCAATATTCAAGTACAAAATTGACATAGCAGCATTCTGCCTTCTTTTAAAGTCTTGCACTGCCTCCTCAGATACCGTTTCACTAACTTTAGGCTTAGTTTCGTTACCAATGACGATATCATAAGCATTTTTCTCCATGAGTAAAAATTTAATGTCACACTTCCAACCAGAATAGTTAGTTGCATTTAACTTGGTAATTTGAGGTACAATATTATAAGCCATTTTTTTTTTAAATAGTTACTTAATTATCAATTATACAGAAAACAAGGAAAGAACAACTGGTCAAGTTTAAAAATGACACCCTCAAAAAAACTCGCCCATAACCAAATATTATAAACTAAAAGTCTATGTTTCAAAACATTTCTATTAAGCAGATTAAATACAGTGGAAACATTAAGATTTAAATTTTAAGGGTTTCAATAGAAATAACCCGACCAGTGTTCAACTATTATAACACATTAAAGACCAAAGTTTTTAACAAATAACAACAACTTTATTCAACAAGATATAATGATATATTAAGATTTCAAATTTATAACAAGAACAAGATTACCTTTTACAGGTGTTGAGCTAGGCATATTGATAAACACAATGAAAAGCAGATGACAATATACTTCAAGAAACGTCGCAGAGCCTCCGCGATCGCCTGGTTGATCAGCGGGAAAATACGATGAAGAAATATACTTCCGCGATCGCCAGGTTGATCAGCGAAAGTGAAGCAAGACGAAATAACACAAAGTTAAAATGAAGACAATTACGTTCATCCACTATACACTTCAATTTAGAAACTTTCATTTAACTTTTAATTAACTTTTAAAAAGATTTCAAACTTGAACAAATGCCACTTAAAAAGTGGCTAAACAAATTTAACATTATCAAACTATCAAATATAACGATCTCTCCTCAAAAAGGACGTCAATTATCAATTCAATTCAAAAAAACTTCCATCATCCATGAACGACGGAAAATTTAACCTTTGACAAGGAACAATTTAACAAACAGAAACTTAACCTATGTAAAATATTAACAACTTAACAACGGCAGCCATCATTTCTTAAAAAAAAATGCAATAGCAAAAGAGCATTACTAGCTTAGCTGGAACGATACTATAAGCACATACATCGTTACTTGGCCATCAACAGCTTAAAGCTACTCACACTACTCATAAACTACTGCTTCATATCTAATTGAAGACTAGCTGGCCATTGCTAAACACTGCCGATAACTGCCCTTTAACACATGCATCGCGATCTTTTTATACTGACTGCCAAGTCAAAAATCTACATATAAACAATGCATTACCATTGCCACTTAACAGTCAAAGTCAAAAATACAATTTATCATAACTATTTTAATAGAAGTAGCAACAGCAAAAATTAAGAAAATTATGCAGAGCAAATTTGGCAACAGCAACAATGTAAACAGGACATCGTTAGTAATGGCGCGATGTAAGTAAAAGATGGCTGACCGAGTTTAAATAGAGAAAACTTTTAAATTCAAATTAAAGGTAAGTTAACAACTATATATATAAAATATAAGCATTTATATTCATAAAATTAATAATTTTTTATGTGCGAGGACAATTGATAGATATCACATTTTAGTTATAAAAGGTACTAGAATTGTGCATATAGTACATACTATACTATGTTTTTGGACAAAAATGAGTTCATTATTCGGCGGCCGAATAGGCCGAATATTCGGCTATAATTTGTCCGATTAATTGGTATTCGGTTATTCGGCCAAACCATTGTTCGTTGCATCTCTAGTGATTAATACAGAGGCGCCTTAAGGGCTCTGTGGTTTGTAAAACATCTTAAAAGGGCTGCCAGGTGCATAAAGTTGTTAGAAAGGACTGCTGCACCCTGCCAAATTATCCTAGAGTCGACACTAGTTATGCTATGTATGTTGCTGGATTATACTCATATTTCTTGGTGTAATTTCTGTTAATAAGTTTTTTAGTTAGTGCGGTTAATGTTTTCTTGATTATTGTAAGTAAAATTTAAATAAGAGTGTGCACTTGATTAACTATTACTTGTTGTGTTTGTATGTATGTGTGTATGCAGGACAACCAATGCTGAATTATTTGGAAACAAAAATTTTACATTGAGTCATTCCATTTTAAATCAACAAATGGGGTGTGCAACACCATTTTTGATTTTGATGACAATTTGCACATGCTTTCCCCATACCTTTTAGACCACAAAAATATATTTTTTTTACTTAAAAAAAATTTACCCTTCGATATGTAGGCTATTTTTGTCGTTGCCAACAGCGAAAATTGGATATTTTGATGCTTTGCGTTATGAACTATAACTTTTTTTCTATAAAAGCTATCAAGCTCAACTATAGCTCATTGGAAAGCTAAAAAAAAGATCTTTTTCCATATGGTATCAATAAATTTGAGATTTAAAAACAAAGGTTATTTTTTCAAGGTCAAAGTTTGTGATGCAAAATTAATTTTTTGCCACTTTTGAAAATTAAAAAACCTATGAAGGGCTTGGAATAACAAGCCCTCTTTTTTTTCTTATATACATATATAAGGTTGCTTATTGTATTAAAAAGTTTGGCTTGTTACTCTGCCCCCTTCACAAGATACGACCCCCCAAAGTTGCAAATTTTCTAAAAAATCCAATTTTCAATGCTAAAAAAATGCATGTGGGGGGCAAGGTAGATTTTTTTTTACTTGTGTGATTTTAAGTACTTCTTACCATCTTTCAAACAAAAAAAAAGTTACTTTGTTATTCAAAGGCGTTTGGCAGCTATAAGGGTCTAAATTTTCAAATAATTATACTGAAACAACGCAATTATTTTCATACTTCTTAATCTTAGGTGTTAGTGAAAAGTTATTTTTTACTTAATTGTTAGTTTTAAATGGTGAAAATAACTAAAAAGACTAAGAAGAGTTGTCAAAGAACACATTTAAACTTTGATAAGCTAATTTAAGGTTTCTAACATCTTGGTATATAGAATTTAACTTACCTCTCAAAACATGCAAAACTTTTTTGTTCAGTGGTTTATTGTCTCATAGAGAAGAGTTGACAAATGTTCACTCATCACAGGTGTGATATTATGACCTCTTCCCTGTGCTGACCATAGTTCTGACGCAGTCAGGATTTTCAAAATATACATTGCGTACATTGCACACCTGACCAGTGATAGGTCTGCACCTCGTCTTGAACAACACAAGAGAAATTCTCTGAAAAATCTCCAAGTATCAAAAATTCCCCCTTACCCAGATCTTCTTTCTTTGATTTTAGAAATGCTGCTTGTTTACTGGCAATGAAATGGTGGCTCTTTAGATGCTCAAGTTTTTCACAACACTTAACCAAGAATTCTTGTAAAGGTAGCACACATGATGTCAGTTCACATCTGTCTGTGGACATCCACTGCTTATATGAAACTTGCAAATCCTCAAATTCATCATTTTCCAAGTCAATTTGGGTGCTGTTACTTGGAGAAATCAGTGATAAAATGGCATCCACACCTGGACATGCAGTACATTCCGAAAACATACAATTCTCATTTTCAGTATCACAGACCATAATCTGCAGCAGATCTTTGTAGCTATGATCACTTTTAATCGCTGATAGCATAAGTTTTACATTTTGATGGTACAAACAAACGCACACTGAATGTGTACCAGATGCTCCAGCTAACACACAAAATTTTGGTCTAAGATCGGCAAATTTAGATAACCCTACTTTCAAATCAGGATATATTATTGGTCAAATTGTATCCAATAATATTCAAGCAGCCTTGTCATTGGCACAGTTCCTACCACAGGTAGGTACTGTTTGCCTAAAGGGAACTGTTCTATACATGTGGGAGCAAGGCTGGACAAGTTGAAATCTGTCTATTCTTGCTTTTAACTGGCAAATAGATTACTATAAATGAGGAAAAGTAGGAATATGATATATTCTTATTTGTGAGGTCAATCTAAGTCCATCAAATAATAAAAAATAATAATAAATGACATGTTTCCAAAAAAAAGTACATGAAAAAATTGGATGGTTTTAGTGTGATTATTTGAAAATTCAGACCCTTATAGCTGCCAAATGCCTTTGAATAACAAAGTAATTTTTTTTTTTGTTTGAAAGATGGTATGAAGTACTTAAAATCACACAAGTAAAAAAAAATTTACCTTGCCCCCCCACATGCATTTTTTTAGCATTGAAAATTGGATTTTTTAGAAAATTTGCAACTTTGGGGGGTCGTATCTTGTGAAGGGGGCAGAGTAACAAGCCAAACTTTTTAATACAATAAGCAACCTTATATATGTATATAAGAAAAAAAAGAGGGCTTGTTATTCCAAGCCCTTCATAGGTTTTTTAATTTTCAAAAGTGGCAAAAAATTAATTTTGCATCGCAAACTTTGACCTTGAAAAAATAACCTTTGTTTTTAAATCTCAAATTTATTGATACCATATGGAAAAAGATCTTTTTTTTAGCTTTCCAATGAGCTATAGTTGAGTTTGATAGCTTTGATAGGAAAAAAGTTATAGTTCATAAAGCAAAGCATCAAAATATCTAATTTCTGCTGTTGGCAACGACAAAAATAGCCTTCATATCAAAGGGTAATTTTTTTTTAAATAAAAAAAATATATTTTTGTGGTCAAAAAGGTATGGGGAAAGCACATGCAAATTGTCATCAATATCAAAAATTGTCATGCAACAACTTTTTTGAAAATTTGTTGATTTAAAATGGAATTACCCATTGTAATCACAGTAATTAATTTTTATTGTTAATGAGTAACTTTACACCTCAGTAAAAATTGGCACATATTTAATAAATCTTCTACGTCTAAGTGAAGTAGTTTTAGCTTTAACCATATGACCTCTGCTGACGGATATATCCGGTCACTGATCTGTTCCAATACACTTATAATTTAAAATTATATATTTTAATTTGTTTTTCAAGTTTAAAGGTATAAGATAATCATGACCACAAGTATTATATAATCATGTGCATAGTTAAATTTTATCTCAAGTTGAAATAAGCATTATTTCAGGACCATGAAAATACTGTGCAGTGAATGTTTCTTTACTGTCTTGTCACTTCATAAATGTCAACCTGTTAACTAATTTAATAAGATTTGTGTTATAAATTAGATAAATTTTATTAACAAAATTTCAAAACAAATTGTATTATATTATTTACATCAACAATACAGTAAAAATATTGTAGTACCTTATTGTATTGCTTTATTTATATAATCTTGTGTTTTTACGGAAATTAGTTGTGGATTTATTGCTAGTTTTCCAATTGAATGTATGTTTCAGTTAGTACTAGGGATGAAACGGATAGTGATTTTGCCGGATACCGGATATCGGATATCCGGAGCTCTTCTGCCTGCCGGATACGGATATCCGGATCGGATATCCGGCATTAGTTTTGTTTTTTGTTGTATTGTATATTTCTTTTCTTTTTCTTTATTTTAAAACAATAAAATATAAACATATTTCATATACTATTATTTAAAAAAAAACATTTTAAATATAATTTATTTTAACATATTTATTTAATATTCTATTTATTTGTGCAATATTGCCATAAAGAATAAAATTTTAAGACTGACATACTCATTCCTACACTTGCAATTTTTGGTGAAAAGCACTATCACAAAAATATAGGTTTTGTTCAGAATTATAAAACTAAAACTTATTATTTACATATTTCTTACAATACTATTATTAAAAAAATGAAATAAAATATTTTACTAATATAATCACAGTTGAAGGGTTATTTTCACATGAAAACTAATATGTTGTGGCCATCACAAAACTTTCTTCTACATAATTCTATATAACAACACCACTTACGGTTTAAATCGTATAAAAGTTTAACCATAGCTTCTCACAATAAATATTTTACAAAAGGAGTTTATGCAATTTTAATCAACAGATGCTGAGATATACGCTTGTGAAAAATCATAATAGAAGCTCCACCTGTCGGCCGATATACACATAAATAAGGTCAACATTTGCTTTCATAATGGTTGTCTTATATATCAAGTTTCATGCACATATGTCATAGAAGTTGGGATTAACTTAGCCTATTCATTGGGTAAATTTGTAGTGCAGTATTGCCACCTTGTTGGCCGATATACACCTAAAATAAATCCCAATAGTGTTTCACAATGGCTGGTTCTCTCACATACCAAGTTCTATGCAATTATACACAATAGAATAAGAGATATAGCCTTCCCCTTTTGGGGGGAAATTTCTGTATTGCAGAACCACCTACTGGCCAACATGCACCCAAACTGAACCAGCATAATTTCTCATAATGCCTTTCCAACATGAAGTTTTGTGTAGTTACATAAAATAGAACCTAAAATATAGCCATCGCTAAATTGCAGAAAGCACTGTATAACAGCACCACTTGTAGAGCGATTGGCACCAAAATTTGATAGGCACTAATATATGCCAAGTTACATGTACATATATATTTATATGAAATTCTGTGCTGTAGTTTCTGAGATATAGCCTTCCTCTAAGTTGCAGAAATCGCAGTATGGCAGCACCACCTGTTGAGCCATTTGCACCAAAAGTTGGTAGGCACTGATTTATGTCATGGTGCAACTACACATAAATTTATATGTAATTGTAGTACGCAGTAGTTCCGGAGGTACAGTTGAACAGAATTTTTGTCACACACACACAGACATTTTTTTAAAAATTGGTCAAACCAGGTTCTGGACTTCTTAAAATGTGTAAATTCATCAAAAACCAAAAGTTGAAAATTTTTATGAATCCAATACTTTCTTCTGAGACATTTATAAGAAAACATAAAAGAAAGAAGAAAAATAAATAAATAAACTAAAAGTTTCAAACTAGTATGTTATGGCCATCACAAAACTTTCTTCTATATCTCTCTATATAATACTGCTACATGCTGTTTAACATGCAGAAGAAACATAATCATAGCTGCTTACAATAAAAATTTTAGATATTGAGTTTAGTGCAATTTTAATCAAAAAAGTTTTAGATGTAGGCATGTGGAGAATCACAGAAGGTGAGGAACAGCTGCGCCGCCTGTTGGTCGATATACACCCAAATTAAGCCAACTTTTATTCTCATATTATTTTTACCTTGTTTATCTCTTAAATTTTATAGATGTTGAGATTTAGCCTTCCTATTCACAGAGTAAATTGCAACATAATATAGCCACCTATCGACCAATATGCACCAAAATTGAATCAACATGATGTTTTATAAAAATGACCCTTTCCCATACTAAATTTTTAGCAATTATACACGAATGAATCTGAGATATAACTTCCCCATTCACGGGAAAATTGCAGCATAGCAGTATCACCTATTGGCCGTTATGCACAGAAATTGAATTAACATGTTTCATAATAGAATAGCCCTCCCTGTGACATACTTAGTTTATTTTTTTAATTATACACAGTATAAGTATAAGCTGAGATATAGTCTTCCTTTAAATGGGAGAAATCACAGTATAGCAGCGCCATCTGTTGAGTGATTTGCACCAAAAGTTGATGGGCATTTTTTTTTTTTTTTGGTAAGATGCAACTATGTATAAATTTATATGAAATTCTGTGCATTAACTCTTGAACTGCACAAAATTTTTGTCAGATAGACATTTTCCAAAAATGGTCAAATTGTGTTTTGGTTCCCTAAAAATGCGCAAATCCACCGAAAACTGAAAGATGAAAATTTTTACGAATCCAATACTTCCTTCAATTTAATATAGAAGAAAGTAATAATTCAAAATGAATTTAAGAAAATTTTACATTAGTTATTAAAATTCTTTAAGTAAGTGAAGTTTTTCTGCAGTATAAAATCAAAAACTTTAAATAACTGATTTTTTTTTTTTTTTTTTTTTTTTTTTCCTTATGAACAATATGAAAGTGAAAGTACAGACTTTCTGAAAATTTAAATATGTACCTTTATTAGAAGTAATTTTAGTTTTTTGGGATATATCTATGCAATGCAACAGGGAATTCTAACTTCAGGTGCTTTAGTAAGATATTCCATTAAAAATGCAAATTTATATAAATTGGAGGGTTTTTAAAAAAATCCAAATCGAATAGATAGATGGCGCAAGTAATGCCAGGTTTCTGCTAGTATAAATATATGGTCACAAAAACAACAGCTTTATTGTGTATGGAAAACTGGATTGTAAATAAACAGGTTCTAGTCAATAAATGCACATTATTTGACTCATTCTCGAAAATATCTAACAACTTTAACATCCAAGACTAACAATATTACTAAACAATCTAACAACATATTAGCAAAAGACATGAAAACAGAGTTATATATACACTGCAACTGCAGAGAATAAATATCATTTGTTCAGGAACAACAATGAACAGCTCTTTTTACTGTTATGGGGATGATTAGGAGGAATGTAATAGATCACTCTGGAAGAAAAACCTGGCTAACTCTGTACAAAATTAAAATAGGGCTTCTATATTTCTTAGACCTGAAGCTACTTTTGGCTAAATTTGTTTGCTAATGAGTCCAAAATCGATTTTCACAGAAGCCAACTTAAAAAATCCTTTACAAGCTACAACTGATCTAAAAAAAATTAAAAAATTCTCGCAAAATTTTCATCTGATGGGAGTTTAAGCTTGAATTTTCTCCTTCGGATATCCGTTGGATATCCGGCTTGAAATTGCCGGATATCCGTATCCGGTGTGCTGATATCCGGTACCCCGCCGGATATTTAAAACTCAGCCGGATACCGGATAGTTACCGGATATCCGTTTCATCCCTAGTTAGTACGGTAGTATTGTGAAATCAATTAACCATACTAATTCAGAGAGTACTTGTACTTTATTTAGACTTTATTGCATAATTATTTATTCTCTAAAAGAAAACTTGAGTTGTGTTATATATCTCTAGCACTTTGCGTAGTAGTGCCAGGGGTATGTCCAGAAAAAAATCTGTGTCCGTTAAAGGTCCCTTCACAAAATTTTATATCTTTGAAAAGGACCCTTCACAAAATTATTTATCTTAATAAAAGGACCCTTCATCTTCATAATTTTTTTTGTCCTAAAAGAGGATCTTTTACAAAAGTTTTATCCTGAAAGAAAGACCCTTAACAACATTTTTCGCCTTAAACCAGACTTTTGATAAATCTGTTTCATTTCAAAAACTGATATTCCATGGAAAGAACAGACTTCTGGAATAATTAGATGTCCTTTGGTGTATTTCCTCGAAAAGCTAATATTTCATTTCTTGTTTATAAAAAGTTTCTATGCATATGTGTGAGTTTAGCTGTACAAAAGTGAACTGTCAATGTCCTAAAATGAAACCTTAATTGTAATTTTATTTTTCAAAATTTCATTTTTCACAATTTTGCAAAAAAGAGGACCTAAGCCGAAAAGTTCGGAAGAACTTTGTTTTTCACATTAAATTTAGATTCACAAAATTACGTGTAGAATTTTTCACAATATCCTCAAAACAGGACCCTGTCTGGACAGACGCCTATAGTCCAACTATTTATTTTTTATATCCTTCTCCATTCCCAATAAATATATAACAGGATTCAAAATATCTTTATATAGCTTATTTAAAATTTGTTACTTCTGTATTGAGTCATTGACTGTCTGATTTAAAAAAAATAAAAAATAAAATGTTATTGCCCAAATAACTTAGCAGGTATGAAGTAAATTTTTTTAGATTGATCAAAATATGTATCTCCATTTTACCTTCAGCAAAATATTATACATTAAAATTGATGTACTGGAGAATAAAAACTTGTAATATTTTTTTAAATGGATTCCTTTTGAAATTCACCTATTCCAATCGTTTAGTTATATAATATAGTAAAGTTCTGACTTGATATGTTAAACAATATATTATAAAGTTAAATATACATCATTGTTTTAGAAAACTCTAAAACAACATTCACATTTTGGTAGCATTAAACACACTGTCATGAGTGCAGAATAACAAAATGGATGATTTATATATTGAATAATCAGATGGATCACTGTTTATATATAGGAGCTATAGTTATAATCAGTTTTGTTACGCTACATTAATGATGGTATGCTTAAATTGATAAGCGAATTTGTTTTTTATTTTGAATTTTTAATGTTGATGTATGTTTGCTTTACTGTAGATACATCTATATATATGTAACGCAAAATTCGTCATCGCAATAACTCCCAAAATACTGAATCAGTTTGAACCATAATTCAACAATTAAGCTAGTTTAGATGAGTTTGTCATCTTGATCTGCCATTTTGTTTTAAAATGGCAGCTATTTGAAGATTCAAACTCATACAAAAATTGTATTTATGAATACATTTCCTTAGAACTTGATTTATATTATACATGCCCATATCGAGATCTGAAATTTTTTTATTTATGATGACTTGATTCATCATCTTGAAAATTTCACTTTTATGAAATGCACAGTTTTTATTATGAATTGATTTGCTTAAAATTCAATATGTATCCTATATCCCCATATTAAGCTCTCAACCAAGTTTAATAATCAACTCAATTTGCCAACTTGTTTCAAAATGGTGGTCACTTGAATTTTTCAAACTTACATATGAGGGGGGGGGGAGGAGGAGGAAGTAAAAGCTGATTTGCACAAAATTTGTTTTGTACATTTAACAACAATAACAAAAAAGCCCTTTTCTCTCCCCTTCCTGACTAAATTATTGTCTAAACATGTGGCTGGTTCCATCAAATCATAATAATGTCTAGTTATTACTATAAGTTAAATTTTGCTTAGTAGTTGTCTCTATATTAAAATTTGTATATATTTCATTTTTTCAAATGGTATCACCCATTTTTGACTCATATTTGAATTTCTGAGTCAAGGCAGTTTGAAATAAGGTATAGTTTATATACTTTTAATTCTTGATAGTTACAAACAAAAATGTAACAGGTTAATTCATAAATTAAAAAAATAAGATTATATGCAGAAAATTATTTTTTTTTCTATTTTTTAAAAAGTTCTTTGCAAATGACTGCAGAAACTTGTCTTGACAAATTTTTCAAATAATGCTGTTATTTTGTTATCCAGAAAAAAAAAAAAAAAAAACATAAGTTAGTCAAAATATTAAATGATTTGTTTTGCATATTGTGATAAATTTAAAATTTTATCTTGTGTATTAATTTTAAGTTTTTTTACTTTTTATTTTTACATAATTATTTTGCAATATATATATATTTTCCAGAATATTTAAAGAGAAAAGAAACAAAACGACGTGAATATGAATCAAAACAGAAAGCTATTTTAGATGCTAAGAAAGCAGAAGAAGCTAAAGTTAATCAAAGAAGTAAGTTAATTACTGCTCTTTGCTGTTTTTTGAGTCGAAGGGTAGAGGCTAAATGTAGGAGGGAAGTAAAACTAAACAAAAAAAACTCTTGGACTTCTTTTTAAATAATATATTTGGGGACATTGAAGCATTTAGAACATAAAAAGGAAAAAACGAGTTTTCTTTTTATAGAAACCTTATTTTAGGTTTTAGTACTTTTAAATATTTTTATAGATATTAAATTCTTAATGTCTGAGGGGGGGGGGGGAGGAGGAATTGGGAAAAAAAAAAAAAATAATAAGTGTGTAATTTGATTTCAGCAGCATTTATAAATAAAAATGTGACCATAATTAAAATCTTTTTAGTACTATGTGAATATTATTAAGGTGCTAAAGAATTTTCTCTTTCTCTCTCTCTGTGTATGTATTACAAAGTTAATTGAAAATGATGTAGTCATTGAGTGTTAAAAAATGTTTCAAAAGAATATTTGGAAAAGGTGTGTCATAAATACTATCTGTGCTTTTGTAACAGCTGCAACATATGTCTGTATAAATGTTTTGCCTATAAGGGAAAAATCTGTGAAATTAACATTTTATTACACACTAGCAAACCTGTATAAAATTTTTGTATTTTTTTTTCTTATTTACCTTTAAAATTTGAAACTCATAAATCTTAAACCAATTTCTCCACCCAATTTTAATTTATCAGAATGTAATTTATCAACTTTGCTATACATTATTTTTAATACATTATTAAATAAATATCTTTGTATTTTTTTTTTTTTTTTCTTTTTAATTTTTCTGAAAATCTTTTAATTATTTTAAAATAGCAGGGTTATATATAATCTGTTTGGCTTTCTTTTGATATAGTGGATGCTGATGAATGTATTTATTGTAAATGAACATTCAAGTGAAAAAATTAATATGTAAATTATCAAATGAGAAATCTACTTCAACAAAAGGTGATTTGCATGCTTATAGTTATGGATTTGTATTTTTTATTCACATCATTCCTTTATAGTTAAAAAAAAAAATGTATTTCATCCACTGATAATTTTTTTTAAATCTTATTGGTCATTGGTGTTTCAGTGATCTTGTATCTGTTGCTTGGCGTCTACTATGCTTAATAGATCATCTTTATTATATAATATATCTATATTTAAAACATAAAACTTTAGAACTTTCTTAATAATTTAAAATCTTTTTGTTTCTTTTAAATGCATATTTTATGTTGGAGACAAAACTACTACTATTTAAATTAACTCTTAATATTCTCCAAAATGAGGATCATTCATATCCAAAATAGTTTTTTCTTTCTGTATCTTAAATCTAAATAAATTACAAATCTTGAATAAATTCATACACAATTGTGATTTTAAGTTCAACCCCCTCCTTTATTTGTTTTGTACAATTTTTCGAAAAGGACCCACATTATGTGAGTTTCTTTTTCTTCTTTCTTTAAAATAATACTGTGTTTAGTTCTATTAAAGAGGTGCTAAAACTTTTCACTCTTAGATTGTCACAATCTTTGTCTAAAAATTTTAATCTTACCTGGGCAATTCCAAAAAATATACTACCAATTTTAATAAATGCACTACTGTCTGATTGGAATATGAGTGTATAACAAACATGCCTGTAGAATTGTTAAAAGGAGAGTTGGTGCTGGATTATTAAAACCAAAGAAATCTTCAACGTCTTGAACGCCAGAGAGAAAAGAGTGAAAAGCAAGCAGCTGGTTTTGCTAACGTGTAAACTATAGCTGTTAGCGTACTTCAGTTTCCATGGTTTTAATGCCTGTAGAATTATTTGCTAATAATTACAAGATGAAAAGAAACTTTTTATATACCATGTTTTTAAATTTTCTGTTGAATCATATGAGCTTGACAATTCTATGTATTAATACTTTTTAAAAGTTTTTTTGATGAATTATCCCATTAGCTTGAAAAAAGATGATCAAATGCATAATAAAGAGAGCAATTATAAGAAATTTTTAATTCTCTTAAAGATGGCTAAAAGTATTAAAAGAATGCATTGTCATCGTGTTCTGAGCTATTCTAAAAGTTTCAAATGTCTAGCTAGTCGGGAAGTTAGTTAAAAATCAATGCAACATTTGTACTGGACAAACAAACAAGAAAGCGAGTTAATAAGACATGGTAAAAATGAACTATTTTAAAATATCAGCAAACTTATGTGTCTTAAATGCAATTTAAATAGGGAAGATAGTAGAGACTGTTTCTGATATTAAATAATATTTGATGCAAACATGTAATATTAATTTATGTACATTTTTTAAAATAAGAAAAGTGTTAAAATTTTTAAAAGAAGCTGTTCTAACTGAGCCATTTTAAATTTCAGAGTATAAATTTGTTTATTATTTATCTTCTATTTTGTATAAGTTCACATGCTGAACAATAAGTCAAAGAAAAAAAGGTTAAATGAATTTAATGCTTTAACTTTTATATAAAACATGATCGTGTGCTATCTTCATAAAATTGTAAAGTCAAAAATTTGTGGTGCGTGTGGCATCTATAAAAAAATGTTTTTTCTTAAGAAATAGAATATCATAAAGAATGCAACGATGTTGGTTGCATTTTGTTATATAGTTTCAATTTTTGAATTTTGTTGAAGTATTATCTACCGTAGGAATAATTTCTTACGTTAAAACTATAGGGAATTGTTATGCGAGCACAAGCGTTGCGACTTTATTAATTCTAAAGGGTAGATAATTATTGGCGTCCGTTTTCATATAGTTTATACTAAGAATTTGCGGTGTCTTTTCTGTGGCTTTACAGAAGCAAATCTGTTTTTTCAATCAACTTTTTTCTTTCTTTTATTCAGATGATTATTTTTTCAAAACCTTTCATGTATTTTTGATACATTTTCGTTTAAGTTACTTTTTAAATATTTACATGTCTAAATACAAATTTTTTATGTGTAGAATATAAATTATAAATTTTAGAACCTTCTATTCTCATATCATCCCAATATCAAAACTTTCTGTATCTGTCTGCAGTAAAACAAAAGTTATCTTCGATTCAAGAATGCCAAACTATGACTGGTATCACATGAAGTATTAGCATTTCATAAAATGTAAAATACTTCTATCTACAAAGAATATATATTAAATTAAGAATACATAAGAACCTAAAGCAATAATGTAAAATGTATTTATATTGTTAAGCCTGGAATTTCTTTTAAATTAATTTGCAGTATCTTAAACAATCTGCAGTACTCCCTGCCATGTTTAACTGTTTATTTCTAGGCATATCATGTTTAGAAGATTTTGAAACAATCTGTCACAATCCCTACTTATTCTACAGCTGCTCTGCGGATTTATTAGGGTGTCTGAGAATGGAGATATCGTAATGAAACAAGAAGAAAATTTTACTCTTGACTAATCCACTTCTTAATCTAACACAGCTATCTGTAAAATTCTAGATTGTGGCTTTCTATAGATATTTGGGGCACAACTATTATTTATTTTCAGCGCTTGAACCGTAACAACCATGCAGCAGTGGTGATGAATTTGTGGTAAGTATGTGAATTTCTGAAAGGTTTTATTCAGGAAAGTCTGGGTCTTGAGAAAGAAAAATTCTCTCCATTCATGTAAAAACGTACTAACTCTTCCAGCTTCATACTCACTATGAAATCATATCTACCTTATTGGCCCAGCTCTTCAAAATTAGTCTTGATCATTTTTATCTGTAATCTTTAGCCATGAGTTTTGGTATATTATTTGAAGCTTTTATTGTCTATCAACAAGATCCAAACTCTTGTTTGTTTTTACATACAAGGTAAATTTCAGAGTTTTCTTAACCCTTTAAGGATTAGCAGGTTTTTAACATATCTGTCTAATGATTCATAAAACTAATACTATGCACAATATAAGCATGGAAATTTTATGCTGTATACTACACAGATTTATTTATCATATTTTCTAGGAGAAAAAAAAAAATCAACATATGTTTTGAAATTTAGTCATGCCAGCTATTTATTTTGACTAAGCAAAATGAAAAAAAGGCAGCTATAAAGCTTAAAAGTTCAGTTGGTATAAGTTTTGAACAGAAAAGCAGTTAGGATTCAGAGGTTGCAATTATTACTACCTTTTGCATGTAGATAAAAATACTGAGACTGCTGTATCTGAATCCAGTTTACCATTGCTATATTGATTAAAAGGTCTGATGGAAAAGAGTAATCACCATAGACAACTGCCTTATGATTAGGGTGTTGATCATGCTTGGCAAAACTATTTATTAGTTTCATTATAACAAACTTAATAATTAAAATATATATATATATATACCCAGTGGCAGAAACACGGTGACATAGTCGCGGACACAGAAAAACGGCTTGTGGACAGTTTTTGTCTGCACTGATAAAAAAATTTGTCTGCAACTTTCGAATAACAATTCACTTAAAAAAAAAATTCTGTATCAAAACTAAAACTAATACTTTTATTATTTATAATTATTTATATTATGTTGTGTCAAACATTGCTATAAAATATATAATTGAATGAGATGAATTGAATGAATACACACAATTGTTTATACTATATTGTTCTGCAGTAAAATTGTATTCGTGTATTGTTGCACGAGATCCCTACTGATGTTAAGCCCCCCCCCTCCCCCTTCAATCAGCTTTCAGGCTTTTTGAGTGTAAGCCATTTTCTCCCCTGATTACACACAAATTTTGCAGACAGATTATGAAATTTTAAAAGCCTGCTGCAGACAGCTACAAAACTTTCTGCCACTGGGTATATATATATATATAGAGAGAGAGAGAGAGAGAGAGTATTTTAGAATTTTTATTAATGATTGTTTAGCAATAGTGTTTTAAGAAAATTTGGCAAATGTATGTATTAATGTAATTAAACTATTTTTTTCTTCTCTTTTCAGAGGAAATGATTTATCTTGCTAAAGAATGTGGTGTTCCTGTTCCACCAAATTTTTAGAGTTACTGTTTAGCGGCATTTACATCTAGATGTACCGAATTTGTTGTAATTAAATTGTAATAAATATTCTCTAATTCATTTTAGTTTATTCATTTGCATTTATATATATTTTTTATTGGTATTGTATATACATTTTAATGCATATATATGTGCTTATGGATAACTTGCTTTAAGTTCTATAAGTATTGTTTTAAATGATTTTTAGGTTTGATTAAATGTATACATATTAAAAATTTATTATGGAAATTCTTTTGAAGAATGTTGGAAATTTAAGAGAAAAAATGGCATTTGTGAAATCGCAGTAGTTATTATAAAATATCAAATTATTTAATTTCTAAATAACTCTTTTTTTTTTTTTTTAAATACTTTTTACTCTTCTACAAATCCACAATCTATATATGCCTTAAGGAAAACTGTGAATACTCAGAAAATTAAGATTTGAGTTCTGAATCTTACGAGGAGAGGTTACAACATGGGAAAATTGAGTTTGAGAAGAAACTGCACAGAATTACACTAAGTAAGTAACTACATATTAAAGCAGTAATGCACACTAGTCAAACAATCTTGAGAAAGAAAGGCTTTAAAGTTTCAGTAATTGCTTAAGTACAAGTTATTTCAGAAAAGAGCCAGTGCTCCAGTGGGGCATAGTTGGTAGCATTCATGGTTGCTATCTGGCGATCTTCAGTTTGATGCTACTGAAGGGTTATTGAAAACCTTTTCAAATATTGCAGTAAGTGAAACCAAGTAACACATGAAGAACTAGATAAAACATGCATAAAGATTTCTGAAAAAATTAAGCATCCTTTAACAGGGTGGCGACAATCAGGGAAAACGGGGAAATCATGGAAAAATCAGGGTACTTTATCAATCTGGAAAAATCAGGGAATTTTGTAAAATCACCTCAATATCATGGAAATTTTCAGTTTTTCCCAGCAAGCGTGACTGAAAGATCGCCAAACAGGTGCTACCTTAACCAAGATTGTACAAGACTGGAAATTCTTTTCCAATGGAAATTATTTCCAATGGAAATTCTTTAAAAATTTTAGCTCAAGATTCTGATGCAGTTATATCATCCTTTTTTGGACAGAAAATACATGACCATATCCTTTAATCTAAATTTCAATGCTCCACTGTAAAGTAATGATTTTTCAATAATTTTTTTTCTCAATTTCTGATACACTATCAATACCTTCTTAAAACAGATATTTGATAGTCCATAGCATTTTCACAAAACATTGTGTGATAATAAAACCCATAATAAATAATATATTTTTAATTACAAATTTCAAAAATTAACTGACACTTCAAAAGAGGAAAATTTTCTAGTTTCACAGAATAAATTGTTAGTAAATCGAGTTGGTAGGGGTTAAAAATCAGCAAAAAAAAAAAAATCTTTCCTTAAATATTGATAAAGACTTTTTCCTTTGTTTGCTATTTCTCTTTCTGTGTATGAAATAAAATTTCAGCTGCTTTTTAATATTTTCAAGTCAAAATCAGTAATGTAAAATAAACATATTAAAACCGAAAGAAGACTCAAACAATAATTTAAAATATTACATCTGCTACCTAACATTTCCATCTATTTTTTACTTACTTTAATTTTTGTTTGTTTTATCTTTATTTTTGTATTTAGAATTTCATTTATTTACATATTTATTCTTTATTTTTTTGCTATTAAAGCTGTAGATGAATGATTGTAAAATTTAATAAATGATAATTATTTAATTTTTATAAAATAAAGTAAAAATAAAATGTTTAGATTAATAATAGAATAGTTACCCTTAGGTAGCATCTAACTGAAGACCTCCAGATTGCAACCGCAGATACTACCAACTATACCCCTGGAGCATTAACTCTTTTCCGAAATAACATGTATTTAGCAGACTACTGAAACTTTAAATGCTTTTTTCTCAAGATGGTTTGGCTAGCGTGCACTATTTCTTTACTATATTGCTACCTTCATAGTATATTATAGTTCTGCACAATATCGTCCTGAACTGAATTTTCCATATTGCAACAATTCTTTGTTATAGAAATTCATGGAAAATAAAATTTTCTTTAAGATTTTGGAAAAATGAAATTTCTCACACTTGACTTGCATTTTTCTCACTTTAGCATGATTAAAATAAAAATAAAGTATTGTGAAAACATGCAAGTATTCAAAGATTTCTTCTGTGATTGACAGTGACATAGCATTAATATAATCTCTAATAATTTTCCAGAAAATGTAACAAAAAAATACTGATAATTAGCTGGTCATGTTTCCTTCGAAAAAGAACAAAGAATATAAAGTTTATAATTGGCTAAGCCAATTTTATTTCATGAGAGCTGAATATTTTGCCTGTCTGGTTACATAATGTTTTGTTAATGAAATTTGGAGCAAAATGATTTACAAAAACTCTTGGATTTATTATTTTTATTTTTAATACAAACCCTATTCCATAGATTTTTGCTACCTTTTTTTTTCCCTTCTTTGAAGCTGATAATTTCACTATTTCATTTTTTTTTTTTTTTTTGTAAAATACAATTATTTATTTATCTTTCACACCTTCATTAACATGTTCGCTGGCACAATGCTATTCAGGATTCTGGTTTAAAATCAGATGTATACTAATTAATGTGATAATGTAAAGCAGTAGGAAATCACCTATGTATTTCATATTGCCCATATTACAATTAATTTTATGTATAACAATCTTTTTAGAACAAGTGTAGATGTAGATCAACAATAATTTGTGATTAATTAGCGACATCACAATCACTCTTAAGAAATATCGTTGACAAGCAGAGTTGTCAAAAATAATACATATCAGAGTTTAAGTTCAATAGAAATGCTCACATTGATGAAATTGAGCTCTATGAAATTATTCTGATTTAAATGTACCATAATTGAAAAAGAAGCAAATTTATAAAGCATAAAAAAGTTTATTAAGATAAACAAGGCTGTACCAACATACTCATAACAAGAAATATATTCACTTATTCAAAGTTAATTTGTTGAAATTGTCAGTGTCAAACATTTTAAAACAAGTGAAAGTTACCATTATTGCCAAAGATTATTAGTCAGCATACTGGAAAAGTTGATATCAAAACATGATGAAAAGTTGAAGACCAGACTTATAATTTACGATAAAAATTCACCAGCAAAACAGAGCTTTTACATTAAAAACTTCAAAACATAGCTTAACACTTTCGTGACCGCTGACGTAGATTCACGTCATTTGAAGTCTTAACTCCTCCAATGGGCATTTCTTTTGCAAATTGTATATTGTCATATTTCTTAATAATATTCCTTATATTCATATTTGTACAATCAAAATACTTTGGATACAAATACTTTCACTAGAAAGAGTATAATTATTATGTATATTCATACATATTATAAATATGGATACAGAAAACCTTGTTCTGAAATAATTTAGCAAACGTGGATCCTACTATCAAAAAGACAAAAACATGCAGTCGCGAAAGTGTTAAGTAAAACTTTGTTAGTATAACCTGAACTTATAAATGAAACATAACTGAACTCAAAATTGGAAGAGCATGAAAGCTCATGAACTTAAAAGAGCTTAAAGAATAAAATAATAAGAAAATGAATTACTTCTTTTATGCTCACTAGTGGACTTAAGAGTCAGCTACTCTAACTACAAGTCAGATGGTAGACTGGTGTCGCAGATCTGCCCAAGACACATGACCAATCACTGTAGCAATGAACTACTCTAAGAGTTCAACATTATCTCTGAACAAAGTTATTTAATTAATTATTGTTGACATTTAAGTATGAAAACATAAATATTAAGATGAAAAGTAAATAATTATAAGATAAAAAGAACTTTTTATGTACCATGTTAAAAAAAAATTTTTTTTTTTAATCATATAAATTTGACAATTCTAGGTAACTATTAAATAATTTTTTAAAATTTTTTTGATGAATTATCCCATCAGCTTAAGAGAAAATGTTCAAATGTGTAATAAAGAGAGCAATTATAAGAAATTTTCAGACTTTTATTAATTGAATAAAAGTACTAAAAGAATACATTGACATCATGTTCTGAGCTATTCTAAAAGTTTCAAATGTCTAGCTAGTCGTGAAGTTATAACTATAGAATTATGCTAGCACTTTATCAACGTGTATAAATTTTTTAAAGTGATAATGATGTCAGTTTTTGTGAGATGCATAATTTAATTTTTTACAATTTTTTATTGTTCACGTTTAAATAAATGTATTTATTTTCTTATAAAAAAATGAACTTGTAAATTTTTCTGGCAACGATTAAATTATAAATAAAATTTAAGTGGCTAATTTTAAAGCTATTATGAGGATATTATTTTCTCATTTTATTAATTAATTAAAAGAAAACATTTATTAATTGAATAAAAGTATTAAAAAAATGCATTGTCATTGTGTTCTGAGCTATTCTAAAAGTTTCGAATGTCTAGCTAGTCGGAAAGTTAGTTAAAAACCGATTGCAAGATTTGTACTGGACAAACAAACAAGAAACTGAGTTAATAAAAACATGGTAAAATTACTTTATTTTATTAAATGTTATCTACAAAAGATATTCAAGAAAATAAAACTATTGAAATATATTTAAAAGTAAGGTAAAGTAAATAAGTTATTTAATTTAAAAGTATTTAACTTAAATTTGAAAACATCAAAATATTTTGATAATGTTTAGTTTTAATATATTAATTTAAATTAGGGATGGACCGGATATCCGGAAAATATCCGGTATATCCGGCTGATTTTGCAATATCCGAAATATCATCGGATATCCGGATGAAAACCACCGGATATCCGGTTAATATGCCGGATATCCGGTTTTTAATTTTTTTTTCTTGTTTTCTTTCATTAAGATATGGTGAGAAATGCGAAAAGCAACTTTTATCCCTCCGTTTGCGGGGAAACTTCAAAAAATAACTTCTTAAATCACGCCACTAAAGAAATAATCCCCATAAGTACCACATTTATGTCTCCATTAGTTTGACTCGGCATTGCTGAGTAAGCAAGCAAGTCAGTCAGGAGATCTGCTTTTATTGATGTAGATTCCTGCAATTTATTTCTTTTAATTAAAAACAAGTATGTTGTGGCCATCACAAGATTTTCTTCTATATTTTTCTATATAAATTCACTAAGGGGAAATAATTTATTAAAACTATTATTTATCAAAATTATCTAACATGATGAATACGAATAATTTTCATCTTAGAAAAAACTAACACAAAATATCCAAAGAAAGACAGTTTTATTATGTACTAACAGGATTTGCCCCCTTCGCTGGTCATTATATATTTAAGGAAACTCCTTTCTATATCGCTTTGTTAAAAAAAGAAAAAAAATACTGAAATCGCTCAAAAGCTCGTCTTGGGCTCCCGCTCTTGGGTTGACATAAATTAGTGCCTATCAGCAGTCTGTGTCAACCAACCAACAGGCGGCGCTGCTATGCAGCGATTTCCACAATTTGAAAAAAGGCTATATCTCAGGAACTACTGTGCAAAATTGCATAAAAAATTATATGTGGATGCACCTTGACATAAGTTACAGCGAAGCAACTTTTGGTACTAGTTGCTCAATAGGTGGTGCTTCTATACAGCGATTTCCTCAGCTTAAGGGAAGATTATATTTCAGGTTCTAATGCGTATAATCAAACAACACTTGATATGTGATAAAACTTTTATGAGATATTACGCCGATTCAATCTGGATGTATATATACAGGGGTCGATCCAGGCAAAAATTGGGTCCCCTTTGCTGCCCTTTCACAAAATTCCACACCATAAAAGGGAACCCTTCACAAAATTCAAATCCATAAAAGAGGATCCTTCACAAAATTCAAATCTATAAAAGAGGACCCTTCACAAAATTCAAATTTATGAAATGAGCCTTTCACAAGATTTTATTTTACAAAAGTAATCTTTTTACAAAATGTTTCAATGTTTTCAGTATTATTTTTAATTAATTGGTTCAATGAAACTAGGTATGTTAATTTGATATTAAACATTATTTAGAATGGAAAATTAAAATGGAAGGTTTTATACACGATATATATATATATTTATTTTTTCACAAAAATAAATATTTCACAAAAATATTTTGTTTTTCACAAAAAGGGGATCCAAAAATTAAAACCTGGATCGACCCCTGATATACCAATATTTTGCGCTGTTACAGTACAGTTTTTCCCGAGAACGGGAATGCATGTTTCAACTTCTATGGCATTTAGCCGTACGAAATATTATACATGAGATAACAGATAACCTGTATGAAAACGCATTTTTTAAGATGTTAGTTAAATTGTGGTTTTTTTTTTTATTTTTTTTATATATTTTTTTTATTTTTTTTTTATATTTAGTATTAGTTTTCTCCAAGATGAAAATCGTCTGCATTCATCATGATAGATAATTTAAATAAATAATAGTCTTTGTAGTTGAACTGAGTGAATTTATATAGGAAAAATATAGAAGAAAGTTTTGTGGTGGCCACAACATACTAGCTTTACTTTCTCTTACGCATGTAAATAATGGTAGAGAAGTACTGCTTTTTGGTCAAATTTTTGAAGTCGAGTTTTTGTTATATTTACACGATTTAAGGTCCCCTGAATCCAAAAATTATATTTTTAACAGATGGTCTGTTTGTCTGTGCGTGTGTCTATCATCAGCATATCTCAAGAGCAAATAAAAGCAGAAAGTTCGAACTTAGTATTCTAAATTTGTATGATATAGGGATACTACACTAAGTCTTTCGTGCAGATCGAACAAATGATTCGTGTATAGGGACACCCAAAAGAATTCAGATACATTACATCTATAGGAAAAATTGTAGGTAAGTAGAGTTTAACATCTATAGACTGCCCCAAGCCAAATGAAATGAATTTATATGTTTTATGTGCATAAAAACATGTTTCATGTAGAATATGGTATGGAAATCATTCACTGTTCGTTTAAAGAAGTACAGGAAACAACTAGATTATAGTACGAAAATATTTGAAAACTGATGGAAGTGTATTTCAGGTTGTGCCGTCTGTTGTTAATATCGGATTATATTTAAGTGCATCATGTGGTGTTTACATAAATTTCAAAAGATATACACTGGCCAATATTTAAGCCATAATATTCTTTTTTATTGTTAGTGGAAGTGCTTTTCTATAATATTTTACCACGTCCAGGAAAGCTGCTTAGAAATTGAAATTAATTCTTCATGGCCATATGGTTAATAACGTATTTTTTGTAAGCTAAATATTCACTGCTTGTTTTTTTTTTTTTTTTTTTTTTTTTTAATATATTTACACGTTTTGAGGCTTCCTGAATACCGAAGTCAAGTTTTAATGCTTGATCTTTGCCTGAGACACTTAGAGTAAGTTAAAAACAAGTAATTTTAAACGATCCAAATGTTGTATTTTGAATTAATATGCTTGCTAGTTGAAAAATCTGATCAAAATTGATAAATTTTAAGAAATATTGCGTTTGAAAGCTGTCTGAATAATTTAAAATGAACTTTTGTATTTAATAACAAACTTGAATTCTATATAAATGTATATATAATAATAAAACGGGATGTTGAAAAGAGCAGTAGTCCCCACACACACATTATTTGTCAATTAAATCGTTCAGAAGCCTAATTTGAATTGTTTTAACATAGGTTTACATAACAGTACTCATTTTTTACCCCTTAATTCCCAATTTGTATTTATAGTTTTAAATTCCAGGGTAAAAGAAAGTCATGTGAGTGGCATACCAGATTATTTAAGTAAGTTTTGACAATTATATGCATATAGCGAGGCAGACAAAGCACGTAGTTCAGACAACATTGCACAATATATTCTGTTAACCTAACTATTAAAAGCGGCACATAAGCATAAGAATTGATATTTAAAAACTAGTATGTTGTGGCCACCACAAGACTTTCTTCTATATTTTCCTACACAAATTCACTAAGGGCAAAAAATTTATTAAAGCTATTATTTATTAAAATTATCTAACATGATGAATGCAGATGATTTTCATCTTAAAGAAAACTATCACTAAATATCCAAAGAAAGACCGTTTTACTGTCTATAAATAACATTTTTAAAAATGCGTTTTTATAATGGTTGTCTTACACATCAAGTTTTGCACAGTTATATGCCACACAAGTTGAGATATAACCTTTCCGTTATCAAGGAAATTTCCAGTATAGCAGCGCCATCAATTGCCCTATAAGCATCCAACTTGAATCAACATAATGTCTCATAATGGCCTTCACATATATCAAGTTTTGTTTGATGATACACAATAGAACTTGAGATATAGCCTTTCCTTAAACTGCAGAAATCGCTGTGTAGCAGCACCACCTGTTGATAAGTTGACATTAAAATTTTATAGGCGCTAATTTAGGTCAAGGTGCATCTACATGTAAATTTATATGCAATTGTGTGCAATAGGTCCTTAGCTACAGCCTTCCCTTAAATTGCGGAAATCGCTGAAAAACAGCACCACCTGATGGTCGATAAGCATCCAAATTGAACTGGTATAAGGTGTCATAATGGCCTTCTTACATGTTAAATTTTCTTTGATTGTACGCAACAGAACCTGAGAAATAGCCTTAAATTGCGGAAATCACTGTATAGCAGCGCCACCAGTTGCGCAATTGACACCAGAAGTTGGTAGGCACTAATTTAGGTCGAGTTGCATCTACATATAAAATTATATGCATTTCTGTGCGGTAGTTCCTGAGATATAGCCTTCCATTAAATTGCAGATATCGCTGTATAGCAGCGCAACCTGTTAGTTGATAAACATTCAAATTGCACTAGCATAATGTTTTATGATGGTCTTCTTACATATTAGTTTTGTTTGCCTATACGAAATAGATCCTGTGGTATAGCCTCCCTTTGAATTGCGGAAAACGTTGTATAGCAGTACACTGTAAAAAAAAACCTATTACCAGCTGCAATCTGTGATTTATTTTATCCAATCACAGATTGCAGCTGGTAATAGTTATTTTTTTACAGTGTACGACCTGTTGAGCAGTTGACACCAAATGTTCATTGGTACTAAATTAGGTCAAGTATTATCTGCATATAAATTTATATGTAATTTTGAGCAGTAGCTCCGGAGATACAGTTGCCACAAAATTTTTGTCTCACACACACAGAGATGGATGGACAGACAGACAGACATTTTCTAAAAATGGTCAAATCGTATTCTATACCTCTCATAACATGTAAATCCATCGAAACTGAAGTCGAAAATTTTTATGAATCCAATACTTTCTTCTACTGAATACAGAAGAACGTAATAAAATAAAACTATTATGGCTTATTATCCCAATGGTATTTACATTTTTATTTTATTCTATATGTATATATAGAGAAGTATTGGATTCGTGAAAATTTTCAAACTCCAGTTTCCAACGGAATTACACGTTTTCGGATGTTAAAAAAAAAAAAAAAAAAGTTTTATATACCATGTTTTTAAATTTTAATATACTAAAAATATACTAATTAAAAGGAAAATTATAAATATTCTATCATAGTTTGAAGTCAAACTTGTTTTCAAATGTCTAAATAAAAGATCTGATATACGATACTAATATGTTGCAGCGGAATGGATTTCATTTCTGTCATCCTTGGCGAAAAAAAGAATATCGCCAAATTATCTAGCGAAAATATTTAATTCCTTTGAAAAATCATGAATATTTTAACAACTTATATTAAAAGAGTAATGAATAATGTGAAACAATATTTCGTACAATACATATTACATATCATACATACGTACAATGAATAATACATATTACATTTCGTACAATACATACAGCTGGCATGTATATTTTCGTGTTACGCTTTTGATCGTCAAATACAAAAAGAAAAAAAAAAAAACGCCAAGGACGACAGAGTTTTGAAATTTAAAATTAACATTTTGTCAATTTGACAGCAAAATAACTCAATCTAACGTACGCGATAACTAATACATATCTATACCCAAATATAAGGATTAAAATCGGGAAATAAATTTCCTCGATTTTTAATAGTTTTTTACAAAAAATCCAGTGAGCGATTAACATAGGTAATCTTTTTCTTGGCTTCACAGACGGTCAGTGAGTCACACTTCGTTTGCGTATAGAACTCATAGATATAGTATAGTATATATAGAGTATCATTGGGGTGAAAAAAGTGACTCCTTTTCACTTGAAAAAAGACGACGTTTTTACCAAAATATGGCCGTCTGTCACCGAGTGAATACACACGGGAATACATACGAATATTTTAGCAAATAAAATTTATGAATAATTTATTTACTAAAGGTGAATGAAAAACTCCAGATACAGTTTCAAATTCATATTTCTTTCTTTCTTTCTTTCTTTTTTTTTTTTTCAATACCAGTTAATGGCTAATTCCAAAGCTTTTTTTTTTTTTTTTTTGGCATCAAAAATCTTTGTACGATAACATGGGGATGATAGATCTATATATATTACAACGAGATGTATAAAGTAGAGTGATAAATGGTAACCCTTGAGAAGGTCCAAGATGAGTCATGTGACATGCTCTCCTTGCACCTGTTTATTCGGTGGTTCCCTTGGTAACAGCTTGTTTTCAGTAAATTCTTATGGCAACGGTTTGGAGATTGTTCTTCCAATAAATCATAATTCGCCAATGTTTTTGTTTACTTACGTAGTTTAATATTATTTTGTTCTAAATCATTTTGATTTTGATTTTACTTCTTTTTTATTTCGTGTAGTTGAACTTTAACCGACAAAATGCCTAAAAATAGTTGAAAAATTATTATTTGTTGTTAAATTTAGCTCTTTAAAAGTTTAAATTTTCTTTTATAAACACTTTTATACTTTGTTGGGAAACGATGGAAAAAAAGGTATTTTATTATTTATTAAAATGTGAAATATGTGTGAAATTATTTTAAAAACAATTTATTTCGGTCATAGGACTGTCATGTTACATAATAATGATGATAATTTGTCGAACTGATATTTTAAATGCCAAAATAGCGATAAAGGGCCAAACACAGCAACCTATTGGAGCATGTCACGTGATTCATCTTGAACCACGGAAAGCTAGTCCTTCATCCATTGAATCAGCACTCTGATATCATAGATATAGTAATATACATAGATCTATCATCCCCATGTTAACGTGCAAAGATTTTTGATGCCGAAAAAGTTTTTGGCATCAGCCATGATGAGAGAGTATAAAACTCGAACAACAGTGGAATAGAGCCGGCCAGGTGGTTCGGTCGGTAGGAAGCTGCCTTCCGAATCTAATGGTCCCAGGTTCGAATCCTGGTGCGGGCATGGATGTTTGTGATGTCTTATGTCTTCAAAAATATTGTACTTGTCTGTTTCTTGTAATAAAACTTGTAAACCCTTGTGGTGTGGATTTTTCGAGATATAAGCGGCCCTAGAGGCAAGCAATAAATCTCAGTACTCATCGAACCGAACCGAACCGAACCGAACCGAACAGTGGAATAGAATGTTGATATCATAGATACAGTAATAAGACATGGTTGATATATATTGAAAATGCCGAAGTACTGCGCGGCTTTTAATTGTAGAAATAAATTTATGAAAGGAAGTGGAATAAGTTTTTATAAGTAAGTTAAATTTAACTAATTTATGAAAAATATGATTCTTTATAATCAGTTGCTTTGTTATTATTATGGTTTAAATACTATTTTGATTTTTAATGGAATACTTTTTTTAAAATTTTAATATTTTTTAAGTTTTTATATTAGTAAGTAATATCGAATTTTCAAAATTCTTTTAAATGTAGTTAGGAGTGGCAGAGGTAAAACCCGCTTGTTTTAATATATTATAAGTAGTATTACCACAAGACTTTCTTCTCTATTTAATCCTATACAAATTTATTCAATACAAATTATTTATTAAGTTATAATTTATTAAAGATATTTTCCATGATGAATGCAGACGATTTTTTTCTTAAAGTAGTATAATAATAAATGCTGAAAAAAAATAATTTTTGTGCAGACATGAAAAGATATACAGTCGAATCTTGTTAACGTGAATCTCAAGGGGGATCAAAAATCTGTTCATCTTATCAGTAGTTCATGCTATCAGTAACTGATCGTCATATAACTAAAGTAATCTTCATTTTGACGGGGATTGTGGTAACAGTTCATGTTAAAAGTAATTCACGTTAACGAGGTTCGACTGTATATATATATATATATATATATATATATATATATATATATATATATATATATATATGTCTATACTATATATACATTATATATAACATTAAAAATAAAAGAAATCGGTAGCTTCGTTTTAAATTAATACAGATGTATGGTTCAACCATTCGTTTTAGAAATATTGACGAGTTCTTTCTAAAATATCCACACTGAAGATGAGGATATGTCCAATCGCTTTATCTCTCTAAAGAACACTTAATCTCAAACTTTTATTAAAATCGTTACATCCATTTCCGAGTAAACCTAATTTCTATTATATGTTGCGACTGGCCGTTAAAGGGTTAACGCGAATTTTCCTGAAGATGAGGATATGTCCAAACGTTTTAGTTCTTAAAAAAAGAAAAAAAAAAAAAAAAAAAAAAAAAGACACTTAACTCCAAACATTAAACAAAATCGTTATATCCATTTCTGATTAAACTCAATTTCTACTACATGTTGCGATTGGCAGTTAAAGGGTTAACACTAATTTTCTTGATGCTAAGGATGTTCCAATTGTTTTAGGTCTCTAAAAAGCACTTATCCCAAACTTTTATTAATATCTTTATAACCATTTCCGAATAAACATAAATTTCTACTCTATACAGTCGGTAACAAAAGTGTCCGACTGCATTGCGATTGGCAATTAAAGGGTTAACACTAATATCTCAAAAGATGAGGATAAGTCCAATAGTTTTTTCGACCATAAAAACTTCTAACCAGACAGAAATAATAGACAGAAACGATAAATTTCTTTAAATGTCGTTATTCCATACAAAAAAAAAAAGGAAGAAGAAGAAAAGAAAAAGAAAAGAAGAAGAAAAGAGAGAAAGAAAAATGAGTATCTGGAGTTTTTTCATTCATCTTTAGTACATAAATTATTCATAAATTTTATTTGCTAAATTATCTGTGTGTATTCCTGTGTATATTCAGTCGGGGAAAGACATCCACAAGAGAGTAAAATGGCCGTCTTTTCCCGAAAAAAAAAAGGCATCACTTTTTCGGTCTCGCTGATCAATCTATGTCTTATTACTATATCTATGGTTTATAATCAACAAATAATTGCAATAAAAAAAATATTTTGACAATAAATTGAGATAAAAACTATCCTATCTCTCAAGTTGGACCAAACTGCACGCAGTGTGCAAAATTTCATTAAAATCGGTTCCTTAGTTTAGGAGTTTATCGCGGACAAACATCGTGACACGTAATTTTTATATATATAAAGATATTGCTAAATTATTGCTGAATAATTTTAAATTAATTCGTATTCTATGTATTTGTATTAATATTTTGCTGTTAAATTAAAGCAACAACTGTTATAAAATCCAGAGAGCTATTTTCCCTCCATACAGGGTAGCATTTAGTTATAACTACTATTAAATTGTTAACAATAAGAATTGCTGTTACATGACATTGTTGTAAGGTTTTTGTGGACAAATATTTTTGTATTAGGAGTGGATATTCCACTTTAATAATTTAACAAATCAGAAACATAAAAAGAATTAAAAATTTGTATTTATACAAAAAATATTAAAAAAAAAAGGGGGGGGGGTGGTGGTGCAGATAAAATGACAAAATAACATTATTATACTAGATAACACGTTAAAATAAAATTACTACACTTCGTTTTCATATTGAATGTTTTCGTTTTTGCATTTGCTGACCTAATTTATCATTAAATCCAAAGTAACATTTAAAATGAGATAATACAAAACTTTTAAAACTTTAAAAATACACTTTAATTAAAAACATTAAAATACTCAACAGATGTTTCGGCTAGGACACTAGCCCTCCTCAGTGTCAAACATACAAAGCACAGCATTTACAAAAAAAAATTCCTAACACATCAGAACAATTTAATTTAGAAATTTATTCATCAAGCCTGAAATTTCACTTCAGAAAATTATTGAGTGGAAGGCTGATTTTTTTTTGTACCAACTATGTGAAAAATACCAGAGCCAGGAATCGAACCCGGGCCTTTCGCTTTACGTGCGGATGTTCAAACCATCGAGCTACCCTGGCTGATTACCAGCTTGGGATTTCTCACATAACATTCGTTGGCAAAGTCACAGAGTCTGCAAACACAGCTGTATCAAGTGATATTATTATACCGGGTTCGATTCCCTGCTCTAGTATCGTTCACATACTTGGTATAAAAAATCAGCCTTCCACTCCATAATTTTCTGAAATCAAATTGAAAATTTCATGGTCTATTGGAGTTGTGCCATGATTAATAATGTCACTTGATACAGCTGTGTTTGCAAACTCGGGGACTTTGCCAACGAATGTTATGTGAGAAATGCCTAGCTGGTAATCAGCCAGGGTAGCTTGGTGGTTTGAGCATCCGCACGTAAAGCGGAACGCCCGGGTTCAATTTCCGGCTCTGGTATTTTTCACATAGTTGGTATAAAAAATCAGAACAAGAAATGAACATCAGAACAAGATTATATATTCAGGAGGAATAGCTTTAGCAGTGCTTTGTATGTTTGACATTGAGGAGGGCTAGTGTTCTAGCCGAAACGTCTGTCGAGTATTTTAATGTTTTTAAAGTTTTGTATTCTTTATCTCATTTTAAATGTTACTTTGGTTTTAATATATTAATGAGACGTATGAATTATGTTTAATTTAACTAATTTACCATTGTTCACAATCATTGTACTATTATTGTAAATGGTGCTGCTTTCTGGCAACTACTTGTCGCAAGAAACATATATAAGCTAGTCGATGAGAAAATATAACCGTGTTTTATCTCAGACATTTGAAGCAAACAGCATGCACATTCAAGTCGGCCCTCCACTATTGATGTTGTACAACTACCTGGAGTCTCAGCACGCTCACTCTACTCCTTCCCGCCTATCCGATATATGCGCATTCTCCCTTAGCTTTATTTTATGCTTGGTATAATTTGTTTTTTGACACAAAAACATATTTTGTAATACTTAATATTGAATTATAACAGGGTGTCTACTAGATCATGAAAGTCATGAAAAGGTCATGATAATCAACAATGGGTCATGAAAAGATCATGCGATTCAGCAATAGGTCATGAAAGTCGACCGTCGGTTTGAGTCATGTATTGGTTCAGGTAACCCAAATTCACCTGTCGGGTCGAACAATATTTTTCTGTTGCAGTTCGGGTTGTGTTGATTAAATCTTTTTTCCTACGAGTCGGGTCGACATGAGAATATCTTTCAAAATAATTTCTTTAACGGGCAAAAACATAATTTGGCAATGTATTCTTTGGTGCATTGTCGCTTTGCTTGTAGCACTCGTGCCCACTTTATTCGCCTGACCTGATGAATAGTCGTGTTTTTCAACCCGAAACAATTGTTGTGAGTTTATTGCATTTTATGGTGTTTATTCAAAGTTTTGTACTTATATTACTAAACTTGAAGCACATTGTGTACGCTTGAAGTACACAACATACCTAAATGGTTAAAAATTATTACTTATGCATTTTTCAGATTTTAAAACCTTTAACTTGGTACATTAGTAATTACATTTTAAATTATTTACCAGTTGTATAGTAATATAAATTTACTTTATAACTTAAATTGCAAGATTCTTAGATGAATTATTAATTTTCACGTTAGGTTTTGAGTCGGGTGTGGATCATTAAAATTCTCTATTGTGAGTTCAAGTCAATTTTCAGGTTACTATTATTTAGTAGCGTAAATATATAAGCATGATTATAAACCTAGTATAATCATTTATATCTTTAAAAAACAGAACTGTCTTCTATGAAAATCTATAGGCATTCTAACTTTTGTTGCTCCTCCCCTTCCCCCCCCACCAAAAAAACAACAACAAAAAAAAATTCTTACTTAACATTTAAATTTTCTAAAATAGGGGAGACCGGGGCACAGTGGACACTTTTACACTTTTATTTTTTTTCACCAAAAATAAAAAAGCAAGGTACTTGAAAAAATTAGCAAACATTCTTTAAACCTTTCTTGACATGTCCTAATTTTCTTTTTTATAACAATACTTCTAATACATTACGAATAAAAAAATAAATTGTGTGCACTCACAAAGTGGATCACTGTGCCTCATCACCGGGAGCACAGTGGTTCACAACCCGGGGTACAGTGGACCAACCACTGTTGTTCATGTTCAATTAATATAAATTACTCATTTTTTTTTTTTTTCTAAAATTAGTTTCTTATGCAATTCTAGTCTAAATAACATAATTCGAACATTTTCGTGAAATAAAATTACCAAAATTTAAAGGAAATCAAAATAAATAAGAAATCAAATTAGAGGAAGAATCCTATATCAGATTTCCTTTGTCTTTTACGTGCCATCACTAAAAACAACAAGATATATTTTTATTTGTTTATTAATGTTATATAGTTATAAAAAATATGAAATATATAATTAAACATTTTATTACTATTTAAACATTTTTATTAATTATTTTGAGATATTAATCCTTTGCATTATATTTGTGAGATAAGTTTAACTAAAATTATTGTACTTTTATCTTTTACATGTTATTTCTAAAAACAAGAACAATACATTTATATAACCTACTGTATATTATATCACATAATCATTTTATTTATTTTTTTAATACTAAACAATTCAAATAGTTATTAAATTTAGATATTCATAATTATTATACTACTATTCAACTATTTTCCCTTTTCAGAAATTTATTTTATTGTAACATTAAGATTATTACTCTTTTTATTAATTATTTTGAGTCACATTATATTTGTATATGTAAATGTAACTAAAATAAATAAGACATTAAATATAATTTGGACTTTTAGGCACATTGGAAGGCGGTCCACTGTGCCCCATGTCCAGACAAAACAATAAAATTACATATAAACTATAAATATGCTAATAATTTTTATAAATTTAAAAACAACAATATCTTACCTTTTCTTAACAACTATCCAATAGTTGTAGTCAATAGTTCAGTCCTGATAAAATTAAAAAACTTCAAATTTGAAAAATTACTTTGAGCAGCTCAAAACATAAAAATTGTATAAAATGGCTACCTTAGCATTTACCATGTGTTTTTTTCGATGCATACAAGCAGTACGATGCTGCCGTATATGAGTCTCAATATAAACTAAAAGAGTTAAATATTAAGAGATTTAAATAGGGGTGGTCCACTGTGGCCCAGTCTCCCCTATATGTATGCTCAAAATATTTTTTTTAATCAAAACAGTATTAATGTATAACTGAATGAACTACTTTTTTCTAATTCAGAATGTATTCTATTTTAAAGAATAGAAAAGACATTGAAATGCAAAGTTTGAGATGTATAGTTATATACTTTACAGGGATGAAAATTTTCAGACTTTTGTAGGAATTTCATACTTTTCTTAATAATAATAATAATAATAATAATAATAAAAATCAGTTTTTTTGTTTTAAATATTCTTATTTTTGTTCAATTTTCTTTCTTTTGACTGTTTCTAAACAACTTATTTTCATATATTCTCACTTTTGCTTATAGAAAGTATGATTGTGTGTATCTTCTTTTATTACTAAAATTAAATTATCTTTGAGTTTTGCTGATACTTTCACACTTTTTGTCTATTTCCCACTCTCGTCTCTGACTTTAGTTTAATAATTCCATTCTTCTATTCTTAGTCTTTTCGTGAAAAAAAAAAAAAAAAAAAAAATGTTTGTAGATTTGAAAAAAAAAAAAAAAATACATATATCTCCTTAATGCTAGGGAAATAAATGACAATTTTTAAATCCCCCAAAAAGCTAATAGTTACAGTATTATAACATTGCACAAATAGTGTACAATGTATGTAGTTATATGTGTCTGTTTTAGATTGATTTCCATTACTATTTACTTAGATTATTAATAAAAAAAAAATTTCAAATTTTTTTAACAGCTAATACTGTTGTTGATAATTTTAAAAATAAAACAAGGTGATATATCGAAAAAAAAAAAATGAATATAATAATTTAAAAAGAAAGGTTGGATATGTCGATAAAAAAGGTCATGAATTTTTTTTCTGTCAAGTCAGTAAACACCCTGTATAAGAAAACATTTATATAAAACAATTGTTTCGTTTCGAAAGAAAACACGACCTTTTGTCAAACGAACAAAGTAGGCACGAGTGCTGCAAATAAACAAAGCGGTTTGTTTGTTTGCAGCACTCGTGCCTACTTTGTTCGTCTGACTTTCTTTCGACCTAAAGTAGATATTGAAAGTTCGTGCATTTTATGGTGTTTGTTCAAAGATTTTCACTTATCAATTTTGTTAAATTTTGTCCATTAATTCGTGAGATACAAAGTCCACAATACCTTGATAATGCACAAAGACAAACATTTTCTAAACGTAATCGAATGGTGTTCAGGCCGTCTCAAAATGTTTAAATCCAATGAAAACTGAAAGTTGAAAACTTTTATGAATCTAATGTTTTCTTATATATATAGAAGACAGTAACGATATCAGATAATGCAATTGTGCTACTTTATCTGCTTTTGTAAAACGCAAAAGTAAATAGTTTTATATGGATGTGAGATTAAATAAATATATTACAAAGCAAGGAAAAAGCTGAGAAATTAGCTTAATTACTACGTCGGCCGCCTGTAAACAAAACAAATACTAGCTTAAAATTTTTCTTCCGACAACAGAAAACATTAAGAATGGGTGGGGGATGCACATCACTGTTTTTGACTAAGGAAATGAAGACACAGATTAAGTCATTATGATGGAATTTAGGTTATGAATAAAAGAAAAAGCTTCTGGACGTAATAGCTATTATATCATTCAAGAGCAAAAAGTACTTTTGATGAAAACATCATAAATATAATTATGCAGGTTACTGTTGTAAAAACTTGCGACTGACAAGAGCATATTTCTCGCAGTGCGGAACGTAAAGTTAAAAAAGACTAGTGGATCTGTAGATCCTGAGCCTCAACGTCCTACTTACATCACTGTTTACTCAGCAGATCACTTTTATTTATTTCGTATTATTTAAAATAATTATTAATATATATGTATGAACACATATGACTAATTAGCTACAGAACAGAACCATGCCCTTATTTGAGAGGGCTTTCGTCCCCCCCTCGATCACATGTCATACCTGTTTGTCTACATCTATCTGTTTGTATGTGCATATATATATCCTTGCAACTCATAAATACTTGTACTAAATTCGATGGAAAACGATTGTGTAACATATCGTAACAAATATTTCGTATAGCCCTGTAAAATAATTACCAATTCTATATCAACCATTCTCAATAGAAATCATGCTTGTAAACACTCTAATAACATATGCTTATTTCACTATGTTTAATGGAGTGCAACTACGTTAAAAGGCACTTAAATGGATTATCGCCTATAGAGTGTAATGGTACGAAATTCTTTTGTGTATCCTTGTACATGAGCCACAAACATTATATGCACCAATAAAAACTATACAACTAATTCCTTGTAATTTATTAATATTTGAACTAAATTTGACATCATTTGGATGATTACAGAACGAAATCGAAATTCTTTTGTGTGTCCTGTAAATAAATTATTTAGTCTTTTCCCACAAAAAACATGCCTTTAAACATCTTAGTAATGTAAGGACCTATAGATTGATTATTAAGTCTAAACACACATTTTTTCTACAGAACCATGCTTTTTAAGAATCAAACATTGTTCTTATGTTCACTTCAATTCTCTCAAAATAAAAGCTAAACTATAAGAGTTTTTACTTACATTTTAATTTTGATTCAATCAATGCCCAATGGTAATACAATGTTTGCTGATTGTAAATAAGTATTGATAAAACTCTCTATCATCTTCCTTTCTTTTTTTCTTTTTTTTTCTTTTAAGAATTGAAATTCTGTTCATTCTATTTCTCATAACTTTTTGAATTTACGTGGCAATTATTTGGGGTTTTCATATAAGTTGGCTCTATACTTTTGGCTATTAAATGATGGAAATGAAATTTTTTAAAAGTTAGCGTATGCGTAGTTACAAATTATTTAGTAAAAATGATCATATTTTGCAGGCTATTTAATATTTTTCATTCTGATTGGGATATGCTGTCTCTAATGTAGTATTCAAAATTTTCCAAACATATCTTTACACTGGGTCTAATACCCTACGTGTTATAATAAAAAAAAGTGTATTTTTTTTTTAATTAAACAACAAGAACAACAAAACCGTTATATCTCCATGAATATCTGTGGTAGTCTCATAAAAATTTATATAGATCTTGAAAACAATTCTCATATCATATGCTACAGCCAAAACGCATTTAAAGCATTACTTTTTACAGGGCGATCCAAAACATTTTGATTGTTGTTTAATTTTTTACTGGTGTTCGTCCTCTTTTCCTCTTCAGGACACAACCTTTACTGAAATATATATGAGGTATAATATGTTCTTTACACTACCAAAGTTTCAAGATGAATTCTAAAGAACTTTTCTAGATATTTGACAAAATAGTATTTAAATACGAATGTGTCCAAATACTTTTTGGTAGATAGTGTATGTGCATTATAACTTCCGCATTTTAATTTTTGTACAAATAGCGCTTAATTTTTTTAGATTAATGAGAAAGTTCAAATAATAAATGTTAAAACACCAATATGTGTTTAATATTGAAACCACCAATAATTTATTAATGAATAATTTATGAGTACTGAATATAGTTATTTATTTTGTAGTTTATTATGTTATCACGTTTATTTATTCTACTGTCAAATTAATCTTTATTATTTTATTATTCAGCGATTTTTTCAACTAAAATATTTTTTTAAATATTTATTTTACATATATATTCTCCCTCAATCAGCTCTTTTATGCCCTGGACCAGGTGAATTTTAACATAATCAGGCTTACGTTGCGAATTTCGGGAATCGTTTTCAATTTCAACCCCCCTCTGTTTAAATGTCTTTTTGTTCATTATAGATCCATGCTATATATATATGAATAAATAATCTTATACAATACTAATAGTACTATGACATGTTTATGTATAGTACTAAAAAGAAGGAGATGTCGATCAGAAAGAAATATTTTAAGAACAGTTTCGGAGACAACAAGATTATATATTTGCAATCTATAAATTACACAGCACGAAAAATCAATAAAAGTAGTAAATTAACTGAATCTGATTGAATAAAGCAAAGGGGTATTCATTTGTTATAAATGCTAAAAATCTGTACCTGCAAAATATCGACAATTTGTACCAATATCAAAAATACGATAATGTATTCATAAAATATTAGTTCCCCATCATATTATAGGTATGGGGAACTTAGGTAATCGTGAAAATTTTCGACCTCGGTTTTTTGACTTTTCTACACGTTTTCAGGTGTGAGGAATCCGAAAATGACAAAATTTCTATGGTGTCTGTCTGTAGGGTGTCTGTTAGTGTGTTAGTGGGTTAGTGTGTTAGTCTGTTAGTGGGTCAGTCCGTTAGTTTGTTAGTCTGTGTACACAATATCTCAAGAACAAATTGTCGCAGAGAGGTCAGATCAGTTTTAAAATATTACTTTCGACACTGGCAAGAACCCTATTCATTTGCAACATTCGATTTAAAAAACTTCGTAAGTTATTAGAAATTTACGATTTTCTTAACATGGGAGAATAGGACAAAAATTCACTTAAACGTGCATTAAATGAAAACTTTTTACTGTAAAAATGTCAGACCAGTTTTAAAATATCAGTTTTGATGCCGGAATGAACATCAGTAACTATAAATATGTTACTTTGAAAATTTCGTAAGTTACTGGAAATTTACGAATTTCTTAACATGGCAGTATAGGGCAAAATTTCACATAAACGTCAATTTTTAGAGATATTTTCATCGTAAAGATGTCAGACTACTTTTGAAATATTATTTAGGACACTGGTATGAATATTAATGACTATGAATTTTCCAATATAAAGATTTCGTAAGTTATTGGAAATTTACGAATTTCTTAACATGTCAGAATAGAGCAAAATTTCACATAAACGTCAATCTTGAAGGATATTTTCAGCGTAAAGATGTCAAACCACTTTCGAAATATTATTTAGGATACTGGCATGAATATCATAGACTATGATTTTTCCAATTAAAAAAAATTCGTAAGTTATTTGGAATTTACGATTTACTTAACATGTCAGAATAAGGCAAAATTGATCATAAACTTCCATTTTGAGGATCCTAAATACATTAGACAACTTCAAAATTAAGTTTATGATATTTGTTTGAACATGATTGAATACAAATATTCTACTAGGAAATTTTCGTAAATTATTCGTAATTTACGATTTTATCAACATAGGGAAATTGTAAATTTTTCATATAAATATGAATTTTGAGGTTTATTGCATTGGAAATAGTAGCATGAAAACTAAACAACAGAATTGACCCTGATAAAATAAATTAATAAATTAGAATAAGATAATTATATCCAAGTGAACGGTGGATAGCCTATTAGGCGGGAATTTCATTCTGTCACTGTATCAAGCTTTGGTCAAATTCATTTCTTTTGACATGATTATAATATGTCTCGCACTAGAAATTTCTGAGAACATAAATATGATGGGGAACTGAGCAGAGTCCACCTATGCCAACTAGTTTTTTTAAATTAAGAAAAAAAAAAAAAAAACTAAAAGCATTAACTTTTTATAGTGGAATATTAGTGAAGTTCATATATTTCTGTTTTATAAAATTTATTTATTTTCTTTGGAAGACTTAAAATTTTTGAATTGTCATCTGGCGGAATTTTCTTAAATGCACATTTAAGTTTTCTTTTGTAAAATAGATGGCGACACTAAAATTTCAGAGTTTCTCTTGCACAATATGAAAGTATGAAATTCAATTCTGGGAAAACATAATGATCTTACAATAAAATTTATCTGAAATAAAAAAAATAATCTATTTAAAAAACTTTTAAAACCCCAATTCTTAATGTATCGTATCAAAAAAAAAAAAAAAAAAAAAAAAAAAAAAAGTAACTTTTTTTGTTTATTAACAAAAAAAAAAAAAAAAAAAAAAAGATGAAATTTGAAATGCAAGTTGGTCTTGTGGGGTACAGGCTGTATATTATATTTTTGTGTTCGTAAGAGATAATAATAAAAAAAAAAAAAAAAATTAAAACTGCAATTTTTAATCCCACTTCAAAAATATGTGACATAATGTGAAGCAGATTTTTTTTTTAATTTCTCCTAACGGTTTCCATACAATCTTCTGCTGTTGCCACCTAAAATTCATACTTCAGTTAATTTACAAAAATCTAATTGTCCGATCCATAAGCTATTTAATCCATCGGATTCACAAAAATTTTCCTTTCATTTGGTACTTTATTTGTAACGATACGACTGATATTTCTAATTTAGTTTACTCATTTTAAATAAATGTATGTTTTTTTTTTTTTTTTTTTTTTTAATTCTGTCGGGGAAAAAAATGGCAACAATTAAATTATGTTGAGATTCACAAACATACCGTAGTGAATGACAGCAAGTACATAAGCATTTGGGGAAAAAAAAAGGTTTAACAGAGCTTTTTATACTTATTTTGTTACTTTCAGTATTTGTTATCTCTAATATTCTTAAAAAAAAAACAAAAAAAAACAAAAAAAAAACAGCATAAACATTTTTTCTATCTCAGGACCTGTTTAAGACTCAGAAGTGAGGTAACGGTAAGCCCGGTGTCATTCAGCCCCCTGCCCCTTCCTAATCCTATACGAAATGTTTGATCTTTATTATATCTACAGATTTTTATGCAAGCTTAAAAAGCGTGACTATTCACCATAAAATTTAAAAAAAAAAAAAAAAGAAACTTATGAGTTAATATAGTCTTATTTTTATGCAAATGATGTCAGAACAATAACCATTTAACATATAATGCTAATTTTAAGTTCGGTACAGCTATAAACAACTGTTGCGAATCGCGGATACAGTTTCATTTAATCTTACCAAGAACTTGAACGAAATACGCTCATAAAGAAAGGATTGTATTGGATTTCGGAATAAGGCCGATTGACTGCTGTAGGTCCTAGGCTTGAGGGGGAGTGCGTTCCGTGGGGGTCTTTCTAAGGGGTCCTAGCCCGCAGGCTTCGGAGGAAACCACGGAAAGCTCCGAACGGCTGGGCCGACGAGCGCGATCTGGGATCGAGCCCGGCACCCCACGTCTACCATCTGTGAGCGCAGAACCGCTCGGCCGCTGGCGGGCCCCATAAGAATGGAAATGCAAGTACCTCTTTATTGGTAGATAGCGTTTTCCCCACATCTTTCACTCCTGACGTCACTATGATGTTTGAAGCTGGTTGATTGATTGGTTGATTAGATTAATGTCGCACTAGAGCTGCCGAAAAAGTGAGTTTTGTACTTTAGATAAAAGTTTCGTAAAAAAAAAGTTCTTGGACAAGAAATTATTAAAAAAAATATTTTAAAAAGTGAATTTGAGGGCCCCTCTTGTAAATTCTTGTTTAAGCCCGGGCTTCACGGGCCTATTCTGGTAATCAGGCCCTGCTCTATCTGTCTCAGGGGCGTAGCAATTCAAAAATGATAGAAGGGGCTCAAAACATTTCATTTTAAAGATGATTCAAAAATAATCTTAATAAAATTATTAATAATTAGATGTTGATTAATATTCAACTAATTATTCGTATTAATTATAAAATGTCACCAGTTTTAAACATTTATAAGACATTAATTTTAATTTTAAATTGGTGATTCTTTCATTTGGTATTAAATGGAAATTTCGGAATAATGAATAGAGGCAGGAGGGGGGGGGGTTGAGCCCTCTGAGCCTTCCTTTCCTATGCCCCTAGCCTGTCTCTTGTATTTTTTTTTTTTTTAGTTGGATATACTTACTGAATATTGCTTCACCAGTAACGAGAGATTCTGCTCTCGAAGCTGTAGACGGGAAGTGCCGGGGTTAAAATTCAGATCGTGCTCGTTGGCAAAGCCATCGTCGTTTTCCGCAGCTTTTTTCCAAACGAAACTCGCGTTAATGCTTGTTACATCCTCATAGAAAGATCCACTCCAGGACTAGGAACCTCAAGTTGTCAATTGGCCTTAAACTACACCCCACACCAGCACCATCTTACTGTGTACTATGCTATGTATTCTTTAACATTTTTGCCTAATTTGAAATTAAAAAGAATGATGTAGTGTTTATGATCGATTATCTGTTTTAAAGACCTAGACCTGCGAGGCCTAGACGTAGACCTTTTTAAAAGACCTCCTTAGGGGGTCTTTTTAAAAGGTTTATGATTCTTTCCAGATTCGGTAAAAACTCGAATCAGACGACGAGCGCTACACGGCACTTTCCAACAACCATTCAAGAATGACAGGGTTCGATCCCACATCGATCATCCCGTTCGGAGTTTTTCATGATTTTCTCCCAAAATCTCGTAAATACGGGCTAGGAACCTTTATAAAGAGCCCCACGGAAGGCATTTGCCCAGGCCTAGTTCCTTCGCGTAGTTAATTGGCCTTAAATTTAATACCAACACACCAGTTTTGAAAAACTCTCGGTCACTGGTGTGAGGATATTAAGAAAGAAAATTTTCTTAAAAACTTTCATCAGATTTTTTAAAATAAAATATCTGTAACTTTTTTACATGTTGCGCATGCTTAGAATAATTTTAGTTGCGTGGGAGCTTTTCAGGTTTTGGTCAATTATCTCCCTAATTGTTACTATGGCTGTACCAGATTTCTGATCTAAAACTTATTCTTGTTACTGACCCGATACAGCATATTTCAAATCTTAACTCTTCTTACATTCTTAAATTTTCTATTAAAATATTTATTCTTCTAAATAATAAAATATGGATGGGTCTCACCTGAAAACTTCTAATCCAAGGGTCCGGGCGTGGATGGGGCAACTATCATCCATTAAAGAAACTAGACTCGATGAATGTAGCACTTCTTAGATGAAAACAGAATTTTTAATGCTTTGTTAGCATACATGTAAAAACGAAAACAGAACAAAAACTATCTACAGTATTTACAATTAAATATTAAAGTCTTTCTTAACATTAAAGTCTTAAATTGTCATTAGTTCTTAAATATTTATTCTAATTCTTAAAAGTTTCAATAGTTCTGTTTTAGGACCGGGGCGTCTGTAAACAAGACGATCTTAGAATAGCCCCTTCTCTCTTCGAGGTCCTTTCTGTTCTGCTTCTGATTCTAAAAAGCACCTTTCTCGAAAAAGAGGCGCCCGTCTGTCTGGAAAGGCATTTGTTCTGAAAGCAGAAGAATGAGCGGGGGATTCCCGACATCCTCCCACCTTGAGTTGCGACTAATCGGAGGAACTCAACAATCCAAGTTGAAGTCGTTGAGGGGGTTTCACCACACGGCCAGTTCGGGAGACCACCGGGGGTTTGGAAGTGGGATCATGGGTTCTGGAACTGGTAGGTTCTGGAGGGTCTTTCACAGGTTCCTTTTCTCTGGGGTTGAGTATCGGTTTCTGTGAGAGGTTCTTGTTTTCGGAAGTCAAAGGACTTAAATTTTCTTGGAGAGTCCTATGTAAAGTGGGGTGATTCTTAAGTTCGGTACTGTCAATTTCTAAAGGAAACAATCTTTGCAATGGACGCAGAAAAAGTCCATTTTCGGTCTTCACCTTAGCTAGGCGTATCACATTATCTTTGCCTGGGTAAATTTCTATCACTCTTGCCAAAGGCCAGTGAAAACGTTTCTTATTGAAATCTTCTAATAGGACAACATCGCCGACTTTCAATTGTTTGAATCTTTTGGTCTTAGATGCATGTTGTCGTAATTGTCCTAAATATTCAGCTCTGAATCTGTTTCTTAGGTTTTCTCTGATTATTTGCCTATATCTGGCTCTGCGGTTAAGATCTTTAGAATCCAAAGCATCTAGGTCAGGTACTCCTGATGTTGTTAGTTCTCTTAGGAACATCATTGGGGTTAAAGGTAAGGGATCTGTGTTATCTTCGGAAACATAGGTTATAGGCCGTGAGTTAATCACTTGTTCACAGTCACACAGTATGGTGCAAAGTTCTTCGTAATTCAAAGATGCACGACCTAAGTTTCTTTTCAGGATTCCTTTAACCATTCCAACAAGCCTCTCCCACCAGCCTCCCCACCACGGTGCTGCAGGAGGGTTGAATTTCCATCTGATCTTCTGGGTGGAAGCTACCTTGCAGATGGTTTCCCAATCTACACTCGAGAGAGCATTGCTGGTTCCTAGGAAGTTCTTCCCGTTGTCTGAATAGATGATGTAGGGTCTGCCTCGCCTTGCTATGAACCTTCTCAGAGACTGGATAAAACTTTCTGTAGACAGAGACGTAATGGCTTCAAGATGTATGGCTCGGTAGACAGCGCAAGTAAATAAGGCTATCCACGCTTTTGATCCATCAGAAAGATGAAGAGGACCGGCTAGATCTACGCCTACCACTTCAAAGATGGCTGCTTCTCGTACTCTGTCTTCGGGTGGTACTCCAGGTTCAACATCTATTTTGGAAGTCTGAAGTTTTCTGCAAATTACGCATTTTCTTATTGAATTTCTAATGGACTTTCTAGACTTCATTATCCAAAAATTTTCTCTAAGTAGTGTCATTAGAGTGCTGACTCCAGCGTGCTGATTTTCTAAATGCTTCTCGAATATCAATCTTTGGACGACGGGATGCTTGTAAGGTAAGATCACAGGATATCTGAAGTTTTCACTGTCGTTTCTTTGAATTATATTGGTCTTTACTCTTAAGAGACCAGCTTTATCTTCGACAGGCCTTAAATTTCTTAATTTTGGATCTGTTCTCCCTGAAAAAGATTCTTGTTGTACTAATCGTAGAAGTACATTTTCTGCTTTTGAGAATTCTTCAACTGAAATATCCAATTCGAATATTTTCTCTGTAGTCTTCGAATTATGATAAAATCTATATATCCAGGCAATGGTTCTAACTGTTTTCTTGTAAGAGGAAAAGTACTGATAAAATCGATTGAAATTATCTTCTTTTTTATCTAAAAGATTTAGGATTGTCTTCCTTTTTTCGCTGTTTATGAGTTCTTCGTTTGGGTCTTCTTCTATTTGAGGCCATTCATTTTCATGTAAATAAAGCCAACTCGGACCCTCCCACCATCTCGATTTCTGTAGTTGTTCAAAGGAACATCCTCTAGACGGGAGGTCCGCGGGATTCAAATTTCCGGGTACATGTCTCCAATTGCAAACTTCGGTCAGATTTCGGATTTCTAATACTCTATTGTGTACAAATGTACCCCATTCTTGTTTTCTTCTTATCCAACCTAAAGCAGTGGTTGAATCTGACCAAAATATGGTACTTACATGTAAATTTAAATCGTTTTGCACATTTTTGGCCAACCTAGCGCCAATAAGACAAGATAACAGTTCAAGGCGGGGTATGGTCAATTCCTTAATAGGTGCAACTCTACTTTTCGCATTGATTAACTGGATCTTGATCCCTTCTGAGGTCTCTACTCTTATGAATACGCAAGTGGCATATGCTCGCTTGCTTGCGTCAGAAAAAACATGTAATGATGTTTTCTTTTCTTTCTCTGGGTAAATGTTAAGCCACCGAGGTATTTTAATTTGGGATAAAAGATTTATTCCTTTCAGCCAATTAGAAGATCGTTGTTTTAAAGTTTCAGGGAGCTCTTCGTCCCACTTCACCTTCTGAATCCACGTTTCTTGAAGGATTAGTCTGGGAACTAAACTGACAGGTGCTGTGAATCCCACAGGATCAAAAATTCTTTGGGTAACTGATAAAAGTTTTCTTTTTGTAAGGGGTTCACTTATCCTTAGGGGTTCTTCAATTTTACAAACTAAACTGTCATTTTTCAAATCCCAGAGTAATCCTAACACGGGTGCAAACCTAGGTTCATCTTCAGTTTTGTCGATCATAGCCTGGGGCCAATTCGATCGCCAACATCTCAAGTTGAAATGTGCCGAAGCCAAAATTCCTTGAGATTCTGATATGAATTTTTCTGTTTCTGGAATTGAATTCAAGCTGAGGAGGGAATTATCTAAATAGAAGGAATCTCTTAAGAGCCTAGCTGTCTCTCGCCATTGTTCGGGAACATTTTCTAAAAGGTGATTTAATGTTGCCATAAGCAAAAAAGGGCTTGAAGTTAGGCCGAAAACCACACGACAATGTCTATAAATTTTTAATTTATTTTCGCTATTAAACCAAAAAAATCTCAAAAAATCGCGATCTTTCTCTGTTATTTTAATTTGCAGGAATGCTTTCTCTATATCGGACGAAATTCCTATCTTGTATCTGCGAAATCTATTCAAAATGCTAGGTATAATTTCTACAAGATTTGGTCCTTTTGTTAAACAATCATTAAGGGAGGGACTGTTTCTAGTGTGTGCTGAGGCATTGAATACTGGACGAATTTTAGTGGTTTCACTAGATTCTTTAACCACAGGTCTGTGTGCTAAATAATGTACCTTGTCCCTTTTCTGGTCCAATACCTCTTCTATAATCTGATTGTTTTCCCAGAAATCAAAAATTTCCCCATATTCCTTTTTCCTATCAGATTTGATTAATTTATTTTCCGTCTTGTACAGGCACTTTTCTGCCAACGAGTAATTATCTGATAAAATCGAATGGTCAACTGTCCATGGTAAATTGACTTCATATCGACCGCTTTTATCTCGTTTAACAGTTTCTAGAAAATGATTCTTGGTTTCTTGTTCTAAATCCTGTTTCGATTTATTATCTTCATTAGTAATTCCTAGAGTGTCAAGGCGCCATAAATCTGATAAACTGGCGTTTGACATGTGTAATGACAAAGATAGACCCGCCAAAGAATTGTCCTGCTCACTCTTGTGACCCTCTGTCTTGCCCAAAATGGTCCAACCCAATTTAGTTCTGAATGTAGTTAATCCCAATTTTGGAAAATATTTTATGTCATTTGTGAACAGTTTAGCGGACATATCAGCTCCCAAAAGTATATGTACTTCGTCTGGATTTTTCTGATATAAACAGGATTTATTATTTCTAGGGACATCTGATAAATATACACCTTCCTTTTCTAAGAGTTTTACTAATTTATCATCGCGACATAAATTCACGCCTGTGCATATTTTTTCTTGATCTAGTTCTTGTATTTTACACTTAAACTTATTATCTAAACTCCCAATCGTAAATTCATAACGATTATGTTCAGCTGACATTTCCATGCCCCCAAAAAGACCATGTCTGATTGTTTCTTTTTTCATTCTTTTTAATTTTAACTTATCAGCTGCAAACTTACTGATGTAACTATTTATGAGATCCGGAGTCAATAATTAACCGAATATATGATGATTTACTACCATCTCTGTTAGAAATTGCTACTATTAACGTCTGCAAATAAACATTCGCTTGTAAATTATGATTCGATAACGCCAATTTAGATTGATCATTTCTTTCGTAATTACTTATTTCCTGTTTCAAATCTTTATTTCCATTACACATTATGTCTGAATGTCTACGATTACATAACTTGCATAAAGTTTTTGATACACAGTGTCTAGCTAAATGTGAAGGTTGAAGGCATAAATAACACAATCCTTTCTTACGCAATAGATTAACTCTTTCATCAAATGGTAAATTACGAGTTTTGACACATTTGTTACTTAAATGCGATTCTGAGCAAAAATTACACCTATCACTTTTATTCTCATTTAATAAATCACAAGCAGTAGGCAATTTCCGGTTCTGAGTATCAAATTTATTAACGCGGGGGGGAAAAACATCTCTACGATTTTGATTATCTAATCTTTGAGCTGGGGGGGGAGAAATGACTGGCGCCGCTATCCTCTTGTCTGGTAGTTATTAAGCATTCGCGCGATACGAGTTGTTTATTTAAGAAAGATAATATATCTTTTACGCCATAGTTAACACCGTGAAATTCCATATTAAATTGTAATGCTAAATCTTTAGGTAATATTTTTAGTAATATCGGCGACAATAAACTGCCGTAGCTATCCAAAGAAACATCTAATGATTCTAAACTTCTAATGTTAGTTTGGATTTCATCGTAAATTTTCCTGAGCGATTTAATGTCGCTTGAATGTTTTAGTGGGGCAATACTTAATAATTTATTCAAATGTACATTTACTAAGAGGTCTTGTTTGCCATATCTTTCTTTTAAAATATCTACTACTTTTATGTAATTACTCGCGGTGACAGAGAATCCTTCTATACATTTTAAGGGATCAGGTGCTAAAAATGATTTCAAATAATTAAATTTATCTACAGGATCTAAATTTTCATTGTTATGAATAGCCGTTTCGAATGACCACCAAAAAGTCAGCCATTCGGCTGCATTCCCGTTAAATTTAACTGGATCTAGCTGTGGTAATTTGATGTGCATTGCTTCTTTTGAAGTATTTCTTCTTTCAATTTCTGTTGATGAAATACTTGTTTCACTTTTCTTTAGTTCTTTTAATTTTCTGTTGGCTCGAAATCGCCAAGTAATTATTTTTTCACGATATTCATTTGCCGTTTCTAATTCGGCTTCTAACTGGAGTTCTTGAGTTAAATTTTTAATCTCTGCATCTTTATTCTTTAAATCTATAGTAGTTTCATTTAATAATTCTATAGTTTCTTCTAAATCTACAGCATCTGGATCTATATCATCACATAAAGTTTTTAATTTCTCTATAAATTTATTAATACTGTCTCTTATGACAGCTCTTTCTTTTTTAGCTATTACTAAATTAGCCATAATAAATACAAAAATTTAAAATTTTATAATATTATCTATCTTTTCAAATATAAATAATGGATATAGCTTTCAATTATAAATAATGGATCTATATAGCTGCCCACATCCCGTGTATGGGATGCCACAAAATATGGCTGTACCAGATTTCTGATCTAAAACTTATTCTTGTTACTGACCCGATACAGCATATTTCAAATCTTAACTCTTCTTACATTCTTAAATTTTCTATTAAAATATTTATTCTTCTAAATAATAAAATATGGATGGGTCTCACCTGAAAACTTCTAATCCAAGGGTCCGGGCGTGGATGGGGCAACTATCATCCATTAAAGAAACTAGACTCGATGAATGTAGCACTTCTTAGATGAAAACAGAATTTTTAATGCTTTGTTAGCATACATGTAAAAACGAAAGCAGAACAAAAACTATCTACAGTATTTACAATTAAATATTAAAGTCTTTCTTAACATTAAAGTCTTAAATTGTCATTAGTTCTTAAATATTTATTCTAATTCTTAAAAGTTTCAATAGTTCTGTTTTAGGACCGGGGCGTCTGTAAACAAGACGATCTTAGCATAGCCCCTTCTCTCTTCGAGGTCCTTTCTGTTCTGCTTCTGATTCTAAAAAGCACCTTTCTCGAAAAAGAGGCGCCCGTCTGTCTGGAAAGGCATTTGTTCTGAAAGCAGAAGAATGAGCGGGGGATTCCCGACAGTTACTGTAAAATGTGCTAAATTATTTATGATCAACTTTTATTTATTATTTTTAATTGATATATCTTTCAAAATTTTTGTAGATGTTCTAGTATATAAAAGCATGTACAGTGGAGCACCGTTTATACGTTTTTCAAGGGACCGTTCCTAAAAAACGTATAACTGAAAAAAACGTACAACTGAAAATTCGTTTTAACATTAATACCCAATAAAGTGTCATATTAATAATAAAAGTCTAATCAATTTTCATGATTTCCTTTACATTTATTCGAATAAGTTATATTTTTAATTAAACTTAAAATATTTTTAAAAGGTTGAATAAAAATTAAAGGATAATTAAAAATATTGAAATTCAGAAATTTTTTTCAAGATTTCGATTTTAATGAAGATGACATTTTTGCAAACGATTAAAAGGAAGGAAAGGAAAAAAAAAAAAAAATTTTTTTTTTTTTTTTTTTTTTTTTTTTTTTTTGGTTCTCCAACCGATAAGAAATAAGAAAATCTTCCAAGTTGCCCATCGGAAGTGAGTAATAAATGTTCAAGTTTACAAAATGCCTATAATGTTGTGGGTTTTTTCCCTTTCATACTTCATCACTGGAATCAATTGAAAGAGAAAGTGGGAGGTCTTCAAGTGGTCACTGGCTACTTGTGTACCTACCATTCAACCCAGTCGCCAACTGCTTATCTCTGAAAATTTCACTTTGTTCTATAGCCGCACTTTGTTACCATAGTTCTCAGAAAAAATAATCGAAAAAGATAAGAATAAAACATAAAGAGCATTCTTTTTTTTTTAAATCCTGGAATGAAACTCAAACTTAGAATTCTACAAGGAGAAAAAAAAAAAAAAAAAAAAGTATAAGTGAAATTAAGAATTTACTTGTGTCGTATAAACGAAATATTTTAACATTAGAACTCAATGAAATGATTTGGGACCGAATTCGAAAAACGTATAAATGAGAAAAACGCATAAATGAGAAACGTATAAAAGGTGCTCCACTGTAATGAAAATAATTGATATTGATTGACAAAGGTTGATACTGCAGTGCAGCAGTGCAGTAAAAAGCATTAAAAAAAAAAAAGAAAAAAGAAAAACTAAACTAAAACTGATGATGAATGATGATAAGTAAACACTTTATAATCAAACACCATAAACTGCAATAACACGTTTCGAATCGAAATAAGTAAGCACGACCTTTCATCAAATAAAACAAATTAGGCACAAATGCAAAATGAAAGTAATAACAAGCACCATTTAAAGGTTGAATTAAAAAAAAAATAAATAAATAAAAAATTATACAGACACGACATTATTTCATTATTTAAAACATGAAAATCTGACATTGACAGATTTTAATTTAATGCCAGAGGCCTACTGCTAAACTTGTTAATATCGACAAATTCTTCTTTAGTTAATTCGTGACGATCTAAATTCCATGATAAAGTTTTCATTAAATCAAACCAATGTGTTTCAGCTGCAGATATTGTAACAAATAACGTTGGAAGTCCAAACTGTCTTATAGCCGCAAAACAACGTTTTTTCTCTTTTTCCCAATGAGGGGGAGGTGTGCCTTGGGGGGGACTCATGTCAAAGTTGGGCCTGGGGGGGACCCATGTCAAAGTTGTGCCTTGGGGGGACTTCATTCAATAAATCCCCATTCAATAAACCGACTGAAATAGGCCCTTAGCACTATTAAGAGTGTATTATAAAAATTCGACAACGCTGTACCGACTGAAATAGGGGTACCTTGGGGGGGGACTCATGTCAAAGTTGGGCCTTGGGGGGACTTCATTCAATAAATCCCCATTCAATAAACCGACTGAAATAGGCCCCTAGCACTAATTAAGAGTGACGTATAAAAATTCGACAACGCTGTACCGACTGAAATAGGGGTACCTTGGGGGGGACTCATGTCAAAGTTGTGCCTGGGGGGGGGGACTCATGTCAAAGTTGTGCCTTGGGGGGACTTCATTCAATAAATCCCCATTCAATAAACCGACTGAAATAGGCCTCTAGCACTAATTAAGAGTGTATTATAAAAATTCGACAACTGTACCGACTGAAATAGGCCTCTAGCACTAAAAATTAAATATGATCTTGTTTATTCTGAAGTGTAAATAAAATAAACTTATTAGACAGTATTCTTTCTTTTAATTCGCAATCTTTGTAATTCGTTTTCCCTACAGTTAATCAAACCTTACTTTGCTTTTAGTTCTTTTCAGTATGTCAGTTTCATGAGACTCGTAGATTACAAGCGCTTTATTTTCCCAACATTTAAAACTGTCATTACGTTTAATTGTTCTATGACAAGAAAAACGCGAATTAAAGGCGATTAAAGACGATTTTAAACCTTACTTCCCTGTTCTGCTTCAGTAGAGATCCGAAGCTGACCTTAACCTTGGAATTATGGGTTTTCCTTCTCGACATAAAGCGAAAGAAATTTAAAAGTTAGTAATATTTCGTGTATTATTCGTCAGACTTGAACATGATTAAAAAAAAAAAAAGTATGCTGTGGCTATCGTAAAACTTTTTCTATATTATTCTACAAAATAACTCCACCTATCAGTTTACATGAACAAATATAATTAATCGACATAGCTTCTCTCGACAAATGACAAATGTTTTACACGCACAGTTTGGTGCCATTAAATCAATAGATGTTCAGGTATAGCCATCGGAAAAGTCGCAGAAAGTGAATAAAAGCAGTGCCCTTATCTGTTATATGAACTGAAGGTGTAATGATTTTTTCAAAATTCATTGAAATATAAGCGGATTTTGTAGAAAACAAAATGTCTACAAAATTATAAAATTTACAGGTAGAGCTTAGTTCAAAACACAGGCAGCCATATGAAAAATATTCTCATAAAATTTGACTGAAGTATCTTTAAAAGTTTTGAATAGTTAAGTTTATCGTACACAGAAATCATAGAAAAAGTAGTTTTGCAGAAAATGCATTTAAAGGTTTCGTTTTTTATTCCTGACCAAAAAAGAGAGGTGTTATAAGTTTGAAGGATCGTCTATTTGTGGCACTGTAGCTTTCAACTGGATTAATATTGATTTATTAGTTCAAAGCTGTTTTTATCTAATTTATTTAAATGTTTGAACATAATTCAATAGATTATCGCTGAAAAAAAAAAAAAAAAAATGCCATCTGGCGTTTTTCAATTCCTACTAAGTTCACATTCTCCCTATATATATCTTGTACAAATTTTGCAATCGATTTTTATCTAACTTCCCGGCTAGCTAGAAATTTGAAACTTTCAGGATTGCTCAGAACACGGTGACAACACAATACTTTGAAGTCCGATTTTCGAATTTTTTATTAGTTTTCTTATAATTAATTAAAATATGAAAATAATAACATAGTAATAGCGCGTTAAAATAGCCATTAAAATATCAGCTATAATTTAATTGTTGGAAAAAAAAAAAAAAAAAAGAGTTCATTTTCTTTTGACATGAAAATAGATACATTTAATTAAAGGGGAACATTAAAAGACTATAAAAAGTTAAATTATACATTTCACAAAAATTGACGTCATTGTCACTTTAAAAATTTTATGCACATTGATAAGAGCTCTATGATTCATCAGAAAGTTTAAAACATGGTATATAAAAAGTTTTTTTTATCTTATAATTATTTTTCTCTCATTTTGCAAGCGCGTTATTTATTTCCTAATTAAAAAAAAAAATATATATATATATATATATATATATAAACTTTTCCGATAGTGTTTGTAAGTAGGAATTGACTTTAAAATTTTTTCTTTTATATTACTTGTTTTTAATAGTATTGTATCTTTTCTTTTAAATTATTTTTTCGACTTACTTAATTTGTTTCAAATTACGGATAAATTTATTTTTCTCGGTACGTTGCAATTGTGACTTTATTTATTTATTTTTTTTTTGGTCTGCTAAATCCTTTTTTCTATTGTTTATTCATTTCTACAAACTAAGGATAAATATTTATTTTCTTTATATCAATATATTATTACAGCTATGACATTAGTCCTATAGTATTGTAACTATAACATTAGTGTTATCCCCGGAAAATTTCGGCTTTTATTATTAACAAGGTATTAAAACGCTAAATAAGTTTGGATGGTTTTCAGCCATTTTTGATGAAAATGTGTTATAAATAGATTTTTTAATTAAAATGGGTTTTTTCAATCCACTTTCCAGTGATATTTTATAATATGGGACAAACATCCACTTTTAAATAATGTTAGATTATAAGAAAAGTAGGTTTTTTTTTGGGGCTATTTAAAAAAAATCGGGAATTTTAACGAAAGTTAATGATGATTAATAATAGTGATTATGAATTCCCGGTCCAAAAAGTTCTATTTCGGTTGAAAAACAAAGATTTTATAAAGATTTTTTTTTGGGAATTTCTAACCGATTTTGATAAAAATTAAAAATTGGCTAAAGATAGAGATTGTGATCTAGCTCACAATAAAAAATAAACACACTTGGTTGAAAATTAAGTATTTTAAAGAAAAACAGTATTTAATAAAATTCAGCGTCAGCTGTTCACTTATTGCACAAGAATCACTGTTAATTACCTGGCTATAACTTCGCTTCTAATCATCATATTTATAATACCAAAGTAATTTTGGAATCTTGAGGTATTGAATTTTCAGGAAGGGTAACTTTTTATCTTACTTTAAAATTAAAAACTAAAAAATAATGCATTGAAATGGCTCAAAACCACGTTTCGGGTACCCGCTGTCCTTAGCAGCGTCTCCATCTTTCGCGTTGTGGCCGATCCGGGTCCCCACTGCCTGCGGTGCACTTTTCTCGAGACCTTCAATTTAGGTGTTTATCGGACGATTATATGTAAAGATCAATCAGCTTTGATTGTAGGTCAAAAATTGCCAAATTGCGAATAAGACGATAGTACCTTTATAATATTCATCCAAATTGTACAGCTCAAAAAAATTTTTTTGATAAAATTGAAAGTTCCTTGCATATTTCTTCAAAAATTTCTTTCATATCTATATTAATAAAATCAGACTTTTGTCTGTAAATTTCTCAGAATCAAAAAAATTTGTGTGCATGGTCGTTGTGTTTGTGTAACACGTGAGAACGCTGGACGGAATTCCACCACACCTGGCACTGTTTTAGGTCTATAATCAACTTAAAATTGTATTTATCGAACATTTCAAAATTTTGATTATATTCAGAGACATAGGTAATAAACGCCTGTCTGTCTTCCCGCGCTCTAACCCCCGTAAATATTCATTGAATTTCTTGAAACTGATATAAGTTATTCTAGTTCACTATCGGATGTTCCCTACTGAAAATGGAGTGAACAACACTACTGGTTTGGTACAGGGATACCCGAAAGTATTCCAAAGCATTGCTTTCTATGAGAGATATTTCTATAAACCATATTTTAATACTTTTACTACCAAAGCTTTGTTACTATACACAAATCTTAATGAAATTGAAATATTTTATTCAAATTGATTATCGGATGTTCCCTAATAAAAATGAAGTAAGCACCACTACTCATTTGTGTACAGGAACACCCGCAATTATTCCAAAGCATTGCCTTCTATGAGAGTTATTTCTATAAACCATATTTTAATAACATTACTTTGCACAAATCCCAATAAAATTGAAATATGTTATTTATATGCACAAAGGAATACTTTCTATATAAGATATAGTATGATTAGCATTAAGATTTATAGGGACACACAAAAATATTTAGTTACATTAAAATCTTTTATTGGAAATTTACTGAAATTGCATTTTCGGTTGAATAAAGCGTTTTTAACACTTTCTAACAATTTTTAAGTGTTAATATGATTTGAATTAGTATATCTTATTATGTCTGACTGTCCGTCTGTCTATCTGTCTGTTTGTCCGTTTCTTGCGGCTGTAAATATTTCAGAATTTCTTTAAAATGACATATGTTATACAAGTTCACCATGTTCTCCATTTAAAATAGCATTAATAGACCCTGTACAACTGGGTTTGTGTACACAAACACCCCAAAAGTGCCTATGCATTGCGCTTTAAGAGAGACATTTTTATAAATCACATTTAAATAACTTTCCACTGCAAAATTCCCAATGAAATAGACATTTATTGTTAATATGATAAAATAATGATTGGTATAGAATATGATATGCTTAGCTTTCAGATTTACAGGGCTACACTAAAATATTCCACATTAAGGGCGGCAATTAGAAATTGCTAGAATTGCATTTACGTTTGTGTTAAGTTTTTTTTAACAATTTCCGACAATGTTTAAGAGTAATTATGAATTCAATTTGTCTATGTGTCTGCCTTTTTGGGCTTCCGTCTGTCCGTTGTGTGATGATGTACACAAAGAATATTGAAGGTTAAACAATGCAACAAGTACGGACAGTCGTAAAATGTTAAAAATCAACGTGCACTGCATAATTTTTCGTTCTTTTTAAAATTTATATTTCCCTTTAAATGTTAGATTGTTTTGAATATAAAACATATTTTATCGCAAGTAATGGTTATCAAATGTTCTGTAAAAAAATTGTAAAGAAAGTATTACTTTAGTCTTCTTTACGTGAAGCGTACCATGCGAATAAAAGCAAAAAACGAATTCTTAAAGTAGATAAATACAATTTAATAATTTTAATACATATTTATTTCAGTATCAGTTTTTGTACCCGTTTTTCGAAACGTAAATGGCCATAGAAATTATGTTTTTTTTCGCGTTGAGAAAATTTATGTTTAAATCAGTGCACAAAATATTATACAAATTAAAAGATATTTATATATATATATATATATACAGAGAGAGAGACAGAGAGAAAGATATATGAGTGAAAATTTACAAATTGTACTTATTAACTATAATTATCCATTTTCTATCTTCATCAGCATAGTACACTGAGAAAAAATTCTGTGACTGACATCTAAAATCTAAATTGTGGCTCTAGAAAAAAAAGTTCCATGTCATCCTTATAAATTCTAGTCCCCTTTGAAAGTGAGTTTTAAAAACACTAATTAGAATTCTAGAGCAATTGTCTATATTATCGAGGTGAAACTTATTTAATAATCTCTTCAAATAAATGAAAATACAAGAGACGAGTTTCAACAACTATAATCTTGGTTTATGACCCAATTCTAGAAAATCAAGCAAGAATTTCTCGCAATACAAAAGATTCAGAATATTGTTCCACCATCTAGAAATGTATAGACTAGAAATTCTCGATCATTTCGTCTATTCAACTTATTGGTGTGCTTTATACGCATAGCTCGGAAATTTATATTTCTAGTTTAGGAATTTAGAAAATGATCACTTATTCGTTCTAGATGAAGGCGGTACAATTTTTTTCTCAGTGTAAGTTTCAACTAAGATAAGTAGTTTTTTTTTTAACCGACTTCAAAAAAGAAGGAAGGTTCTCAATTCAAACCGTATGTTTTTTTTATGTTTGTTAGCTCATAACTTCTGAACGGATGCTCCGATTTTCATACTTTTTGTTTTGTTGAAAAGGTCTTGGTCTGAAATAGGTCCCATTGTAATATCTTTACGATCTAAAGAAAATACAGGGTGCCCAAAAAAATCAGTCCCAACGTTTTAACTGCTAAACGGCTGCAGCTATAGTGATAAAAATGGTATGTAAGTACAGCAAAGTGGCCATGCAGTACAAGGTTTAACCGCTTGCAGCGCCACCTGGTGGAAAATAGCGGAGTTAGTTTTCCTATTTCGAAAACGGTTCTAAAGAAAAAAGTGAATTACAAAGTTGAAAAGTATCATCGAATTAGTACAAAAAGATAGTTTAGACATTCATGCTAGCTTTCCTATCTCGGAAACGGTTCAAGACAGGGGGAAAAACTGAATTATAAAATTGCAGAGCATCACCGATTTAGTACGAAAAGATAGCTCAGACATTAATGCTAAAAACAGAACGCTTAAAACGTGCATTTGTTTGTTCACAATTTCCTATTTTGTGCACACTTGAACGACATTGCATATGTTGTAGCGTAGCGGGTGACATTTATTTATGCTATGTAAAATTCAAGGTATGGTTATTGTAAGCGGTGACATCGATTAACGCATAGACGTTTTAAACCGACGTCATAAAGGAAGAGGTTCACAATACAAACCATGTTTCTCATTGTTGTTGTTGAAATTTGTTAGCTTTTGACTTCGTAAGAGATGATTTAGTTTTAACACTTTTTTTGTTGTAATGATCTTAGCCTGAAATAGGTTTCATTATGATTTCTTTAAGATATAAACAAATTACAGGATACTCACAAAAGTCTGTTCTAACTCTAACTGCTGAACGCATGCAGCTACACTGGTAAAAGCAGTATGTAAGTATCGATGTTGAAACTTCTGTCCGTCATCTGCAATGCATATTTTGCTCTTTGTTTGAACTTTACGCTGCGCAATTTCCAGCGCAGCGGGTGACACGTATTTACTGTAAAGTTCAATATATATGCTTAACAGAATTTTTGGTTACGAATACAGCGTATCCGTTCTTTACATTTCTAAAGACTTTTTAACTTAACGTATGTTCATTCAGCAGATAGTTTTTTGCTCATATCCGATAAAGGCAAGAAAAGTGACACAACTTAAAAATGCAGCACTTGAGAAAAATCAATTTAAAAATAACTTGACTAGAATGAAACTGGCACAACTGTCTCTCGAGTGGATAACTTTCTAGATGGTGATGTAACTTTTAGTTCCCCATCATACTATAGGTATGGGGAACTTAGGTAATCGTGAAAATTTTCGACCTCGGTTTTTTGACTTTTCTACACGTTTTCAGGTGTGAGGAATCCGAAAATGACAAAATTTCTATGGTGTCTGTCTGTAGGGTGTCTGTTAGTGTGTCAGTGTGTCAGTCCGTTAGTGTGTTAGTCCGTTAGTTTGTTAGTCTGTTAACACGATATATCACGAACAAATGATCGCAGAGAGGTCAGATTAGTTTTAAAGTATTACTTTCGACACTGGCAAGAACCCTATTCATTTGCAACATTCGAATTTAAAAACTTCGTAAGTTATTAGAAATTTACGATTTTCTTAACATGGGAGAATAGGACAAAAATTCACTTAAACGTGCATTTAATGGAAACTTTTTACTGTAAAAATGTCAGACCAGTTTTAAAATATCAGTTTTGATGCCGGAATGAACATCAGTAACTATAAATATGCTAATTTGGAAATTTCGCAAGTTATTGGAAATTTACGAATTTTTTAACATGGCAGTATAGAGCAAAATTTCACATAAACGTCAATTTTGAGAGATATTTTTATCGTAAAGATGTCAGACTACTTTTGAAATATTATTTAGGACACTGGCATGATTATTAATGACTATGAATTTTCCAATATATAGATTTCGTAAGTTATTGGAAATTTACGAATTTCTTAACATGGCTGAATAGAGCAAAATTTCACATAAACGTCAATCCTGAGGGATATTTTCATCGTAAATATGTCAAACCACTTTCGAAATATTAATTAGGATACTGGCATGAATATCATAGACTACGATTTTTCCAATTTAAAAAATTCTTAAGTTATTTGGAATTTACGATTTACTTAACATGTCAGAATAAGGCAAAATTGAGCATAAATTTCCATTTTGAGGATCGTAAATACATTAGACAACTTCAAAATTACATGTATGATATTTGTTTGAACATGATTAAATATAAATATTCTAATAGGAAAATTTCGTAAATCATTCGTAATTTACGATTTTATCAACATAGCGAAATTGTAAATTTTTCATATAAATATGAATTTTGAGGATTATTGCATTGGAAATAGTAGGATGAAAACTAAACAACGGAATTGACCCTGATAAAATAAATTAATAGATTAGAATAAGATATATATATCGAAGTGAACGGTGGATAGCCTATTAGGCGGGGATTTCATTCTGTCATAATATCAAGCTTTGGTCAAATTCATTTCTTTTAACATGATTATAATATGTCTCGCACTAGAAATTTATGAGAACATAAATATGATGGGGAACTGAGCAGAGTCCACCTATGCCAACTAAATTTGTTCACATTGGGTGCATTTCATGTATTTTTCAGGGACATAAACCATTTTTTGAGTTGTGTCACTTTTCTTGGAAGTTGTGATTTGTGAAGCTGCCGTCGAACGTCTTTTGATGTTCTGCTATATGAATAAGTTTTCACTGAAAAGATAAAAATAAAATCTTTTTGTAAAAAAATAGAACCGACTCCAAAAACAACTATTATTCAAACAAACAAACAAAAACAATGGTATGAAATGAAACTGTAGATTGCGCCTAAAAGTATAAAATAACTTCCTTCGCCAAACAACCTATAACACTACAATTAATCATAACTTTTGAAGTCGGCGCAAATTTAAATAAAAATTGATAACTTTATTCAATGCAAAAATCAAATCCTATTCAATATACACATCTCACATTGTCACCTGCAAAACACAGCCGAAAACCACTTTGATTCATGAAAACAAATAAGATTTCGTAAGCAGCAAAAGTTGGCGAAGATGCTGGTATATCTGACGTCCTTGGTGAAAGAAAAATCGCAAAATTATCTGGCAAACATATTTAATTTCTTTGGGATATCATAATTATTCTTATAAGGTATATTAAGAGAGTAATCAAGAATATGAAACAATACTTCGTACAATATATATTATGGAAAAATACATCTTGCGTGTATATTTTTGCACTACGTTTTGATCTCCAAATCCAAAAGCCACCAAGGATGATAGTTATCAAAGTGATACCAAATTTGCAAATGAAACTCTAACTTCGTAGAAACATAAATACCGCATTGTGAAGAATGTTCACTGTTCTATGTATGCTACTAATGAACCAATTGTAAACAGTGATAAAATAATAAAGGAAACATGAAAATGGATCATTCGAAACAACAGCATTTGTTGCTACCGATCTAAAAACAAACCTTTAAAAACTAATTAAATTTTATTTAATTTTGCGCCGACTTCAAAAGTTATGATTAATTGTAGCGTTATAGGTTGTTTGGCGAAGGAAGTTATTTTATACTTTTAGGCGCAATCTACAGTTTCATTTCATACCATTGTTTTTGTTTGTTTGTTTGAATAATAGTTGTTTTTGGAGTCGGTTCTATTTTTTTACAAAAAGATTTTATTATAATATACTGTGAACGGTAATTAATTTCTCGTCCGAAAAATGGACACAACGCTTAGTCATTCTGTATAACAGAGCCATTTACTACTTAACATGCGCAAAAAGTGAATCACCGCTTCTCACTAATAAAGATTTTACGATGGAGTTTGATGCAATTTAAACAATGGATGCTGAAATGTAAGTATGTGGAAAATCACAAAAGGTGAGAGCATCACTTGCCGGTTGATATACCCAATGGTTTACATATATACCAAGTTTTGTGCAATTGTGTTCAATAGAATCTGAGATGTAACCTTCCTATTCAGAGGGTAAATTGCAGCACAGCAGCGTCCCCTGTAGGTCGACATGCATATAATTGAATCAGGATAGTATTTCATAATGATCCTCTTACATACCAAGTTTTGTGAAAATATATACAACTAGTCGCTATTTTTAAATGAATCTCTATAGTTAATGAATTCTCAAAATTGCATTAATTTTTTATCATGCGAAAAAAAAAAAAAAAAAAAAAAAAAAAAAAAATTGGAAAAAATGTTGCACTGGGTACCCACTGCCTTCGGCAGCGCAGGCAATTGTGCGCTGCGGGCGCGCATTTATTTTCGGCACTCTTAATGAATCACTATATTATTATAAGGGAAAAACATAAATATAAAATACAAAAAAAAAAAAAAAAAAAAAAAATTCTCCCTTCGGTGGAATAATCGGTCCGGGCCCCCACTACCTGTGCCAGAATATATAGGCACGCATGTTCCTTCACCTGCCCTTCCCTCTTCTCCTAATTATTTTATACTTTAAAAATACTCGCAATCGTTCTCTCGGGCTTTTAAACTTAATAATACTAATTTCCAACATTCTATATGAATTTCTTTATTTTTACCCCATTTCCGCCCCTCGTAATAATTCTGTACTTTCTAAAATACCCGCAATCGATTTATCGGGCCTCAAAACCTAACAACACTAATTTTCAGAACTCTAACTCTTATTTATATATTTTTGCCCCTTTACTCCCCTTCCCGTCTATCCTAATAATTTTACTAATTCGAGAATATTCACAATCGATTTGTAGGTATCAAAAACCTCCATGTACCAATTTTGAGCGATCTAACTCTACTTTTATTTTTTTCTCACATATATTTTCCCTTTTCCGTGAGGAAAGTATTGTAATCATGTCAAAAATCCGAATTGGAGATTTTGATGTTTCTATACGTTTCGAGGTCCCCTGAGTCCGTTTCCACTATTTTTGAGATGATGTATGTATGTGTGTGTGTATGTATGTGTGTCTGTATGTGTGTATGTCTGTGAGTGAACACGCTAACGTCTAAACGCTTTGTTCGAATAAGCTGAAAGTTGGTACATATATTGTAAGTCACCATAGTACGAACCATATAGATTTTGGTGAATCTAGCACTTATAGTTTTTTTACAGGGACACAAAGAAATTTTTTTTATCATTATGGCCTACGGGACCAAAATCTTAAAAGTGCGATTGCATCTAAACGCCTTATTCAATTGAGCAAAAACTTTATACACATATTATAGGTCACAGATACTCAATCTGTATAGATTTTGGAGAATCTAGCACTTATAGTTTTTTTTACAGGGACACAAAGAAAAATTCTTTATCATTATGGCCTATGGGGCCAAATTTTTAAAAGTGTGATAGCGTCTAAACGCCTTATTCATCTGAGCAAAAAATTTGTACACATATTATAGGTCACATTTGCACCAACTGTATAGATTTTGGTGAATCTAGCACTTACAGTTTTTTTACAGGGACACAAAGAAAAATTCTTTATCATTATGGCCTATGAGACCAAATTTTTAAAAGTGCGATAGCATTTAAACGCCTTATTCAATTGAGCTGAAACTTTGTATGAATATTATAAATCACTGTTGCACTAACTATAAGCCTTTTGGTGAATCTAGCATTTATAGATTTTTACAGGGACACAACGAAAAATTCTTTATCATTCTGATCTAAGGGCTCAAAGTTCAGTAGCGTTAAATAAAACCTCGTGTGATATATGGAGAAAAATACTCAAACACTCTATTATGGCTTTCTCTCTTTTGTTTGTTTAGCAACTCCTCTTTCTTTATTTTATCTACAAAACTGTTAGTTACTCAATGTTCGGAAAGTCGAGTGGAGTCACTCCATATTTTTATTTCTGTTTGCGATGTAAAAGGTTATTTCAAATCATTTTGCCCACTCTCCCCCTCTGGGGGGCTGAATTTCTAAAATTCCAGAAATTGGTTTTTAGGTATTTGTAATAGCTATATATTAGAGCAAAAATTTCACGTATATCTGTGTTTTTGTTTGAGATATATAGGAGTATGTGAAACCACGTTTTGCACATGTGAAATCACGTTTTGCCCTCTTTTCCCCCTTGGGGACCGATTTTCTAAAATTCCAGAAATTAGTTTTTAGATATTTGTGTTAGCTATATTTTAAAGCAAAAATTTTACGGATATCTGTTTTTTTCTTTGAGATATGAAGGTTTTTGTAAAATCACATTTTGCCCCCTACTACCCCTTGGGGGGCGAATTTCACAAAATCGCTTCTTAAGGGGGTGCTTACACTATATGTTCTATAATCTGACCCAGTTGCGAGTCAGTGGCTCCAGTAGATTTTGATGTGCGTTGATGAGTCAGTGAGTGAGTGAGTGGAAATATTATTTTATATGTATAGATAAAATATGGTATATAGCCTTCAAGATCATGGAGAAAACTGTAGCATAGCAGTGCCACCGGTCGATATCTACCCGATTTGAATCAGCTTAAATGTTTCGTAATAGCTTTCTTACTCGATTAATAGCGCAATAGCTTTCTCTCTCGATAACAAAACATGAGATACAGTCTTCCCTTAAATTTGAGAAATAGCAGTATCACAGTGCCATATGTTGAAAGATTTGCATTAAACGTTGATAGGCACTAATTAATATCAAAGTACAACTATATATATATATTTATAGGAGATTCTGTGCAGTGGTTCTCGAGATACAGTTGCCACAAAATTTTTTTTCTCACACAGACACAGACAGAGGGACAGACATTTCTAAAAATGGTCAAATTGTGTTCTGGACTTCTGAAGTCATGTAAATCTATAGAAAACTGGAAGTCAAAATTTTTTAGAATTCAATCTTCTATTGAATGTAGAAGAAAATAACAATTCGGATAACATAGTGATATAAAAATTGAAATATTATGAACTATGTTTGGAAATAATACTTTTATTCCAACTTCTACTAATTCTAAATTTTTACTGTATATTTTTTAGACATGAAAAGTATATTAAAATAATTTTTACTTTAATTGAAAAAAAAAAAAAAGAAAAAAAAAAGAAAAATTAAATATAAATATGAAAATTGTACTTTTATTATCTTGCCTATAAATCTTTCCGTTATATTTCCTTTGAGGAGCAATATTTACACCTTAAAACATCACACGCAAATTTTACAGCATTGCGGCTTTTAGATTGAATGCAAAAGCTAAGATAGTTTTATTTTCTTTTAAATATTAGATTTTTTCTACATTTAAGACTCTGAAATAGATAAAAATGCAGTTGTTAAAAGTTCTGTATTTCAAAGAGAACATAGCATCAGCTATAAAAACAAGCCATGATTAACGAAAGTGCAAGAAAAACTCATAAGGAAAACAATTTATTTTTCTGATTACCAGAGGCATTGCGATTAGAGTTACTAATCTGATTTTAGTTTGAATTTATGCAAGTAATTCATAGCACTGTTGTAATGGTAATTGTCTTGCTATTAGAGAAAAGAGTTTAAAAGTAGATAATAAATGGAAGGAATAACTGTAGTTTAATTACTCTTTCAGAAAGGCAGAACGTTTTATAGGGTGTTTCAAGGTAAACACTTTCTCTTTCGACCAAGGTTATGTGCAATATATTTTAAATGTTTCAAATTAAATGCAATGAAATATATTAAAGTTTGTGCAATTTAGAACAAAAGGAAGAATATGTTTAATTTAAAAAATATATTTTGTAAAATGGAGTTTTTTCAAAAGAATAGTTAGAATTAACTTATCTGTTTTATAAAATGTTTTATAAAAATGCATTTATATTTATACTTTCTCTTTCACATATAATGGTATAAAAGTTATTGTTTTTGAGTCAAATCCGAAAAATCAGGATTTTTAGGGATCGGTTTGTCTGTTTATATGAGTCTGTTATCAGTAAAACCCAAGAATAAACTAATAAGAAAGTTCAAACTCGGTATTCTGTATCATATAGAAATGCTACAAGTAAATTTTTCGATAAGATCAGAAAAATGGATCGTGTACAGGGCTATCCAAGAAAAACCAAATACATTACGTCTATAGGCGAAATTTCTCATAAGTACATAGTTTCATTTTTGGTCTGCACTAAGAGAAATGAAATGAGCATGTATTTTTTATCTGCATAAGACAGTATTTTCTTAATTTATATTTTGTATTTTCATCAAAGCTAGTTTAATATAGGATATTGTATACAAATAATTCCTTATTCATTTACAAAGCCACTTTAAAGTATTCGGATTTATTAGGACTCTACCTAAAATTTTTTGGAAGTGTATTTCAAGTTGTGTTATGTGTATATTATGCTGTGTAAAATTTACGCACATCATAATTTACATACAATATGCACGGCCACTTAAAAATATGTGAATATTTTCTAATTGGTAATTGATGGAAGTGCTTTACTAAATTTTATCAAGTCCTAGAAAATTCTTTAGGAATGATAATTACTTTTTTATACCCATACATTCATACATACGTATATATATATATATATATATATATGTGTGTGTATGTATTTTGTTTGGGTTACAAATTTCTACTCTGAATTTTGCTATAAATGCGCATTTTGAGACCTTTTGAACATCAAAATCATTTTTTAGCGATTGATTTCAACATATATCTCAGTTATTTATTGTATTCAAATGCAGGGTAAGAGAAAGTTGTGTGACTGCCACACCAGACTATTTTTTTAATGGGCTATGAAAAAGAACCTCTTCAACAAAGGTAGCATAAAAAATAAAAATAAAAATAAAGTAATAATAATCTGGTATGGCATTTATGCTACTTTCTCTTGTATTGCTATAAAAATATATTATTACAATTTAATTCGAATGTTAAAAAGTATTGTAATTTGAAGATTTTTAATAAATTAGTAATTACCAGTGATATCTGAATTATTGTGAATCCATTGTTACTTCATTATTTCTATTCTTTGACTTCTCAATGATATGATTGTCAAATTAAATAAAATATTTTTCGCTTCACAAAGGGAAAAAAAAAAAAAAAAAAAAAAAAAAAAAAACTAGTATGTTAAGCCACCACATATGACTTTCTTCTATATTTTCGTATACAAATTTACTCAGTAAAAATAATTTATTAAAATTATTATTTTAAAAAATTATCTTCCATGATAATGCAGACGATTTCCATATTAGAGAAGTACTATAACACTAAATATAAAATAAAGTCAATTTTATTGTCAATATTACATTTTTTTTAATGAAAAAAATCGATAACTTTATTTTAAATTATCGCAGATCTATGGTTCAACCATTCGTACGCTCTTTTGAAAGATACCCATCATGAAAATTTACTCCCCTCGAGGGGAGACTTCCCCCCCAGGGGGGGGGGAGGCGAGGCTCCTACGTACACAATTTTTTTTTTCCCATTTGACTATCTCTATTATAAATGAATCTTGTAAATTTCATAATGATTATTAAAAAATAATTCTCTTTATGCACATTTATACAAAATTTTGTCCTATACCACCATGTTAGAAATTTAGAAAAAGCGGGATGGCAACGCAACCTGTAAGACAATTTTTACCAAAAGTTGATAGGCACTAATTTATGTCAAGGTGCAACTACATACCAATTTGCATGAAATTCTGTGCAGTAGTTCCTGTGATACAGTTGCCACAAAATTTTGTCACACACGCACAGAGACTGACAGACAGATAGACATTTTTTTTAAAATGGTCAAATCGTGTTCTACAGCTCTCAAAACGTGTAAATCCATCAAAAACCCGAGGTCGAAAATTTTTACGAATCCAATACTTTCTTCGTTTGAATATAGAAGAAAGTAAAAAAAAAAAAAAAAAAAAAAAAAAACTATACTAGAACGAAGTTAGACAAATGAGTTCAAATACATTACAGACTATCAGTGGAATTGCTTAAAAATGCACTTTTAGTTCTATTATGGGATTTGTTTTAAAATACGAAACTTTAGAGCAGTGTATGTTGCATATATAATACAAAGACAATTTACATGGTTACTTAGAAGCAGTTGAATACATTACTTTCTATTTGATGTAATAGATAAATAGGAAGTTTTTTTTTTTTTTTTTAATAATTATGTAATAATGCTGTACATATCACCGTAGAAGTTTCCATTATCGGTTGTGTAGTCAGTCTGAAGCGTACACTTTTTTTTTTTTTTGGTTACATTTCGTTCATCACATTTCTGTCTTGTTTATTAACTAATAAATAATAATAATTATTATTAATTTGTGTGCTTACAATTACATTTTTCATACTAAAGTTTGAACCTCTAAAACCAAATTTTGCTATAATATAAATGCTTAAAATACTGCGTTCAATAAAATATCTAATTGAACTTTAGTAAATTTTAATTATTTTAATACAGTGAAACTTGAATAATTTGAACTTGTTTAATTCGAAATTCTGGATAATTCGAATTTTTTAGTCAGTCCCTTGAATTTTGTATTAAAATAATGTTAAAAAAATCATGGATAATTTCGATTTCTACTTTGGATAATTCGAAAATTTCATACTATTACCTTTAAAATACTACAGTGAAATTTGTTCCCGAGATTTTTCTCAGCTAAAGTGCATTATGTTTTTTAACAATCTTTCAAAAGAAGGATAAGGAAATAAAAGAGTATTTTCTACCTACACTGTAAAAAATATGTCCTATTTGCTGCCAGAAATTCTCTGTAATTTGAGAAAATACGCGTAATTTACGAAAAAGTTACGTTGTCAGAACGTATTTTCTCAAATTACAGAGAATTTCTGGCAGCGAATAGAACATAATTTTTATAGTGTAGTGCATCAGAAGATATGGCCCATATACATGAAATTCGAGGGTCTTTTTTAATTGAAAGTCATGTCTAATGTGGAAGATTCTGTTTTTGTATCAATTGATGGGTTGAAGTCATATGCTATGACACAAAGATTGTACATAAAGAAGCAATTAAAAATATCTGATTATTTAAAAAAAGTGTTGAATAATTAAGATCGTAAAAAAATATTGATTTAATGAGAGGGAGTTAATGATGCAGTACTCTTAGATATAAAGTTTAAGTGTTAAATCTTTGATCATAGAGTTTTATATTTTCAATTTATCTCTTCTTTTTGACAAAATAGTATATGTAATTCGAATTTTTGGATATTTCGAATTTTTCTCTGGCCTCTTCAACTTCGAATTATCCAAGTTCTACTATATTATATTTTACGAACTGTCATAGATAATCTGCATCTTTTCACGTTCAATAAATTTACTACTTTACTAGTTATTATTATTATTTTTAAAAAAGATATTTTTGCATCCGTTTCTTTTTTTCTTGAAACGAAAGGGAAAATCCAGACGATGAAGGTGAAGGTTGAAACTTAAAGGACATCTGAGTCAAAAACCACACAATATAACAGCAGGAAGTTAGCAGCCTTGATTTACAAGATGATTGCTTCTCTTTGAGACTAATGGAATATGCTTTCGTCTTATTAATCTGTTTGGGGAAATTTCCATGCAAATTTCGCAAGCACCATTGATCACGGAGGAGACAACGCGATGATTACTACTTGGGGTGTAGTCTTGAGGGTGGAAACTGAACTTTGTTTCTTAGCTGGCGTTAGTTTTCAGAATTTCATTTAATGCTAACGAAGGGTAGGATAGGTTAAGTACTGCTGGATTGCAACTACTACATTCTATCTGTCTGACCTCTTCTCAAATAAATGAATTTTTCGGAATGTCAATTGGATGGGAAATTTTTTGCGGTCCATTATTGCGAGGTAGAAGAGGTGATAGCTAAGATTTTTGTAAAGCGCGAAAACTACACTGTTAAAAATTTCAACAGAAAACTCTGTGTAATGTATTATCTTAAGACTTAAGTAAAATTACAGAGAAAAATAAGCGGAGATCTTAAAAAACTTATTTTATTCATTCACTTTAATAACTAATATTAATTTAATTAATTATTGGTGAGAATATATCTCGGACTTAGAATGCTTTTTCTAAAGTAGGAACAGTCATTTTTAATTTTAATAAAAAAAATAAATAATAAAATTAAGTGAAAATACAGAATAAAGATTGAGAATCTCGATTATTCACTTTTAACTGAGAATTACTGTACATTTACAGAGACTCTCGTTACATTAAATTTCCAGAAATTTTTAACAGTGTAGAGTTGTCGAACGCCAATATATTTATCATAATTTTGCGTCCTCAAGGAATTCTCCTATTTTAAACAATAAGCCCAGTTTTTGGTCGTTCTTGCAAAACGTCATATTATTTAACTAAATGATTTTACATATTCTTAATTACGCATTTAAATTTTATCCTGTGCAATCTATGGTATAAATGCCTCTGGCATAAGCATACAGAAGGCGTTCACACTTTACGGAAACGATTTTAGTAGTTGAGTTTTATGTAAAAATGCAGTATTTTTTGCTTCGATTTGTTTCTGTCTGATAGCCATGGTTAATGACAATAGCTCTAGCTTAAATTTTCCATGAAAGTAAAAATTTTTTTAGTACTGTCATGTCAATTTTATCCCATGTCAATGTTTTATGCCGATTTCTTAAGGCTCGCTTTAATACGCCAAATGCGAAAATGTCCACTGGAGAAACATCAGGTGATTTTACAGGTATAGCTACCTAAGGTTACTAAGGCTCGCTTTAATACGCCGAATGCGAAAATGTCCACTGGAGAAACATCAGGTGATTTTACAGGTATTTCATTAAATGGGATACATTTTATTCCTGTTTCTGTTTCTTTCTTTGTTAAATAAGCGACAGTTAGACGTGTCACTAGAGATTTTGTCTATATGAAGCTTAACTTTATCAATGTCCTTTCCATATACGGCTGGAATTTCTTCTTCAAAAATTGGTTCTAAAATATTCTGCTGATAGTAAAGTGAATTAATTTTGGCTTTACTTGAGACTTTTTTTTTTAACTTCCCATTGTAACAAAATCCTTTTCTGTACAGTGATGAAGTCATTTCGTACGGCCCTTCCCGTCAGCTGAGCAATAGAAAATTGATCTTTTTTTTTTTTTTTTTTTTTTTTTTTTTTTTTTTTTTTAATTATTATTATTATTATTACAATCACTTAAATATACATTAAATATCATGCCTCAACTAGTGTTACTACAAATCTCAGTTTTTCAGCAGCTAGATGTTTCTCATATAGTTTTCTACAATTAGGTTGATTTCTTTAGAAATCGACCTATTGCAATCACTTCGTTTATCTATCTATAATGAAAATTTTGTCATCACGATAACTCCCGAAATAATACTCCATATCGAACCAAATTTGGACAGTGAACTGATCTTATAGATATCTCGGATGAGTTCATTAACCAAGTTGCTCCAACTTTTTATTTTCAAGTCGCAGCCACTTAAATATTTCTAACCCACATTGTAAAAAGCGTGTTTGAAGCAAGATTTGCTTGAATTTGTATGTAAATATAGACTACATAAGGGTCTCAATGAACTTTATTAGTGAACTTTATCCGCCATTTTTAATAAAGTGGCGGATATTTTAAGTTAAGTGGAGCCACTTGAAATCAGGCTACCACTTGAAAATTTAAAATCACAATAACTTCCGAAACAATTCTCCAAATAGAACCAAATTTAAATAGTGTTTTAACTTATGTTATGAATATCTTGGATGAGTTTCTTAACCAAGTTACTCCACCATTTTGTTTTCAAGTGAAGACCACTTGAAAATTTCAAATTCAAACTGTAAAAAGCGTATTCCGAATTTATTTGAATTTTGATGTTTACATAGACCATATAAGTGTCTCAATGAAGTTTACTAATGAACTTTATCCGCTATTTTTAACAAAGTGCGGGTGTTATAAACTAAGCGGGACAACTTGCAATTAGGTTACAACTTGAAAATTTATAAACATAATAACTTTTTAAATTCTGTTTCAATTCGAACCAAAGTTGTACAACAAACTTATATAATTATCTTACATAAGTTCGTTCACTGGAAAACTTGTTCCAACATTTTGTTTCCAAGTTGCGGCCACTTGAAATCACGTTGCCTCTTGAAAATGGGCTATCAAGATAACTTTTAAAATACTAAATTGATTCAAACAAAAGTTGGATAGGGAATTTATGGTTCAAATATCTTTGATATGTTCGCTTGGTAACTTGATAAGCAATTTTATTTTCAAGTGGCAGACACTTGAAAATTTGTCATTATGATAACTTTTGTAATACTAAATCAATTCGCATCAAATTTGGGTAGTTGATTTACCATTCAAATGTCTCAGATAAGTTCGCTGGGCATCTCACTCCGCTTTTTTTTTCTCCAAGTGGTGGCCACTTGAAAATTTCTTATCACGATAATTTTTGTAATACTGATTTAATATGAACTAAAATTGGACACTGAACTGATCATACAAATATCTTGTATGATTTCGCTGGACAAGTTGTTTCGCCATTTTGTTTCCAAGTTGCAGTCACTTAGACTGCCCCTTTAAAATTTGTCATAACAATAATTTTTGAAACACTGCACTGATTTGAACCAAAGTTTGACAGTGAACTTATGCTTTAAATATCTTGGGCAAGTTTGCTGTGCAACTTGCTCTATTATATTGTTTCCAAGTGGCGGATACTTGAAAATTTGTTATCATGGTAACTCTTGAAATACTTGATCAATTCAAACCAAAGTTGAAAAATGGATTTATCATTCAAATATCGCTAAGTCCATTAATAATTTGTAGCCGCCATTTTGTTTTTAAAATGACTGCTACTTGTTAAGGTGAAAGAAATCAACCTACCCTTCCGAATGAGCCGGAAGGACTTGTTTGTTTTTCTTTCAGCAATATCCTTTGGAAGAAGCAGATTAGGTTTAAACATCTTTTTAAATTCAAATATTTATGAATGATTTTACTTATAGTCGCAGAAGACATTCTTAGTTTCGATGCAATAGATCTTTGGGTCAGCGAATTTTCTTTTAGGATCAGAGACTTCACTTTTTTCATATTTACCTCAGTTCGAACAGTCTTAGGATGGAGTTTCGTGCTCATGCTCATGTTTTCATTTTTACTTTCACTTAGACTTTTTTTTTTTAAAATTTAATAGATTATACATACTTTCTTTAGGAATGCAATAACCGCGATTTTTACACCGCTTTATAATTTGGTGATACGAATTCTCCTCGGAAAGTGCAGTTACGTAACCCTCGAGCCATCTATCAATTTTGAGAAACATTTTCAAATAAATCTTTCACTCCAGTCAAAAGATAAAAGTAGCAGACGGTTATTCTAAAGTTTCCAATTTTTTATCTCAAACTGCAAAAGCGAAAACTAAATCATAAAATAGTTTCCATGCAGTGGGAACGACCTTCTGTACACCTACAGCACATAAAGTGTTAAACACGAATACGTAAATTGGTTTTTTGAAGTAAAGTATCGATCTAGAGGAACGCCTAAAAGCGGGACTCGTTTTTCTTAAAAAATGTATTTTTGCATGACCCGCAAGCAATATATTAGAAGAAGCAAGCTGCTTGACACTGAAGACGGAATCTAGTACATTGAAGAAAGTTCATGTCCGCCAAGCAGTGTGAAGAATGACACCGAAGACGGACAGGATAGTAACAGTGTATCTATTGCAGTGACACATATTTAAAATCTGCCCGTGACAAAGTTTGGATTAACACTCCTTTAGGCGCGCTGTCCATGATCGTAGACCAGGTATGTTTAAAGTAACATAATTCCTAATGGCAGGCTCACGCACTTCCATCTCAGTAGCTGATTATGAAGTTTATTTAAAATACTTAAAAGAAAAGAATGAATCAGTTTTTAATCAAGATTTTGTTGTTGTTGTATTTTAAACCCTAAATAAATTTGGTCTACGAGTGTAGATCGCGCGCCTAACGGAGGATTAAGTATCAAAGAATTGGGAATATGAACAAAGTACAACTATTGATAATGACGATGACATTTTCGTTTCTGGCTGGACGGTGCCATGAATGAAACTCTTAGAAATTTCGATGAAATCTAAATGTGCGACATGCATTTCAAAAAATATTATTTGGCGTGTTTAATATATATATATATATATATATATTTAAACATCCATTTGCTTTTTTATTACAGGATTTTGTTTATCTTGACTGTTCTGTACTTGGAGGAATGATATAAGAAGGCATGGCATACGGCGTATCAGCATGCAGAAAAAGTGAATTTAACTGTTGCTCATTCAAAATGACTGCCTTTATAGTAGTGCTATGGCAGGAGCTATATTGAGTCTACTCAAACATTAACATTAGCTAGTGCCGTGTGTTACTTAATGTCTTTTGCGTTTACCATTTTGGTTTCATATCTTTCTGGATACGTCAACTCCTCTTATATCACTCCTCCAATGTTCTGTCTCTGTCAAACCTTGCAGTCAATTTTTAACCCACTTCCACTAAACCGATTTTATTCAAGAGTTTGCTCACGAGTTCAAAGTCAATGACAATATAATATGCGAGCATTTTCAGGGTCTATCTCACATGTTCTAGCGGTAAAAATCTGTCTACCGCATAAAATACTGAAATTTGTTTATAAAGCGCTTCCGTAGAATCTAATTTGTTTAAATATTTAACAAGAGTCAGTAAAAATACAATATGCAAGCATTTTCAGGAACCTATCTCCTAAGAGGCAGGTTCCAGGGGGAAAAATCTGTCTTTCTATGTAAAATCTTACGAATTCCTTTTTTAAATCGACTTCTAGTGAATCAGATTTTTGGAATAAAAACATTTTCCTTTCTTTTTTTTATTTGCGTGGTATTATCGATCATTTAAAGACATGCTTAAAAATTTTTATTTATTTTTTACTATACGATATATATATATATATATATACATACATACATATATATTTTAGACAATTTTTTGCGTCTTTTTCAAGATAATTTTCCTTAAGTTATAATTTCAAGTTGTTGCCAATAAAAACAAATTCTTATATTTATTTATTTATTTTAAACATAAAAAGAAGCATTTATTTACACTTTAATAAAAAAAATATTTGAAAAGTTAAATCTGTATCATCAAAAATTTCTGATAAAACCGACGTCATAATCCGCGATTGTAATGAAATGCTCGCCCTCTGGTGGGCTAAGGTGAAATTATCACACCACTGCATATCATCATATTATGCAATCGATTTTCCATGATGTAATGGCGGAGAAAGAACAATTATTAATCCACGTGTCTATTATATTTACTAACAACTGCAGTTCAGAGAGCGCCATCTGTCGATCATTACAAACGCAGATAGCTTTAAAATTATTAAATATACATGCTGGTTGTAATTAATATATATGTATATATACACATTTCTCATTTTAAATATTTTAACCTCATTTATTCACAATTTCAATTAATCAAAAAATCTAATATGTATTTTCTTGATTTTAGTGCTTGTAAACAAATTTAAGTACATATTTAATTTATCGTGCTTCTAATCAACATAATGAAATGAATGAAACTAAAATGAATAAATATCTTTTAAATTTCATTAACGGATGTATATCATAATATTTAGCCATGGTTTCAGTTTGGCGAAAGCAGTCGCCAACAGAAATATTCAGTCGTCTCGCGTTACAACGATCTGACTCCCCGACGACTCAATTTGGGTCAACTGATTGGAAGAAAATCATATTTATTATTGAAATTTTATTTTTCTGACTGAGTGAAAATAATGCGTGGATCGGGAGTCGAACCCCGGATCATTGACTTACAAGGTCAAGGCTCTACCAATTGAGCTATCCAGGCCGACAATCGGTCGGCATTACTCACTCAGACAACCTTTAGGCAGAAACATCTGGTCTATCATGCAGATAGCTCGACAGAAATAAGCCGCAGGTAATGGAAAACACCATTAAACAATGGGAGAAAGAAATACAATCTATATTAATAAAATCAGACTTTTGTCTGTAAATTTGTCGGAATCGAAAAATTTTGCGATATCTTCACGTTTTACACCCCAGGAAAACCGAAAATGACTTCAGAAAATTTTGCCTGTGTGTGTGTGTGTGTGTCATCGTGTCCGAATGTCGCTTTTTTTGTCCGGGCATCACTTGAGAACGGCTCGACGGAATTCAACGACGCTTGGCAGGAATTTAGGTCTTCACCCAACTTAAAATTATGTCTATTAACTTTTCAGAAATTCCCCCCCGTTCCCCCCCTAGGGGGTAAAAGACTAAAACACGTTTGTCCGGGCATCACTCGAGAACGGCTGGACGGAATTCAACGGCGCTTGGCAGAAACTTAGGTCTTCACCCAACTTGAAATTATATCTGTAGAAATTTTCAAAATTATGATTAGTGTTTAAATTGTGTGTAAAAAACGCCTGCGCATGCGCCATAAACATTTTTTCACTAAAATGCTTTGAATGAAAAAATAAAATATAAAAATAAATTTTTAAGTTAAAGACTTTTGTATTCGCGTGATTTTCACTACAAATTATGAAAAGATTGAAATGAAGTTTTGCCATCTGAGTTTCATACTTTAGTTAATTTTAAAACATCTAATTGTCGTATCGAAAAACTGTTTACAGCCCAGGATTCAGAAAAATCACCTCTTTCATTTGGTACTGAATTTGTAACGATAGGTCTGATATTTCTAATTTATTTTCCCCTTTTTCCGTTTTTCCGTTGCCACTTAAATTTCACACTTTAGTTATTTTTTAAAAATCTAATCGTGGCATCGAAAAACTGTTTGCACCCCTGGATTCAGAAAAATCACCCCTTTCATTAGGTATCAGATTTATAAATATAGGTCTGATATTTCTAATTTATTTTACCCTTTTTCCGTTTTCAACCCAGATTCGATATGGAACAGCTTTAGTATTGGATCCCTTTGGCAAAATTTGAAATTCGGCACCGAAGTAGCTCGGACGTTTCTCGCCAAGATCTTTAATTGCACAATTGAGATAACCAATTCAATTCATAGCAAAAATGGCTTAAAATATTTAAAGTCACCAAAGGGTTCCGATACTTAAGCTGTGCTTTTTTTATTTTTTTATTTATAATATTGCCTATCAAAGACTTCTGTGGTCACGAAATTTGGTGCGTAAATTGTTTGTATGCACCCGGCACTTATTGTAACTGCATTTCACGAAATTCGAAATCCCCCCCCCCCTCCTTCTCGGAGTCTGAGGGCAATAAACATGTGTAAAAACATGTTTTTCCGTTTGAATTCGCTTTGAATTATCTTAGAATGGCGAATTTTGGTGTGTGGATATTGATTAAGTGTACGCATTATGTACATTAGTGGGATTTTGCAAAACTTCGAACTCACCCGCTGAGGGTGGGGAAGTAAGAAGTGGGTAAGTTGTGCCGAAGACAGTGGGGACCCAGACTCCTCACGTTGGGAGCGAGAAAACCTCTACCAATCACAGCGAGAACTTAGGTTATTAATAAAGATATGGCATTTTGACAACTCGTTTAAGTTTAATGTCCAGCGAAGTGGGCAAAGCCTGCTAGTTTTTATTAAAATCACACAATCAACTGATTGGAAGAAAAATGATTTTCTTCCAATCAGTTGATTGTGTGATTTTAATAAAAATTGTATTTCTTTCTCCCATTGTTTAATGGTGTTTTCCATTACTTGCGGCTTATTTCTGTCGAGCTATCTACATGATAGACCAGATGTTTCTGCCTAAAGGTCGTATTTTCACAGCTCATTTATGATTGTAGGATTACTAATTTTTGGAATATAATTGACATTTTCAATATTCTCAACATTGAATATCTCTTTTGCCTTTCCACTGTCAATAATCTTTACGAGGAACATGCGATGAATTTTCTTCACACTCCCTGAATTTGAGAAAATTTGTTTGTTCGAAGTGATTTCTGAAGGTTTCTTTGGAAATTTCTTACCAAAAGCTTATGTGGTTCGGATTGCTATTAAAAGGCTAACATGAAATTGCATCTCATAATGAAGTAAAATTCGTCGGATCCCTCCCCCCCCCCTCTCTCTCTCTGTCTTTTCTTTTCTTTTTTTTTTTTTTTTTAAAGTGAAGAACACATCTTAAATTATAAATTGAAGGAATTACAGTCATTTACACGGAGTAATATTAATAGGAGTTGAAGGTCCAATGGGAGAAAGCTACGAAACTGTGATCTAAATTTTTGGTAAATATTGAGGGCGCCACTTGTCATTCCTCCCTACTTCGGCGCGGATATACTGTTGTTTTCAATAGAATTTTGCTGAAGTACATTTAAATTTTTTTATTTTAAGTAATTTAATTTCTTTGTAAGTTCTTAAAACTGCATAATTCAGATGTTTCAAATAAATGCTTCGTTCCTAGTTGTAAAACAGGCTATGATAGTGATAAGAAAAACAAAAAAAAAGCCCTAGGAGAAAAATAAAGTCCGAGTTCGTGTTTTCTGCACCTTAAGTAAGTTTATTTTTTTTCTTTACAAAATTTCATCCATTCTCCTTCCTCCCAATTGTCTGTTTTAGCTAGCTTCGGTTCATAAGAATCGTCATTTTTTAAAAGCTTTCTTTCAAAGTAAAATTAGTATAAAATGGCTCTTAAAAAAAACATGTTGGTTAGAATACTCTATTTAATGAAATTTGCTTTCAATCGAAATTTTTTCAGCTTGATATTATTTTTAAAAAAATAATTAAATCGAGACATTGCCCCATTGAATAACATTGCGGAAGCTGGAGAGAAGGAAGGATTGCACGGTGGCGCCATCTGTAAACATTATAAAACAACATCACAAAATTTCAGCATTACCTTCTTCTCCTGTCTTTTTACTCCGTGGTCATTTACTAGGTCTTTATATAAAGAGTGTTGCCATTTTCTGGTCGTTATATCAAATATGAAATAACATTTTCTTAATTGGAAGTCATCGGGACTTTTCAAAAGGTCGCTATACGCAAGCAAAGTGTGACGTCACAGACCGTCCGTGGATGCAAGAAAAAGACTTCCTATCAAAGCGAGTACAATATTAAGCGGCACAGCATAATACAAAATAATGTCCGCTTACTGCAGCGCCAATTGCTATTAGCGGTCGGGCGGCAAATAAAAACAATCGTTGGAAAGGATTGCGATTCAGCCAAAACGTGTACCAGATTTGGCAAGTTAGCTTTTTCTTAAATCGCCAATTTTGTTTGTTGTTTTTCTCGGACCTCGGTTTCTTGTTGCTTGTTGTGTGAGACGGAAGAAGAAGAGTCTGTTCAAGTTGATGTATACGCCGTAGAAAAAATTATGGAGTAAAGTTGAACTTTTACAACAAAGTTTAATTTTAGGTAAACGTAAACAAATGACAAAAAGCTTGCTTTGATAGAAAGATTGTTTAGTATGATGGTTTTTAAATGCAAAATTATGAATTAACGCCATTTAAAAACATATTAGAATATTTGAAATACATGAAAACTTTTAGTAGATTTAATAAGAATGAATCAGTTTTAGATGAGTTTCCGTTTTCAAATGGAATATTTTTAAAAATAACACATACTTAGTGTTTAGCTAATTTTAAAAAGCATTAAATGTAATTCATGTATCTGTAAAAGTATTATAAGGTAAAGACACCAGTGCTTGTCACCCTTAAAATTTGCACCAGTGTTTGTCACCCTCACAAAATACATTTTAAAATAACCGTTAGTTAAATCTATGGCAATCTATGGATTTGAATCCATACAAGCTAGATTCTCCGGTTTTAGGGACTCTTGTGCCGGCTGTTTTAAATTCATAGATGTTAATTCAATGTTTTAACATGTCTTTTGTGAAGGTGACGACCACTGGTGCAGATTTTAAGAGATCACTGATCTCTTTACCTTAAATATTTCTGATTTTGAACATTATAATAAAATATTACTATTACCAGAATTTCACCGAATATTCGGTTCGGCCAAATATGCCTATATTAGGCGACCAAATAGTGGAATTAAATTTAAAATTAAGTTAAAATATTAAAATTGGTAAAAATATTTTTTGTCATATAAAATTATTATTATTATTATTCAAGTGAAAACTTCTTTAGGCGCGTTGAGCACTTTTGGGTGAACAAAAATCATTGAGCTCCCGTCATCGTCAGCTAACGCTTTCCATTTGAAGTGAAAACTTTTGGGTGAACAAAAATCATTGAACTCGCATCATCGTCAGCAAACGCTTTCCATCCTTGACCTTGAATGATACAAATAATGTATCATACAATTAACGTGCTATTGTGAAGTGTTAATAATTATATACTGTATATTGTTTTAAAATCTGGTGCGGCTCTACACGACTTCTCTCATCTCCGGACACTGTCTCTTAAAGATTGCAGCCGGAAACGTTGCAGTTAGACCTTACAAAACCGTAAGAAAGGCCAAAGCCGCAATTTTTCTCACGTTTTTTACAATCTGGTGCGGCTCTACACGACTTCTCTCCTCTCCGGACACTGTCTCTATTGCAGTTAGACCTCACAAAACAGTGAGAAAGGCCAAAGACGCCACTTTTCTCACGTTTTTACAATCGGGTGCGGCTCTACACGACTTCCCTCATCTCCGGTCACTGTCTCTTAAAGATTGCAGCCAGAAACGTTGCAGTTAGACCTCACAGAACCGTGATAATGGCAAAAGCCTCCATTTTTCTCACGTTTTTACAATCTGGTGCGGCTCTACACGACTTCTCTCATCTCCTGACACTGTCTTTATTCCAGTTACGATTCTGAATGAGATTATTCATTCATTCAAAATTCGTTTGATTACTAGAGATTTATTTTATCAATATTAGTATTTTCATCTGCTATTTTTTGTTATATTTTTTGCCAGTTCCTATAATTTAAAAATAAGAGACCCTAGTTTCTGTTTATTAGAAAGGTGAATTAACTATTCTTTACTAATATTTTATGTAATTAATAATACTTCTTCATTAAATTCATTAATTTCAGTACAGAATATATTGTCATATTGTCAAAAATAAATTAATTCAAACAATGGCGTTGTCTTAGATATGATTATTTTAATAGTTGAATATGTAATTTTTACTTCTTTCGAAGTTAATTATTAACAGTATATACTATTATACTATGGGTATTTAAATATAATTTTAAATACGGTGAAAGTTGATTTTTTGAAGTGAAAACTTCTTTAGGTGCGTTGAGCACTTTTGGGTGAACAAAAATCATTGAACTTCCGTTATCGTCAGCTAAGTCTTTCCATTTGAAGTGAAAACTTTTGGGTGAACAAAAATTATTGAATTCGCGTCATCGTCAGCAGACGCTTTCCATCCTTGTATGATACAAATAATGTATCATGCAATTAACTTGCTAATGTGAAGTGTTAATAATTATATACTGTATATTGGTTTTAAAATCTGGTGCGGCTCTACACGACTTCTCTCATCTCCGGAGACTGTCTCTATTGCAGTTAGACCTCACAAAACAGTGAGAAAGGCCAAAGCCGCCATTTTTCTCACGTTTTTACAATCTGGTGCGGTTTCACACGACTTCTGTCATCTACGGCCACTATCTCTTAAAGATTGCAGCCGGAAACGTTGCAGTTAGACCTCACAAAACCGTGAAAAAGGCCAAAGCCGCCATTTTTCTCGCGTTTTTACAATCTGGTGCGGCTCTACACGACTTCTCTCTCATCTGCGGACACTGTCTCTATTGCAATTAGACCTCACAAAACCGTGAAAAAGGCCAAAGCCACCATTTTTCTCACGTTTTTACAATCTGGTGCGGCTCTACACGACTTCTCTCATCTTCGGACACTGTTTCTATTGCAGTTAACGCATTAAATAAAATTGTAATATAATTTTTGTAGTAGTAGTTTATATTAATGAATAAAAAAACACTTCATTTAAAAGTATTTCCCACACAATAAAATATTTCCTGACAGTTCAAGAAATACACACGTAATTGTTCACGTTTTCACTTCTGTCGGCACTCCCGAAGTGCAACTGTTTTTTATTATTTTATTATCAACAGTTTTATGAATAATGCATCTGAATTAGAAAAATTACAGAACAATAATTTATTTAGTCATCATTTCATGACTAGTCAAAAAAAAAAAAAAAAAATCACATAGAACTTTTTCTGTAAGATATTTTTAAAGTAACAAAAGAATTATATTATTTGAGTTTTTAAAAACATAATAAACTCACAAACATATACTATATGTATGTGTAGGCTTGTTCTTGTAGTTTTTGAAATATGATATTTATCAAAGGTCTGTTTTCAAGAGATAAAAAAAAATGTAGAGAATCTTTGTTTATTGATTAAAAAAAATGTGAAGAGTCCTTTTTTAGGATAAAAAGTTTTGTGAAAGGCCCTTCATCAGGATATAGAATTTTGCAAAAGGTCCTTTAACAAACCCAGTTTTACAGACTCTAGAATGACCCCTGATACACAAGTTTTCATATAAATTAGATCAATTTTTGAAATTTATTCCTATTTAATGAATCTGGCTGTTTTAGTCAATTTAGATATATTTGAGATTTTATATGCGGGAAAAAAAAAAAAAAAAAAAAAAAAAAAAAAATCAAAGATTTAAACAAATAATAATTATGATATTCTGATTTTGATTTGAAAATTTCTTTTATTGCTTCAGATTTACGCTGATACTTTTAATGCGCATTGTATTGTTTTTCATATGCAAGAAATGATAAAAATAATTAAGCTGTTTTGGTGTGTGAAAAATATTTACATTGAAATTTAAGTATTTGGCCCAAATACTGACTATTTGGTACTCGACAAAAATCACTATTCAACTCTAATTATTATATTGTATAACATATTTAAAAATGTCATAAACATAAAAAGATGAGATGCAGAGACAGTAGGCTGAGTTTTATCTTTTGATAAGGTCATACTTATTCACTGGGCTTAATTTGCGTGATTTTTTTTTTTTTTTTTAATGAACACCACCTACATCTGTCATGTAGCAACAGAATCTTTTTATCTACCTTTTTCAGTTATGGATTACTCTCTCTCTTTTTAATACAGTAGCCACGAATGTTTAGAATTAACCAAGTTTAGTTTTTACTTTCTTCTATATTCAATAGAAGAAAGTATTGGATTCGTAAAAATTTTCGACCTCGGGTTTTTGATGGATTTACACGTTTTGAGAGCTGTAGAACACGATTTGACCATTTTTAGAAAATGTCTGTCTGTCTCTGTGTGTGTGTGTGACAAAATTTTGTGGCAACTGTATCTCAGGAACTACTGCACAGAATTTCATACAAATTGGTATGTAGTTGCACCTTGACATAAATTAGTGCCTATCAACTTTTGGTAAAAATTGCCTTACAGGTTGAGTTGCCATCCCACTTTTTCCAAATTTTTAACATGGTGATATATATAGGACAAAATTTTGTATAAATGTGCATAAAGAGAATTATTTTTTAGTAATCATTATGAAATTTACAAGAATTATTTATAATAGAGATAGTCAACTAGGAAAATTTTTTTGTATGTGTAGGAGCCTCGTCAACCCCCCTGGGGGGGAATACCCATCTTGAAAATTTACTCGAGGGGAGTAAATTTTCAAGATGGGTATCTTTCGAAAGGTCTCGTCAATACCTTTAAAACGAATGGTTGAACTATAAATCTGTGATAATTTAAAACAAAGTTATCGATTTTTTTTTTTTACTTTTTACGAAAAAAAAAAAAAAAAAAAAAACAGAAAAAAATCGTAATTAAAAAAAAAAAAAAAAAAAAAAAAAAAAAAATTAACCAATCTCTGTATTTAGTTGGCCCCTGCCATAAACTGGTGCTGATTAGATTTGGGGATCAATCGCACAATAGGAGGCGCTATGGTAGTATTTTTTCTAAATTTTTAACATTGCAGTATAGGACAAAATTTCGTATAAATGTACATAATGAGAGTTATTCTTAACCTGCGATTGTAAAATTAATACGAATTATTAATGATAGTAGTAGCTAATTAGGGAAAAAAAATTGTGCATTTGGGGGCATCGCTTCCGGGAAGTACCCTACGGGGTAGGGTAAATTTCAAAGATGGGTATCTTTCGAAAGGTCTCGTCAATACCTTTAAAACGAATGGTTGAACAATAAATATGTGATAATTTAAAACAAAGTAATCGATTTTTTTTTACTTTTAATGAAAAAACCCCAGAAAATAATCGTAATTGAAAAAAAATTAAGAAAAAAAAGAATCCTATTTTTTTTTTTATTATTGAGAATAAAATGGACTTTTTTAAAAATATTTAGTGTTATTCTTCTTCTCTAATATAGAAATCGCCTGCATTGTCATGTAAGATAATTCTTTTTAAATAATAATTTTAACAAATTATTTTTACTGAGTGAATTTGTATAGGAAAATATAGAAGAAAGTCCTGTTGTGGCCACAACATACTAGTTATTGAGTGAAGTTACTTTTTCTTAACACAGACTATCCCTTAATTAACACATATACGTAGTGAGAGAGAGAATTTTAAATACTTTTTTTTTTTTTTTTCAATTTTCCTGATATGAGGAGCAAACACTCAAACATTGTTTTCTCAAAAAAAAAAAAAAAATAAATAAATAAATAATAATAATAATAATAATAAATTGAAAAAGAAAAAGAAATGTATATGATTTAGTGATTTTACTTAACATAAACATTTTACTCAACATAAAATATTATGTCAACATGCCTTTCAAGATATGTTTACATATGTGCCTAGTAACTAGCAATACATCTAAACGAATGATAATTAGGGTTTAAGTTTAGTTATTTTTTAATTTATTAGTTTTTTGGGTATTCTGAAAAATTGTATCCGAAAGATCAAACATTATTTGAATTTTTTCTCCTCATGTCTAATTATATACATAATTTCTAATTTTTACACACATTAATCATTCTTTTCTTTCAGCTTTTTCTAACTAATGTAATGTAATTCTGTTTTCTTTTAGGGAAAAAAAAAAAAAAAAAAAAAAAAAAAGTTTTCATTTAAAAGATTACAAAAGACATAGGAAATAAAAATCAAGAACATGCTCTGGTTGATCTTTTAAAAAGTGCATCTTGATTTATAAATATCAAAATGCACTTTTTTTTTTTTTATCCTCATTACATTAAATAATTAAATTGTTTCTTTAAAAGTTTCTTAAGTATTATCTAAAACACACTTCCATTTTTTTTCCTTTAGCCTTCTGCATATTACGTATTTTAATATTTTTATTAAAGACTTGTACTCACATTTTTTCATCTGATAAAGGGTTGTGCTTGTGTTGTAACTTCAAACTGAAGCAATTGTGAAATTTTAAGATTTGGCTGGGTTGTACCCTATGGGTTTTTTTTTCTAAAACCCCCTCAATTTTACTCACTTTTCGGTTTAAAATCAATTAAAAAATTAGGATTATATAAATATATTGAATTAAACTGCGGGTAGCGTAATAGATGGGGCATTTCACTCTGTCACTGCTTTCAAACAATCAAAATTCTCTTAACATGACTGTAGTATGCTTTGTATTAAAAATTTATGATAAATACATAATGGAGAACTGAGCAGATTCCACCTTTACAAACTAGTTCACTTTTGTAAGAATTTGATAAAATAAATTAAAATACTAAGGTATTGAAACTTAATTGATTTTGAGTATTAAATAAAATAGTTTGTTTTGCTAATTACTTATAAAATAAACAGTTTACATGCAAAATGAGATTTATTTTGAGTGTTGAGTATTCTTACAAATGTAAGATTTGGCCTTATATTCAGATGCTTAGGGCAATAATGTTACAACCAAAAACTAGCTAGTATAATAGATATCTGCTGTGTTCCCCATGATATATTTGTTCTAAGATATGTTTATTATAGAACATGCTACATTAATGTTTAGAGCTATGAACTCTGTTGATGACCGTTTTCCAGTCAGAGACAGAAATGCCCCATCAATTAGGCTACCACTTCATCAGCTTTGATACATTTAACTTATACAGATTTGCTGCTTAATTTTATGGATATCAATTTTTTATTTAACTTTTCATGTAATAATTCTTAACTGTCTGACATGAATGGATGTTAATAAAGATCGTTATACGATGACGCAGGTTTCGATACAATAAATATAGATTTCTATAAACACTGGATGACACTTTTAAATAATTTGATCAAACTAATTCATTGGCCATTTCATTTCATAATGATCATTAATCACTGGCATACAGTTAATATGAAAGTACTAAAATTTTTAAAGTTTTGAATAAAAATTTTAGCTATCTCTTAAAAATTAAAGTTATTCAAAAATATGTAAACATATGGCCAGAAGAAAAATAAATGTTTAATTTTAAAACATCCTATAGGTACTCTCATATAATTCTTAAAAAGAAAAATCTGAAAGAACCCTTTCCCTTTTCTCCTTTAAAAACTTCCAGAAAAAAAAAAGACCACATTTTCTTAAAAAATAAATAAAAATAATAATAATAAATAAATAAAATAATTCTTTTTTTTCAGGTTCTATGTGGAGAAATATGTGGAAAAAAAAAATCACCTAATCCATTTGGGTTTTTTTTCTAATATATATGTATTATTACACACACACATCAGGCTTTATGTCTTTTTTCCAATTATGTTACTACATTAGTTTCTTCAACATATTTTTAACTATACTCACCTTAATCACTCTTGTCTTAAGTCGTGTGTAATTTGTATATTTCTTCTTCCTTTTTTTCTTTTGTTGCTATATTTGAACCTACTTTTTATACTATATGAAGCATTGTAACATTGCTTCAACTCAAAACAATTATTGTGAATTTTTCCATTTTAAGGTATTGGATTATCAAATTTATTACTTTTAACTATTACAAATACTAATTACTTTTCTCTTTAGTCTTATGTAGTTTTTTAAAGAAAATTATCTTTTTAATGTTGTATTTCTTTTTCTTCACCTGATGAGGAGCTGTGGTGTTATTTCATCACAAAAAATTATTGGGAAATTTTACAATTAACAATATTTGATTTCAAAGCATATTTATTACTTTTAAACAACTTTTTTTAAAGATAAAAAAAAAAAAATATATATATTCATCTCACCTCAGTCACTCTTCTTCTTAACCTTTTGTAGTTTATGTAATGAAATAATTTTCATTTATAATTATTAAAATGATGCTAACACTTTCAATGCACCAACTATTTTTGTTCTCTTCAAATTTTTGACGAAATAAGTTATATTTTCATAGTTGAATTCTCCTTACATATTAACATGTGTAAAAACATGTAATTCATTTTGCAAAAAATTTCATATTTAACCCCCCCCCTTCTTTTTCTTTTTTAAAAATTAAAAATGAAGATTATGTAGAAATCTGAGAACCTGTTTTCACCTTTAAATGTAGAAAGCATCAAATGAAATTGTTCAAATGAAAAAGATTTTATTTTCAATAAAAGTACTTAGAATATTAATTACAATAAAAATGTTCACATTAAAATACTTACAGTATTAACCTTTTGAAAGGGGCTGTGACAGCATCTGTCACGCTTCACCATAGGATTTCGTAAGAGCCCCTCTCAAAAGGTTAATTACAAGAAAAATATTCATAATATTATTTACAACCAGTCTCAAATAAAGCTTACATAAATTAACTTCAAATGAGCTACTTTACACTGTGAACTTCCTAGAAAGAAAAGAAAAAAAATATGTGAAAGATAACAGAAATTGCTCATCAACTAAAATTACAATTTTACTATTTCCAAGAAATAGTGACAGTCTCAAACAAAATACTGTAATATAAGCTGTGCTTGTACCGTTGCCCTGATATAAGTTTAAATTAGCATAAATCAAATAAGAGATAATTAAATTAGTTTTCGTAAAAAGAGTTCTGGTTTTATCCAAGTACTGTAAGTGTGTAATTAAATTTTAACTAAGCTGTCACTTTATTTAACAGATTGACAAATTTAAAGATTTTTGTGAAACATTAGTACAAATTACAAGATACTGAATTTTAACTGTAAAAAATACTGCAACAGCTGGAACTAATTTACTTCAGTTATAACCCACTAATTTTTTATTAACAGTATTTGATAACTACACACCATGTAAAATAATAAGTACAAAATTTTGAATAAACACCAGAAAAAGAAAGGTTACTGCTTTGTTTGCCTATTTTATTCGCCTTACGAAGGGTTATGTCTTCTTTTGACCCAAAACAATTGTTGCGAGTTTTTGCATTTTATGGTGTTTATTCAAAATTTTGTATTTATTACTTTAATTTTGTACTTATTATTTTTTATTTTAACCGCCAGCTGTGCGATGGTTTTTTATAACGATGCAAAACAGTTTAAGCTTAGTTTATGTTATAATTATTAGTTTTATCTTATAAACTAACCAGTCACTATTGCTTGAAAAGGTTTCATTACAATTCACTCTTCATAATATAAATTCAGATAATCTTATTTACTTCTGAATTTCTTTGGAACATTCAAACCTCTGGAAAAAAAAAAAACCTGGTTAAAAATCGTCGCGGATAAAATACCATTTTATTCACTTTTGTCCACAATTAATTATTTGCGAATTGTAAATTAAAAATTGTCTTTATTCTTTCCATATACATATATATATATATAAATCCTTTATTAATGTACGTACATAATTAATTTATATATTTCAAAATAGACATAAAATCATCAAAATTGACAATATTTAAAAAATAAATAAATATATTTGCCTTTTTCACAGAGTGGATGGAAAAGTGATATTTAATAATTTCAATCCCCCCCCCCCCTTACCCCAGTGCTTTCAGTTACGTTGTCATTTAATCTCTCATAGTCATAAATATCTTTTAAAACTTGTTATTAAGCATAATAAAATTAAATGGTTTACATTTCTTTCCTGCAGTTTTTAACTTTCCGAACATACATATGTAAGGAAAGTATTGTAATTTTGTAATCATGATAAAAATTTGAGATGTTGGTATATCTATATGTTTTGAACTCCCATGAGTTCATTTTTGTAATTTTTATGATGATGTACGTATATGTATGCACATGAGTGAACATGATATCATCTAAACACTTTGCTTGAATGAGCTAAAAGTTGGTAAGTATGTTATAGGTTACTGTAGCACCAGTATACACTTCTTGGAGAATCTAGCTCATACTTTTTTACAAGGACACAAAGAAAAATTATTTATCATTATGGTTTATGAGCTCAAATTACTTAAAGTGTGATAGCGTCTGAATACCTTATTCGATTTAACTGAAAATTTATATAAATTTTATAGGTCACCGTCGAACAAACTGTAAAATTTATTTTGGTGAATTTTGCACTTTATATATTTTACAGACACAACAAAAATTTCTTTAACATTATGGCCTATGGTCTCAAATTATTTTAAGCACTGTCTGAGGCATTTTTATGCCTCATTCAATTGAGCTTTAAATTTATATACATGCTATAGGTCTATGTCACATGAACTGTATCGATTTTGGTGAATCTAGTACCAATATTTCATTTCCAGAGACGTACAAAAGAATTTAGATACATAACATTCCATTAAGCAACATGCTATTTGGGAAAACTAATTAAATAGCTTTAATAATTTTCTCTTAACGACTTCTCTTACTTTATTTAAAAACAGTGAATTATTTATGCTCAGAAAGTCGAGTGGAGTCACTTGAGATTTTTATTATTTCTGTTAAAGTTTTTGCATGTTTACCAAATTGGTTATAAATATATATACAGTATATACACACATTACTATATGCATTACTTTTGTGATAAAAAAATATACATATATATATATTTGGATTGGAAGTAAAATTTAATTTTGTCCTTTTTTCATCTACAATTCCAATTACCAATTAATTAATATGTTTACAAAATTATCAAATCATTAAACATAAATTTAATTTTTAAAACCCCTGGATAAAAAATAAAATAAATAACAAGTTGATATTGTAAGTAAAATATTAAATAAAAGCTATGCCCTGAAAAGACTTATTGACATAATTTGTTAAAAACATTTAATTTATATTTATTGTTATTTTGCCTAGATTAGAAATGTTAAGTAAAATAAAATATTTCTATGTTTAAGTACATAATGACAAGTAAACATCATAAATTATTTTTAAAATTACAATTGTCTGTGTATTTGTCTATCATGCTGATCATGGAAAACTAGTATTGAATAGTCTCTTTAAAGGGAGTAGTAGGGTGTTTTGGGGTTAAGTTTTATTCTTCATTTTTAACTGACAACATTATTTACTGAACCTAACTCAGAATTTTGTTTTTCTTTTTAAAGATTTTGGGTATAGCATGAAATAACTTTATATATATATATATATATATATATTACTCTAAATATCCAATATATAATACTGCAATGATAGTCAACAACAGATTTACTTTGTTGCATTTGCAAACTATACATAACTAATGTAATTAACATTTTCTTTATTGACAGTGATTAAAATGAAATCGTACTTTTTATTAATCAAATTATTATTTATACAATAAAACCTTCTTTAAGCTTATAAAAAGCACTCACCTTTTCAGGTCTTTACGAAAACACAGCAATAGTGGAGAAGACAGAAGACATTCGTTTTGTCTCAAAAACATTGTTACTTAAATCAAAAACTGATCCTGAAAAAAAGCAAAGTAAATTAGCAGTTAAAGTTTACAAAAGAATAGTGTAACGTTAAATAAAAACAAGTATAAAATAATCGAATATACTTAGCTTTTCATCGTACTGTTCTTCGAATTCGAAGCTGAAATAACGAGAGCCAAAATATTGTTCTAAAAATAAGAAAAGTAAATCAGCACTGAAAAAAATTATATAAACAGCATAAATTGAAAAAAAAAAAAAAAAGTTCAAAATAAACAGAAATACTTATCTTTTAATCGTATTTTTTTTTAGAATTCCGAATCAAACTAGCGAGAGCCAACATATTCTTCTATCTTCTAAACATCCCGCTGCAAAACAAAACACCGTAGGGTTGCATAGATTTCTTTAACCGAATACGCCAAGTCGCTGCGCCAAAATTTTTCCGGTAACCATAAAGTGTGACATCGTTTGTTTACATTTGCCGCCCGTAATGGCCGACATTGGGAGGACATCTATTCCCATAGGAGTTGAGCTGCTTACTATTGTACGTGCTTTGCTTCCTATGTTAATCGCCCATTGGATTTTTTGTAAAAAAATGTTAAAAATCCGGAAAAATTATTTCTCGATTTTAATCCCCGTATTTGAGTATAGATATATATTAGTTATCGTATGTTTTAGCGTATTATCGTATATTTGTATTATCGTATCGTATGTTTTATCGTATGTATCGTCGTATTAGTTATCGTATTAGTTATCGTATCATATGTTAGATTGAGTTATTTTGCTGTAAAATTGACAAAATTTTAATTTTAAATTTCAAAACTCTGTCATTCTTGGCGTTTTTTGTATTTGGTGATCAAAAACGTAATACGAAAATATACATGCCAAATGTATATTTTCGTAATATGTATTGTACGAAATATTGTTTCATATTATTCATTACTCTCTTAATATAAGTTGTTAAAATAACCATTATGTTTGAAAGAAATTAAATATGTTCACCAGATAATTTGGTGATATTGTTTTTTTCCGCCAAGGATGACATATATGAAATCTATTCCGCTGCAACATGGAGTATCTTCTATCAGACACTTTATTCAGACATTTGAAAACAAATTTGACTTCAAATTATGATAGAATATTTATCATTTTCCTTTTAATTAGTATATTAGTTGGATATTTATTGTGTAAATATCATCCTTTGAAATGAAATGTTTATGTTTTTAATAGAATATGGATGTTTGCCATTTTTTTTTTCTAGTTTTGAAATTTAAAATTCAAATTTTATCAGTTTTACAGCAAATCAACTTAATTTAATGCATGCACACGATAGCTAATACATATCTATATCCAAATATGGGGATTAAAATCGGGAAATAATTTTCCTCGAATTTTAATAATTTTTTACAAAAAATTCAATGGGCGATTAACATAGGCAATATTTTTCTTGCATCCACGAACGAACAGTGACGTCATCACTTCGCTTGCGTATATCGCGTTGGGTCGTTATAACCATGAAGTTACATAATTAGCCGTCCTCTTTATAGGTTCATGGTTATAACGCAAGGTCGTTATAACGCGAGTCAACTGTATTTATTTAAACGTTTCAATTACTCAAATTCTTTGAAAATTCCTTAAAACTTTCCCATACCTATAGTATGATGGGGAACTAATAGCAATGTAAAATGACGCTTGACTTTATTTTAAAGTAACACATCAACTGATAAGAAAATTCCTTAAAACTTCAGAGCAACCAGCGAAGCTTTCAAAGCATGCTAGTTTTGAAATAAGCGCTTTTATTCTCATCGTTGGAGTGAAAAAATAGCAGAGTGGATGGATGGATGGTTGGGTTTTACGTCGCACTAGTGCTGCGCAGATGGGCAATTGGCGACGGTCTGGGACACACCCCTAGAGGTGGTCCGGAGACATGCCATCACAATTTTGATTCTCCACGGAAGGTACGGCTCTCCCGGTTCGGTGGCCACCAGAGGTATAATTTTTGATGGGAACATGGAGGACATTGCGGCCATGACAGATTTTACGCACACCAACCACCATTAATGTACACGACGGTCTTTGGCCGGCTCGAGTACCGAACCCGCAATCTTCTAATTACGAGGCCGGCGCTCTACCGACAGGGCTACCGCGGCCCAAATAGCAGAGTGAAATGACGCTTGACTTTAATTTAAAAATAACACTTTAACTGATAACTGTGTCATCATTTTCACTTTCATACTATCATTTCTCCTGACCCTTAACTTATTATTACACTATAAAAAATATGTTTATTTTTCTGACAGAAATTCTCTGTAATTTGAGAAAATACGTTCAGACAACGTAATTTTTCCGTTAATTACGCGTATTATCTCAAATTACAGAAAAATTCTGGCAGCAAATAGGACATATTTTTACAGTGTAGAGCCCCGGTAATAATACAGGCCGCAGCATCAACGCCATATTTTTACTTCGGAAGACGCCAGTTTTTCCGCTTGGCGAATTTATCGTTCTTCATTTCGTAAGATTTGAGGGAAGTATAATATTTAAATGTCCTTTCCTGGAGTAATTTGAACAAATTATTGCTGACTAACCTCTTATATACCACATTTTGGCAAGCTAAAATTGAAAAAAAAAAAAAACTATAAAAATAAAGTAATTCAAAAATAATACATGATGACGGAAGTAGTGGCTGTCGCTTGTTTATCTACGGACTCGCTGGGTACATGTGACCCAGAGGGGAAAAAAATGTCAGAAGTCTGAATTGTAATTGTTTGATTAATTGTCATCAATTTCGCCAATTTTTCGAAAAAGATACGTGTTACACAAAAGTAACGCGTTAATTTAGAAAATGATGACTGTTTACGAACGTGAAAATTATTTATGTCTTATTTTTTTATTTTTTTATTATTATTATTTTTTAAATCTCCTATAAGAGAAGGAGAGAAAAAAAAAGATTCTTTGCACGTTGAGTGTCATGTCAGCCATCTGTGGCTGACACTGAATTTTCCGTTTAGGCCGTGTCAACTACCGGTGGCTGACAGTGTAAAATATGATATAAAGCCGCATCAACCACCGGTGGCTGATAGTGTAAAATATGGTATAAAACTAAAAAGTTTACGTTGTTTTAAGTATTTACTGAAAATTTATTTAAAATTTACTTAATTTTTATTTATTACAGGATATCATTATCCCATTTGCATCGTTCAAAAATGTTGGAAATTGGTCCATATCCCCAAATTGTTCAGATGACCAATATTTCAATACTCTTGTTCGTGATCCAGCAATTTTGTAATGAAAGTTTTTGGACCAGAGATGTCAATCCGCGATTGTAATGAAATGCTCGCCCTCTGGTGGGCTAAGGTGAAATTCACGGAGTAATATTAATAGGAGTTGAAGGTCCAATGGGAGAAAGCTACGAAACTGTGATCTAAATTTTTGGTAAATATTGAGGGCGCCACTTGTCATTCCTCCCTACCTCGGCGCGGATATACTGTTGTTTTCAATAGAATTTTGCTGGAGTACATTTAAAATTTTTTATTTTAAGCAATTTAATTTCTTTGTAAGTTCTTAAAACTGCATAATTCAGATGTTTCAAATAAATGCTTCGTTCCTAGTTGTAAAACAGGCTATGACAGTGATAAGAAAAGAAAAAAAAAAGCCCTAGGAGAAAAATAAAGTCCGAGTTCGTGTTTTCTGCACCTAAAGTAAGTTTATTTTTTTTCTTTACAAAATTTCATCCATTCTCCTTCCTCCCAATTGTCTGTTTTAGCTAGCTTCGGTTCATAAGAATCGTCATTTTCTAAAAGCTTTCTTTCAAAGTAAAATTAGTATAAAATGGCTCTTAAAAAAAATATGTTGGTTAGAATACTCTATTTAATGAAATTTGCTTTCAATCGAAATTTTTTCAGCTTGATATTATTTTTAAAAAAATAATTAAAACGAGACATTTCCCCATTGAATAACATTGCGGAAGCTGGAGAGAAGGAAGGATTGCACGCTGGCGCCATCTGTAAACATTAGAAAACAACATTACAAAATTTCAGCGTTACCTTCTTCTCCTGTCTTATTACTCCGTGGGTGAAATTACAATAAACATGGTTTAATTCGAATTCCATACAGCCGCCATTGCTTGCCGATAATTAGTTTCACATATATTTATTGAATAAAAATGAATAAATACGGTAAAAAAGATAACACATACTGTTGTGTGCTCCAGTGTAACTCCAAAGGACCAAGAAATCCAGAGTTAAGCTTCCATTTATTTCCAAATGACAAATTTAAAATTTCAGTTGCTTCGGCTAATGGAAGTAAAGAATTAATGAGATGATTTGAAATTAATATTTGTTCAACTTCAGTTAAAAATCTACTTCCGATCGAACTTTGAATAAACTGAAGTATTTTTTCCAAAAGCAATCAATTTTCCATAATGTAATGGCGGAGAAATTATAGTACGAATATTAAGTAGAATAACAAAAAGAACACTAATGGAACACACGTGGCTATAATGTTTACTAACAACTGCAGTTCACAAAGCGCCGTCTATCGATCATTACAAACGCGGATATCATTAGCGAAATAAATTTTCAATTTCTATACAAAAATTTCTTTGAAACTCGGATCGGTTTTGTCAAATTGGTTAGTTTCTACTACAATATGTCCAATAATTTCTGCGTTGAAAATAATCCTCAAACGTTCTTTCTAGTAAAATTTGTAATATCGTTTGCACCACTAACAGAATTAAATTTACGCAGCTTAAGTTGATCATACGTTTTTTCTTTTCATTCAAAATTATTTGCACTGTGATCATTATAGTCACTGTCAGAAGGTATCGCAATAATACATACACATTTTTTGGATTTATTTATTTCTTCCCTGCTATTCGAATCAAAACTTCCCACCTTTATCAGTTTTAAAATTGTTTTTGCCAAGAAAAGTGTGTTTTCAATCATCACTTTAAACTACCGCGCATATATGCGCTCCGGTGATAACGGCCAGGAAATTTTATAGCATATATGCGCTTATGATGCAAATGGGTTAAGGCATTTTAATGGAAACACGGTAAACATAACGCGCTTCTAAGCAATGCGCGTGGCCTGACGGGGATGTGATTTCTTTAAGAATTCGCATGACGCTCAACATGTTAAAGAGCAAGAATTATTAAAGAAAAATGTGGCAATATAACTTTGAAAATGCTTATTTTCTGTCTTAATTCAATTCCTTTCTGTTTATCATTTTAAGATCGATTTATTTTGACGTAAATATTTTAATTATATTGTTGATTAATAGCGAATATTTAAAGTATTTGCTGTAAAATGCGTCAACTGACCTATTTATCGAAGATCAAATACATTTCTAATTGGAAAGGACCAGTTTTAACGCATTGTATAGAATCAGGAGTTGTTCCTGTTTTAAGCAGTAGAGGATCAGAGCCACTGAAATTTTGGAATAGAAATGTTTCAGATGGCTATATAAGACGTAAAACATCTGAAACCATAGAAGGTTTAGTCATCGAAGTAATATCTCCAGCCTTTTGTAAAACGTACATCTCGCTTCCTCAACATCCTTTGCAAAAAATTGGAACATCTTTGCCAATTTTGACGCTTGTCATGGAATACTTGAACATGCCCTTTTGTTTTGAAATTCAAGTGAGGGATAATCAAAATATGAAAAGAAGATATCGATTGAGTACTTGCCAAAATCACAAGAAATTGGATCCTAATTTTTGCCACATGCCTTTAAAGCTGAGTCACGGATGGAATAAGGTTCAAGTTGATATGATGGCGTTGACTAAAACCACATATAACGCTTATTATGTTGAGCTTCTAGGACTTCAAATTTATGCGAACTGCCGTTTGAGATGGGTATATTTTTCTGATAAAAAATATCCGGAAATTGAATTGCCTGAAGATTATAGACTTAAGGTTCCACATTCTAGATATCTTCCAAAGAAATTAGGTCAAGATGTTCCTTGAATAACTTAATTCATGAAAATTATTATAGTGTATTATCAACGAAAAGGATAGTGGTTAATTGGTTAAAAAGAATCTTTCGTAATTCTACAATACATTTAATTAATTAATTTACTCATATTCTATTACAGTACCAAAATATAAGTTTTTTTAATTACAAATAGTTATAGTTTAATTACTTTTTAAAATAAAGATTTTGTTCTTATTATTTATGCAGTACCTATAAAGTTATTATTTTCTTCTTAACAGAGAGAAGCTAAAATTCATCATAAAAAAAGAAAACTCCAACTATGTTTCTAAGTTTGCCACCAACCCAGAAATAAATCACTGTTACAAACCTGAGCTGTGGCCTTAATTTTAAGTGCATGTTCAGCTATTGGAATGAAATTTAAATATCGCCAATTCACAAACATTTGATGAAAACTCCAAGAAAAAAAAAAAAAAAAAAAAAAAAAAAAAAAGATAATATTTATGATACTGTTATGAATCGGTTAAATGAAAGAAAAATCCAGAAAACATTAATGTAACAGATATTTTAAAAAATAATTTTTAATAAAAATTAAACAACTTCTCAAAGGTATGAAAAAGATGAATTTTTAATGCATAATTAACAAATTAATATTAACACGGAGGCATAAAACTGTAGCCCATATTGGTACTTATGTATTAACCGCATGTCATTGGCGGGCACTATACTATTATTATACGATATTATAGATTCTAAGGTCTAGTCAAGAATGAGCAACGGTCTCGGCGCAATTTTAAATTTCAATGGTGCCAACAGGACGCCGTGTTTGTTTTCTTCATATGCGATTTGGCGAGAAAAAGACTACCACATTTATCGCTCTTATCGTCCATTTGGCGACCGTCGCTCACTCTTGACTAGACCTAGATTCTATAATATTCATAAATAAATTACACAAATATAAATAACTAGCTGTTACCCGCGACTTCGTTCACGTGGAAATTTTGATGTGTATTTGTGGGAACTGACGGTTTGATCATAATATGTAATGTAATGAAACCTTATCATTGTGGTGCTGTGCAAAACAGAGTCTGATAAAGTATACTAAAAATTTTTTTTAACTCATTGAAAGTCAAAATAAAATGCCAAAATAAATAAATAAACAGTTATCGCCATCATGGCGATAAAAATTTAAAAATCGTTCATAAGGATCCTGTACTAAAACAGTACTGCGTAGTGGAAGTATAAAAACTGGGTCGTCAATTATAAATTTTATTTCGAAACCTTTCTTTGTATGATTTTAGTTCACTATTGCACAGTATTAATCTGGTTCTAATAATAATTTGGTGACTGGTGAATTAAAATTTTAATTATGTGGTGAAATTCATATAATATTTATGAGTTTTTTTTTTTTTTCGGAACAACTATAGTATTTCCCCACAGCTGAATTTGGCGATTTATTTTTGGCGATTTTGGCTAAACCATATATCTAAAAATCATAAATCATATATCATAAATGATAAAATCATAAGTTAAAAAATAAATCATAAATGATAAAATCATAAATCCAAAATAAATAGCATGCAGGCTACCATATTATATCGCAAACAGTCCAGAACGGCATCGTTATCGTTCAAATCGGCGCCAAAGAAAAACCGCCAAATTCAGCTGTGGGGAAATACTATAGTTGTACCTTTTTTTTTTTTACAAAGAAATGATTTTTTTTTTTCATCTCCCGGTGAATTGTTGAATAATATTTAAGTTCTTAAACAATTTTGGACGACTTTGCCCGCTTCGCTGGCAAACTCTTTTCTATATAGCTTTATGAAAAAAAAAAAAAAAAAACTGAAATCGGTCGAAAGCTCGCTTTGGGTTCCCGCTGCCTTCGTGTGCGACCTGATCGTCCTTGCAATCTCCGGTGCATGTCCCTATTGCCTGCGACTATGGCTTACCCGTGGGCTTCCATTTGGGTGCTTATCATATATGACAGTTTCGATATACGGACAGTATCGAAAAATTTTTAGTAGCTCTTTTATATCTAAATTCCAGTTACATATGAACAACATTATACGTGATGTACATAACATTTGCTCTCAAGTTATTTCCTATATTTATTTGATTTAATCGATCAACCATAGAATGACAGCAATTTCAAGCCACATATATTACAATATGCTATGATCCGCTACTTCTATCGCATGAGACAATTATTATTATTATTATTTTGTGGTTATATATACTTCATGCTTAGTCAATAGTAGTTGGTATATAGAAAAATAAATAAATTAATTAATATGTAAACTTGATCATCGTACAGCCTTAATGCCCTTGGCGACTTTTGAATTTTTGTTGCCGTTTTAGACCAAAATATGATTTATGCGATTATTGTTCCTATACGCAAGCGAAGTGTGAGTCACTGATCGTCCGTGGATGCAAGAAAATAATTTCCTATGTTAATCGCCCATTGGATTTTTTGTAAAAAATTATTAAAAATCGAGGAAAATTATTTCCCGATTTTAATCCCCACATTTGGGTATATATATGTAATAGTTATCATGTGCATGTGTTAGATTGAGTTATTTTGCTGTCAAATTGACAAAATTTTAATTTTAAATTTCAAAACTCTGTCGTTCTTGGCGCTTATTGTATTTGGTGATCAAAAACGTGATACGAAAATATACATGCCAGATGTATATTTTCGTAATATACATTGTACGAAATATTGTTTCATATTATTCATTACTCTCTTAATATAAGTTGTTAAAATAACCATGAGTTTTGAAAGGAATTAAATTATGTTTGCCAAATAATTTGGCGATTTTCTTTTTTTCTGCCAAGGATGACCGATATCAAATCTATTCCGCTGCAACATATTAGTATCTTATATCAGATAGTTTATTTAGACATTTGAAAACAAAATTGACTTCAAATTATGATAGAATACCTTTTTTTTTTAAATTAGTATATTAATTGGATATTTATTGTGTTAATATCATCCTTTGAAATGAAATGGTTGTGTTTTCAATCGAATATGGAAGTTTACCATTTTTTATTTCTAGAGTTTTGAAATTAAAAATTCAAATTTTATCAATTTTAGAACAAAAACAACTTAATCTAACGCATGCACATGATAACTAATACGTATATATACCTAAATATGGGGATTAAAATCGGGAAATAATTTTCCTCGATTTTTAATAGTTAAAAAAAAAAAAAAAAAAAAAAAAAAAAAAAAAAAATCCAATGGGCATTTAACATAGGAAATATTTTTCTTGCATCCACGAACTGCCAGTGACGTCTTGCGTATTTCTTTCTATCTTTTCCTTGGCGAAAAAATGTCCGATCTACTCCAGCATCAAAATAAAAAAAATTGTCCAGAATTATCAATAAGAAAATATCTTTAATATAATGCTGAATTAGCTTTTATGCCAAGCGTGTTTCATCCGCCGTACTAAAAAAAAAAAAAAAAAAAAAAAAAAAAATCTGAAGTTGAGGTATATAAAAATGCTATGAACTAAAATTCAGAAGAAATATGTTAGATTTGTAATATTATTATTATTTTATTTTAAAATTATAAAGTGTCATTTTCTCATCGACCAATTTAACATTTAGTAATTTTTTATTTTTCACGTGAAAGCATATTTCATTTTATGTTGAAAACAATAAATAAATAAATAAAAATATCTCGTAAACTTTTTTTGGCAACTATTAAAAATTTAAATGGCTTATATTAAGTCAATTACCAGTTTATTATTTTCATATTTTAATTAATTTTTAAAAATCTAATCAAATTTCCGGTATAAATAGTAGCCTATGTTTTATTCCAGACTATTCTCTACCTCTGTACCAAATTTCATTATTATTTTCATATTTTAATTAATTTTAAAAAATCTAATCAAATTTCCGGTATAAATAGTAGCCTATGTTTTATTCCAGACTATTCTCTATCTCTGTACCAAATTTCATCCAGATCCGTTTAGCCGTTGCGGCGTGATTGAGTAACCAACATCCATCCATACATCCATCCAAACTTTCGCATTTATATATTAGTATAGATTAAACACAAATAAAATATACATTTCGTATCAGTCGCAAGTCAACAATTAATCGCTGGCATGCGGTTAATACGTAAATACTCTATCATTTAAAATGCTTGAAAGTATGGTGACTTCATACGAACCTTTAAAACTTAGGCAAGTTTAGTAAAATACCGAAGGCAGCGGGGAACCAAAACAATTGACTAAAAATATTAAAAAATGCATTGTTATTGTGTTTTGAGCTATTCAAAAAGTTTCAAATGTCTAGCTAGTCAGGAAATTAGTTAAATAAATTTTCTGTTGAATCATATAAACGCTACCGAAGGCAGCGGGGACTCGAAACAGTTGGCTAAAAGTATTGAAAAGAAAAAAAAAAAGCATTTTCACTGTGTTCTGAGCTATTCTGAAAGTTTTAAATGTATAGCTAGTTGGAAAGTTAGTTTAAAAATCGATTGCAAGATTTGTACTGGACAAACAAACAAACAAACAAACAAGAATCGAAGTTAATGAAAAAGGGTAATAATATAAAATAGCCTTAGGAACAGTTTAATTTGACATGTTAAAATTAATAAAAAAATTAATTAAAATTACATAAAAATTGAAATTATTTGATAAGAGTAAGTTTTACTTATTAATCCTCATATTCCTTTTCAGGTTTTGAATAATTTATTTGATTTTTTTTGGGCATTTCACAGCGCATTCCCGAATATCAATTTGATATTCGAAGTGTACTGCTTCCTAGAATTCACCTTAAGGCCATGAACGGAAGGATAGTTTAAATTGACTTCTTTCCACCCAACGGGTATGCTTACTCATTCACGGCAATCTGAAAACATGCACAGCTCAAAATTAACTTTTGAGATATGACGTTGTTCAAAGGTGTGAGAGATGTATGTTCGGAAAGTAAAAATTTGATCTCATAGATGATAATTATAAAGAATGTTTATCTGTGTCCCTGTAAAAAAACTATAAGTGCTAGATTGACCAAAATTTAAACAGTTTGTCTTACGAGGACATTGAACTCGTGTATAAGCTGTCAGCTCAATTGAATAACGAGTTGAGACGCTATCGCACTTTAAAAAACTTGTATCTATAGAAAAAACGATAAATTCTTCTTTATGTTCTTATTAAAAAAAACTGTAATTGCTAGATTTACCAAAACCAATAGGATTCGTGCTATGGTTACCTATAACATACGTACGAACCGTCAGCTCATTTGAACAAAGTGTTTAGACGCTATTCTGTTCATTCAAACAGACACACATACACACATCATTGTAAAAACAGCAAGAATGAACACAAGGGACCGAAAACGTATAGAAACACCAAGATCTCAATGTCGGATTTTTGACATGATTACAATACTTTCCTTACATATGTATGTTCGGAAAGTAAAGATTTGAACCCAAAACAATATTTTCTCTATTATATACAGGGTCTGCCAAAAGTACCTTCTCCCTCTCCAATCTCGGAAATGCATCAGAATTTTGAAAAAAAAAATAGCGAAACATGTATTCATTAAATTTGAGAGGACCACTTTTGGTGAAAAAATTTGGCCCTACAAGGACTACTAGGGAAAGCAAATTTGAAGTTTCAAACGGGAAAGTATGTCTTGTGATACATCTATTTTACGTGTAAAATAATATAAAATCCACATTTAAAAACTCAAAAAACTCATGTGTCGCCTTTAATTATCATCGCAGCACAAAACTATTTATATCAAATTCATTGTCTCAAAAAGACATTTCCAGGGATGTCACAAGACATACCTTCCCATTTACAATTTTAAAGTTACCCTCCCTAGCTTCCCTTCCCCCGGGCCCAAATTTTTTCACCAAAAGAAGTCCTGCTCGAATTCATTGAACATGTGTTTCACCCCTTTTAAAAATTTTGACGCGTTTTCGAGATAGGAAGGGTGTATGGGAGTTTTTTTGAGTTTTGAAATGCGAATTTTATACTAATGTATCTCCTTTAATAAGCATCACAGGACAAAACTGTTTATATCAAATTCATTGGCGCCAAACATTTTTCACTAAAAGTGGTGCCGAAGATATGTTCCGCCATTTTTCAAAATTCTGATGCATTTCCGAGGTACATACATAGAAGGGGAATGTGGAACTTTTGGCGGATCCTGCATATAGGTAAGGGAAAGCAAAAAAAGAGCTATTATTTATTCCGACAACTGGGTCACTGTTCTTATGTTGTAAGTGTGAAGTTGAAGGAAGATTATCAACACTAGGTGTGGAAAATGCTTTCGGTTTCCAAAGGAACATCTGTTAGTTTGGTGTGAGAAGCGCATGCGCTGGCTACGAGAAAAAAGAATAAGTTTAGTGTTTACTCTGACTTCGGCGGGATGAACTGAACTACGCTGGTATCTGGAATAATATTACGAAAAGAAGATGCCTTCAATTAATTATATTTTATTGATACTACGTAATAATGTATATATGTACATAGAATATGTATATAAAGGATTCGTTAAAGTAAGATAGAGCCCTGTTTATTCGAGTTCCTGGCTCCTAGATTATTAGTTAGTTTTATTTTATTTAAGTATATTAAGAATTATTTTATATTTGAAGCAACATTTTTGGCCAGCCAGCCAGGATTCGTAAAATATACGATTTTAAAAGGGCTCTTAAGTTATATCTAAGGTAAAAGGAAAAAATTACGTTTCCGTGTAAGAACAGAAGTATTTAAGCCAAGTTTTGGAATGAAGTTTTGTTGTGACATCGGAGCTGAATACGATTATCAGGTAAGCTCTCTCTCCCCTTTATTAAGTCACTGAATAAAATATATATATATATATTTCATTTATTTACGAATAAAGTATATTTTGAATAATTTGAGAATAAATAAGAATGAATATTGTAACAATAATACGTAGCACCCAAATGTAGGGTGCCAAATCATGTTCTTATTAAGAAAATTTAATATATTTACGTGATTTATTGAGTTAATCTGTATATATATATAAATTACGTGTCACGATGTTTGTCCGGGTTAAACTCCTAAACTAAGGAACCGATTTTAATGAAATTTTGCACACTGTGTGCAGTTTGGTCCAACTTGAGAGATAGGATAGTTTTTATCTCAATTTATTGTCACAATATTGTTTTATTGCAATTATTTGTTAATTATAGACCTTTATTAAAGTTGCTCCAAAATATTTGTGAGTTCCATTAATTTAATTGTTGCCAAAAAAAAAAAAAAAAAAATACGAGTTCATTTTCTTTCGACATAAAAATAAATACATTTAATCAAACGTGAACGTTAAAAAATTATAAAAAGTTAAATTATGCATCTCACGAAAATTGACGTCATAATCAATTTAAAGATTTTATACACATTGATAAAGTGCTAATGTAGTTCTATCATAGATATAGTAATATATATATAGATCTCTCATCCCCATGTTATCGTACAAAGATTTTTGGTGCCGAAAAAAAAAAAAAAAGCTTTGGAAACAGCCATTAAGTGGTATTGGAAAAAAAAAAAAAAAAAAAAAAAGAAAGAAATATGAATTTGAAACTGTATCTGGAGTCTTCCATTCCCTTTTAGCAAATAAATTACTCATAAATTTTATTTGCTAAAATATTAGTATGTATTCCCGTGTGTATTCACTCGGGGAAAGACTTATTTTGGTAAAAACGTCGTCTTTTCCCAAATGAAAAGGAATAACTTTTTTCTCCCCAATGATCACTCTATTCTATATATGCTATACTATATCTATGAGTTCTATACGCAAGCGAAGTGTGACTCACTGACCGTCTGTGCAGCCAAGAAAAAGATTTCCTATGTTAATTGCCCACTGGATTTTTTGTAAGAAATTATTAAAATCGAGGAAATTTATTTCCCGATTTTAATCCTTATATTTGGGTATAGATATGTATTAGTTATCGCGGGTGTTAGATTGAATTATTTTGCTGTCAAATTGACAAAATTTTAATTTTAAATTTCAAAACTCTGTCGCCCTTGGCTTTTTTTATTATTATTATTATTATTTGGCGATCAAAAGCGTAACACGAAAATATACATGCCAGATGTATGCATTGTACGAAATGTAATATGTATTATTCATTGTACGTATGTATGACATGTAATATGTATTGTACGAAATATTGTTTCATATTATTCATTACTCTTTTAATATAAGTTGTTAAAATAACCATGATTTTTGAAAGGAATTAAATATTTTCGCCAGATAATTTGGCGATATTCTTTTTTTTTTCGCCAAGGATGACAGAAATTAAATCTATTCCGCTGCAAAATATTATTATCTTACATCAGATATTTTATTTAGACATTTGAAAACAAATTTGACTTCAAACTATGATAGAATATTTATCATTTTCCTTTTAATTAGTATATTATTAGTATATTAAAATTTAAAAGCATGGTATATAAAAAGTTTTTTTTTTTTTTTTTTTTTTTTAATCTTATAATTATTCTTATCTTAATCCTCAATGTTTCCCATTTTTATTAACTTGAATTTACTATTAAAATTTTAACATACTCAAAAACTTCTCATCACTTCGTTAAAATACACTAAACTTTTCCAAAATATTTTTCTATTTAAAATGATACATGTATTTACTTTAAATGTCCAATATTTCATAAGATTTCCAATTTTAATTAGTTTTAAAATATTTATCAAATTTACTTATTTTTCTGGTTTAGCCTTATTGTTTTCCTTTTTATAACTACAGCTGTTGCCCTCTTTAAAATATTTAAAATGATGAGGTCATTTTATAGTAAAATTATCCATTATAGCATATATTATATTTCACTCCTCCATAAAAATTGATTTTAAAATCGTCTGTTTCTTTTATACTTTTATTTTAATAGAATTTTAATAGAATTTAATTTATATATTAGTCATTTTAGAAATTTTATCCAAAGTATCATTAGAAATAATATATATCACTTCTCCATTAAAATTTATAGGACCCTACAGTAAAATTAATTTGTGCTTAATATCAACACTACGAAAATTTTTATCAATCGCTTCCAAATTTTGACCTAAGTTTCAAATCTCAACCCCTGTGTGTTTTTACATCGGCTACAACGTTTTCGTCTTTGTTCGTAAATAATAATTTGACTGTACTAAATAGTTTACAGCCGTATAATTCAAAGTATAACTTAGTCACAGCAACGCGTGGCCGGGTCTGCTAGTTATATTATAAGATAAGATTATTATTATTATTGTGAATATTACGTGAAGGTAATCAAAAAAAAAAAAAAAAGGTTCATTTGAATTGAGATTTCAGAACAGTAAGAATAAATGTAATAAGAACAATATAAAATTTTGTGTTTTATTAAAAATTGTTAATAAGAGTTTTAAACATGGCAGAGTTAGAAAAATTAAAAAGAAAACGAACAGTAATTAGAACTTCCATTACAAAATTAATTACTAATTGCGAGCAGTACATAGAAGCAGATGTAATCGAAACATCTGTTCTGAAAGAACATTTAGATCAATTAACAGTAAAATACGAAAATTTAAGGAATCTCGATGAAGAGATTCAAAATCTTATGAAGAAGGAAGACGATTTAGAGTCCGAATTTGAAACAGCAGAAACCTACGCAGAAAAAATTATATTAGTTAAATCTAAAATTACTTCGGTTTTAAAAAGTAAAGAACAGACAGAATGCACAAATACAAAAAAGGATGATATCATAAGTGAACAGTCATCTTTAATTTCTTGTTCACATTCTAGAATAAAACTCCCTCGTCTAATGATTGAAGAATTTGGCGGGAATCCCGCTAACTGGCTTTCATTTTGGAGCCAATACGAGAATGCAATTCATAATAATACTGATTTAACAGATATCGATAAATTTAATTATTTGCATTCTCTGTTAATAGGATCTGCGGCTGATGCCATTAGAGGCTTTTCGTTATCCAGTGAGAACTATCAATCTGCAGTTAAAGCGTTAAAAACAAGATTTGGTCGTGATGACCTAATAATTAATGCACACATTGGAAAGTTATTGAATTTAGACCCGGTTAAAAATTCAAATAACACAGATGCGCTGCGCAAGCTCTACGATAACCTTACGATTCAAATAAGAAATTTAAAATGTTTAAATGTAACATCAGGAACATACGGCACTCTGCTGACACCAATTTTACTCAAATTGATTCCCACTGATTTAAATTTAAATTATCAAAGAAAAAGACAGAACCTTGAAAATTTTGACATTGAAGAATTGTTAGACTTTTTAAAGGCTGAAATTGAGTGTCGTAAAACGTCGATACAAATACAAGAACTGTCTACACAAAATCCAAATGTCGTAAAAGAAAAACAGAAAAAAATTCCCGAGTCTAAGACACTCCCTACAGCATGTAAATTAATGAACACTAATGAAAATAATAAGGAAATTAATTCAAAATTTAGAAAGGTTGATATAGTGTGTGTTTTTTGCAATAAATCACATGCATCGGAGAGTTGTAATGAGGGCTCTAAGTTAAATTTGGAAGATAAAAAGAATATACTGAAAGAAAAAAGGGTTTGTTTTGTTTGTCTGAAGAAAAATCACAGAGCAAACCAATGTAGATCAGGGCATAGATGTCTTATTTGTAAAAGACGACACTACGCTATAATATGCCCGGATTTACCCTCAAACAAATCAGATATTTCAAATAAGATTAATGAAGAAATAAAAATAAGTACATTAAATAATCATGTACAGCTCTCTGATGTAGATGTATTTCTGCAAACTTTAATTGTTAGACTGCACAATAATAATAAAGAAATGCTTGTCAGGGCAGTCTTAGACTCCGGAAGTATGAAAAGCTATATATGTAGCGATACAATTGAGGAAATGAAGTATGTCTCTAGCAATGAAATAAACTTGCGTCAATCACTTTTTGGAGGTATCGAAACGAATGAAAATGTTTATAAAAATTATGTAATTGAATTAAGTAGTATGGACAGAAGTTATAAATGTAAATTTGACGCATTAGCGGAAAAACGTATTTGTTCTGAGCTTGGCCAAATCCCATCTGGTCCGTGGTTAAATGAACTTAAGAAACATCGTATACAGCTTACGGACTTAGAAAATAAATACAAAGTGGATAAGGAAATAAAATTGTTAATAGGGGCTGATATTATGGGTAAATTGTTAACGGGAAAAATAGTACCCCTTAAATCAAATTTAACCGCTATACAGACTAAATTGGGATGGACTGTTCTAGGAAAATTTTTTGGCACAAAGAGCAATACACCTAGTAATCAATCTCTCGTTATCTCTTCTCTTTTGGTTAAGAACCAGTGTGTAAGCGATCTGTGGAAATTAGACGTATTGGGAATTACAGATCCTGCACACCGTAAAACTAAGCAGGAGTTAGAAGAAGAGACTAACAAGTATTTTAAGGAGACTCTTCGGGTAAATTCCGACGGCAGATACGAGGTTGCTTTACCATGGGTAACGGATAATTCTGCATTACCTGACAATAAAAAACTTGCTGAAAAAAGTATGTTTAGTACGAAAAGAAAATTGGTTAATTCCGGCAAATTAGAGGATTACTATGGGGTTTTTGATAATTGGTTATCACTTGGCATAATAGAAAAAGTAACAAAGACTAAATCAGAACAGATGCATTATTTACCGCATAAACCCATAATAAAAGAGGGTAGTACTACGAGTTTACGGCCAGTCTTTAATGCGAGTTCACATTCTCAGGGTTTTCCTTCATTGAATGATTGTTTATCTACGGGACCTAATTTAATAGAAATTATTCCAACAATACTAAATCGATTTCGTAAAAGCTACGTGGGTGTTACGTCAGATATAGAAAAAGCGTTCCTGCAGATTTCAATAAGAGAAAAGGATCGCGACTTTTTACGTTTTCTGTGGTTTGGTCGAGATAATTCGGAACAAATTGAGGAGTTTCGGCATCAAAGGGTTGTTTTTGGTTTAACATGTAGTCCTTATTTATTAGCCGCTACCTTACAATATCATTTAAGTAAAGTACCCGAAAAGTTAAGCAATACAGCAGAAATTCTTAAGACATCATTTTATGTCGATAATTGTGTAACTAGTTTGAATTTTGAGTTAGAAATGAAAAGTTTATCTTGGAGTCACAAATAATAATGTCTACAGGCAATTTTAATTTACGAGGGTGGAAAACTAATTTGCATAGTGTCACTCCAGACAATGAATCGATCACTGAAGAAAACATCTCAGTCTTGGGTCTTACGTGGTATACAGACAGTGATACTTTATCCTGCAAAGTGCCGTCAATTGATGAGCCCGATAAACTAATTACGAAAAGGTTAATTGTAGCCATTGCTCATCAAGTCTTTGATCCAATTTGATTTACGGCACCTGTGACGTTAATTCCGAAATTAATTTTGCAGGAAACATGGAATTTAAAACTTAAGTGGGATGAAATTCTTCCGGATCATTTAATACGAAAATTTACAGCATGGATCCAACAACTAAATTTAATATTAAAAATAAGGATACCAAGATGGCTTAATATTTCCCCAGACGATTCATTAAGTTTGCATGTATTTTGTGACGCGAGTCAAAAGTCTTACGCGGCGTGTGTGTTTTTAAGAGTCGGTCGAGATGATCACGTGACCGTCAATTTAATACATGCTAGAAGTAGGGTAGCGCCTCTAAAGGTTCTAACTATACCGCGGTTAGAGCTCCTTGCTTGCTTGATCGGCGCTCGGTTGCTTTCGTCTGTGGTAGAAGATATGCAATTTCCCAGTATTGATATTCATTGTTGGACGGATTCTACTACTTCGTTATGTTGGATTCAAAGAAATCAAAATTGGGGGACTTTTGTCCAAAATCGTGTACGTGAAATAGTTTCCTTGACATCTCCCACCGTGTGGCGCCACGTTCCAGGTGCTCTTAACCCTGCCGATATAGCTTCTAGAGGATGTTCAGCCGAAAAATTGTCACAACTACGATGGTGGGAGGGACCCGAGTGGTTACGCAATTACGAGGAGAGTTGGCCAAATTCAGAGGAATCTCCGGATGAGGATTTGGTTGGCTCAGAAATACGCAAAACTGTAATAACTACCTTAAGCAAAACCGACAATAACAGCGACTGGTATTACAAGTATTTTTCATCTATAAGAAAAATTATTCGGATGCTAGCGTTTATCTACAGATTTTATTTTAAGCTAAGAAAATTACCCAGTGAATCCTCAAAAACTTTGTCAACTTCTGAACTTGAAAGATCTGAAATCGCTCTTCTGAAATTGGTGCAAAAGGATTCATTTAATAACACAAATTACGACAAACTTCAAAACCTTAGACCGATGATTGACAGTGATGGTTTAATTAGAGCAAAAACAAATATTTCTTGTAGAAATGACACTAACAGTTTTAAATTTCCTGTGATTTTACCGTCCGATCATCCAGTGGTTCGACTGTTAATAATGAATACGCACAACGAATTACTACACGCTGGTGTTAATTTGATGATGTCATACTTGAGAGAAAAATACTGAATTATTAGAGCTCGTAAGACTATACGAAACTGTATACGAAAGTGCGTTAAATGCCAAAGATTTAAAGTCAAACATTCTGATGTTCTACCGGTGGGTCTATTCTGGCCTGTTCGCTTCGTTATATTCCTTCGGAATTCAACGATCTTCGAAATATAACGATAATTTGGTATTCTGGGCTGTTGCGATCGAAATTTTAGCGATATTTATCTTCGTTATTTTTCGAGAGCTCTAAGGCTGTCGTTGAGTGGCTTTTGTATTCGTTACAATATGGCGCGCCTATTTGGTATGATAAAGGTGTTTAATCATTCTTTTTTTTTTTTTTTTGTTTGTTTTTTAAAGAAATAGTTATGATTTATGAAATAAGGAAACTTGGTTAAAGAAATGTTATCAAAGCTTAAAATACATAGAATGTAAATAAAAATTAATCACTTTTTCTCACACATATTCCTAATGATTCCATCATTCCGAAAGATTCAAAATAATCGATTTAGTTTATTTACATGGTATGTACTCATGTTTTAATTATTTTTTCCAAAAATTAATTTTGAAATATAGTACAATGCATCTTTATTATGCTATTTATTTAAAGTAAACTTTAAATAAAGTGAAAAGGGAATAAAATACAAACTTTATTATTTTAAAATTATGAAAATTTCAACTGTAGTTGAGAACCTATTATTTATTATATATATATATATATATTTAAGTAATTGTTTTGAATTAATAAACGATTCCATACATAATTTAATTTTTTGATGTAATGTTTATTATTTAAATTTATGATTTAATGTAATATTTTAGGTATAGTAAATCTTCTAAACAATTTTAAAGTTTAATATTTTTTTAAAAGCAATGAATTATTCATCATATACATTTATGTAAAAAATTGAGTAACGCACTTTTCATATAAATTTAGAAATAATTTTCTAGAAATCAATATACAGATTAAATCAAACTTCTATATACCTTTTTTTTTTTTTTTTTTTTTTTTTTTTTTTTTGTTAAACAGTTAAAAAGTTATAACATTATTTAAAAACAATTCACATTAAATTTAATAAAATCAAACAATTTTTATGATATTTATATAAAACAATCATTGAATATTTTTTATCATCTCAACTGACAATGACTTTATAAGTTTTAACTTCAATTATTCAAGTAAAAATAAATTTATAAATAAAGAAAAATATTTTTATGTTTTACTCACTAAATTAGCATTGCAGTTTATTTAATTTTACTTAAATATATCTAAATATCAAATATTTCAATTGCACTTAACCGAAAAATTATTTCAAACAAGAAAGAAATTAAAAACACAAATATTCAAACTTAAAAATATATTAGCTCATTATTAAAAGAATTCTCTAATACGGATGTGTTAACAGAAATATGCGTGTGATTAAAAAAGTTTACTTTAAATAAATAACATAATAAAGATGCATTGTACTATATTTCAAAATTAATTTTTGGAAAAAATAATTAAAACATAAGTACATACCATGTAAGTAAACTAAATCTATTATTTTGAATCTTTAAGAAGTGATAAGAAAATACTTCCTCTATTTTGCCGAGTAAATAATTTATATCGAGTAGCTGATTTCATTGTAACAGCCAGTCTAACATAAAACTTGGCTATTTTAAATTTCTTTTTCATCTAGCCGACACAATTAAATTGAACTGGAAAACTGCTCTGCTACAACACATAAAATAATCCACACTGTGCCTTTGCTTTTTAATTTTCATTTTTACAACAAACAAATTAACAAACAATCTATATTTAACATGGCGACCATCGTCTGCTACTCGCTTGTAATCATAATAAAACAAAACACGTGCTTCGTCCTGATTGGATGAAAGAGTTAACCTCGAAAGCAGTTTCCCCCATTCTCGTTTGATTATAACGTTCGGAAGGCAGAATCGCTCTATCCCTGAATATCGTTATGAAAGATATTTCGATCGAAAAAATAACGATCGCTTTGTCTTTTTAACGAAAAGGCCAGAATAGACCCACGGGTCCTTTGCCAAAGGAACTAGTAAACAATGCAGCTATTTTTGAAATCGTAGGCATCGATCTAGCTGGACCACTTTATTTGAAAGGAGGTCAAAAATCTTATATTGTACTGTTTACCTGTGCCGTCTATAGAGCAATTCATTTAGAGTTGATCACATCTTTAACAACCGAGGTTTTTTTTGCAATCATTAAGGCGTTTCATTTCACGACGTGGAAGACCATCAATTATATATTCAGATAACGGTACGAACTTTAGGGGAGCAGAGAAGCTTTTACATGAACTAGACTGGGAGAGTATTACCTCCAAAGTTGCTGAACAAAAAATTCAGTGGAAATTTAACCCTCCGACCGCCCCGTGGTGGGGAGGCTGGTGGGAGCGCCTCATTCAAATGGTTAAACAAATCTTAAGAAAAATTTTGGGGCGTGCTATACTTGGTTATGAAGAACTGCAAACCATTTTGTGCGATTGTGAAAAAATAATTAATAGCAGACCACTTACTTACGTATCCGAAGATGTGAACGATTTATCCCCTTTAACTCCCGAGATGTTTCTGCACGAAATTCCCCATTCTGGTGTGTCTGACATTGACATTTTGGACAAAATGAAGCTCAGTAAACGAGCTAAGTACCTACAGAAAATGAGAGAGAACCTCAGACTACGATTTCGCACGGAATATTTAGGATATCTACGTCAACAGTCCATAAGAAACTACAAGGATAAGCCACTAGAAGTGGGCGAAGTTGCGTTATTAGAGGATGACAACAAAAAACGTACCTTCTGGAATATGGCCAGAGTGTTGAAATTGATCCCTGGACGTGATGGCATAACAAGACTTGCTGTGGTGAAAACTGAAAAAGCCGAATTTTTACGTCCTATACAACGCTTATATAGACTCGAACTGGACCATTCTACCAAAAGTGATAATGAAAATGATGACAATGTTCCTGTAACAACGAGCAGTGGAAGAACTGTAAAAATTCCGCTAAGACTCTAAATATTTACCAAGTGACTTTAATTTAATTTTTTTTTATTTTATTCATTTTATTTATGTAACTATTTTGCTTTTCATCTAAGTTCATATTTTAGTGTCATGTATTTAAGTATGTTTTGAGTATATTTTCAGATCATCCACTCAAAAGGTGGGAGAAAATGTGGAAAATGCTTTCGGTTTCCAAAGGAACATCTGCTAGTTTGGTGTGAGAAGCGCATGCGCTGGCTACGAGAAAAAAGAATAAGTTTAGTGTTTACTCTGACTTCGGCGGGATGAGCTGAACTACGCTGGTATCTGGAATAATATTACGAAAAGAAGATGCCTTCAATTAATTATATTTTATTGATACTACGTAATAATGTATATATGTACATAGAATATGTGTATATAGAATATGTATATAAAGGATTCGTTAAAGTAAGATAGAGCCCTGTTTATTCGAGTTCCTGGCTCCTAGATTATTAGTTAGTTTTATTTTATTTAAGTATATTAAGAATTATTTTATATTTGAAGTAATACTAAGGATATAGGCCTGAGTGAGAGATGTCTTTGTGTCTGTCTAAGGGACCCTAAATTTACGCGAGTTTCGGAAAAAATCGCAGAAAACTCCGAATGCCAACGGGCACGAGCTGAGTTCGAATCCGGCACTTGCCGTCTACAGAGCAGAACTTCTGGGCCAGTGGTGGGATCCTGAGAAATCTATAAAAAGGAAAAATTTAAAAAAAAAACGATTTCTTGCTTTTTAAGTAGAACTATAGTTTTAATTTTATTCCGGAGTTCGTATGCTAAAGAGCTAGCGGATGTTATAAAGATTATCAAACGGGAAAGTATGTCTTGTGATACATCTCTAGAAACATCTCTTCAACACAACGAATTTGATACTACACTTTGATCTTAGCCAAGAGGCCGAAATAGTTTTGTTTTACGTGTAAAATAATATAAAATCCACATTTAAAAACTCAAAAAACTCATGTGTCGCCTTTAATTATCATCGCAGCACAAAACTATTTATATCAAATTCATTGTCTCAAAAAGACATTTCCAGGGATGTCACAAGACATACCTTCCCATTTACAATTTTAAAGTTACCCTCCCTAGCTTCCCTTCCCCCGGGCCCAAATTTTTTCACCAAAAGAAGTCCTGCTCGAATTCATTGAACATGTGTTTCACCCCTTTTAAAAATTTTGACGCGTTTTCGAGATAGGAAGGGTGTATGGGAGTTTTTTTGAGTTTTGAAATGCGAATTTTATACTAATGTATCTCCTTTAATAAGCATCACAGGACAAAACTGTTTATATCAAATTCATTGGCGCCAAACATTTTTCACTAAAAGTGGTGCCGAAGATATGTTCCGCCATTTTTCAAAATTCTGATGCATTTCCGAGGTACATACATAGAAGGGGAATGTGGAACTTTTGGCGGATCCTGCATATAGGTAAGGGAAAGCAAAAAAAGAGCTATTATTTATTCCGACAACTGGGTCACTGTTCTTATGTTGTAAGTGTGAAGTTGAAGGAAGATTATCAACACTAGGTGTGGAAAATGCTTTCGGTTTCCAAAGGAACATCTGCTAGTTTGGTGTGAGAAGCGCATGCGCTGGCTACGAGAAAAAAGAATAAGTTTAGTGTTTACTCTGACTTCGGCGGGATGAACTGAACTACGCTGGTATCTGGAATAATATTACGAAAAGAAGATGCCTTCAATTAATTATATTTTATTGATACTACGTAATAATGTATATATGTACATAGAATATGTGTATATAGAATATGTATATAAAGGATTCGTTAAAGTAAGATAGAGCCCTGTTTATTCGGTAAGGGAAAGCAAAAAAAGAGCTATTATTTATTCCGACAACTGGGTCACTGTTCTTATGTTGTAAGTGTGAAGTTGAAGGAAGATTATCAACACTAGGGATATAGGCCTGAGTGAGAGATGTCTTTGTGTCTGTCTAAGGGATCCTAAATTTACGCGAGTTTCGGAAAAAATCGCAGAAAACTCCGAATGCCAACGGGCACGAGCTGAGTTCGAATCCGGCACTTGCCGTCTACAGAGCAGAACTTCTGGGCCAGTGGTGGGATCCTGAGAAATCTATAAAAAGGAAAAATTTTAAAAAAGCCGATTTCTTGCTTTTTAAGTAGAACTACAGTTTTAATTTTATTCCGGAGTTCGTATGCTAAAGAGCTAGCGGATGTTATAAAGATTATCAAAGGATACGCAGCATTTGTTTTTAGAAAGGCATTCTCGAAACGCGAAGCTCTTTTTCTGGATTCATTTAATAAAAGTGAATGAAATTCTATCTATTTCATACTTGCAAACTTTTGTGACTTATCCTGAGTGTACATGCGTTACTTTTTTTTTTTTTTTTTTTTTTTTTTTTTTTAATATAAAATTGCTAATTTTTAATATTAAATTCTTATTAAAAAAAAAAAAAGCACCGCAGAGCTTAAAAGTAATTGGTACAAAACTTTAAACACCATAAAATATAAGAACTCGCAACAATTTCTTCCGGTAGAAAGAAAACATGACCCTTCATCAGGCGAATAAAGTAGGCCCGAGTGCTTTTATTTTCAGCACTCATACCTACTTTATTCGCCTGACGAAGGATCATGTTTTCTTTCGACTCGAAACAATTGTTGCGAGTTCTTATATTTTATGGTGTTTATTTAAAGTTTTGTATCAATTAAATTACTGTAAAAATTTTTTCTATATCCTTTTCAAAGATAATAAAGCAAAAGGAAACAAAGAAAAATACTCTTTTTTTAAAAATAATATTATATATATAATATATATATTTATATAAGTGTGTGTGTGATATGTCTGAATAAATAACATCTAGCAATATGACGCATCTGAGTCCGAAATGCGTTAGAATGATTAAAGAAAAAATTTTAGAATTCTCTTCAACGTGAAATACGGAAAATATTAATCGTATAAAAGTAAAAATAAATTACCTTTATAGGTATGAATGTGAACTTTGTTCTATCATTTATACTACTGAATCATGCAAAGAAGCTTATATAGATAAACGATAAAAGAAGAGTAAATTTCAGATTTGACTATTAAAAATCACATAAATGATTTGGAATGTGAAAAAAATTTTAATCATTTTTTAACTGTGTGGGATTACCTTTATTCATTTTATTTTATTTTTTGTTTTTTTAATCTGGCTGCATATTTTAACTCTTGAAATTTGGATGTTAGCGATTTGAACTCTACTGGAAGACGGAAGTAAAGCGGTCATTGAATCAAAATTTGTACCAGCCCACCTAGCAAGTTTATGGGAAAAAAACTGTGTATCGCCCTTCTCGTTTTAATACAAATTAGACATTTGCTAAAAGTTCATTGCAAATGATGAAATCGCACACAATATTTATAAAGAGTTACTCATCGGTCATGCGTACAGTTTTAGTTTTACTACCTCTCAATCATTTTTTCTTACTTATTTATTTGTTTTATGAATTTGAACTTATCTAAATACTTCATTGGCGAACGATCACTGCGTCGATCAACCTACGCTAAACCCATCAGTAAATAAAGATGAAGGGGAGGGGGGGGGGGTATAAAGGTAGGTTTGGTTCGCAGAGAAGACGTTATGACCTCAACTGTGTAACATCGTATTTTAGAGAAGCAAAAGAAACAATAGTGAATAAAAGAGAATCATGAAACGTGGGTGTATTCACTTTAACTAGAATGTTCGTGATGATTTTGAACTTTTGTTATTCTATTTATTTTTCTAAAAGATTTTTTATTTTTTTATTTTTCTGCAGTGACATAGAAGGAAGTATAATAATTAAAAACTAGTATCTTCTGGCCATCACAAAGCATTAATTTTCTTTCTTTACTGCAAATTCACATAATTTAAACCAAAACAGTCATTATTGCATTTTACATTGTTTAAAAAAAAAAAAAAAAAAAAAAACCTTTCGCCATTTTTTTTTTTTTTTTTTTTGAATGAAAAAAAAAGATGAAATTTTTAATGAAACTTTGTTTTAAGTTATCAAATATAAATAATTAATTAAAAAATATAAATATATTTGTTTTAAATTACTGTTTAATTCGTTTTAAAGGATCAGGTACTTTTGAATGGTGGATGTATCAGAGATTTCTCATGGAGGCATATTCACCGATCCTACTCAGTTTCGAGTATGGAGAAAAATTGAGTTACTTTATTGGTTCACGCTGTTGAGAAGGAATGACGTTCGCCATTAATGAACAACGAACTTTGTTTTTGTTTATTCGAGTGCATATTACTTTTTTCATTTTAATTCACGATATAGATTTTTTACGTGATTATATTCGCATGAATATTATAACTAAAAATTTGCCTTTAAATCTTGATAATGATTGTTGAGAGTATCACGATATATTCGAAGCCTTTATTCTTCGTGTATTGTGTCATTTAAAAAGTATAAATAAGGAACAGCAGGGTTTAACCTGGAAAAAAAGTTTCTTTAGCATTTTAGCTAAAACGTATAAGCAGTATTTTAGCTTTTTCGAAAATTAATTCTTTGAATAGTAGTAATTTCTTTTTCTTAACTTGGTTATCCCCAATTTTGTTTTCTGTTTATTTTGTTCACTGACGATTTTAACCAAGCATATATTGCGATTTAAGAAAAATGAATCAGCAGCATTTTGTTTCGATTTCAACAAACGCAATACTAGCATTGAGAATACATCTATGAAGCAAATTCTTAATTATGTTTTTAAATATTTTTGCATTTAAATTGAACCATTAGAAGTCGAAGTTAACTATGAATATACTAAATAAATAATGATTCCCAGTATTTTCAGTGATTTTGTAATTTCCGTCCACGAATATTTGTATGAAAACTAGAGGTAAAAACTAGAGTAAAAACTAGAGTATATAAAGATATTTTATGAAATAATCTAGTTCTAATTTTTATTAAAATCACACAATCAACTGTGGAAGAAAATCATATTTATCAAAAGTTTATTTTTCCGACTGAGTGAAAATAATGCCTGGACCGGGACTCGAACCCCGGATCTTTGACTTACAAGGTCAAGGCTCTACCAATTGAGCTATCTAGGCCGACATCCCGGTCAGCATCATTCACTCAGACAACCTATAGGCAGAAACATCTCTGGTCTATCATGTAGATAGCTCGACAGAAAATAAGCCGCAGGAAATGGAAAACACCGTTAGATAATGGGAGAAAGAAATACAATTTTTATTAAAATCACATAATCAACTGATTGGGAAGAAAATCATATTTATTGAAATTTTATTTTTCCGACTGAGTGAAAATAATGCCTGGACCGGGACTCGAACCCCGGATCTTTGACTTACAAGGTCAAGGCTCTCAAGAAAGTCAAAGATCCGGGGTTCGAGTCCCGGTCCAGGCATTATTTTCACTCAGTCGGAAAAATAAAATTTCAATAAATAATCTAGTTTTAGCTTTTTAGCAAAATTCTTACTGACATAGTTTAGCAAAATACAATATCTTTTAGCAAAATGCTAAAAAAAAACTAATGGCAGTTTAAACCCTGAGGAACAGTATTATTTGCAATCTTTCTCTTATTGCAATATAAAATTTCATGTGAAAAGAGAGAGAGAGAGAAAAGCTTTTTATATATAATGTCAAGTAGTAAAGTGTATTGAATAACTATAAAAGTGGAAATTTATTTATTTTATATAACAGCACCCCCCCCCCCCCTCCCTTAATTGTCATCATGTAATGTACTCACATATCCAATATTGTACATAAATTTGAAAAGATTATTTTTTTATATATATTTAAAAAATATATCACATTTGTACATTTATATTCGGATATATATATATTTTTTTTAAACTTAGAAATTATTAAAAACTGTAATAATTATCACTATGTAACATTATTTTTATTTTTGCTTTAAATGTACATCAAATAAATATTTTATTTAAATACAGGAGACATTAGAAATTATTTAAAGGCTGTTATAAAAGAAAACGCTTTTTTTTTTTTTTTAAATCTTAGAAATTGTAAAAAATTGTAACATTTGCCTTATTTGATCAAATAAATAAATAAGTAAAAGAAATATTAATAATAATAATAACAAACATATATAACAAGCATTTAAAAGGGGTATTTTTATTATAATCAGCTGTAATATTTAAATAAAAAGTGAAGCTTATATATTATTTGTGTAGAAATTTAAATAAAAAGTGAAATATTTTTATTATTCTATAGTTCAGAAAATAAAACAACTCTTAGAATAATAGCAATTAAATATGAGAACAATCAAAAGCAAATAAATCTTTGGATATTGAGAAGGAATGAACCACACAAATTACTCGATTTTTTTTCAATAATTGAAATCAAGTAGGATATGGGAATATGCTCACTGAAGGAGGAGGAGAAGTAATGCTTCTACATGTAGAAAAAATAATTCTGGTTAACTATTACTATTATAAATAAAATTTTACAATTTCACAGTGATTGGTTAAAAGTATTCCTAATTGTGTACATTTTAAGGAGCTTTCGTCCGATGCGCCATATTAAAATTTATAAAAAAGTAATAAATAGCGGAGCCACCTATTGACGGACCTGCACCAATAATTAACAGATATCACTTCATATCAAGGCTCAGCTACATATAATTTTTCATATAGCTAAATATAACTTTTCTAAAGAAAAAGAAAAAAATATAAGAAAAAAAAAAAACTTTTAATATACCATGTTTTAAATTTTCTGATAAATCATAGAGCTCTTATCAATGTGCATAAAATATTTTAATTGATAATGACGTCAATTTTTGTGAGATACATAATTTAACTTTTAATATTTTTTCACGTTTACGTTTAATTAAATGTATTTATTTTTATGTCGAAAGAAAGTGAACACGTAAATTTTTTTTTGCAACAATTAAATTATAGCTAATATTTTAATGGCGATTTTAACGCTATTAGGATGTTATTATTTTCATATTTTAATTAATTATAAGAAAACTAATCAAAAATTCGAAAATCGGACTTTGAAGTATTGTGTTGTCACCGGGTTCTGAGCTACTGTGAAAGTTTCAAATATATAGTTAGTAGGGAAGTTGGTTAAAAATAGATTGCAAGATTTGTAACGGACAAACAAACAAACAAACAAACAAGAATAGAAGTTAATAAAAACATGGTAATTACTTAAAAGTATCTAAACTCCCTCTCCGCCTTTTTTTTTCTTCTTTTGCTAAAAATGAAAAAATCAGTAATTTTGTTTTACATTATCACAAATATATGGTTAAATCATTCTTTTAAAAGGTGTTGTTGTTGTTGTTGTTGTGTTGGTATCGTATGCCACTCGGAAATTCCGAGCCCCGGTAGTGGAAGTAATCGGATTTATTTTAAGGCATGAAGGGTGCATCTTCCGTTAATTAGGAGCGCCTCATAGAGAGGTAGTACGACTTTTAGCTCCAGAAGCTGGTGAGAGATGGCAGCACCAGCCAAACAACTCGAATTTTGATCCGGATCAGAGCGAGTTAAACCCATGTTCCGGTACCCCCAGAGGTATAATTTTTGAAAGAAAAAGGTGTTGACGAATTATTTTGAAAAATATTCAGATTGATAACTTACATTTCCAGGGGGGGGGGGGAGAGCGTTGTTTCTACACATCCAAAACTTTTAACTAGTTGAAATAACTATTATAAGTACCTAATTCTTTTTAATTTCACAATGATTCGTTAAAACTAATTCTCATTGTGCACATTTATACAACATTTTGTTTTATACTTTCATACTAAAAATTACAAAACACGGGATGGCAACGCAACAACTTGGCGATTTTCAATAAAATTTGGAGGCACTAATTTATGTCGCGATGCAATTATATATAAATTTGTATGGAATTCTGTGCATTAGTTCTTGAGCTAGAACTGCCATAAAATTTTTTGTCAGAGACAGGCAGACAGATATTTATGAAAATTATGAAATCGTAGTCAGGAACTCAGAAAACATATAAATCCATTGAAAACTGGAAATAGAAAATTTTTACGAAACCAATATTTATTTATACTATGAATACAGAAGAAAGTAATAATTATTCTGTCTTAATTATCAGGCACATACGAAAGTAAAATAAAATAAAATTTGGATTAAAAGTATAAACTGGAAGTAGAGTTGATCCATAAGAGATAAGAACGAAACTAAAATTTTTAAGCGGTTACATTTTTATTTTTTCATTTTTTTTAAACATTTTAAAAGATTTTGCATCCTATATCTAACCCAAATGTTATGGGTAGTTCTATCATGTGAACAATGAAATGAATTATGTTGCATGTATAAAAAAATCGCATACGGACTTATTTAAAGTTTTTCAATTTTCGCCAAAAGTTGACAAAATCATCAAATACCGGACCAGTCTTAATTCTGAAGTTTCATCGCTCTATTTTTATTCGTTTTTTAAATATGATAGTCAGAAAGTTCTCCTCCTCCGCCCCTCTCCCCTCACGCACTCTCTGCTTTTCAAAAACTATTTTTTTGGAATTAGGAATTCTTAAAACACGTGAATCTCAGGTAAATACTTAACATTGAAATTTTTGACGTAATATAATATTTCAATTGCCAACGGTAGTCGGATAATGGAAACTAAAAGTAAATTAAAGCTTTGCTTCTATTATTTTAAAGCTTTATTTCTATTAATTGAAGTAAATATTTTATAAGGGCAAATTAACTTTTCTAATTAAGTGAGTTGAGTATGAATAATAAATTACAACGTTCCTTTGACGAATACTGAGATTTTTGCTTGTCTGGAGGATTTACGTTACAATAATCCAGACCACAAGGGTTTCGAAGATTTATTAAAAGAGCATTTTTATTTTATACAAATAAGGTGACACCACAAATGCTTATGGTAGAACCAGATTCAAACTTCTAGAAGGCAGCTCTCTATCAACCAGGGGACAAGGCCGGCTAAATTCACTAAGCTAGAATGTTCGATTTTGTATTCTAGCTCATTTGTTAATTACAGCACTTTATCTGAAATGAATTATATTAGACTGCTGCTTTTATTTAAAATTTAAAATGCTACGAGATCATGTACGAAAACCATGACTAGTACGAGACTCCGAATATTCATTTCTTTATGTACTGAATTTTGGAAAACAGTCTTTAAAATTTCTGTAAGAATCTTCTGCAAATATGAAAGTTTGTCCATATGTCCGGATTTTTAGTTCATTATACAAACAAAGCTACTCAATTAAAACGATCGCAACGAAAACGTATACTTATTAATGTGGACAAAATCTAGCTAACATTGTGTTTTTTAGTTCAATAGGGTAGTTGGTTTAAAAGGTTTTTAATAAAAACCCCATTTTATCTATTAAAAAAAAAAAAATGGGTGTCAAATAAATATATGAATAAATAAATAATTATATTTCTTTTTCTGTCGAGGGAAAAAAAAAAAACCTACAAGATTTTTTAAAAACTTAAATAATCTGGTGTGTCACTCACACGACTTTCTCTTACCCTGAAATTTAATACTATAAATACAGGTTGGAGTTTAATGGTTAAGATAACGAGTTCTGTTATGAAAACCTATGTTAAAACAATTCAAATTAGGCATCGGATGAGTTTTATATGATAATTAGTTCTGTGTGAGGGGGACCCCGTTTCCGTTTCATTACTGCTTCTACATATTTATATAGAATTTAATTCTGTTATTAAAAATAAAAGTTCACTTAAAATTATTCAGACAATTTTCACACGCAGCATTCCTTTGAAATTTATCAATCTTTTCCAGCAACAAACTTATATTAATTTCAAAATACAACATTTGGATCTCCTAAAATTATTCGTTTTTAAGTTACTCTAAGAGACACAGGCAAAGATCAAACGTTAAAAAACTTGACTTCGGTAATTAGGAAGCCTCAAAACGTGTAAATATGCAAAAAAAAACACAAGCTATGAATATTTAGCTTAAAACATACATTACATATCACATGTCTATGAGGAATTCACTTTAATTCCTGAACAGCTTTTCTGGACATAGTAAAATATCATATCAAAGCACTTCCACTAAAAATAAAAAAGAATGTTATCGCTTAAATATTTGCAGTCCTGTATATCTTTTGCAGATTATGTACAGACCACATGCTGCACCTAAGTAATAATACACGGCACAACCTGAAATACACTTCCATAAATTTTTCAGCTATTGTCGCACTATACTCTACTTCTTTTGTGTAGTCCTGTAAACGAACAGTAAATGATTACCCTACCATATTCTACATAATACATATTTTTACGCGTATAAAGAATACTAGCTGGCCAGAGACCCATGAAAATTTTTACCAAAAAACATGCTCTCGGGCGCCTGCGGCACCAGTCGTAATTTATTCTCTGTAAAAGTCGCATAATATCAAAATATTAAAAATTCAAATATTTTTAAATTAAATCTAAACGTAGCTCTAGTTCAATGTAAAATACACTCAAATCAATGAAAATTAAATAAACCAACCAAATCTCTCGTAATTCATCTTAACGTAGCTCTAGTTCAACGTAAAATACACTCAAATTAATGAAACTCAAATAAACCAATGAAATCTCTCGTAATTCCTCATAACGTAGCTCTAGTTCAACGTAAAATACACTCAAATCAATGAAAATCAAATAAACCGATCAAATCTCTCGTAATTTCTCATAACGTAGATCTAGTTCAACGTAAAATACGCTCAAATCAATGAAAATCAAATAAACCAATCAAATCTCTCGTAGCTCTAGTTCAAAGTAAAATACGCTCAAACCAATGAAAATCAAATAAACCAATCAAATCTCTTGTAATTCCTCATGACGTAGCACTAGTTCAACGTAAAATACACTCAAATCAATGAAAATCAAATAAACCGATCAAATCTCTCGTAATTCCTCATAACGTAGATCTAGTTCAACGTAAAATACGCTCAAACCAATGAAAATCAAATAAACCAATCAAATCTCTCTTAATTCCTCATAACGTAGCTCTAGTTCAACGTAAAATACACTCAAATCAATGAAAATCAAATAAACCATTCAAATCTCTTGTAATTTCTCATAACGTAGCTGTAGTTCAATGTAAAATACACTCAAATGAATGAGAATCAAATAAACCAATCAAATCTCTCCTAAGATTCTCCATTCTGCGTCATTATAGAAATAGGAAGTTTTATTTTTATATTTTTATTAATTAAAAGAAAACTAATCAAAAATTCGAAAATCTGACTTTGATGTGCACAATGACCCTACGGAGGGCACCTTTGTGTTAAATCACGTGACTGTCCGAGCTACCGTTTTCGAGAACAGTGAAATATACATATATATATAGGTATACAAATATTGCTCACTTAATAGTATAAGATATATCCATTTCATTGGTTTAGTGCAGTCTATAGAAGTTAAACTCTACTTACCTGCAATTTCCCCTATAGACGTAATGTATTTAAATTCTCTTGGGTGTCCCTGTACACCAACCACTTGCTTCATCTCAATGAAAAGCTTAGTGTAGCATCCCTATATCATACACATTTAGAATACAAAGTTTGGATTTTTTGATACTATTTGTTCTTGAGATATGCTGATAACATACACACGGACACACAGACAGACACACACACAGACCAACCGCTAAAAACATGATTTTTGGATTCAAGGGACCTCTAAACGTGTTAATATAACAAAAACTCACTTTCGAAAATTTGACCCCAAAACAATACTTTCTCTATCTTATGGGTTAAGAGAAAGTAATAAATTGTTTATTTGTAGTTTCGTTCGATTAAGTTCTCACGATGAATTCAAATTGTTAGAATTGGGAATTGTATGAGACAGTACGTGTAGTGATTCATTTTACTACTTTCTTTTTATTCCATTAAATTTTTCTTAATTTTAACACATGAATAATTTTGATACTAAAACTCACAATGGTCATATAAATAACTAACGTTCGCAATATCATGAAACTAAAAGAATTTCAGCGCCGAGTAGATCTGCCGGTATTATATAAATATTCAAAACTAGAAAATAAAAACACTCGGGGATTTTATCAAAGATTTATCATTTCTGTTCCTTTAGCATTTTCTCGTTCAAGAGAAAAAGAAATTCTTTCGAATTCAATTACTTCGGTCGTAACGAAGTAAAGTAAGTAAAAATGGACTTACGAATTTTATAATAGTTCCAATTCCACCAGAGCAGAAAATAATGTTGACAAGAGGAAATGAGACGTCAGAGAAATATGTTTGATAGCAATGGGGGCGAAACGATCCGATTGTACAGGCAAATTTTACTTAAGAAAGGAAGAAAATCAGTGAGTTGAGATAAAATTAAGTATTTGTTTTTTGCTTTTCTTTCCCATTTTACTATGCATTCGTTCATTTTGAAAAGTTAGTAGGTTGTAGAAGTAATAACCGTTTGAAAATGTAACAAAAAAAGTGAATATTGAGAGAAGAAGAGAATTTATAAAGTTAATAAGAAACTTAGTAAGTATTTCTAAGTATTCTAGTGTATTAAATGTTTATTACTATTTTTTAAAGTTAACGATTGAAAAATCTATTTCTCTTCATACTATTATATAGGAAGATGGGAATAAATTCTATTTCAAAAATAAATAAATATTTTTTGAAAGCTTTAACTATTTTATTAGCTTACTAGCACCCATGCGAAATTTTCGCAATTTCTTTCTTTTCTTTTCTTTTCTTTTCTTTTTTTTTTTTTTTTTTAAATCTACCTTTAAAATTTGAAACTTATAAATCTTACACCAATTTCACCATCCAATGAAAATTTTAATTCGCCAGAAGCCAAATTATTATTAATTTTTGTGGGATGATACGCTAATGATAGTTAAGCCAAATCATTCAAAGAAAAGTTTCAAAATAAAATTCATGTTTGACGCCCCAGTTTTCATATTTCCCCAGGCAAGACAGCTTTAATAAAGGACCCCTATCGCGACTTTAAATTTTTGTCGCCATGTTAGCGAGATCCCTTTTATTTTATTTTTTCAATTATTTATTCATTTCGGCATAATTTTTTATTAAGAACACTTTGTACCTATTTTGATTACACTTTTTATTATTGCGTTTTTCAGTCACTTTATGAAAAATTTCATATTTTGTTTATATTTTTAAAGTATTGCTGGGTTTACATTGGCGCTTGCACGGATTGCAAAGATGCAACTTTTAAAAATAAATTTTTCTATAAAATGATCTAATCAGGCAACAGTCTTTTTTTTTTTTATATAATTTAATTTTATTATATCACTGAACTGAGTCCGCGTGCTTAAATATTACTTGTATATTAGTTTTATCCTCAGGTATTTTATTGTCCCTATCGTATCGTTTCTACAAAATATAATTGTAATTGGTCCACGCTGGAGAAATATTATATAGATTAATGATTTTTTTCTATATACATAAGAAGAAAGTATTGAATTCTTAATAATTTTCGACATCCACTTTTTGATGGATTTACAAGTTTTGAGATATCCTGAACACGATTTACACATGACTCTCTCTCTCTCCCTTCCTCTCTCCTCACTCTACCTCTTTCTCTGCGTTTCTGTGTTTTATCAAAATTTTGTGAAATCTATATCTCGCGAAACAGTTACACAGAAATCTAGCTTTGGAAAACGCATTATATATATATATATATATATATATATACATGTATAAATCTAGAGTGTTTCACTTGCTTTTTCGAACATTTAGTAATTTATTTTTGTTTAAATAAATTTAAAATGCAACAACAGATTAAAAAAAAAAAAAAAAAAATTAAAGACAACAGTTAAATAAAAGCAAAAGGTAATCATAACAGCATATTTGAGTATTTCTACCAAAGATGCATGTTTTTTAATGGATTATAATATATCCAAATTCTTTTATGCGTCCCTGTGAAAAAATATAAATGGTAAGTTTACAATATCAAATAGGGGTTCCACCAGCTGTCGAGAGGCAGTGCTTTAGAAACTGGCAGATAGAAAATGTTAAATTCAAACCCATGTCGTGATTTTTCTTAGTCATTAAGAGTTTTCTGTAATTTCCGTTGAAACATGCTTGAATATGATTTAAAAATTTTAAGAAAGACCTCCGCGGAGAGCATTTAACCAAGGTCTAAGAACCTCGTGTTCTCAATCGGGCTGAACACGCATAACATAATGCAGCACAATAAATAAATTTATATAAAGCACAATATATAAATTTAGGGCTATAGTAGATATAATAATAACATTATTAAATATTATGATACATTTTTGTGCATTATGAGCATCATGACGCCTTGATTATGGGGAAATGTTTCATTGTAATATAGTTACAGCTACTGGAATTTCGAAATTCCATTAAATCTGGCACCAGACTTTTAAGAGCATATATTAAACGTCTTAAGAATTTTGATGCTTGTCGTAACCCAATTTAGAGAATAATTCCTGTATTTGTTATAGTATTATTGTCCATTATTTTATTATATATACATTTTGTTAATAGTTTTTATTTTATTTTGTACAACCTATCCACACGGAATATAAAATTCTTAATGTTCGTGTTGTTGAAATTTTTGCTATTAATTGTATTTTTAAACAATGTACCCAAAAATGTAGCTCAACAATTGACAGAACAACTGCAACAATTGTTTAATAAATAATTTTTACAACATACTTTTTTTCTTCAACAATGAACTGTTTTTAACAATTTTTTTAAGTTTAATTACTGACCCTCATCTGAGAATGGCGTACTTTCTGTTCTTAGGTGTTCTGGAGTTACTTTGTACAAAAGTTTCTCATACGGCTTATTTTTAAAGTTTTCGAGTATCATTCTATGGATGATGCTCGTGAATATTATGTGTGTCCAGTGATCATCACCTTTGTTGGACATGGTGCGCTAAGGAGTAACGATAGTTCATGTTATGTTTCAAAAGGCGTCTCCGCAAGCCTACAAAGTTGGATATGAAGAAGCTACCAAAAGTACCCCCTATTTCACTACCTGACGAGCCTCCGTTTCAAGTCGAAGTGGATTTAGTTCTGCTTCAGGTAGGGAAAATACTTGATGGAAATGAAACAGTGTATACTCCACTTCTTGATTCTGTGACTGACGAACCTCCGTTTCAAATCGAAGTGGAATCAGTTCTGTCTCAGATAGTGGACTCAGTTAATGAAAATCAGCCTGTTAATACGTATTTCCCCACTAATTCCTGAAAAAAAGAAAAAATAATTTTCGAAATCTGAAGAATTAAAAAAAAAAAAAAAAAAAAAAGTTGTTGTTTTTACAATAGTAATGTAAAAGATTAATTCCTTTTCGATTCTTGCTTGCTGTAGGCATGGAGGCCTGCATAATCAAAACTCCTTTTGGTAGTAAACAAGGGGAATTGCCTTATAAAACTCTCCTGGCAGTAGACAAGGGTATAAACCTTATCAAAACTCCCCATGAGAAACGATGCATGGCAACCTCCACAGGGTTTTCTCGGGTAATACTAACAGCCATGCGTATAAAGCAACACACAAGGTTTCATGCCCGCGCGCGTGTGTGCACGTTTATTATATTATAACTTATATCCACTTTTCTTCTATAGTGAATCGCCACAGCTAAATATGCAAATTTTGAAAACTTCAATGTTTGTATATTTATAACTTACACAAATATAATAAGTTTTAAAGTAAAATTAAAACCACACATTATATTCTTACATGGCAAAAAAAAAAAAAAAAAAAAAAAGTATGTATATGCTCAATAGTCCACAAATAGTTGAATACTCTTTAAAATAGACGGTTTTGCAGATGACCAAGTTCTATATAGTATGGAAATACTAAACAGTCTAATATTACAGTCTAATATTACAGAATATTTTTAAATTTGGATTTATTTTCGAATTTTAAGAGAAATATTTGAATATTTTTCGTTCAAGACCGCTAGTGTAAAGAACATGCGTGTTACGTTCATCATTATAAGATTGACTCTAATTTTTAGTTCCCCATCATACTATAGGCATGGGGAACTTAGGTAATCTTGAAAATTTTCGACCTCGGTTTTTTTACTTTTTTACACGTTTTCAGGTGTGAGGAATCAGAAAATGACAAAATTTGTATGGTGTCTGTCTGTAGGGTGTCTGTTAGTGTGTCAGTCCGTTAGATTGTTAGTTTGTGTACACGATATCTCAAGAACAAATCGTCGCAGAGAGGTCAGATCAGTTTTAAAATATTACTTTCGACACTGGCAAGAACCCTATTCATTTCCAACATTCGATTTTAAAAACTTCGTAAGTTATTAGAAATTCACGATTTTCTTAACATGGGAGAATAGGACAAAAATTCACTTAAACGTGCATCAAATGGAAACTTTTTACTGTAAAAATGTCAGACCAGTTTTAAAATATCCGTTTTGATGCCGAAATGAACATCAGTAACTATAAATATGCTACTTTGAAAATTCCGCAAGTTATTGGAAATTTACGAATTTCTTAACATGGCAGTATAGGGCAAAATTTCACATAAACGTCAATTTTTAGCGATATTTTCATCGTAAAGACGTCAGACTACTTTTGAAATATTATTTAGGACACTGGCATGAATATTAATGACTATGAATTTTCAAATATAAAAATTTCGTAAGTTATTGGAAATTTACGAATTTCTTAACATGGCAGAATAGAGCAAAATTTCACATAAACGTCAATTTTGAGGGATATTTTCATCGTAAAGATGTCAAACCACTTTCGAAATATTATTTAGGTTATTGGCATGAATATCATAGACTATGATTTTTCCAATTTAAAAAATTCGTAAGTTACTTGGAATTTACGATTTACTTAACATGTCAGAATAAGGCAAAATTGATCATAAACTTCCATTTTGAGGATCCTAAATACATTAGACAACTTCAAAATTAAGTTTATGATATTTTTTTGAACATGATTGAATACAAATATTCTAATAGGAAAATTTCGTAAATTATTCGTAATTTACGATTTTATCAACATAGCGAAATTGTAAATTTTTCATATAAATATGAATTTTGAGGATTATTGCACTGGAAATAGTAGCATGAAAACTAAACAACGGAATTGACCCTGATAAAATAAATTAATAGATTAGAATAAGATAAATACACTACTGGCCATTAAAATTGCTACACCAAGAAGGAATAATAATAAAGAAATGAAATTTGTTGGACACATATATTATAGTAGGAAGAACAATTGATTAAAATTTCAGGAAATTTGGAGTAATATGTACTGAGAAAACAGTACATAAAGCAGCGACCTCTGTGAGCAATAACAGCACATATCTGCCTAGGTATTGAATCGAACAGCGATTGGATGACATGTACGGGTAGAGAACTTCATGAAGTTTTAACACGATGCCACAATTCCTCGATTGAAGTTACTATGGTGAGTGGTGGGGGGCAGTCGATTTTCAACGATTAAACAGTCATTTTCGTTGGTGCGAGATCAGGAGAACGCGCTAGCCAGAGCAACAGTCAAACACATTCTGTATGAAAGAAGGTCCGGACAATACAAACAACTTGCGGTCGTGCATTATCTTGCTTAAATTTTGCGATACGGAGGCCTCGAATATAGGGCAGAGGGGCGGGCCTTAATTCATCAGAAATTTAATGGCCGCTGTTCAGAGTGCCAGGAATAAGAACATGAAGTAATCGAGACATGTATCCAATGGGAACCCATAACATCATTGCGAATGATGGGCAGTATGATGATGTCGAATCCCAGCTGGCAATGTGCATTATTCATAATGCCGTTAAATACGGATAAGGCAATCTTGATGCTGTAAACAAGATTTGATTTGTCTGAAAAGTGACTTCACGCCATTCCTGCGTCCAGGTTCATCGTTGATCGCACATTAATGGCACCCATATCAGTGATGCAGTTTTGAGGGTAATCAGAATTTTGGTAGCCGCGTACTGAGTCACCACCTAGATTGAGGGTATGTGGTACCATGGGATACACGTCCCGGTCACCTCTTGTTTGCATTCCCGCCACTCTGAATACCATCCATTACATTTCTGACGAGTTAAAGCCCATCGCTCTGCCCTATGTTCAAGGCCTCCGAATCGCAACATTTAAGTAGGACAATGCACGACCGCAAGTTGTCCATATTGTCTGGACCTTCATTGATGCTGAATGTGTTCGACTGTTGCTCTGGCCAGTGCGTTCTCCTGATCTCGCACCAATGAAAATGACTGACTAATCGTTGAAAAGCGACTGGCCCCCACGACTCACCAGTAACTTCAATCGATGAATTGTGGCATCGTGTTAAAACTTCATGAAGTGTTCTACCCGTACATGTCATTCAATCGCTGTTCGATTCAATACCTAGGCAGATAAGTGCTGTTAATTCTCACAGAGGTCGCTGCTTTATGTACTGTTTTGTCAGTACATATTACTCCAAATTTCCTGAAATTTTTAATCAATTGGTCTTCCTACTATAATGTATGTGTCCAACAAATTTCACTCCGTTATTATTATTCCTTCTTGGTGTAGCAATTTTAATGGCCAGTAGTATATATCGAACTGAACGGTGGATAGCCTATTAGGCGGGGATTTCATTCTGTTACTGTATTAAGCTTTGGTCAAATTCATTTCTTTTAACCTGGTTATAATATGTCTCGCACTAGAAATTTATGAAAACATAAATATGATGGGAAACTGAGCAGAGTCCACCTATGCCAACTAGTTTTTTTTTTTTTTTAAATATTGCTATTATTTATTAAAAATTTGTATGAAAAACATTTCAGAAGGAATAACATTAGATAATAAAGTCGAATAATAAATGCTTTTAAATATTATTAGATGATTATAAAAAAAATTGCGAGAAAAAAAAAAAAAATTCGCCGCAGAAACAATATATTTATATTTGTCAATTTGTACATTTTTCTTCAGATTTTTTTTTTTTTTTTTTCATATTAAATATTGTTATTCAGTTAAAAATTCCGATAAATTTATAAACTTAGAATAAAAAGAAAGTTATTTTATTACCAAAAAAAAAAAAAAAAAAAAAACTAGCAAACAGTTTTACAAAATAACTTACATAGTAATAATTTTATCTTCAAATATTCTCTTTATTTTTTTCTTTTAAAAGATAGATAATTAAATTATTGTTAATATTACTCTTTTTTAAAAATTAGATTTTCCCAACGTAGCAAAAGTTTTTTTTATATAAATTTAATGTTTTATTTTTTATGCAGTTTCTGAGTCTTCATTTTATTCTCTTTAGATTACTAATCAAATAAGAAAAAGTTCTTAATTTAGTTTTCTTTGCTATATTTCAGTATATGTTTATTATAAATTAGATCATTCTGAATATTCTTTAAAGCTATATAAAAAGGATCGTCCCTATTTTAAAGCAATAATTCGAGCAACAAATTGAAAAATGTACTTGATTTTTTATTCTTTGAAATAAAATTTGCATACTTAAGTTGCTCAGAGCAGAAAATGGATGAAATACTTCTTTGTTCGAAATATTTTAATATTGCATGACCGGAGAAAAATGTGGAGAGCTATTTTTTCTCATTATTTTCCAGCTTGCGGTAACATAATATCTTTGGGCAACAGTATGTAACTAACAGCCTTTTTCAAAATATCTTTTGAAGTATAACATATTTTGTAAAAGTTTAATTTATTTCAGATTTTTATCAACAAAATGAAGTTTTATCTCATTTAGAATAAAGATAATATCTTAAATAAAGATAATATTTCTTTTTATGATTTTAGCATAATTTTTCTTATTTAAAACCCCATCACATTTAATATATTAAATATAAATGCTTAAATAGGAAACAAATGGAAAATTTACTTTGGGACACGCGACATTGAATTGAATTATTTTGTTTTACATTTTATCAGTGCTTTAATCTTTTGGGGGCGTCCGTTAATTACGTGAGGTATTCAGGGGGGGAGGGGGGTCGAGCCGAATCTCACACAATCTCACGTGGGAGAGAGGGGGGGGATCTTGTCAAATATCACGTAATTTCCCCCCCGCGAAAATCAGTGTAAAATTGCGAGAAAATTGAGTTAAGTTCAAATAAAACATGTTTCTTGACTTAGATATGGCAAAATCTGACACGATAATATTTATCGTGGCTATCCGAACGCCGCGAAGCAGCACAGTAACATTTCAATTGTTTTAGCCGCCACCGGCCAGCCACACGCAATCTATGCACATCTATGCAATCTTAAAAACTAGTCTTCACTAGTCTTCAATAAAACTAATAAAGCAAATTGAATTTTTTGGCATAAATCTAACGCATTTACAGTAAAAGTACAAATTTTGAAAAATCTCACGTAAAGTTAGGGGAGGGGGGAGAGGGTCGAGCCAAATCTCATGAAATCTCACCAGGGGGAGGGGGGATCAAAAAATCGTCAAAACCGCCTCACGTAATTAATGGACGCCCCCTTTACTGTCATAAAATCTGCCGTTTTTATTCATATAGCCATAGTAATTTATATAGATCTATCATTCCCATGTTATCGAGCAAAGATTTTTGATGCCGAAATTTTTTTTTCGCATCAGCCATACTCGGTAATGAAACGCGACGCCGATGTATTGCCTGGCTTTCAATTGTACTAATACGAGTAAATATATGAAAGGAAATGGAATAAGTTTTCATAAGTAAGTTATATTTGACTAATTTATAAAAAATATAATTTTTTATAATCAGTTGCTTTGTTATTATTATTAAATAATTACCGTTTTCATATTTAATGAAATACTTTTATTTATTTATTTTTACTGTTTTATATTAATAAGTAATATGAAAAATTTTAAATTCTTTTAAATATAGTTAGAAGCGGCATTGGTAAAGATAGCTAGTTTTAATACATAAAAAAAAAGTTTAACTTAAAAGGAAAGAATAATAAAGTTAAATATTTTTGATTACTTTATTAGAAAAAAAAAAAAAAAAAAAAAAAAAGGAAAAAAATAAATAAATAAAGAAAAATGAGTATCTGCTGTTTTTCATTCACCTTTAGTGCATAAATTCTTCATAAATTTTATTTGCTAAATTATCCGTGTGTATTCACTCGGAGAAAGACAGCCATGAAACGGGACTTTTCTCCGAGTGAGAAGGATTCATTTTATTCCTTTCGATGATCAATCTACGTTTTATTACTATATCTATGCATATAGTATGTTTCAAGGAGTAAAAAGTAATTTTAGAGAAGTTGGTCGGTTGGCTGGGTTTTACGTTACACTAGTGCTGCGCAACTGGCGACGGATCTTAGAGAACGAAAGGCCTCTCTTATGTAAGCTCACCAAACGAATAGGAAAGAATAGGAAAGGCTGTCCCCATTTTCTGGGGACAGCCTTTATTTTGAAGGCATATTTCTAAGTTTTAAAAAATTGTAGAAGGTAAATTACTTATCATAATATCTTATTTTTAGTCCTTTTTTTTTAAGAATGAAAAAAATACATCCGTAATTGGATAATTGTAGCAATTTTTAACGCTTCTCTGTTATAAAGGTATTCTGGTATAAAGGTCGCTATACTTTTATGGAGAAAATAATACGAAATAATGCTCAATTTCAAAAGGCTCTATGCAAATCATAAATAATTTTAAACCTCGCGTTTATTGTATGCTACTGAGTACAACTGCGAATTAAATTTTTTATATCCCAATTGCTGCATCAGTTACAGACAAAAAAAAAAAAAAAAAAAAAAAAAAAAAGTTTAAAATTCGAAATCTTTATGAATTTGAGAGTTCGTAAGAAATGTAATAATTTCGTGATTTAAAATGACATGATGATGATGAAATGACATATAAAGGTATTTTTACTGACACATGTGATTAGAAAAAAAATAAAAATAAAAATAAGGCTGGATAGAGCAATCAACTACTTTAGGAATATTTTTATAAATTGCTTCTATAATTAAAAGATAATGTCCATTCTTGTGAGGCCATAACTCACAATTTCCCTCCCTTAATTTCTAAATATCTGCTGTTGTTCTGCAGTAAAGTCGTTTTTTCTGCAACGTACGTCCCAAATTTTGGCACATTCTGCTTTGGGGGTGTTACATAGTCGTACATTTTATAATAACTTTTTAGATATTTTTGACTGCATCGATATTGATAATTTTCATCATCCCTTGTCCTAAGGTCTGCACATTGTCATTTCTTTAAAAAATCTATTTATTTCTTTTATTTTTTACTAACTATAAAAACTGATGTTTTATTCTTTTTCTTTCTTTTTAAGATAGCACTGTAGTGAATGCCATGAATTTGAAAAAATAAATAAATAAATAAAATAAAATAATAAATAAATAAATAAAAATAAAAAAGTAAATAAATAAGCACTTTTTCTGTCTATATTTTATATGTATAGACAAATATTACTACTAATAAATTGAAATGTGTAACGTAAAAGTCTATACACTATCTACCAATAAGTTTTTAGACACTTTCGAATTTAGACGTTTTGTCAAATATCTAGGAAAGTTCGTTAGAAATCATCTTGAAACTTTAATAGTGTAAAGGATATGTTATACCTCATACATTTCAGCAAAAGTAGTGTGTTGAAGAGGAAAAGGAGACTAGTAAAAAAATTAAATACAAAACAAAATGTTTTGGGTTACCCTGTAGAAAATAATGCCTTAAATGCGTTTTGGCTGTAACATGCTATTATGAGGATTTTTCTCATTATTTGTATAAATTTTTATGAGACTACCACATATATTAATGGAAATATAACAGTTAAAAAAAATCCCCTTTTTAAATTATAATACGTAGGGTATTTAGAACCAGCAGTACAAAGCCATGTTTAGGAAATTTGGCATACTACAACAGCTTACTGAACTCAGAATGCAAAAATGTTAAATATCATATGAAATATGAGCATTTTTACTAAATTTTTTAACTATACATGCGCTAGCTTTTAAAAAATTACATTTGCATAATTTAATAGCTAAAAGTATTGAACAACGTATATGAAAATCCCAAACAAATATCGTGTAAATTCAAAAAGTTATGAGATTTGAACGAAATTTCAGTTCTCAAATAAAAGGAAAGTGAAAGGTTTTTTTTTTTTTTTTTAACAAATATTTGTTTACAATCAGCGAATACTCTATTACCATTGGGCATTGATTGAATCAAAATAAAAATGCGAGTAAAACCCCTTATAGAGACCTTATAGAGAGACCCCCCCTTATAGAGAGGGGCGAGTATAACCCCTTTATTTTCAGAGAACTGAAATTTTGTTCATTCTGCCTTTCATAACTTTTTGAATTTTCCTGATATTTGTTTGGGGTTTTCATATAAGTTGATCAATACTTTTGGTTATTAAGTTATGCAAATGATTTTTTTTTAAAAGTTCGCGCATGCGAACCATTCAGTAAAAATGCTCATATTTCGTAAGATATTGAACATTTTTTTATTCTGAGTGCGGTATGCTGTATCTATTGTAGTATGCCAAATTTCCTAAAAATGTCTTTGCACCGAGTCTAATACCCTACGTCTACGAGTTATAATTTAAAAAGTGGAAATTCTTTTTGCAGTAATAATAATAATAATAATAATAATAATAATAATAATAATAAAACTTTATATCTCCGAGAATATATGTGATAACCTCATAAAAAATTTATGTAGACCATTTTCATAATCCCATGCTACAGTCAAAACGCATTTCAAGCATTACTGTTTACAGGGTGATCCAAAATACTTTGATTTTTGTTTAATTTTTTAATGGTACCCTTTTCCTCTTGAAGACACGATTTTTACTGAAGTATATGGGGTATAACATGTTTTTTACACTAAGTTTCAAGAAAATTCTTAAAGAAAATTTTTAAATATTTGACAAACGATCTAAATTCAAAAGCGTCCAAATATTTATTGATAGACAGTGTTTAAGATAGAATTTTATTTTTATATGGCGTTAATATTTAAATAAGAAGTAACATTTAGCAAACATTTGTATTATAGAACGCCATAGGAACTTTTAAATAGTGATGTTCTTCCGTATTCTAGCATCAAAGCAACAACAGAAAAAATAATCTGGTGTGTCACTCACTCTTACCCTGAAATTTAATACTATAAATACAGGTTGGAGATTAAGAGGTAAGATAACGATGTTATGTAAGCCTATGTTAAACAATTCAAATTAGGCTTAAAAAGAGTTTTATATGATAATTAATTCTGTGTGAGGGGAGCTACCACCCCCCTCAACCCCCCGTTTCATTAATGCACCTACATTTATATAGAATTTAATTCGGTTATTAAAAAATAATTTATTAAAATTATTATTTAAAAAATTATCTTTTATGATAATGCAGACGACTTCCATATTAGAGAAGTAGTGTGTGACACCAAATATCCAAAAAAAAAAAAAAAAAGTCCATTTTATTCTCAATATTAAAAAAAAAAAAAAAAAAAAAAAAAAACGATTTTTTTAAAAGTTTTTTTTCGTTAAAAGTTAAAAAAAATCTATAACTTTGTTTTAAATTATCGCAGGTTCAACCATTCGTTTTAAAGGTATTGGCGAGCTCTTTTGAAAGATACTCATCGTGAAAATTTACTCCCCTCGAGGGGAGACTTCCCCCCCCACCCCCAGGGGGGGGAGGCGAGGCTCCTACATACACAATTTTTTTTCCCAGTTAACTATCTCTATTATAAAAAATATATATTCGTTCCATTTGGCTTAGTGCAGTCTATAGACGTTAAACTCTACTTACCTGCAATTTCCCCCATAGACGTAATGTATTAGAATTCTCTTGATTGTCCCTGTACACGAACCATTTGCTTGATCTTAACGAAAAGCTTACTGTAGCATCCATATATGATACACATTTAGAATACCAAGTTTGGAATGTCTGCTACTATTTGTATCTTGCAAAAAACATGATTTTCGTATTCAGGAGACCTCAAAACGTGTAAATATAACAAAATCTCACTTTCGAAAATTTGACCCAAAAACAATACTTTCTCTACCTTATGGGTAAGAGAAAGTAAAAAAGAAGAAGAAAAGTAGTATTCTTGGAAGCAAGAATTTTACTTCAATATTCGAAAATTTTATTTAAATTACATACGAGCAAAATTTTTTAAAGAAAATATTTGCTACTAAAACTTCTGTAAAGTTATTAGTGCAATATCTATATAATTTTTTCCCCCACTGCTTAATAATCTTTGCATTTTTATGGATATTAAAGACATATACATCCAGTGTAATCAGCATTCTTCGCTTCTTTTTGAGCACACTTTTTACTTTCACTTACCCATAAGGTACAGAAAGTATTGTTTTTGAGTTAAATTTTCGAAAACGAGTTTTTGTTATATTTACATGTTCTGAGGTCCCCTGAATACGAAAATCATGTTTTTAGCAAATGGTCTGTGTGTATGTCTGTGTGTCTGTGTGTGTGTCTGTCTGTTATCAGCATATCTCAAAAACAAATTATGGCAGAAAGTTCAAACTTGGTATTCTGAATGTGTATCATATAAGGATGCTACACTAAACTTTTCGTTAAGATCAAGCAAATGGTTCGTATACAGGGACACTCAAAAGTATTCAAATACATTACGTTTATGGGGGAAATTGCAGGTAAGTAGAGTTTAACATCTATAGACTGCACTAAACCAAATGAAACGAATATATATTTTTTGTAATAGAGATAGTCAACAGGGAAAAAAGAATTGTGTATGTAGGAGCCTCACCTCTTCCCCTGAGGGGAGTAAATTTTCATGATGGGTATCTTTCAAAAGAGCTCGCCAATACCTTTAAAACGAATGGTTGAACCATCGATCTGCGATAATTTAAAACAAAGTTATCGATTTATTTTACTTTTAACGAAAAAAAACTTAGATTTTTTTTTTTTTTTTTTTTTTTTTTTAATTTTGAGAATAAAATGGACTTTTTTACTTTTTTTTTGGATATTTAGTGTTATACTACTTCTCTAATATGGAAATCATCTGCATTATCATAAAAGATAATTTTTTTAAGTAATAATTTTTATAAATATTTAATTTTATGCACTCGGTAGCGCTTTCTGCGCTAATCAAATAAAATAAAAGCAATTATTCATTTGTTCAAAAACAGAAGTAATGAAAATTATGAGCTTACCTTTCTCTGTTCTGAGGAGTCGGCTGTCCCATGAACCTGTAGCTCAATGTTTTATTTATTATTATTATTTGTTTGTCTTCTCTGTAAAATAATAATATTATTAATTGTTTGAAGAAACACCATTGACACCATCTTTTGAATTTTAACTTGTATATTTAATGTAAAAGAAAGTAAAAGTAAAATAAAAAAGAAAGGAGCGAGAAATGATCTCACTTTACATATTCAAAATTAAACACTAACTAAAAGTATCAGAATCTATTCCGATGAAAACATACAGGTGTGGAGTCACGTGGTACATTTCTAATAATAGATCTTCACCCCTTCAAACCACGGAGGGGATGAAAAGTTGGGAGGGTGAAAACAGACACAGTTTTGTTCTTATTATAATGTTCGTTTTTTACAGAACACATTTTGGAATAAAGGAGTCTTTTCGAGTTTGTAATTTTCTGTCAGCCCTCCTCAAACGAGGAATACTGTCTTAGTTCCAAATTGTCACGGTGTTTCAGGAAAATTGGCTTAGGAGTAGGTTTTGTCAACACGTCTGCAGTCATTAATTTACTCTGCAGATATTGCAGAGAAATTGTTCCATTTTCACACAGGTTTTTCACGCAATGAAAACGGATATCTATGTGTTTGGAGCGTGCTGTGTGTTTTGGCGATTCAATCATTTTAATGGCTGACTGATTGTCCTCAAATAATCTTATCGGCAGTTCCTGTGGTAAGTCAAGGTCCTCTAACATTCTGGTCAGCCATAAGATCTCTTGTCCAGCATTTGCGGCTGATACGAATTCTGCTTCTGCAGAAGACAGAGCTACACACGTTTGCTTTTTGGATATCCACTGGATTGGTGTTTTTCCTACTAAGAATAGGTTTCCTGTCATCGATTTGCGATCAGATTTATCACCGGCCCAATCGGTATCGGCGTAACAGGTTAGTATAGGTTTCTCCTTTCCGCTTATAACCAAATTCAATTTTTCAGTGGTTTTTAAATAACATATGATCTTTTTCGCAGCATCCCAGTCTTGCTGCCTGGGCTTCTCATTTCGTCTACTTAGAATATTGACAGCTGCTGCAATGTCAGGTCTAGAGATAGTAGCTATATATAATAGGGATCCGATGGCTTGTCTGTATTTTGTATTGTTGTTTAGTAGATTATCGTCTGAGGCATTATCCAGATAGCCAGGATTCATAGGTATATTTGTGGGTTTAGCGTTTTGAAGATTGAATTTTTCTACGAGTTCTTTAATTTTAGATCTTTGGTTTATAAAGTATTCTCCTTGTTTAGATTTTTGTATGTTGATTCCGAGGTAGTAACTTATTTCCTCGAGATTTTTGAGCTCATATTTTGCACTAAGTTTCTTAATAGTTTCTTCTATTTGTTGGTCCGACCCTGATATTAAAATGTCGTCCACGTAAATAATTATATGTATGGGGTTTGTTTCATCTTTCCTAAACAGGCAGGCATCTGCTGTGCTTTGTGTAAAACCGAATTCTTTTAGAGTTTCACCAATTTTCAAATGCCATGATCTGGCGGCTTGCTTAAGACCATAAAGGGCTTTTTCTAATTTCCATACTTTATTTTCGTTTCCCGGTGAAATATAGCCTTTAGGCTGTTCCATGTATACTATTTCATCTAGGTCTCCATGCAGGAAGGCAGTTTTAATATCAATATGGTGAACCTGTCTGTTTCTGTGAGCAGCACTGGCTAAAAAAGCTCTAATTGTGCAATGGGATACCACGGGGGCAAAAGTTTCGTGAAAGTCTTCGCCATATTTTTGGCTGAAGCCCTTCTCCACCAATCTTGCTTTATATTTGGCTACATTGCCTGAGGAGTCATATTTGACCTTATAAGTCCATTTGGACCCAATAATTTTTCTTCCTGGTGGAGGTTCTACCAGTGTGAATGTTTTGTTTTGGATTAAGGAATACATTTCTTCCTGCATTGCGTTTAACCAGCTCTGTTTTTCTTGTGGGTTTGTTATGTTGAGAAAGTCATTATAATCTTTAGGTTCATTAGCCTCAAAGTTTTCTGTTAAGTAAATAAGCCTTTCGGGAGGTACACCTTTATTGTGTCTATTTGACCTTCTCAAGGTGTCATTTGTGTTGTCGTGTTCACTAGTGATATTTTGATCTGGTGAACTTATGTCAATTTTGACAATTTCGCGCCCTATATGCGATTCTGTGTCGGAGTGTTCATTTGTATTGTTTTCTGAGAATAATTTTATTTCATTGTTTTCTCCTGAATTGTTTATAGTATTTTCAATGAATTTAACTGTTCTTGCAAGTATTACGTGGTCATTTTTCAGGTAGATTCTATACGCTTTAGCGCTGTGGTCGTAGCCGACAAAAATGCCTTCTTGGGCTTTGTTGTCTAATTTACCCCGTTTACTTTTATGAATGTAAGCATAGGCTTTACAGCCAAAAGTTTTTAAGTGACTTAAGTTTGGTTTGCTACCATGCCATAATTCGTAAGGAGTTTTTGTAGTGGCTTTTGTAGGTAGTCTGTTTTGGAGGTAATTGGCGGTGTTTAAAGCTTCCCCCACAATTTTTTTGTCTAAGTTGGCTTCTGATAAAAGTGTACGTGTCATTTCGATTAGTGTACGATTCTTTCTTTCCGCAACCCCATTTTGGGCTGGGCAATGTGGTATGGTGAGCTGATGGTGAATACCATTTTCTTTAAGAAACTCTTCTACATTTTTGCTCATGTACTCACCCCCATTATCCGACCTTATTGTTTCTGGTTTCTTTCCAAATTTGTTTGTGGTAAAATTGACGTATTCTTTTAATTTCTCGATTACTTCGCTCTTTTTACTTAGAAAATAAATCATTGTATACCTAGAATAGTCGTCAACAAAAGTTAAGAAATATGATTTACCATCTATTGTTGGTACCTGAATAGGTCCGCAAACATAGCTATGTACTAATTCTAGTATTTGTTTTCCCCTGTTTTCTGCAATTTTTGGATACGGGGTGTCAGTCAGTTTTGTTTTGATGCAAGTTTCGCATGTTATCTCGTGTTTGCAGTTATTAATTTTTATTCCCTGAACTGATTGATTTTTGTTTAATTCTTTAATAGAGTTGAAATTTTTATGTCCCATGCGTTTATGCCATAGAGTAATACAGTTAGGATTTTGGCAGTCTTCAGTCAGGTATGTGTTATGTTTATTTATTGGCATGGGCAAATTTGACTCATATAAGTTGTTATTTTTTGTACCCTCTAAAATGGTTTCATTTTTCATAGACATGTAACACTTTTGTTTAGTGAATGTGACTTTACATCCATTTTGGGTGGCTTTGTGTACAGATATTAAGTTTGCCTTTAATTCTGGAACATACAAGACATCCCTTAGTGTTAGTTCCCTTTTTTGTTTATTTGGATCCAGGTATTCAATTTTTATTTCTCCTGAACCAAGTGAAGTGAGGGTGTTACCGTTTGCTACACATACTTGCGATTTTTGTGACTCATCTAAATTAACGAAAAGGTCTATATTGTTGCTAATGTGCGATGAGGAACCACTGTCAATTATAAAGTTGTTCGTCATTGCGTTTTGAGTTGTGAAAGCCATTTGTTTTGTTTGTGATGTTATTTGCTTCATTTGTTTTGAATGGCTTTGTTGTTGTGTATGTGTGTGTGGCAACTCATCATTGTGTGTCACTAACTGTGAGGAATTGGTTGCTCTGAATTTATTTCTAAATTGTTTGTTTTTAGTGTTATCAGCATTTCTATTTTTCAGATGCCAGCACTCCGATTTATTGTGATTTGTTTTCTTGCAATAAGTGCAGTATTTATTTTCCTTTTTGAAATTGCTATTATACTGCTGTTTTTTATTTATGTGAAAAGCTTTAGAAGAATTTGTGTTGTTTTCGGAGGCTTCTTTTCGGCGATTGAACTCGTCTAGCAATTTGCTGCTAACATAGTTAGGTGTCAGTTCGTTTTCAGGGCGAGCTTCAAGGGCTATAATCAAGGTTTCATAACTCTTGGGTATTGAGCACAATAATAATGCAGAAATGTGCGCGAATTTAATTTCTTCGCCAATGGATTTCAATTTATCTATAATTTCCAATATTTTATTTATGTGGATTTGCATATCGCCACCTTCTTCTAGTTTCGTACTGTACAATTTTCTCAATAAGTACAATTTACTACTTAAGTTTGTTCTTTCGTGGATATCACGCAATTTGTTCCATGTCTCTAGTGCTGTTTGGCATTGTTTAATATGTATAATTTCGGAATCATCAATGAACAAGTTTATTATTGCTCGCGCTTTATTGTCTTTTTTTCGCCATATATCTGTGATAGGATTTGGCGGGTCATCTGTAATGACTTCATATAATTCGTCCTTCATGAGGTACATTTGCATTTTAAACATCCAAACTGAATAATTTTCAGAATTCAATTTCTCAATTGTTGGATTTTCTTTAAAAGATGCCATTTTTTTTATTTCTTTTTATTTATAGTAAATACTATATCTTTGAGAAGAATTTATTTTTGAAAAGTTTTGTTTTTATGATATTTTTTATTAATTCTTCAATTTTTTTAGAAAAACGAATTTTCTTAATTTTCGTAATTCAAAAAAATGTACAAATGCATTTAATCTTTATTTTGCATTTTCTTAATATGATTTCAAACACTGAATATACTTTTGTTTTACTTTAAACAAAAAATACTTTTGTTTTGTTAAATAATAATATTATTTAATATTCATGTTTTATTTTCATATTAATTTACTTTTATATACTTTTCCCTTTATCTTTGGGACAGCCAGACAATTTATAATCTAGGTAAGCTTTAATATGTTACTTAAGAACAATGATACATTTTTCATTTATCTAATATGATCAGTCGTTCATAATCTTTTATAAATATTTAATTTTATGCACTCAGTGGCGCTTTCTGCGCTAATCAAATAAAATAAAAGCAATTATTCATTTGTTCAAAAACAGAAGTAATGAAAATTATGAGCTTACCTTTTTCTGTTCTGAGGAGTCGGCTGTCCCATGAACCTGTAGCTCAATGTTTTATTTATTATTATTATTTGTTTTTCTTCTTTGTAAAATAATAATATTATTAATTGTTTGAAGAAACACCATTGACACCATCTTTTGAATTTTAACTTGTATATTTAATGTAAAAGAAAGTAAAAGTAAAATAAAAAAGAAAGGAGCGAGAAATGATCTCACTTTACATATTCAAAATTAAACACTAACTAAAAGTATCAGAATCTATTCCGATGAAAACATACAGGTGTGGAGTCACGTGGTACATTTCTAATAATAGATCTTCACCCCTTCAAACCACGGAGGGGATGAAAAGTTGGGAGGGTGAAAACAGACACACTTTTGTTCTTATTATAATGTTCGTTTTTTACAGAACACATTTTGGAATAAAGGAGTCTTTTCGAGTTTGTAATTTTCTGTCAAAGTTTAATAAATTATTTTTTAATAGCAGAATTAAATTCTATATAAATGTAGGTGCATTTATGAAACGGGGCCTCACACAGAACTAATTATCATATAAAACTCTTCCGAAGCCTAATTTAAATTGTTTAACACAGGTTTACATAACAGTACTCGTTATCTTACCTCTTAATCTGCAACCTGTATTTATAGTATTAAATTTCAGGGTAAGAGAAAGTCGTGTGAGTGACACACCAGATTATTTCATGTAGATTTATTTTGAATTCAAATATTTTTAGAATTAATTCTGTTTTTGGGCTTAAATTAAAAATTTGTATTCAAAACACATCAGAATGAATAAAAATAGATAATAAAGTCGGTTGCTAAACGTTTTCATACATTATTAAATAATTTTTGATGAGTATATAATTTTATTAAAATTATTCATTTATGTTTTACAGTTTATGTATATTTACACACCTTTTGGTATTTTGTTATCTTGTTAAAGTTATCAAACATTTTAAGTTTATGATAAAAGAAAACTCTTTCTGTTGCATTAAAAATAATATTTTATCAAAGTTTCGAAAAATATCTTACATTGGCGTTACTCTGCTCTTAAATTTCATTTTCACACTTAGTTTTTCTTTTTTCCTTTTAAATAATAGAGAATCATATTACTGTTAATACCATTTTCTTTATATTATATTTATCTGCTAACGCAATAGGAATTTCAAATGTGCAATATCCTTTACATTGAACGCAGTTTTAAAGGTAAGTTTTAATTTTATTCTGCGAGAGTTATAATCAAATAAGTAAAAGTTTTTTTTTTTTTTTTTTAAACTATAGTATTTAATTACGTTTCTGTCAGAAATTATTTTATTCTAAGTATTCTTCGAAGTTATAGATATAAAAAAAACTCTATAATTCAGAAATAATTCGAGCATCAAATTGAAAAATTATATTTAAAAACTTACTTTTTTTATTCTAGAATAAAATTTTCATATTTATGTTGCTAAGAGTAGAAAATGGGGGAAATATTTCCTTGTTCGAAATATTTTTATAAGACACGAAAAGAGAAAATGTTGGGAACTTTTTCTCTCTGAAACTTTAATACTATTTTTAAGCTTGTGACTGTATTCAATGTCTGGGCAACAGCTGGTAATTAATAATATTTTTCAAAGTATCCAGGGCTCGAAACATTCCTAAAAATTTTGCATGCATTTTATAATACTGTCTCTAGTACCTTCAAAAAGAAATTTTTATTGAATGTTTTAATGCTATAATTTTGTTTAATATATATATATATATATATATATATATATATATATGCAGTGGAACTTGGATAATTCGAAGTTGAAGGGACCAGAAAAAAATTCGAAATATCCAAAAATTCGAATTACATATACTATTTTGTCAAAAAAAGTGATAAATTAAAAAATTAAAACTCTACGATCAGAGATTTAACACATAAACATTATATCTAAGAATACCGCTACATTACCCTTTTCACCCCCTCCCTTCCCATTAAATCAATATTTTTTAGGAGCTTAATTATTCAACACTTTTGAAAAAATAGTCAAATATTTTTTATGTCTTTTTTAAGTAGAATCTTTGTTTCATAGCATATGACCTGATACAAAAATAGAATCTTCTACATTACACATGACTTTCAATTCCCCAAAACCTTGAAGTTCATACGTATGCACCATATCTTATGGTGCACTATAGCTAGGGGCTTCTATTGTATTTCCTCATCCTTCTTTTGAAAGACTATAAAAATTGATAATGCACTTCAGATGAGTAAAATCTCGGGAACAAATTTTACTGTAATATTTTAAAGGTAATCGTAGAAAAATTCGAATTATCCAAAATAGAATTCGAATTATCCACGATTTTTTAACATTATTTTAATACAAAATTCAAGGGACCGTGTAAAATATTCGAATTATCCAAAATTTCGAATTAACCAAGTTCGAATTATTCAAGTTTCATTGTATATATATATAGGGGGACATCTCCGGTTGTGATCACAGTTTTGATTTTAGCTTATAACTTTTGATAGAATAGATATTATGCAAACATATGAATACCAATGGAAAGTTAGAACCATTAGCTAACGTTTGATGAAGTAACTGTATTGATTCCGTCAAAAAATTATTACCAATTTTGTGAAGTGATCATTTTTTACCAAAGAAAATTTTGTACCCGGTTGTGGGCACACTTGAAAAATCCGCTAAATATGGGAAAATAATAAGAAAAACCACCATAAATACAGAAAACAACAAAATTTATTCATTTTGTAAGGATTCAGTTGCCGAAATAATAACAGAAAATGGCATTTTTCCAATTTTATTCGTCATCTTCTTCATCCTTAGAATCAGAAGTGCAATGCTTGTAAATAAAATAATTTTCATGTATATTGGCACATTTCAAATGCACCAGACGATCATACTCGTTGCATTTGATTGAACGTGCTCTTGTTCGGCATGGTAGCAGGTGCTCCAAACAAATGATGCAGAAATCGACACAATCTCCTGATTGTGAATGTTCCTATTTTTAGCACGCTTGGTCAGCAGTTTGACAGGAGGTTTTTCCTTACTTTTTCTAGGCTTCTTCTGTAGGGACACAGAAGCTGCGAGGAGGTCCATATTCTCGGGCAGTCGATTTTATGGATTTCGTATATACTAAGCAATCCTAAATGTCGTTAGCCATCGCCATAATGCATTTCTTTTGGATCGATTGACTTTTACGGGGTTGACATGGCTAAAAAAGCCTAAAAATACATAAAACATTAATAATATACGTTATGTTGTTTTAAACGACCATATTTCACAATTTGTAGGTCAAAAGCATGCTTTAAATGAAAAAAACATGGGTGCCCACAACCGGGAATGAAGTCACTTTTATAATGACAGAAAAAACTATTTTAATTCAAAATTTTGGCTTAATTCGATATTACATTATAAAATATATTGCATATACTGCATAAATATATATTACACTCACATTTTTTAATTATTTCACTTCGATTTATTGCACATTGAAAAAATTCAGAAATTACTTTTGTGTTGCTTTTGTTCAAAATTTTGTTTCGATGCTTGCACTTACTAAGCAGATGCGTCTATTCAATTCGGTGTTAGCGCCATAACTGCGTACTGTTACAATTCATGTTTGACAGTACTCAAATCCACCATATTTACTTTTTGTTAAAAGATATGGTAGGGTGCCCACAACCGGAGAATGCTCACAACTGGAGATGTTCCCCTATATATATGTGTATAAATGAATAAAGAAAGATTGTTTCAAACTTTGGTGGCAATGTAATAAAATGAAGATAAAATTTTAGAAACGCTATGAGTCCTGGGTGCATTTCAGATACACATTATTTTGTAAAATTTAGTTTAATTGGTCTTAGATTCTTGTCTGAAAATGAAGTTTTATCTCGTTTAATGTAAAAGAAATTAATTTTGTCAGTGGATGATAAGATTTAATGTTTCAAATATAATGGATAGTAAATTTTGCATTTTTGAATAAATTAACTTTTATAATATTTTATTAATTATGAAAACTGTTTTACATATTTTCAGATAATTTTGTTCTGTACACACGCTAAGAATTTTAAAAATAGTGAATGGTCGTGCTTTGTTCATATAAATGTATATAAGGTGAACGTTAATAAATATTAATAATTAAAATTAAAGTATTTAATTTAAAAATCAGCAATAAATGGAATTTTGTTTCTACCTGGCAATAATCTCTACTGCTAATGAAATTGCCTACAAATAAGTTTATCATTACGATTTCACGAAGAAAGGATATTCCAAGACCCACCAAATATGATACATAGATGTATCTTCACACGGTCTGTTTGTTTACGAAGTTTTATTTTCGATTTAATTTATTTATTATTTTTAATGTTTAGTCAAAACTGTGATAAATGACATCTTGGTTAGGAAACAATAGGAATATGTACTGACATGTGAAAAATAAATGTAAAAAAAAAAAAAACATGTTGTGAAATTGTTATCATACAAAACCTCAAATTTCTCTCAAATCTGTAGAAAATGATTTTAATCATTAAGAGGTTACATGTATTTACATGTAAAAAATAAACGACGAAAAAAAAAAAAAAATCATGTATTTGTGTTTTTCTTTTTGATATGATATACTATATAACTGATTTTTACCGATAGTAAATTATAATTTTTTTACTGATAATATTTTTATTTCAGAACTAAGTACGTTTGGTATTTACTGCAACACACTGAGTTGAAGGTGGTATCAAGTGGGAGTTTGCACGCTCAGTTTTTTTATAGGACGTAAACAGGTTGGTGATTTCTGCTAAAGAGCTTGGGTGCCGAGTTTGCTGTAATCAGAATTTTCGCTGCTCACGAGCAGCTTTGTAATGCTTGCCTTTGAAGGCGTACAGGCTCCAGTGACCGGTTGTTCTGGTGAGAATTTTCAAGAGTTGCGCAGAAGTCTCCTGAGCATATATATATATATATATATATATATATATGGAATTAAAAACTGAAAATCAATTATAAAAAACCTGATTTAAAAAAAAAGTTAAAACGAGGTATTTGTGAACCAGTTTGCAAAATGCAGCAAACGGAAATATAATATGAAAATAAATTTATAAACAGATGAAAGGTAACGATAAAATACAGGGAGGTATGCGCAAGGGGGAGCTTCTCTCCCCCCCCCCCCCCATGCCGGAAAGGGAAAAAGGAGAAGTTTCTGAAGGGACGTAGACTACAAGCCAAAAAATACGCCCTTAGCCCCCTAGTAAAGGGAAGCAGAATATTTGTTTAATTAAGCGTAAAATGCAGAAAACCTGCGCAAAAGCAGAAGGTAAAACATGCATTTTTTTCAAAAGTATGAAATTAAAAATTTAAAATAAATTATAAAAGAAACTGATTTTTTTAATAAAAGCTTAAACGAAGTATTTATAAAACAATGTGCAAAATGCAGCAAAAGGAAATATAATATGAAAATAAATTGATAAATAAATGAAAGGCAATCCCAAAATACATGGTAGTCTACGTCAGGGGACCCACCCCCCTCACCGGTGCAGGGAATAGAAAAGTGAGAAGTTTCTGAAGTGACGTAGGCTTTAAGTAAAGAATACGTCTCTAGCCCCAGTAGCGGTAAGACTAACGACAGCTGAACAGACAGACAGAAAAAGTGTTGCAATAAACACATTTACCTAGGGGGCTAGGGACGTACTTTTTAGCGTAAAGCTTACGTCCTTTCAGAAATTTCTCATTTTTCTATTCCCTATTTGGTAGGGGGGCGGGGGGGGGGAGTCCCCTGACGGAGACCTCCATGCATTTTGGAATTAGCATTCATTTGTTTATCAATTTATTTTCATATTATATTTAGTTTTGCTGCATTTTGTACATTGGTTTATAAATACTTCGTTTTTTAAAAAATCAGGTTTTTTATAATTGATTTTCAATTTTTTTTTAATTTCATACTTATAAAAAAAATGTATGTTTTATCTCGCAGCTTTTTGTGCAGGTTTTCTGTATTTTACGTTTTATTAAAGAAATTTGTTCTTGTTTTCCAAAAATTTATCTTTTAATTTTTAACATTTCATTTTCTGGCGAAAAATGGACTAGATTCATATTTCTCATTTTTTTGCTTTAAAAGGATATGTTAAACTAGCAGGCTTTGCCCGCTTCGATGGACACTATATTTAAATGATTTCTTTGTAACTGAATATATTTCGATTGGCGACTATTTTCGTCACAGCTTTAGTATGGGACCTCCTTGGCAATATCAAACATTTTTTGAACTTCTCGAATCTGTACAACAAAACTATTATAAAAACAAATATTTTCGAAAATAGTGCAATAGCTGGTGTTAATTCTTCGAATATTCTGGAAACAGTTAAAGCTGTTACTCGTACAGTATAAGTCATTATTCGATGGATGTTCTGGGACAGTCTAAAAAATAGTCACTTGTTCCACAGGAGTAGAGCAAATAACCCACTCGCCAAGTTTGTCTCCAAGACTATGCTTTCTATTAAACATATCTTTGTTTAGTTATTTAAATATTAATTTGAATTAATCAAATATTTCTGCCCGACAGCGTGCAAGTGCAGTCACACACAGCAGCTCATTTATTTGTATGTTCAATTAGCGTAGTGATTGGTATATAAAAAAATAAATAAATAACTAAACATTATCGTGCTACACAACTTTATTGAATCTCTCTCTTGGCGGCTTTTGAATTTTTGTCGCCATATTAGCGATTTTTTTTTTTTTTTTTTTTTTTTTTTTTTTTGTATAATTTCTTGCATAAAAATAGAAAGCGTTTTATCGGACACCTTTTCGTTAACATATAAGAACCCTTCATATTCTGTTTATTTTATTAATGGTTTTTAGGTTTAAAATAGTGCTTAATGAAATAAATTTTCTATTTTTAAAACTGCACTTTTTTTTCTATAAAATTATCTACTCAGATAAAAATAGATCATTTATGTGACTACTATTTCAGTTTATTTTTTTTCGTTTTGTAGTATTTTATAAATTTTACATTTTTCTTGAACTACCTAGATTAAAATTACTGTTGCTAAATTAAACCTCTTTTATATTTTTCTTGAACTACCTAGATTAAAAAATGCTAAATTAAGCCTCTTGGCGAAAAATGTTCGGTGTACTTCAACGCAACAATTTAAAAAATCACCCAGGAGGATCTACTATAAATAAAACTGATTTTAGTAGAACACACATTAGCATCGTAACTATATTAGCACTTTGTAAAAGAAATTTTAAATTAAAAATGACGTCAATTTTTTGAGATGCATAATTTATTTATTTATTTTTATTTTTTATTGTTCACGTTTAGATAAATGTATTTATTTTCCTGTTGGAAAAAAAAATAAACTCGACAACAATTAAATTATGGATAATTAAATTTAAATGGCTAATTTTTTGCTATTATTAGCTTACAAAATTGCTATTTATGCATAAAAATAACAAAAAAAAAGTTTTTTTTCGGAATAAAAAGTAGCCAACTTTTTAAGTTAGGGTATAAGCTATCTCCATAACAAATTTTATCGAAATCCATCGAGCAGTTTTAGCGTGAAACTGACTCAAATAAACGGACATTCACATTTATAATATATATAAGATTAACAAAAGTCAATCAAATAAAAAACAAAACAAATTTAATGGTTGTGAACTTTCTAAATGGGAAAACAGAATAACGTAAAAAGGTATTAAGTAATGACTAATTCATATAATAAATTTCCCAATAGTAGCCACCTGAGTTTTGGCTGTCGTCACAGATATTTAGAAAATCAGTCCCTTTCAGATTTTTTTTTTATTTGGTTTGAAGCACATTTGAAAAAAAAAAAAAAAAAATCATTCTTTTCTTCTGTTTATATTTTTCAAGTAATTAAATTTTGCATGCAAAAATATTAATAAAGGTAGATAATAATGATCGAAATAAATATATTCGTACATTATTAAATAATTGCAAACATTAATAAAAGTTAGAATTTTATTGAAATTAGAACTTTATTTTATTACTTGTTCATTTATCTTTGAACGTCTCTTCATTATTATCATTATATTAAATTTTCACAATCTGTAAGCTTTTTTTTTTTTTTTTTTTTTTTTTTTAAATAAATAAATAAATAAATAAATAAATAAAAATATTTTATTACACTTTTGAAACATTTTATCAACGTCTCAAAAAATATCTTACATCGGCATTACTTTGTTCTTAAATTTAATTTTCATATTGTCTTCTTACTTTTCTTTTGAAAATGAAAAATCATATTATTGTTTGTATCATTTTCTTTAAATTATATTCTTTTTTTCTAACAACGCTAAAATTTCACATAAGTTTTATATTTTAATACAATTTCAAACGCGTATCTCCTAATTTTATTCTTCTAAAGTTATAATCAAATAAGTAAGAAAAAGTTCGAATATATGTATTTTTTTTCCAGATTTAATGATATATATGTCTCAAATTACTTTATCACAAGAATTCTTTGAAGTTATATATAAAAAAAAGATATTCCATAATTTAGGAATAATTCGAGCATCAAACTGAGAAATTGCATCTAAACTTTTTTTTTATTATGGAATAAAATTTCCATGTTGATGCTGCTGAGAGCAGATACTGGATGAAATATTTCCTTGTTAGAAATATTTTTATAACACACGAGCGAGAAAATGTTGGGAATTTTTTTTTCTCCTAACTTTAATGCTACTTTTCAGCTTGCGGTCGTATTTAATAAATTTGAGCAACAGCATGTAATTAATAACCTTTTTCAAAATATATTTTCAGTAGTAAAATATTTTCTGAAAGTTTATTCAATATGTTTTGGATTTTTGTCAAAAATTCAAGTTTTATCTTGTTTAAATGAAAAGTACCTAAGATGAAATTTTGATGATGTCTTATACATATATTTTGCATATTATAGTCTTTTTTATAAATTCTGTCAGATTTAATATTTTGAATATAACTGGGTATTAATTTTTGCATTTTTAAACAGTTAAACCTGTCCAAAAAAATTTTATTAATTTTAAAAACCGCTTTTTTTTTATTCAGTTCATTGTAATATTTCCATTGTTATACTTTCATTGTATTGAATATAAATTATAGTTTTAAAAATAGTGTATAAATACTCGCATTATATGTATACGACGTACATAAAAAAGTCTTTTAATAATCAGTAGATGAAATATATAATTTATAGATCAAGAGAGGATAGAACCTTCTTTCTGTTTTTAAATAATAATTAAATAACAATACGCAAATATATGTTTTGAATACACACACATACATTTTAATGAGGTGCACACTTTACTTTGTGTATAAGAATTATTTCCAAAATTTCCGAAATACGTAATTTTTTTTAAATAAAAAATAATCTTGTAGTTCAAAAATCCTGTAGTACCCTATTAAAAGGATAAAAATCCCAAATTTGCTAAATTTTCCGGTTTTCCTGGAAGATTTAGTGAGATAAATTATCACATTGTGAGGCTTCAAGGACGTTTCGTAATAAGAAATTCGCAAATTGGGAGTTGTAAAGCAATCGAGTTGGGTTAGAAGACTTTACTCTGATTAGAAAGGTACTCTACGAAGGATAGTCAGAAGTTAAGAGTTTAAGGGAGGCATACTATTGTAACAATAGCAGCTATCATACATCACATGTCGGATCGTACACTCCGCAGCAAAAGTACCCGAGCACTAGCAATAATCCCTGTCTAAAAAAAGTACACCTAATACTGCTTTGTTAAATAAATCCTTGTCGAATCGTGTTCTTAGACAGACTAAGAACATCACTCAACAAGGATTTATTTAACAAAGCAGTATTAAATGTACTTTTTTAAGACGGGGATTATTGCTAGTGCTCGGATACTTTTACTGCGGAGTGTACGATCCGACTTGTGATCTACGATAGCTGCGATTGTTACAATAGTATGCCTCCCTTAAAGGGAAAACTTTGGACTTTTCGGTTGGTTGGTTGATTGGGTTTAACGTCCCATTAGCACTGCGCTATGAATAATTGGTGGTGGTCTGGGACGCACCCCTAAGGCACCCCATCACAATTTTGATGCTCTAGGGACAGGAGGAATTTCGGAATTTAGCAATTAGTCAGTTTTAAATAAGTTTGTTAGGCATGATAAAATCACACTCGGAGTTCTGTCAGTTCCGTCATCTCAATTCGGTTCGGGGATTTCAGATCGATTTTATAGTCTTTTTCATAAAGAGAGGTGGCTGGGTCAATCCCAGATTGGGGTTGCTAAGTTGTGGAACACAGAAATGATTTCATTTATTTGTCTGCATACTGAGCAAATGTTCCTATTTTCTGGGGACAGCCTTTATTTTCAAGGCATTTTTCTAAGTTTTGCAAAATTGTAGAAAGTATTTCTCAATGATATTTTATTTTTAGTCCTTATTTATTAAGAATGAAAAAATACATCCGTAATCGGATAATTGTAGCAATTTTTAAAGCTTCACTTTTATAAAAGTACTCTGATTCTGATACGATCACAATAATGAAAGATAAAATAATCTTATAGTAGTTATTTACGTTGTTTTCGGATGTATTTCTCATAACTATATCCGATATGCTTTACCTTTACGAAAAATATGATTTAAGGGGAAAGATAAAATAAAATAAAATTATATATCACAAATTTTCATGCATACATATTGTTGTATCGTCGGCTCAAACGGACAAAATACTTTTCTGTTCTAAGAGTCCCATTTATACATACATTTAAAATTACTGTAATTAATCAAAAATTTAGATTTTAGCTTGAAAAATTTCATTGAAAAATTTCAGTAACTGAACTGTTTCATTTAACCACAGGTGAAAAAAAAAAATAATAAAAGAGTCTATATAGTTAATACCTTACAGTTTCGTAAGACAAATACCCCGAAGTATAATAATTTTCGTTTATATACTATAAAATAATTAACAATGTGTTTCAAATTCTTTCTCTCTCCATATTACTATATCATCATAGTTTAATTGTAATAAGTAAAATTTAAGAACTTTAAACATATTTTTAATAATATTTTAATAATAATTAATACACATTTTATACTACAACATTTAATACTAGAACATTGATAAATCTTATTTCAAAATAATCCTATTATAAGGATAATAATATATTACGTTTCATGTATCGCTTTTAATGTATTTTTCTATTCTATTTTCATATAAAACTTTTGTTATAAATTATTAATATTCATTCTACATCAATTTCTACTTAGGGGTTATTATTTAAATCATATTGTTCTTTAAAAAAAAAAAAATCATATGTAAAATTATCCTTAATTTTAATTTCAAAATCTTTTAATATTTCATTAATTTATTATTAATATGACTCAAAATTAACTTTAATTATATATATATATATATATATATATGTATATTTTTTTTTACAAAATTTTAATAGAATATTTTAATAAACAAATATAAAGAAGGCTGCACAACTATTAATTTGTAGATTTTTCTGAAAGCCTATTAAATTTTTTTTTTGTTTATATGCATAATATACCAGCAACCATGTTATCTATAGGTAGTTAATTTGGCGAGTAGGATGAAGGTAACACCAACAAGAATTAATGTACCAGTCACTGGTTTTCTCTCCATCACGAAATTTTTAACTTTGAAAAAAATTTGCTATTTTGATCTTCACACCACGTATATATTATATGGTCTTCAATAATAATAATTTTTTATATGTCCTTATAATATTTAATAATTTAAACTGTATTATTACCTAAAAATATTACTCCTTCCCTTTTTTTAAAATTTGAATTTGGTAAATGCTGTTTGTTTTTAAATCAGTTTTAATTGTTTTTAAAGCTGAGCTGTTTTACAATATACTAAAACTTACTAATATGTTTGCACACTAAACGACTACTAATTTTTACTTCCCTATACAAAGTATAAGGAAGTATGTTTTAGTAACAACTTTATAGTAATTATTTACCGTTGATTGGTTGGAAAGATACTATTAAAATATTGGTAGTTATCCTTAAAAAAAAAAAAAAAAAAAAAAAAAAGGTTGGCAACTATGGAGTCAGATCGGAACAATTAATTTCTTATTTCAAAATTGTTAAAACTGCAGAAAAGGAGAAGCGTGATGCTATCACTTTAAAACGGCCCAGTTGTTTGAGAGGAAGATATTTAAATATTATTGTAATACTATATTTATTTAAAAATACATTTTTTACCCTAAAAGTGCAAAAAGTGATTTATGCATCCCATATAAAACCGACTGTGAGATTAGAGTAGAAAAAATATTTTATTTCAAGTATGATTTTTTTTTCTAAATACGTTTCTAGTTATATTTATTAAAAGAGGAATGCAATGATTTTTTAAAGGGTAATCCGATTTTTAAATTTATGTAATACCTATTGAAAAGATTGTGAACAGAAGTTTTGTAAAGCCTAATTTGTACACAAGATCTCTCTATACAATTGATATTATTTATTGACATTACATTACACAATTGACATTGTTACATTACTATAATCTCAATTATTTTTTGACATTCTATATCACTTTTCAATAAGAGTGATATAGAATGTCAAAAACTAATATTTCTGCTATTCACTTTTATTTATTTATTTATTTATTTAATTAAAAAAAAAAAAAAAAGAACCATAATTAATATATATATATATATATATATATATATATAAATCTATGTTACACGAAGAAAATTCTGTTATCTAAAAGGGAAATCAAAAGATGACAAATGGGCTGTTAACTGATTATATGATATCATAATATTCTGAATAGAAATCACCTAGATTTCGATGCAACCAAATTATTATTCGTTCTACGATTCGAATCGTAAACAAACAAGGACGGTTCTATTCCTCGGAATAGAATTATATTTATTCTTTACGACTCGAATAGGAGAACGAATAGTAGCTCTAACGAATTTTTGTTGCAACGACAAAGTAAAAAAATCGTTTAAGCAAATTTCAATTCAGCTGAACCTCTACAACGAATACCGTTTGTTGCTTAGATGAGTATCTTGAAATGTGTTATAACTGTAGCATACATGATAATGATGTTTCTTTTAATTATCTATATTCATTTATATGAGAATAGTACATATGTTTAAGGTGATACAGAGGGTTTTTAAAACAAATTTGAAAACCTTTCAAATCTTTATTATTCTATATCATGCAGAATTTTTAAATTATTAAAATGTCGTTCTTTGGAAAGTTGATGTAGTGCCTTATATACACTATTCAGAATATAAAAATACTAAAAAGCTGATAAAATATGCCCATTTTTTCTAAATACATTTTAACTATGCATGCGCAAGTGTTAACAAATTTCTTTTGCATAATTTATCAGCCAAATGCATGGAGTTACCTTGAAAAATTAATCAAGCAATTATGATGACCACCCAGACGGTTATCGTTTATCGTTGATAGAAGTTGCTGAATTTCAAGTACTCTGAAACAGTAATCATAAAGCGTATTACCCGTCAATAAGGCATATTACAAAAAGTATATTACAAAATCATAAACTTATTACCCGTATTTTTATTTTGAATCAATTAATGGCAATATATAATAACAAGCAAATATTTATAACTTTAATTTATGCTTCTAAAATAGTTGTTAGTTAGTACTTAATAAAATTTAAACTTTACAGTACATTAACGCAAAATCAAATTTTGTAAATCATAGTGCAAACTTCGGGCACATTTGGAAATTAATGCAATTAAAAAAAATATTAATTAATAGAACCCCTCCATTTTTTAAATGAAATAAAATTAATCGTTATTCAAAAATAGAAATAAAGTTCTTTCTGTCATTTAATTTTTCAATTAAATTTGACGAAGTCACATTTTTTCATTGAAATGTCTTAATAAACATGAAGTTTCCCTTTCCATTGAAGCTTTTCGATATTCTTTAAAAACTCATAAAAAACAACTGGTACAACACTTCTGAAACAAAATCACTATAAAATATTTTAATAAAGTTGTTAGAAAAAGAAATAAAGTAAATGTAACAGCTGAGTTGAGAAAGAACGTATTCTTCAAGAAAAGTTGCTGTTTATTTTCTACAATAAAAAGTTTGTTACAGAAATATTAAGTTTTAACTCTTGAAAAAAAAAAAAAAAAAAAAAGTATTTTACTAATATTTGGCACTACGGTAAACATTCTTCAACTCTTTAAAATTTATTTTTACTTTTAGCACTGAAAATGCAATGCCTATGAAATTTTCTTTTCTTGGAACGAGGCGAAATTTTCTTTTTTTCATGACTTCAGACATTTTATGACTCTTTAAAAGAATTAATGAATTGCAATGATACAAAATAAATAAATTACGAAAGAACAGAAAAATGCAGGACAAAATTAATTCAAAGTGAAGTGAGCATCTTGCAACTGCAATTAAATCGAATCTGTAAATGCATTGTAAAGAAATCGGTTTACAAGTAGAAGATAACGATTATTATTTCATCGAATTGTAGAAGGAAAAGTAAAATATAATTAGTAGGGACAAAAATATATTACTGATTATTTAAACTTACAATAATTTGTGCGTAAAATTTTAATACAAATAAAAATTGAAAGCTTCTGCAGTGATATGGGTAAAATAATTTTTATGTAAAAAAAAAAAAAAAAAAATCAATGTGAGTTAGAGGGTTTGGTTGCATTAATAAATTTGACATTAACGTAAAATCAATTTAGAAAAGGATCAAAGCAATTCTTTTGTAGCGCGCCTATGCTACAAACCCAGCGCCCCCTAGTGACCTGGTTGCCGAGAGACCCAAAAAAGAACATTCCAGAGAAGAGAAGGGAGTCTGTGAATGTAATTCGTGGCGCCCCACGTCGGGCGCCACTTTTTATAAGGAACCAGGACCCAGCTAGATGAAAATAATTACACCTGGCTCGATACAAACACTTTAATAACAATTCACTAAACTACATACATATATACGAGTTCTTATTTAAATATATACATCGCGCGCAGTAAACAAAACAGTTGAATGTAGGTTTCATGAGATGAGTATAACTTCATACAAGACACTGCCTGTGGCCTATGGCCAACGGCAATTAATACAAAAACAGCTACATCTGTTAGCAAGAACCGATTAACTTCTGACTGACTTCTGAAATTAAAATGTTTTCACTTCACTTTATGGATTGGCAAAATATCATTAGATATTTTTCCAAGAATGGCGACAGCGCCGTCTATATATATTTTTAAAGATAGGGAAGATGGCTCAATATTGATAGACTATTTTACATATTCGCAGGAGTTTGAATTTAGTGCGTTACAGGTTCCAATTTTCCCTTCAAAAATATTGTCAGTTTTACCAAAAATATTTTGGACGTGAAAATCTAATTTTGGTTAAGTTTTATTTCAACTGTATTAAATACTCTCGTATAAAAAAAGAACTTTTTTTTTTTTTTTTTTTTTTTTTTTTTGTGAGTTAAAAAAAAAAAAAAAAAAAAAAAAAAACTGTTCACGGATTTTGTTGCATAAATAAAAGCTATAATAAGCGTAAAACTATTTCATCAAAACATTAACTAAAATCCTTCTAAAGGAAGAAGCGTATGTAGTGCTCCTAAAAATGCCTTCACTTCAAAAGATTTTGGTGAGGAATAATTTGAGTCCTAATGCATTTAATGATGTTTATTTACCGAGATTTTATTTTTCATCATTCAACAAAAGTTTTACAGTAGTTTTTGCAGAAAAAAATTGAGTTAGCTTAGTATTATTTGCGTATGTACACGGGAGATGGGCAATTTTGAATAAAATCGTTAAAGCTTTTTTGAGATACGGATTTACGGTCCTCCTACAGGTTTCACATGTTCCACTCCCAATTTTTCAATTTTCACCAAAAAAAAAAAAAAAAAATCTTTACACTAAACTTAATTTAATTCTGAAGTTTCGTCGATCTACATGCATTAGTTTCGGAGATATGATAGTCAGAAGATCCCACCCTCTCCCAAAAAATATATACAGAAGTGCATGAATCTGAATCAGAAGCTGCCCATTAGAATACATACACATAGTAATTTCTACGCATTATGATTGCAAAAGTAAAATGATAAGCATTTCAGATTTCTTGAGTATAACAGTACATAAATCTGGTGTGAAACAACCACACGGCTTCCATTACCCACTATTACATGTAATATATATATATTTTGGAGATAATATATATATATATCAGGGCCCGAAATTTCAACTCAAATTACGCTCGCCAAAAAAAGTTTTACTCGCCACAAAATAGGATTGTCATTTTTTTTTTTTTTTTTTTTTTTTTTTTTTTTTTTAGTGCTAGAGGCCTATTTCAGTCGGTACAGCGTTGTCGAATTTTTATACGTCACTCTTAATAGTGCTAAGGGCCTATTTCAGTCGGTTTATTGAATGGGGATTTATTGAATGAAGTCCCCCCAAGGCCCAACTTTGACATGAGTCCCCCCCAGGCCCAACTTTGACATGAGTCCCCCCCAAGGTACCCCTATTTCAGTCGGTACAGCGTTGTCGAATTTTTATACGTCACTCTTAATAGTGCTAAGGGCCTATTTCAGTCGGTTTATTGAATGGGGATTTATTGAATGAAGTCCCCCCAAGGCCCAACTTTGACATGAGTCTCCCCCAGGCCCAACTTTGACATGAGTCCCCCCCAAGGTACCCCTAATTCAGTTGGTACAGCGTTGTCGAATTTTTATACGTCACTCTTAATAGTGCTAAGGGCCTATTTCAGTCGGTTTATTGAATGGGGATTTATTGAATGAAGTCCCCCCAAGGCTCAACTTTGACATGAGTCCACCCCCCAGGCCCAACTTTGACATGAGTCCTCCCAAGGCCCAACTTTGACATGAGTCCCCCCCAGGCCCAACTTTGACATGAGTCCCCCCCAAGGTACAACTTTGACATGAGTCCCCCCCCCCCAAGGCACACCTTTGACATGAGTCCCCCCCAAGGCACACCTCCCCCTCATTAGGAAAAAGAGAAAAAACGTTGTTTTGCGGCTATAAGACAGTTTGGACTTCCAACGTTATTTGTTACAGTATCTGCAGCTGAAACACATTGGTTTGATTTAATGAAAACTTTATCATGGAATTTAGATCGTCACGAATTAACTAAAGAAGAATTTGTCGATATTAACAAGTTTAGCAGTAGGCCTCTGGCACTAAATTAAAATCTGTCAATGTCAGATTTTCATGTTTTAAATAATGAAATAATGTCGTGTCTGTATAATTTTTTTTTTTTTTTTTTTTTTTTTTAAACGTATTTTGGGTTTTTTATTTTTTCTAACTATTTGAACGGTTTTTACAAATATGTCTAAAATTATATATATTAAAAGTGTGTCGTATGTCCTCATATTTCATAATCATCTATAATTAAAAATCATTATAATTAAATGTATTTTTGAGATTTGAAAAGATTAAAATATCCAATAACATAAATGGATAATAATAACATAAAATGCATATTGTAATATATATATATATTACAATATGCATTTTCTTGGAATTTTCCAGTAAGAGAAATTTGATACATGTGTAAAGACATACAAAACAGAATTTACATAGCGAGTTAAAAAAAAAAAAAAAAAAAGATAGAGTTATTTTTTTAAACACTAATTTCCGAGATCTAAAACTGAATTACCTAACCAGGATGACCGTTAATTTTTCTGTAATAACCACGTAATACATGAGAAAAGGTATCTAAAATGGATTAATGTAACAATTTTCAAGAAAATCGTTAGAGCCGTTTTTGAGATAACAACTTTTATCAAAACTTAGCATACTCAATTATTGACCAAAAAACAATAATTAAATATAAAAGTATATTTAAAAGGGAATTAATATGGCGAGTTTGAAAAAAATCCTTACAGCCATTTTTAAAGAAACACACTTGCGAGACCTGAAATTGAGCTATTTATACAGGACGCCTATCAATTTTCCTGAACTAACCAACTATGTGATTCGAAAGAACATCTAATAGAGTGTATATATAGCAACTTTGAAGAAAATCGTTTGAGCCGTTTTTGAGATACGGACTTACGATCCCACTTTCGGTTTCCGATGACCTATTTCTAGTTTTCCAATTTTCACCGAAATTTGGAAAATTCATCTGTACACCAGATCTGTATCAATTCTGAAGTTTCGTAGTTCTATTTTTATTAGTTTCGGAGATATGATAGCCAGAAGATTACACACATACATACACACACACACACTGACCGATTCCCAAAAATTACATCTTTGGACTCAGGAGGCTTTAAAACGTGTAAATCAGATGAAAACTCTGTGTCTATTTTTTGGATCGAATACAATTCAGTCGGTAACAAAAGTATCCGAACACTAGCAAAAATTCCTATGTAAAAAAAGTAGAGTTAATACTCTTTTGTTAAATATATCCTTGTCGAATCATGTTCTTAGACTGACTATGAACATGATTCGACAAGGATTTATTTAACAAAATAGTATGAACTCTACTTTTTTTATATAGGAATTTTTGCTAGTGTTTGGATACTTTTGTTATCAACTGTACTTCCATTACCTACAGTAGTAGGGTAATGAAAGTAAAAAAGAGTTCTCATTCGTATGAAGGAAAAGAACAACACAATGGGATAATCAAGAACTTTCATTTTCATTATGATTAAAACTAGTTGGCATAGGTGTGGACTCTGCTCACTTCCTCGTCATATGCTTAATTTCATAAATTTTTACTGTAGAGTATACTATAGTTATTTTAAGAAAAATCTACTCTCCGATTGACCAGCATTGTCGTGAGCTAAAATGCTTAACCCACTAGGTTACCCTTCCTTTCTTCGACATATTTAACTTATTTTATTGATTAATTTTACTAGTAGGTTCAATTTTGTAATACAATTTTCTTTGATTTAATTATTTAAATTAATAATTATTATATTTAAAGCTATAAAATGTAGCTCCGTAAAACAAGTTTATGTGAAATATTGCCATATTTTGCTATGTTTTAAAAATGTTCAGTTTCCATTAACTTAAGAATCTTATAAAGGAATCATGATATTTAATTATTTTCATAACAGTATCATAAGATGATATTTTAAAACTAATCCGACTTATTTACTATGAACGTAAGCTTTATAGAAGAAAGAAAGCAAGCCGTTTTTGCAAAATTTAGCCCTATTCCTCCAAGATAAGAAAATCGTAAATTTACCAATTTCTAATAAATTACGGAGTTTTTAAAATAGAATGTTCATAGTCAGTGGTGTTTATGTCAGTCTCATAAATCATGTTTTAAAACTGGTCCGACGACTTCATGATAAAAAAAAATCTCATAATGCACGTTTATGTGAAATTTTGCGCTATTCTTCCATTTTAAGAAAGTCACACATTTTCAATAACTTACAACGTTTTACAAGTAAAATCGTTATACTCAATGATGTTTGTACCAATATCAAAAATAATATTTTAAAAATGATCCTATATCTTTAGGATGAAAATAATAATCGTTCATTCGAAATTTTGTTTTATTTTCTCATGATAAGAAAATCAGGAATTTTGAATAATTTATGAAGTTTTCAAATTAGAATACAACTGCAAATTAATAGTATTGTTTTCAGTATCATAAGTGATAAACTGGTAAACTGGTCCGATCTCTTTCAGATCATTTGTTCTTGAGATAATGCACCTAGACTAACAAACTGACAAAGTAATTTATTATCAATATAAGAACCCTACATGCAAATCACATCGATTTTGTGATTTTGTGATTTCTAAAATTCTAACATATGTAAAAAAAAAAGAGGCCGAAATTTTTTACGAATGCTTAAGTTTTCCATATCTAGAGTATGATGGGGAACTAAAAATTGCAAGCTTAAATAATTGAATATTGGCTCCTTTTTAGACATTCTGTTTTTAAAAAAGTTAATAGCAGTAGCACAATATAAGACTATTTAGCAATATATTAAAGATTAAAACTATTTTTGAAACACTGAATTAAAAAAAAAAAGAAAAAAAAAATTAAAAAACCTTCAAGTCTAACAACTGGGATGTAAAAAAACAAACATTCAAGTAAACTATTTATTTATTGGTAGTTTTGGGGTAAAATTTACAAACATGCAACTAAAAATTTAAACGATTTTAAACTTTCAAACATTTATTAAAGTTATGTATAAGTATATACATATATGAATTATGATATATTGTAGAGTCCAACGCGGATCTAGGGAACTTGACCCTCAGGAAGACTTTCAACCGGCAACCCGACCCGAACCTGCAAAATGTATTATTCCCTTTACATAGTATAAGAAACTGAATTAAAATTCTATTTCACGAAATGCAGTTGTATTATTCAGCATATATTTCAGAGAATTAGTTATTACATAAATATTAAAAATATACAATTGTATTGAAACTAGTATATGATTAAAATAATTTTAAAAATAACTATTTATCTCATAAGTATATTAATTTATGAGAATTTTTGGCGTAAAAATAATTAATAATTGGCGTTTAAAAAATTGGACGCAAAAATATTTTGGCGTCTAATTATTTAAACGCCAAATATTATTATTTATGCATTTCTTCTTTATGAATTAAACTTATATGTTATGAGTCTTGTTGCTTTTAACTGCTATGAAGGAAGATAATGTCCTCCAATCCCTGCTTTCAAAAGATTATATTTATAAAAAAGGCAACATAAAATTTTTTTCGAAAAAAAGAAAAAGAAAAAAAAAAAGTATATATATATTGCGGTAGACCCGCGGTCAAAAATAGATGCTAACACGACCTGCATTCGACCCGCGGATACCCGACTCGATGCAGGACTCTAATATACTGTAAAGACATGTTTAAGCATTTTTATGCATGTTTACTTTTGTGCATTATTGGTTTCGTAAAACATACAATATTACAACAATAACGATTATGTATATATTACTAGCAGACCCGGCCACGCGTTGCTGCGGCTAAGTAATACGTTGATAATTTGATAAGGTATATAGTATTTCCCCACAACTGGATTTGGCGATTTTTTTTTGTCGCCTTTTTGAACGATAACGAAGTCGTTCTGGATTCTTTGCAATAAAATATGGTAACCTGCATGCTTTTATTTTAGACTAGCAGGTTACGCCCGCTTCGCTGGTCACTATTTTTAAATGAATCACAATAATAATGAATTCTCAAAATTGCATTAATTTTTATCATGTGATAAAAAAAGAGAAAAAAAAATTCTGATCGAGAAAAATGTCGCACCGGGTCCCCACTGGCTCCGGCAGCGTAGACCCGTGCGCTGCGCGCACGTATTCCTTCATCATCCTTATGACTTCTCAAAATTCCATGTTAATACTCATAAACTTTCATTCTCAAGAAAAGGAATTAAAAAATATATCATTTAGCATCGGGTAAAAACTCACACCGGGACGCCACTGCCTTCGGCAGCGTAGACCCATGCGCGCTGCGCGCGCACGTTTGAGGTTATACGTGCGCTGTACACGCATATTCCTTCTCAACTCAAACTTTTATTAATAAAAAAATAAAATTAAAAAAAATCTTTTATCATCGGGTAAAAACTCGCACCGGGTCCCAAACCCATGCTCGCTGCGCGCCTATTCCTTCCTCACCGTTCCAGCCCCTCCTAATTAACTTGCATATACCAATTTTGAACGGTCTTACTCAATTAGCTGAGATGCAAAAGAAAACCTGATCAGGACACTTTAAATTGTAAATCAGGTGAAATCTCGAATTCCACTTTCGATAATGTAAAAGAACTTTAAAATATCTTTCGAATGCTGTATTAGAAATAATTTAATCATAATTAGAATATGAAATATTGAAATTTAAAAATATTACAGCGCCATCTGGCGGTAGAAATTTCTGTAATCTATTGCTCCATTCCAGATCAACAAAGCTTTCAAATGATATGTTACTCATGAAATTATTTTAATTAGTATAGATGAGATACAAAAGAAAACCTAACCAGGACACCTCTAAACATGTAAATCGGGTGAAATCTCGAATTCCATTTTCGATAATGTAAAAGTACTTTAAAATGTGTATCAACTAAAATAAGCTTTCAAATGATGTATTACTTATGAACTTTTTTTAATTAATAACTGAAAAAAAAAAAAAAAAACTGATTCAGGACACCTCAAAACGTGTAAATCTGGTGAAAACTTTCGATAATTTAAAAGAACTTTAAAATATCTTTCGAATGATGTATTAAAAATAATTTAATCATAATTAGAAATTGAAATATTGAAATTTGAAAATATTACAGCGCCATCTGGCGGTAGAAATTTCTGTAATCCACTGTTCGATTCCAAATCAAAAAAGCTTTCTAATGATGTATTACTTACGAAATTATTTTAATTAGTAGCTGAGATAAAAAAGAAAACTTATTCAGGAGACCTCAAAACGTGTAAATCTGGTGAAAACTGTCGATAATATAAAAGAACTTTAAAATATCTTTCGAATAATGCATTAAAAATAATTTAATCATAATTAGAAATTGAAATATTGAAATTTGAAAATATTACAGCGCCATCTGGCGGTAGAAACTTCTGTAATCCACTGTTCGATTCCAAATCAAAAAAGCTTTCTAATGATGTATTACTTATAAAATTATTTTAATTAGTAGCTGATATACAAAAGAAAACCTAATCACGAGACCTCAAAACGTGTAAATCGGGTGAAAACTTTCGATAATTTAAAAGAACTTTAAAATATCTTTCGAATGATGTATTAAAAATAATTTAATTGGAATTTGAAATATCGAAATTTTAAAATATCTGACGGTAGAAATTTCTGTAATCTACTGTTTAATTCCAAATCAACAAAGCTTTCAAATAATGTGTTACTTATGAAATTATTTTAATTAGTAGCTGAGATGCAAAAGAAAACATAATCAGGACATTCTAAAACATGTAAATCACGTGAAATATCTAATTCCATTATTTACGGTAGTTTTATTAATGGAAGTAAAATGAAAAATAAATATTTTTTATTTCCCCAAAACCTATATATACCACGGTAGTCGGGTAATGGAAGTAAAAAGAAAAAGAAAAAGTATTTTTTAGTTCCTCCAAATGTATTTTGTTGCTATGGAAACTCCTATCGTATATTGAAAGATAGATTACGTCTTAGAATAAAGTTTAATTTGCAATTAAAATGTAACTGCTTTGTTTATTAATGAAAATTGATGAAATTTTAACTGCAAGTTGGTTTTGTGCTGAATAGGTTGTATATTAAGTGTTGTGTACGAAAAAGAAAATTTGAAGCACTTTGAAATTTGCAATTTTTAACCCCAGTTAAAGATCATGTGACATTAATGACTTGCACATGTTTTGTTTCCGTTAGAGACAGTCGTTAAAATCGTCTGCGGAATGCTGATAAAATGCCTCTTTTTAAGCAATAAGGATTTTTGGTCATTGTTCGATCGACATGGGTCAACATTTTAATTAATATCTCCGAAACTAATTAAGATTTTTAAATTCTGTTTCGGGGAAAACATCGGAAAGGCTCCAGAGCATCCGTATGTCAATTCTTGTACTTCTGCGTTCAATAGGGGCTGAACGTATAAAAGAACAGACAGACAGACAGACAGACAGACAGACAAACCTTTCCATTTATTATTATAGATTTATGATTTAGCTTATGATTTTATCATTTATGAGTTTTAGATTTAGGATTTAGCCATAATCGCCAAATCCAGTTGTGGGGAAATACTATAGTTGTTACCCACAACTATAACTTATAATATACCTTCAGTAATTATATTCGGATAATTATAACTTCAGTATATCCCCACTGCTGAATTTGGCGATTTTTCTTTGGCGCCGTTTTGAACGATAACGATGTCGCTCTGGACTGTTTGTGATATAATATGGCAGTCTATATGTTGTTTATTTTGGATTTATTATTTTATGTTTTTGATTTATGATTTAGATTATCATTTATCATTTATGATTTATAGATTTATGATTTAGCCAAAATCGCCAACAAAAAAATCGCCAAATATCGTTGTGGGGATATACTGATTAATATATTATTGAAAAGATTAATATATTTTAACGATGTGGTGAGAAGATTCAGAGTATGTTAAAATTTTAATAGTAAATTCAAGTTAATCAAGAAGGAAAGCATTGAGGATTAAGATAAAATTGCAAGATTTTAAGATCGCATTTTCAGCAATAAATATGAGTCAAAATTTAATGCAAAATACATATATAAATCACAAATTTAATCAGGAACGTTAAATTGGTAAGTTCTTAAAGAAAAAGTAAAGAAAAATAAGAGATATAATTAATTAAAGTTTCGAACATCGATCATATAGATTAGCGTTACAAAACAAATAAACAGACTTAAACTCTTCCAGACTTTTAAATAAGTTTTAAATTAAGTTTTAAAATTTAATGTTAAATAAAACAGACATTTAAATAAGTTTTAAAATATTGAAATGGTTACTTTTTATTTAGAACGTTATGTATAGATCACAAATTTCTTAAAGAAAACGAAGTGATACAGATTAGAATAATGCAACAAAAATTGAAAAAGCAAGGTTATGTCGTAAATAAATTTTTAACACACGTGTCACGTGAAATAAATTGTAGCATATACATAATGTATCTGATATAAGATATTAACATGTTGCAGCGGAATAAATTTCATATCTATCATCCTTGGCGGAAAAAAAATAATATCGCCAAATTATCTGGCGCACACATTTAATTCCTTTCAAAAATCATGGTTATTTTAACAACTTATATTAAGAGAGTAATGAATAATATGAAACAATATTTCGCACAATACATATTACGAAAATATACATCTAGCTTGTATATTTTCGTGTTACGTTTTTCATCGCCAAATAAGAAAAACTCCAAGGACGACAGAGCTTTGAAATTTAAAATAAAAATTTTGTCAATTTGACAGCAAAATAACTCAATCTAACGTATGCACATGATAAATAATACATATATATACAAAAATATGGGGATTAAAATCCAGAAATAATTTTCCTCGTTTTTTAATAATTTTACAAAAAACACAATGAGCGATTAACATAAGAAATCTTTTTCTTGATTTCACAACGGTCAGTGACGTCACACTTCGCTTGTGTATAACTACATACTTTATAAATGCGAATAAAATCTTTAAATTGATTATGACGCCAATTTTCGTGAGATGTATAAAAAAAACTTTTTATAATTTTTTAACGTTCACGTTTGATTAAATGTATTTACTTTTATGTCGAAAGAAAATGAACTCGTATTTTTTCTTTTTGGCAACAATTAAACTTATGGAACTCACAGATATTTTGGAGCAACTGTAACAGGTCTATAATTAACAAATAATTGCAATAAAACAATATTGTGACAATAAATTGAGATAAAAACTATCCTATCTCTCAAGTTGGACCAAACTGCACACAGTGTGCAAAATTTCAATAAAATCGGTTCCTTAGTTTAGGAGTTTACCCCGGACAAACATCGTGACACGTAATTTATATATATATACAGATATCTATGATAGAACTACATTAGCACTTTATCAATGTGTATAAAATCTTTAAATTGATTATGACGTCAATTTTCGTGAGATGCATAATTTAACTTTTTATAATTTTTTAACGTTCACGTTTGATTAAATGTATTTATTTTTATGTCGAAAGGAAATGAACTCGTATTTTTTTTTTTTTTTTGGCAACAATTAAATTAATGGAACTCACAGATATTTTGGAGCAACTTTAATAAAGGTCTATAATTAACAAATAATTGCAATAAAACAATATTGTGACAATAAATTGAGATAAAAACTATCCTATCTCTCAAGTTGGACCAAACTGCACACAGTGTGCAAAATTTCATTAAAATCGGTTCCTTAGTTTAGGAGTTTACCCCGGACAAACATCGTGACACGTAATTTATATATATATATACAGATATTTCAATGTTTGTAATTTTCAAAAGACATATAGTTCCCCTTTGTGAACATTTAAATAACTTAATCACATTTATATTCCTTACTTTATTGTGAAAAGGCAAAATGAAATAAAAATATCTAATTATATTGCATGCTATAGATACTTTTTTTTTTCCACAAGTATTCACTTACAATATAGTATACACTTTATATTTTCGTCGCAGTTATATTCACACAGTTATTTTCGTCAAACGTTCGGCATTTTTAGACCTTCTCACAAGAAGTTTGTATATTTGAAAAAATGGATATTAGCTTCCCTGGTCCAAATTTTAATATTGTTCTTCCCATTTTTTTAAATATAATAAATTTAGAGTCTGATTCATTTAAAAAAAATGTTAGGGAATTTATGTAATCCAAAGTTTTTCAGGGAAGATTATAGAACTAAATAATTATTATGATACATTATGAAACAAATGTAATTGCAGTATCTCAAACTACACACCATTTTTATAGAAATTTGTCGAATCCAAAAGTTCTGGTAGTAGAGCCTAGACTTTTGAGATTCAGGCACATTGTCTTATTTTAATTTTCAATTCTGTTGTTTTGTACTTTCTTTAAAAGTATTGCACTGATCTCTAGAAGTCATAGAACAAATATTGTTTATTTTAAACTTTTGAAACAATGTATATAAACCAAAGAAAATTAAAATATATAATTTATATACGTAGATGTATTAATGAATATTATATTTAAGAAATCTGATAAATTAATTAAAAATTAAATAAAACAATTAAAAAGAAAACAAGTTCTTTGCGACAATTATAAATTAAATTATTTAGAGATTTTCGCAGATATTTCTAATTTTACAAGAAAAATTTCCCTATTTTTTCCCTAATAAAGGATCGATATCTGTTTTCTATCTATAAAAGTTATTGTCTGACATATGAATTTATATAAAAGGCATCTGTAGCAATTCTATGAAGTAACATACTCTAAATTTTTGCATAAACTCTAATGAAATCTATATTTATGAATTAAACTACCTATTTAACATAATGCAATTTTAACAATCAAATGTACTACAATTTTTATGTTAATGCAATATTTCTATTAGTCATTATAAGTATACCTTAAGTTAAAATTCTAAGATTAAACAAATTAGCTTTAAAAAGGATATATTATGAAATAACAGTGAGGTGAGAGATTTTTGATGGAAAAAATTCTGTTTCTTTTTTAATTTACACCAAAAGTAGAAATCATGATACCATGAGTGAGAACGATATTAGTTGCTGTCAAGAGCAAACTGCTGGCGATCGCAATAAAATCAAGAGTAATAAAATGAGTAAATCGAGTTGTTAAAATGAACTGTTTAAAATATCAATATCTAGTAGACGTTTCATCGATGCTCTAATATTCAGCAAATTAGCTTTACAAAATAATATTATAAAACGTCAGTGAGGCGATAGATTTTTGATAATGAATTCAGTTTCTTTTTAAATTTAAATCAAATATAGCAATCATGATAACATAAGTGAAAACAATACTAGTTGATATCAAGACATTCTGTTATCGATCACTTCAGAACCAAGAATAGTAAAGTGAAAAAAAAATGTGTTGTTAAAATGAACTGTTCGAAATATCTAATAGACGTTTCATTAAAATTCTAAGATTCAAAGAAAGTTTTCTTTACAAAGAAAATTATAAAATGTCAGTGAGGTGATAGATTTTTGATGAACAATTCAATTTCTTTTTAAACTTGCATCAAATGTAGCAATCATGATACCATAAGCGAGAACAATACCAGTTGCTGTCAAGAATAGACAGCTGTCGATCACAATAGAATCAAGGATAGTAAAATGAGTAAATGGAGTTGTTAAAATGAACTGTTTAAAATAATTAGTAGAAAAAAGTAGTTAAAAATTTCAGGCAATTTCACTAAACTCTCTTTAATTTCAGCTACTGCGTTTTTTACACAAGAACCTGAAAAGCATACAAAAAAAAAAAAAAAAAAAAAAAAAAGAGAGAGAGAGAGATGTTATGATTAAAAGATGTTATGATTACATAAAAGGCAAAAATTATAATGTGAATTAGGGTTATTGATAAAAGGCAGCTAAAAGCTTTATTTGTTCATACATAAATATCAAATATATATACGTCATACATATATATCAAATATGTTTTTCTGATATTTTCTTTGCAATAACAATATCTTAATGTTTGTGTATGTGGCACGTGCTTATTTAATCACATTGAAAATAAGTTTTCGTTTGCTGTCATTTGTTAAAAAATATATACGATGCAGTGATAATGTATTGGTGTAATGATTTTAGTACTTAACTTCACAACAGAGGTCCTAATGCACCTCAAAGCCCGATTTTTGAATTTTTGATTAGTTTTCTTTTAATTAAATAAAATGTGAAAATAATAACCTGATAATAGCTTTAAAATTAGTCATTTAAATTTTAGCTATAATTTAGTTGTTGCCAAAAAAGTTCACGAGTTTATTTTCTTTCGACATAAAAATAAATATATTTAATTAAACGTGAACAATGAAAAATTATAAAAAAATGAATTAGGCATCTCACAAAAACTGACGTCGTTACAACTTAAAAAATCTTTTACATATTGATAAAGTGCTAATGCAGTTCATGATGCTAATATATGTTGTTCTAAAAGGATTAATTATTTTATTTTTAAAGCCAACATTTTTTTATATTTTTACTATCAAGCTGTTGTTCAAACAAAATTGCTCCTGACGTCACATTCGACTTCATAGCGTTTCTTTATTACTTTAAGTGCTATGGATTATAAATTTATTTTATCAGTTTTATTTATATATAGGTTTTTAAAATTTTGGAGCTGAGGTACATCGAACTTTAATTTAGCAATAGCCATTTTAAGCCAAGTAGCGCATCAAAAATATAAATAAATTATAAAATATTGCAGAAAAAATATTAAAACAGAAATTATAGTCACATAAATGATCTATTTTTATCTGAGAAGATAATTTTATGGAAAAAAATGCAGTTTTAAAAATAGAAAATTTATTTCAACAAGCAATATTTTAAACCTAAAAAACATTAAAAATATAAACAGAATATGGACGATTCTTAAAAATTAACGGAAAGGTACAACCGATAAGAGTATTAGCAAAATACGTACTGAAATATTTCCCCCTTTTTATACAGGAAAAAGAAATCTGCTTACGTTCTTTGTAAGCAGAATTTAATTTTGTTCGACAGGACTTAATTTAATCCGTTCTTCCGTATAAAGGCATGCAGTAACTGTATGTTATTCCCTAGCATCGATTGATATATTTATTTTTAAAAATTACTTTGGTATAGCTTTAGCACAGCAGTCCCTTGATTGTTTCTATATTTTTATTGTCATTTCGGCGATGAATTAAAATGGGTATCGCAAATGCGTTAGTAAATATCTTGGCGAGAAACGTCCGAGCTTCTTCAGTGCCAAATTTCAAATTCCGCCAAGGAGTCCTAGGTGTTTCATTGCTTTAGCACGATTTTTATCAATTTTATTTTAATTATTTTTTTATTGCGAGAGGGGGGGGGGAAAGGAAAATAATTTTTTTTTTAATTGGTTTAACTATACAAAATATCTCCATGTAAAATATTATGCGTTTTCCGTTTTGTTTATTTTTAGAAAGTAAATGACTAATGTAGTTTTTCTTATATTAGGGGGACCGGAAAATAATGTCGTTTTGAATTAAAATATTGACATCGGAAATTTATCCTGGATAAAATTTAAGATATTCTTAGGTAACTTATAAGATGGTTATTTGTAAAGTACCATGTAAACACTGTTAAACAAAAAATTCCGGTTTCATTTTATTAATTCAAAACGACATTATTTTCCGGTCCCCCTAATATTATTGACATGACAACTCTATAAATTAAAATAAATTAAATTATCTAGTACCAAAACGTTGCGGTGAGGGGTTCTCTGCCGAAGGCAGTTAGGGCCCGAATCAAAAATTTTAAGCAATTTCAATGTATTTTCTTTTTAGTTTTAATCAGTAAAGCGATATAAATATTATTGGTTCTTCCTTTTTTTAAAACTTATTTAAATATAGTGACCAGCAAAGCGGGCAAAACTTGCTGGTAGCATTATAAAAATGCATGTTTCAGCTGCAGTAAATACAATGTTGTAACATTATTGAATGTTACATTAATATAAAGATAGTTAAATAAAGTAAATTGCTGAAAAAATACTGCATATCACTCGTCAATTAATTATTTTTGATAAAAATCAATTTTAAATAAAACGAACACAAACAGAATTTTATTATTATTATTACTGTAGAAAACACATATTAATTATCAAAAATTATCACAAGATAAAAGATATATAAATTTGAAATCATCAACTTGAAAATTAAAGGAACTGGAAAATTAGCAATATTTAAATATCACTTTGTAGAGAATCTTTTTTTCATAAAAATTGTTAGGCATTTATTGATCATTTATTAATCAGAACATTTATTAGTTAACGTTTATTAGTCAGAAGCATTTACAATGTTTACCATTTCCCATAATTATATTTCTCAGATTGATTCAATTTGAAATAAAAATGAATCTTTGTCCTCCTGCATATTCATGAATTGATACTTACCAGTAATGCACTTAACAATGCACTTATATAGACTAATCGATGTAATATTGGAATCAATAAATGTAATATTTTGTAGAATAAAGAATATGCAAGCGAAATGTATTTTTTTTTTTTTTAAACCTTAAGGATACGAAATAAAAATAAAAGTATTTCAGAATTTATTGTGTGTCTACTTTACAACATTAAAAATACAAAAATATAAATTTTCAATTGCTTTGTAAACATAATCTCGAAAAAGTGTTTGCCGAAGTATCATCAGCAACTATTATCTATCTCAGTAACACTTATTTTAAATTAAAAAAAGTAAACATTCAATATTGTTTTCACTCTATATTATTAAAATTAAACTAGAATTTGAATATCGTTTCTAGTTATTTTACATCAATTTTATTTGTAGAAAGAAATGTTTTATAAAAAAAAACTTTAAAAAACTACTTTTTTTTTATTGTTATTAATTTTTCACATAATTTTTAGTCTCTGATTGATACAATTTCAAAACAATTAAACAAAACCAAGGGACTAAATCATCAAAATCATAAACAATAAATATAAATAAATAATCTTATGCGTCACTCACACGACTTTCTTTTACCCTGAATTTCAACTCTATAAAAACAAACTGAAGACGCAAGATCAATAAGGTAAGGTAATGAAGTTCAATCTAGTTTTAAAATAATCTAAAATGTGTCTAGGAACAGTTTTATTTGACAGCTAATTCTATGTGATGGGGACCACCACCCAAAGTAACAATTTTGAATTTTTCACTATTACTTATTTTTCAATTATGTTTATATGAAATATACATATGTATATCAACCGCAAAGACATTGTCTTTCGTATTCAGGGGACCTCAAAACGTGATATTATACAAAAAACTAGAGTGAAAAATCGAACTTCAAAAAATGCTTTGTTTACAATATGGGTATGAGAAATTCTATTTTCTTTTCTGAGCAGTGTTCGTCGAAGTAGTAAAATGTAGCAAAGAACTTCCATCAACTACATTCAATAGAAAAGAACGTGTAGCTTCATTATGGTTCGCCTTGTATATTATTTATAAACTATATACACATCACATTGCCCATTTAAGTTTAGTGTTATATGATAAACACGTAGCACAAAATGAAATACACATCCAGGAATTTTCAGTTGTAGCCCTAATATATAGAAATGCTTTGGGTAGCCCAGTAAGGAAATGATGAATGATTTCCATACTAGATTTTTTTAAACCTGCACAAAATATGCATATAAAAAAATCTGTTCATTCTATTTTATTTAGGGAAGCCTAATGAGATGTTACACTGTACTTACGAGAAATTTCGCTCATAGATGTAATGAATTAAAATTCTCTTGGATGGCTCTAGACACGAACCCTTTGCTTAATCTCAACAAGCGCAGTTTAGTGTAGCATCGTTAAATGATACTTATGTAAAACACCGGGTTTTGGCTTTCCGCTACTATTTGTTCTTGTCATATGCTGATAACGGACACACATATACACACACACACAGGCCGATACACACATACACACACAAACACATACGCAGACAGACACAGACGCAAACATAGACCAACCGTAAACACACAATTTTCGGATTTTGGAGACCTCCAATCGTGTAAATATAAGAAAAATTCAATTTCGAAAATTTGACCAAAAAGCAATAATTTGTCTACCACATATATGTGTAAGAGAAAGTAAAATTGTCAATATATATGCAAAAAAATTATGAAAACTCACTGTGAAAAGAAATTTCGAAAAACAGGTATTATTAAAATACGTTATAAACTGGATTGTTATTTTACAATGCTAACGATCCAGATTACACTTTTGCGTGCATATTTGCACACTCAAAGAAAAAATAAAAAGGAAAAGGAGAAAGAAATTCAAAATTTAACAATATTAAAAAACAAACAAATAAATAAAAAAGAAAATAAATAAAAATAAATAAATAAATATCCAATATTACATAAATAAACAACCTTCCTACTGCTTGTAAAAGATTAAAAAAAAAAAAGTTAGTAAATGTTATTAATATTATTAATGTTGTCATGGCTGCGATATCGTAAACAAAATTATAAAACTAGTTCGACTTCTTTAGAATAAATGATCTTCATAAAATGCCTTCATACAAAGTCTTGCTCTGTTCTGTAATGTTACGAAACATTGAAATTTCGATTAATTTACGAAGTTTTCAAAATAGAATTTTGAAAATAAAAAGATTTCTAGACAGTATTATAAATGATATTTTAAAACTAGTTCGATCTTCTTTATAATCACTCATTCTGAGTATAACGTCTACGCAGCCTAATATGCTGACAAACTGATTTACTGAAGGGCGTCACATCGATTTTGTGATTTTTTTTTTCGGTTCCACGTACTTGAAAACGTGAAAAAACGTAAAAGATATTAGATCAAAAGTTTCCAAAAACTACAAAAATGTTAAAAAAAAAAAAAAAAGAAAAGTTGAAAATTTAAACAAATACTTCAATAATTTAAATCTTTTTTTAACTTCATTATGATTGTAAAATTTTATGGAAACAACGTTATGAAACTAAATGATCTTTATTAAAATTTTCAAATAACAGGATGTTATTCCAGAAATATAAATATTTAAATAATTTAAGGTGAAGAAATTCAGACGAGTTTTAGTCAGTTCATAAATGATATTTATTTTAGAATTGCTTAGGGATTGATTACTATTTAAATACTTAATTATTGCCGAAACGTCAGTGGAGGCCCTCTGTTGAGACTCAAAATGGTTTTGGGCTGTGTCTGTCTGTCGCGCGATAGCGGCCGCAAAAATAGCGCTATTGACTTGAAATTTGGTACACGTGTTCATGAGCCCCACGAAATCAGCTGTATAGTTTTTGGTATGTACTTCATTTGTAGTTAGTATACAGGGACACGCCAAAGTTTTTCTTATCATTACGGCCTATGGGAGGAATTTGTATGTATCGCGATAGCGGCCACAAAAATCACGCTATTGACTTGCAATTTGGTACACGTGTTGATGTGCCCCACGAAATCAGCTGTAGAGTTTTGGGTGTGTATTCCATTTGTAATTCGTGTGCAGGGACACGCCAAAGTTTTTCTTATCATTACGGCCTATGGGAGGAATTTGTATGTACCGCGATAGCAGCCACAAAAATCATGCTTTCGACTTGCAATTTGGTACACATGTTCATAAGCCCAACGGAATCAGCTGTATAGTTTTAGGTGTGTATTCCATTTGTAGTTCGAGTACAGGGACACGCCAAAGATTTTCTATCATTACGGCCTATGGGAAGAATCTGTATGTACCGCGATAGCCGCCGCAAAAATCAAGCTATTGACTTCAATTTTTGCCGAAACGTCAGTGGTGATCCTCTGTTGAGACTCAAAATGATTTTGGGTTCCGTCGGTCCGTCCGTCTGTCTGTCCGTCTATCTGTCGTGCGATAGCGGCCGTAAAAACCACGCTATTGACTTGAAACTTTGTACACATGTTCATGATCCCCACGAAATTAGCTGTATAGGTTTGGGTGTGCATTCCATTTGTAGTTCGTGTACAGGGACACGCCAAAGTTTTTTTTATCATTACGGCCTATGGGAAGAATTTGTATGTACCGCGATAGCGGCCCCAAAAATAACGCTATAGACTTGCAATTTGGTACACATATTCACGAGCTCAACGGAATTAGCTGTATAGTGTTAGGTGTGTATTCCCTTTGTTGTTCGTGTACAGGGACACGCCAAAATTTTTCTTATCCTTACGGCCTATGGGAAGAATTTCTATGTACCGCAATAGCGGCCGCAAAAATCCTTCGATTGGCTTGCAAATTGGCGCACACATTCCAGCTTTCCATATAAGTAGCTGTATAATTTTCATTGCTATATTTTTTATAAACTGTGTACAGGGACACGCCAAAATTCTTAACATTACGGCGTATGGGGTGAATTTCGTTTAAACGCATTTTAATATCATTACTTTGCAATGAAGAAAATGAAACTAGAGTACGTGAGTAAGATGCTTAAACTTATGTTGCTTGAAGAAAATATGTGCTCTTAAGCTTTCTAATTAATGTACAGGACCTTACAAAAGTGTTCTGACAATGTCACTTAGTCATCCAAACAATGTTAAATTTTGAACAATTATTAATTTTAAACGCAAAATAAGCTGAATAGTTTTTACTGGTGTATACAATGTTTATGGTTCGTTTACAAAGACACACGAAAGAATTTCGTAACATTAGAGCCTATGGACGAATTTTTAATTTAAGCACGCACTTTAACCCGTTAGTAGTCGCTATAGACAGCGCCACCTATTACAGATTGCGCACTTTTTATTTAAATATCACCAATAATTTTAAGAAATGATGTGATCGACGATTCTTCGATTTTATTCGCGTTTTATGTATATCAAATACCACTTCTAAAAATTTTTGGTGGCAATTGAATAAAAAATTCTGGAAACATTGAAGGATGGGCGGCAAATCGACCAACTAGCGACTACTAACGGGTTAATGCGTTTATGCTGAATTGAACTTAATAAAGTTAACATACATTATAAAGATGCTTAAAATCAAGTTTACTCTTAAAAAAGGTTATGTATAGACTAAATAATTTATGGGACCACACAAAATAATTCCGAGTATGTACTGTAATCATCCAAATGATGTCAAATTAGTTTGAAAGATTAATGAGTTATAATTAATTAGATTTATTCTTATTATTGGCGTTTATAATGACTGTGGTTACTTTTCCAGGATACATAAAGGAATTTCGTACTTTTTAACCGACTTCAAAAAAGAAGGAAGGTTCTCAATTCAAACCGTATGTTTTTTTTATGTTTGTTAGCTCATAACTTCTGAACGGATGCTCCGATTTTGAATCTTTTTGTTTTGTTGAAACGGTCTTGGTCTAACTTAGGTCCCATTGTAATATCTTTACGATCTAAAGAAAATACAGGGTGCCCAAAAAATCAGTCCCAACTCTTTTAAATGCTAAACGGCTGCAGCTATAGTGATAAATAATTACAAGATAAAAAGATCTTTTTATATACCATGTTTTTAAATTTTCTGTTCAATCATATAAACGCTACCGAAGGCAGCGGGAACCCGGAGCAATCGGATAAATTAAAAAAAAAAAAAATCATTGCTCTCGTGTTTTGCGCTATTATAAAAGTTTCAAATGTCTAGCTAGTTGGGAAGTTAGTGAAAAATCGATTGCAATCTTTGTACTGGTAACGCTGCCGAAGGCAGCAGGAACCCGAAACATTTGGTTACAAATATTTTAAAAATGCATTTTCACCGTATTCTGAACTATTCTGAAAGTTTCAAATGTCTAGCTAGTCAGGAAGTTAGTTAAATAAATTTTCTGTTGAATCATATAAACGCTGCTGAAGGCAGTAGGGACCTGAAACAGTTGACTAAAGCTATAAAAAAAATGTATTGTCACTGTATTCTGAGCTATCCTGAAAGTTTCAAATGTCTAGCTAGTCGATAAGTTAGGGAAAAATCGATTTCAATCTTTGTACTGATAACGCTGCCGAAGGCAGCAGGAACCCGAAACATTTGGCTAAAGGTATTAAAAAAATGCATTTTAACCGTATTCTGAACTATTCTGAAAGTTTCAAATGCCTAGCTAGTCGGGAAGTTTGTTAAATAAATTTTCGTTCGAATCATATAAACGCTGCCGAAGGCAGTAGGGACCTCAAACAGTTGACTAAAAGTAAAAAAAAAATGTATTGTCACTGTATTCTCAGCTATCCTGAAGTTTTCAAATGTCTAGCTAGTCGAGAAGTTAGTGAAAAATAGATTACAAGCTTTGTACTGGTAACGCTGCCGAAGGCAGCAGGAACCCGGAGTAGTTGGTTAAAAATATTTCAAAAATGCATTTTCACTGTGTTCTAAACTATTCTGAAAGTTTCCAATGTCTAGCTAGTCGGGAAGTTAGTTAAATAAATTTTCTGTTGAATCATATAAACGCTGCCGAAGGCAGTGGGAACCTGAAACAGTTGTCTAAAAGTATTAAAAAAATGTATTGTCACCGTGTTTTGAGCTATCCTGAAAGTTTCAAATGTCTAGATAGTCGGAAAGTTAGGAAAAATCCGATTGCAATCTTTGTACTGATAATGCTGCCGAAGGCAGCGGAACCAGAAACAGTTGGCTAAAGGTATTAAAAATATGCATTTTAACCTTATTCTGAATTATTCTGAAAGTTTCAAATGTCTAGCTAGTCGGGAAGTTAGTTAAATAAATTCTCTGCCGAATCATATAAACGCTGCCGAAGGCAGCGGAACTTGAAGCAGTTGACTAAAATTATTAGAAAAATGTATTGTCACCGTGTTGTGAGCTGTCCTGAAAATTTCAAATATCTAGCTAGTCGGGAAGTTAGTTAAAAATCGATTGCAAGATTTGTCCCTGACAAACACACAAACACACAAGAATCGAAGTTAATAAAAACATGGTAAAATGGTATGTAAGTATAGCAAAGTGGCCATGCAGTACAAGGTTAAACCGCTTGCAGCACCACCTGGTGGAAAATAGCGGAGTTAGTGTTCCTATCCGAAAACGGTTCTAAATATACAGTGAATTACAAAGCTGAAGAGTATCACCGATTTAGTACAAAAAATAGTTTAGACATTCATGCTAACGTTCCTATCTCGAAAACTGTTCAAAACAGGGGGGAAAAGTGAATTATAAAATTGCAGAGTATCATCGATTTTGTACAAAAAGGTAGTTTTGACATTGATGCTAAAAATACAATGCTAAAAACGTGAATTTGTCTGTTCGCAATTTCTTACACTATGCACACTTGAGCTACATTGCTCACGTTGTAGTGTAGCTGGTGAGACATACGGTATATAGTTCAAAATACGGTTACTTGATAATTTTTGTTTTACTGTAGAGATCTTAGTCTGAAGTAGGTCCCATTATAACATCTTTACAATCTAAAGAAAATAAAGCGCCATCTGGTGAAAAACAGTGGAATTAGCGCTCCTATCTCAAAAACGGTTCAAAATGGTATAAAGTTAATTATGAAGTTGGAGAGCATCATCGATTTACTACGAAAAGACAGTTTTTAGACATTATTGCTAAAAATAGAACGCTTAAAACGTGCAGTTGTTTGTTCGCAATTTCCTACACTGTGCACACTTGAACTACGTTGCACACTTTGCAGCGTAGCGGATGACACGTATACTCTGTGGTTCAAAGTACTGTTACTGTAAGCGGTCACATCGATTAGCGCAAAGTCGTTTTAAACCAACTTCAGAAAGGAGGTTGTTCTTAATTCGAGCTATGTGTTGTTGTTGCTGTTTGTAAGCTTATAACTTCGTAAGAGATGCTCTAATTAACCGACTTCAAAAAGAATGAGCTTCTTAATTCAAAGCGTATGTTTTTTTTTTTTTTTTTTTTTTTTTTTTTTGTTTGTTTTTTAGCTCATAATTTCTGAACGGATGATCTGATTTTGATACTTTTGTTTTATTGTAATGGTCTTGGTCTGAAATAGGTCCCATTGTAAGATTTTACGATCAAAAGAAAATACAGGGTGCCCAAAAAAGTCAGTCGCGAGTTTTTTAACTGCTGAACAGCTGCATCATAAGAAAGGTATGTAGGTATAGTAAAGTGGACATGTTATACGCGATTCTACCGCCTAAAGCGCCACCTGGTGGAAAGGAGTGGAGTTAGCGCGATCCTATCTCGGAAACGTTTCAAGACAGGGGGAAAAAAGTGAATTATAAAATTGCAGAGCATCATCGATGTAGTACGCAAAGATAGTTTAGACATTAATGCTAAAAACAGAACGCTTAAAACATGCTTTTGTTTGTTCACAATTTCCTATTTTGTGCATACTTGAACAACGTTGCATATGTTGTAGCGTAGCGGGTGACATTTATGCCATGTAAAATTCAAAGTATGGTTATTGTAAGCGGTCACATCGATTAACGCATAGACGTTTCAAACCGACTTCATTAAGGAAGAGGTTCTCAATACAAACCATGTTACTCGTTGTTGTTGTTTAAATTTGTTAGCTTATAACTTCGTAAGAGATGATTTAATTTTAATACTTTTTTTTGTCGTAATGATCTTGGCCTGAAATAGGTTTCATTATGATTTCATTAAGATATAAACTAATAACAGGATACTCACAAAAGTCTGTTTTCACTCTACCTGCTGAACGCATGCAACTACACTGGTAAAAGCAGTATGTAAGTATCGATGTTGATACTTCTGTCCGTCAGCTGCAATGCATATTTTGCTCTTTGTTTGAACTTTACGCCTGCGCAATTTCCAGCGCAGCGGGTGACACGTATTCACTGTAAAATTCAATATATATGCCTAACAGAATCTTTGATTACGAATACAGCGTATCCGTTTTTTACATTTCTAAAGACTTTTTAATTTAACGTATTTTCATTCAACAGATAGTTTTTTCCTCATTTCCGATAAAGGCAAGAAAAGTGACACAACTTAAAAATGCAGCATTTGAGAAAAACAAACTTAAAAATAACTTGGCAAGAATAAAACTGGCACAACTGTCTCTCGAGTGGATAACTTTCTAGATGGAGATGTAACTTTTTTGTTCACATTGGGTGCATTTCATGTATTTTTCAGTGACAAACTATTTTTTGAGTAATGTTACTTTTCTTGAAGTTATGATTTGTGAAACTTCCTCGAACGTCTTGTGATGTTCTGCTATATGAATAATTTTTCACTGAAAAGAGAAAAATAAAATCTTTTTGTAAAAAAATAGAACCGACTCCAAAATGGAACTTATATTCAAACAACTAAAAATGAAAGAAAATTGGCAAAAAATGGAACTGTAAATTGCGCCTAAAAGTATAAAATAATTTCCTTCGCCAAACAACCTATAACACTACAATTAATCATAACTTTTGAAGTCGGCGCAAAATTAAATAAAAATTGATACCTTTATTCAATACAAAAATCAAATCCTATTCAAAATACACATCTCACATTGTTATCTGCAAAACGCAGCCGAAAACTACTTTGATTCAAGAAAACAAATAAGATTTCGTAAGCAGCAAAAGTTGGCAAAGATGCTGGTATCTGACGTCCTTGGTGAAAGAAAAATCGCAAAATTATCTGGCAAACATATTTAATTTCTTTGGGATATCATGATTATTTTGATAAGGTATATTAAAAGAGTAATCAAGAATATGAAACAACACATCGTACAATATATATTATGAAAATATACATCTTGCGTGTATATTTTTGCCTTATGTTTTGATCACCAAATAAAAGCCATCAATGATGATAGTTATCAAAGTTATACCAAATTTAAAAAAGAAACTCTAACTTCGTAGAAACATAAATACCGCATTGTGAAGAATGTTCACTGTTCTATGTAGATGCTACTACTGGACCAATTGTATACAGTGATAAAAATAATAAGGAAACATGAAAATGGATCATTCCAGACAACAGCATTTGTTGCTACCGATCTAAAAACAACCCTTTAAAAACTAATTAAATTTTATTTAATTTTGCGCCGACTTCAAAAGTTATGATTAATTGTAGTGTTATAGGTTGTTTGGCGAAGGAAATTATTTTATACTTTTAGGCGCAATTTACAGTTCCATTTTCTGCCAATTTTCTTTCATTTTTAGTTGTTTGAATATAAGTTCCATTTTGGAGTCGGTTCTATTTTTTTACAAAAAGATTTTATATGGTGTATAGTCGGTATTTCTTAAAAGTGTATTTTAACATGGTTACACCCCATCAAATATAATGAAATTTTATTAGAATTTTAAAAGCCTGTTTTCATGCTGAAAATTGTGGGCATAGAATTGATAATTAGTTTAATGTTTACGCAAAATATTTCCGATATGCTATGTAATTTTTTTTGTATGAAATTCGGTATTTATGAATTTCCGGGAAATAATACAAGACCGTTGTTTAATAAGAATGCATATTGTTGCGTACTTGGCGGTTTGTAAGTTGTCCGAGAATGAAAGGCGAAACTTGCAAAAATTCAGTGATTTATTCACAGAAAGTTCCAGAAGAATACAGGTCTATAAACCAAGTATCAGCTTCAATTCAACCAGTAAAAATAGCTTAAACAACAGCCGTTAACAGCAAAACAACAGTACAAACTGTTTAGCAATAACACATAAAGCAAGTCTCATTCAAAGAGGCTCAAAGCAAAGCAAGCATTTGACGAAACCGACACAGATCTGAGATTGGAAGCCTTGGCCAAAAAAAATGCTCCTTTTATACTATTCTTCGAACACAGACTGTTCTGGAAAATTATCGTATCTCATCAGCCAATGAGATTAGAGCTTCCATATTTGGTATATCCCTAATAAGGATTTTCTCGCCAAGGTCGCCAAAAAATCGCCATGGAGGGAAACAGTCGCAAAATTTGGCGCCAAATCCATTTCTTCCCTTATTGGAGCTTTTCAATTCGTTTTTAAAGGAAAATTAGGCTATTTTAACGCTAAAACGACTAGAAATGCACAAAATTAGCATTTTATCGACTTACTAAGCCTCTTTGAAAAAATTTATACAAAAATAAATGCAATTATTTACAATTCCGTAACACTTTATATGATATACAAATAGGTATAGAAAGAGAGA